>JAHLSL010000007.1:24139493-24221771 GCA_025920805.1 Petroica traversi
TTTATGCCGGGAGGAGCCGTGTCCCGCCTCCCCGCAAGCCAGCGGGGCAGCCCCCGCTCCCTTCCCGCTGCCCGCTCCGTGCGGAGGCGGCACAAAAGCGGAGCTCAGACCCGGCCGGGGCGGGTGAGATAGCGCTGGCTGGTCCTGGGCTAATGTTTCAACTTCTCTGGTGGCGAGAGCGAATTGCTCTGCAGAAATTTTTGTCGCACGGGCTGGGGTGTTTACCGCAGTGAAATGTCCCGGGAATGCCTTCCTCCGGAGATTGAGGGACAGGCAGGAAGAACGAGGAGAGACATCCCATTTATGCCGGGAAATACGGGAAATGCCTGAACCGAGGGAGACTGGCTGCCCTGCCTCACAGACCCACAGAAAACTCTCTGTCCTTTGTGTGAAGAAAGGCTTTGTGCAAAGATCAAAAGGGACAGAAGAAAGCACTAATTAAATTTTTAGCCCTATATTACACTTGGGTAGGAAGGACCCTTCCTGTGCCTTGCAGTTCACTCGCTGGGAAAATACATTCACCCATCTTCATTGCAGTCCTCTGTTACCTCCTTTCTACATTTTTCTTTCCTCTAATTCCCTTCTTTTCTGGGGGTTTGTGTTTCTGGCTTGTCCCTGCATTCCTTTCAGACCTACAACGCTTTCCTTTACACCTTCTTCCCAGAGGCTACTTAAATCATCCTCCAAACTGTTTGGCACTGACTTTTGTGTGTCACCTTCAATTTTATGTTCAGGAGGTTCTGCGCTGTGCTTGAATATTTTAGTTTGAAACCATGCTGTCTTGGGAAGCGCATTAAGGAGTTGTCAGGAATGCTGGTATGAGAAAGGCAAACTGGTGCCAGGCTGATGGAGCACACACATGTGCCTGGTGTTGGACAGCCATCTGCAGCAAGGCTGTTTGATGCCTCAGAGACAGGTGATTTGAAGGGACTTTATAGGGGCACATGCAAATGTTACACTGCCTGTGGACACAGCCCTTTCCCTGACATTCTGGGGCCCAATTTGGTAATTCACACCATCGCCTTACTTAGGGGCCTTTATGAAACATTAGTTTTTGTTTTGTTCTCAAATTACTGTCTTGATAGTAAAACAAACAGAATTATATCCACTTAGGAAAAACATATCAAATAAATGAAAACAATCAAGCCAGAAGAAGGAAGCAAATGATTATGGAAGCACCACCTAAAGCAAAGACTGTAACACAGGATCCTTTTTTATACCCTCTGTGCTGGGTGGCAGGGGAAGCACTAGTTCATGTAAATATAAGTGCATGCATACATATAAATAATGTTAAGCAGCACCAGGACACAGACTGGAGCACTGGAGCTCTGTTCCTGTTCCACTGCTCCTTGGCAGCTCTTTGCCCCCAGCACCTGCTGGGCTCCCAGCACAGGGGTTTCTCCAGCCTGGAATCAGCATTGCCTCCTTCCTTTGGAGACAGATAGTGCCCACAAGCATGGACAGGCACCAGACCAGATGGCCAAGGCCTTTGGGACTCCTCAGCAGGGGCTGCAGAGACAGCAGGCATCTTGCCTGGAATTGCACAGCCTTGGAGTAGTCTCCAGGAGGGCTGCATGCAGGCCTCCCCTTCCAAGAGTTCAAGCATGACTGCTAGCAAAAACTTCCTGATGGGCAGCAAACTCTCATCTACCTGCAGTTTATGCCTTCTAGATTAGCAATTTGTTTATACATAACTGCAGAGATCTGTGAGGAGGGACTAGATGTGGGTCTGTCTCCTCTCTCATCAGGGCTTTCCCCATGAAAAGGGAGAAGACTGCCCCTCTCTCACCCATGATCAGTACTGATCTCACCTCTGCTCTGTCCTGTTGTGTGCTCTCCAGAGTAACCTGAAGGTTGGTCCTTATGATGAAGTCTGAAGATATTTTCTTTTTCAAGATAAAATTTTGACTGTTTGTTACTGTGGGTTCTATTACTGTATTAATTAAAATAACTTTCTTGCATGTTTCACTGACATGAGGATAAAAATGAAGCCTGGGGACAAAATATGATAGGTAAGGGAAGACAGATTAAATTTACTTCACATATGGATTTTAAAAACACATGTAAAATTGTAATGATTGTTTCAGAAGTAGTTAATGGCTCTAATGGATTCATCCTTGGATGCTTTGCTTGGTATATTACGAAGACCTTTGTTAGCCTGGAGGTGTATTTTTATTAATATTTTGAATACTTTTTTGTGTTAAAACATTGAGGACTCCTAAATAATTCATAAAGACAAGGATGGAGCCCTTTTACTTCCATTTTCTGCCCATGCACTCTTCTGTTTCACTTGGTGCAGCAATGCCATCGTGTGCAGGAGTAAACTGCCAGTCAGAAAATCTCTTTTGTGCACTGAGAGCTAGGGATGCTGATCTCTGTGGTGAAACACAGAGAAAGGTGTGTGCTTTCTGGAAACAGAATTTCAAATCCTGTTTCTGTAGCCTGCACTTGTAGTCTGAGGGTTTATCCATCTATTCAGTCAAGAGGCTGGAGGTGCTGCTTCCTGTCCCGTGGGCACACATTTCTCAGAGAAATATGTCTCCTTCTGTAAGAGAGGTGCATTTCCCTGCTTCATATAAACATTATGTTAATCCTGAATGGAAGTGCCCGACCAGAGCCTGCCTGCAGTCATATGGCTGTTGTTGAATGTGTGGCTTCTGTTATTCCTGGCTCTGCAGTTGGTGAACATGCTGTTCCTTCCACTTCCTTCAGTAGCGGTCATCTGCACATTTCGAGGGTAATCCAGGGCACCACACACACACACACTGTAGCCATTCTTAAAAACACAAATTGTCTTTCCTTCATGTGCACTTACATTTGCACAGAATATTTGCAAGTCTTCATAGGTGAAAAAGACATTTTCTGACTTAACTTTATAAAGTGAACATACAATGAGTTCTGTCAACCCACTTTAACCCCTTATAATTGGAGTAGAGCGGGACAAGCAGTATCCATGGTTTAGAATTTAAATTGGTACCTTCTCCCTTGATTGCTGTGAAACATTCAGCAGAAAGTGATAATTGGGAAATAATTGTAAATGTGCATGACATGCAAAGCATGTTTTTGTTGCTAGTCCAGAAAAGTACATATTGCCAAAACTAGCCAGTACATGGCTGTTTTCACAAGAAGAAGTACATCACTGGTGGATTGCCCAAATTCAGAATCATGCAAACCCATTTGTAACTCTTTTACTTCACTGGGCTTTTGAATATCATAAATTAATGAAGTGAATTCTAGGTGTGTTTCATTAATTGAATGAGAAAACCCATGGTTTTGCTGGGCATGATTTAATCATCTTCACAGATGGTCGAAAAGAGCCACTTTTCAGTTTCTAGAAAGAACAGGCATTAGGATAACTCTATCTCTGTATTATTATAATATTTTGTTTAAAATTTTTTTTTCAGAATTCTAATGACAGCAAAGTAAACACATTTATGATATCTATTTAGGTACCATTATGTCTTTATTTAATACTGAGATTCTGATAACACTCAGAGATTTCAGAAGTAATTGTGTTTCTGTCACGTTCAATGAAATATACACTTGTAGGAAAATAGTTGTTGATCCAGGGCAGTTTACAGTCTCTAGAGATGAAGGGTCTCTTTTTTAAAAACAAGGGCACTATCATCTAACACTTATAAGGATGACATTTCAGTTCAGATTGCAAGCATTTGTGTGGGTTTAAAATATTTTTATAGTCTCTATTTTGATGACTTAAAAAAAATTCTGACACTTTTTGTTAAATCACTAGTTTTTACACTTGGAGTTTGGTTTATTCTCCAAGATTCAGCTTCTTTAGCTGGAACTCATATCAGTGTACCAAGAGGTAGTCTTGGCTTTTGACTTTTTTGCAGTTGAATTACTTCCCATCTCCAGCAACAGATGGAGCTGTAAGTATTTTTCTATTAGTCCTTCATTGTTCTTTTTTCCCCCTTCAGAAGTTATTTGAGTTTATTTTCTTAAAATGGGAATTATTTACCACAACACTAATTTACCTCTAACTCCAAGTTATGTACTGCTAAAAACACAACTTCTCCAGGAACTTCATCCAAGGTATGGAAAGTGTGGGCAAGTCACAGAGCTGAAGGCAAATTGCTTGCATTTTTCTTTCCCTGAAGGCAATGGCAAGGGTGAATCCTTTTTCTTCCTGCAGAAGAAAGGAGCTGAGGACAGTTTGTGGCATCAGAGAATGGTGGCTGAGGACTCCTGGGTTTGTCTGGTGTCTGGTTTTGTGTAAGGGTGAAGGGGTGCTTGGTAAGATTGTTTAACTCTTCTTGAATCGGGCGAAAAGAAGACTTCCCCCTGTGCATTTCCTTTGCATCAGAAATGATGGTTTAAACTAGAATTATTCTGAAAGCCAGGTCTAGCACTCGTCTCTGCTTGGGCGTATAACTGGAGGGCAGCCATGGATAAGTGAGCAAAGATGCACTTCCACAGTGGATGGGCAGAGTAATGGTTTCCTTGAAGTGTCTTGATTTGGAATGGGTGAGCATCATAGCCACAGACTGCCCCTGGGGGTGGAATACCTTGGCAGTGAAACCCTGCTTTTCAGAGGAATGCTGTATACTCAGGGTAGATGGTTTTAAGGTCCTCTAAGGATGCACTGAAGGCTTTCTGTATTCAAAGCTCTCTGACCATGTATGTTTGGCCTTTTGTGAGGCTGTTCTTTGAGCCATTTCAGTGTATGCACTGGTATGGAAAAAGACAAGCCTGGTTCCTGTAGAAAGAACACAAGTTAGAGAGGATAAAGCAAACAGTGTATTGGCCTTTAGCTCTGCCAGTCACAGTCAATTCAGAGAGATGATTTATTTTACAAAGAGTATTCAGCACAGTGTTGGAGTGAATAATTAATTTCTTTAAAACTTGTTCAAGTGCAAGGTAGTTTTGAACTACTAGAAGTTTCTGGATTAATTCCTTTGGGTTTTATTGGTTTTTATTTCTGTCTTTTAACACTGTATTCTGTCTTGTTAAATAGGTCTTAAAAACTTATTCAGATCATGAAATCAAAGAGAGGAAATATTTCCCCCTCCAAAACGGTAGAGATTAAAAGATAGAAAAAAAGAAACAATGCTTCTTTTATTTTTAAAAAGTCATGCTGAATGATGAATACAGATTTTCACTTTGGTGCAAAACTTTTTTTTTTTTCTCTGTCAGCTATTGCCAGTTTGAAAGAGATATAAAATATTTTGAAATAAAGAAGCAATACAGAAATTAGCAGCAATTCCCTTTTTTCTCATGGAGGGAATTTTTAAAAACAGGTGTTGCTGTAACCCTTAGCAGTAGAAGTTCAATATATTTTATTCACATACGGCTAGCGTAGCTTTGTAGGACGAGGATCTCTCTGAGCCCCTAAGTTCAGAACCACTTGGAAAAATATTAAGAGTAACATGGGTTATAGTAGAATTGCTGGAACTGTTTAGGATGACAATGTTTACTTTGATGTCTCTGAGACTCACACCCTGTAAAGGATTTAAAGGCCATAAACTCATACGCTTTGTTCTCAGACTTTTGTTTTAATTCGTTCTGGTTTTACTGATATTTATTTCCTTTCTTTTGACACTGCTGTCTGTGTTGGCTCTTAAAATCTTACTCAGATCATGATATCAAAAGAGAGGAAGTATGTTCTAGTATCGTCCAGCTTGGCAGGCAGATTGGTTAATTCTTAAAATGGGAGTGTGGCATAGGGTTTGAACTTCTTCATTTGTTACCTCAAGTATCATCTCTATTCATTATCTCTGAATTGCACATTTATTTGTACATAGCATGACTTTTGCTACTGCGATGTAAGTAATTTCTTTCTGTAGTAACAATTGTGACACAATTTTATTGTTGTTAAAAGAGAAAATAATAGATTTTAAAATTTATATCTGAACCAAATATTAAAGCATTTTATTTCAGTTTGATCACAAATTAATAATTGGTGATTTTTTTCACATTATGGTTTCAATTAAAAAGAGTGGAATTTTGATTGAAAAGATGAGCATTTTAATCTTTAATGCATGGAAAACCCACTGCTTTTCTGAAATGCAACATCTGATAGTGATGGGATAGGATATTCTAATGTTACTATTAAAGATAAAATTATCCGATTTTTTTCACCAGATTGAATCTTACTTTCTAGAACATTTGTCTGCAGTTCTGCTTTCTGAATAATTCATTATTCATAAAAAATATAGCTCTTCGGGGTTTTTTTCCATTTTATTCATTTGCTTTTGTCTGTGAAACAAGTTCAGTAAGAAATATTTACATTTATCACTTAATAATTAATGGTCAGTACAAATAGTTTAATCCATAGTTAACCCTTGTGGGCCTCAAGTGCCCACAAAGTCAAGTGCTTTTTGGTGCTTCTTGCCAGCAGCAGAAGTCTCTCTTTTTTTCCCCCATGGATTTGTCTCTCCAAGATATCTGCTTTTATTAGCAGCATTTGATCTCTCTCTAATGAGGTGACCACATTACAGCTTTGTCAAATTCCTTCCCAAGAATGGTACTTCATGTTCAGATTTTTTGTTTATGTCACACAATGTCACAAAAAGGGCTGCTGCAACCCTCAGAAGTTGATTTATTGCAAGTACTTCTCGCTGGGAAAGGTTGTTTTTGTTTTTTGGTAGTATACATATTTTTAATATTTACAGGGGAAGATTAAACTAATATTTTTGGTTGGTTGTATTGCAGCCATTTAATTAACATTAATTGGTTACATTAAAATTAAGAATGTTTTCTGTGAAATTATGCCAAAGGAATGCTTGAATACACTTTTTTAATGTTTCTGATCCAAATACAGACAATTTTATAAAAGAACACTAGCAGGAGGTCCATTCTTCAGTTTTATAAACATTTCTGTGCCTCACTAAGGCCCACAAGACCTGGGATAAAGCCAATGTAGACCAAATACAAGTTGGCTGATACATGTGCAGGACTTCAGGCCAATACAAATGCATCTATGAAATGCACGTGTATGAAGAATCTGGGGAAAACAGTTTGAAGAAGACCACCAACAAATAGATCACACATGAACATTTCTTTCATGTGCCTGAAAGAGAATAATTGCAAATATGTTTGCACAGTTTTATTTGTAGATTGTAATTTACCACAGAGCAGGAGAGAAAATGGTATTTTACAACTATGTCCAGTCTAAGGGAAGTAAAAAATAACCTATTATGCTACATTGTAGAGAAACACATTAATTTTTTAAAGAAGTTTTTCAAAGTGAAGCAGTTGATAGAATGGAAGAAATAAATGTCTGAATTTTTGATGTTACTTTGTAAAATGTGTCTTAAGAAATGTTTGATCATTTAGCAAATGCTAAAGACAAAGGCTAAGCTGAACTGATAAAATATGTGGAAGTTACCACTATGACTGCTGTACTTCATCAGAAGATTTTAATAATGAATTAGGTGCTTGAAAGATAATCCAAATAGAAGGAAAAACCAATTCCATCTGATGGGCAGCAAATGAAAGTGTGGTTGGTAAAAGACCCAGGGGCTGCAGCCCAGAGTCATGTTCACGAGTCATTCTGAAGTCTGTGACAGTGACCACTGTTCTGCCTTAGCCAGGGTTGCAGATTTGCACTGTTTATTAGGATTAATTCTGTGCTCCAGCTTTGAAAGGGAAATGTCACACTAATGCCAGCATTTATTGGTAACCAGCAAAATTTAAGGCAATGAATCCTTGCTCTTTCAAAATCAAACACTCCATGAAGCAATTCTTTCCCCAGAATGGGATTTGAACTCATTGTCACATCTGGCATATGCAAAGCCACATCTAACTGTTTTGGGTTTTTTCTTTGCTTTCTGGAGAAAAACGACCAAATGCAAAAAATACCAAACACGTCACCTCGCTTCATAACCCCAGCTACAAAAAATATATTGTGCTGCAGCTGTCCCTCCCTTCCTGAGTTTCCCTATTCTGTCCTTTGTTGTTGGAGATAATACTTTCTTTTCATTGTGAAAAATTATTAGATGCATATTTTATGCATTTTTATGATGCAAATCTATTAGTTTATTCGACAATCTCTACAAGTTTAACTTTCTAATTTTTAACTTTGCAATTTAACTGTCAGTAACAAATCAATATCCAAACAGCACCATTTCACGGGGACAATATGCAGTATTGAATCAGGTAAGTTAATTTTAACATTAGGAAAAATTATTTTTTTATTTAGGGTTAGGGTTAAGGTTAGGGTTAGAGTTTAAGGTTAGGGTTAGGGTTAGGGTTAGGATTAGGGTTATTGTTAGGGTTAGGGTTAGGGTTTATGGTCGGGGATACAGTTAGGATTAGGCTTAGGGTTAGGGTTAGGGTTTAGGGTTACGGTAAGGGTTAGGGTTAGGGTAAGTGATTAGGGTTAGGGTTTGGGTTCGGGTTAGGGTTAGGGTTAAGGTTAGGGTTAGGTTTAGGTTTAGCATTAGAGTTAGAGGTTTGGTTTAGGATTAGGATTACAGTTAGGGATAGGATTAGCGTTAGGGTTAGGTTTCGGGTTATGGTTAGGGTTTAGGGTTACGGTAAGTGTTAGGGTTAGGGTTAGAGACAGGGTTAGGGTTAGGAATTATCTTTCACAGGGGTAAGACCCATTTCTTCAAGTTTTTTGGATAAAATTTTGAAGAAAATAAAATGTTTAGATTGTATTTCATAGAATAAATTTCGTCACATATTTCAAAGACAAGATGATGCCCTAATTGTGTCAAGCCATTTTGAATGTGATGTACTTGCATCCTGTTGACAAATAGAAACTGTAATGGGAATGCTGGATATTACTCTCTGGGAAATCTTCATTACCCCCTTCTTTTGGACTACAAGCTCTTTTGGTAATTTAAAAGTTGATTGCTTTTGCCCTTGTCTGCAGGTACTATAAAAGGCAAAGGAGTGATTCTGTTCAGATGTGCTTCACTGGAAACAGAGGGAACAAATGGATCCTTGCAGGATCTAACTCTGTGGAATTTGGTTATAGGGGTAAAATAGAAGCCAGAGATCTCTAAAGATGGGTTTAGAGCATGGGAGTTTATTGTGAAAGAGTATGGGTGTGAGAGCCTTGCTGGGCTGCAAGACACAGCTCAAAGCAGGCCAGAGAAAGAGAGAGAAAGAGACAAAAGGAGAGAGTATAAAGAGAGCGATTTGCCGTTTACAATACAATAAATCATCTTCTCTGTTGAATATTCTAATTCTCTTTAACCAATCTGAAACAAGCTACAAACTCTACAATATTTGCATGCAACCTATAAGAATCATTACATTACCATATGGGGTTATATTTTAAACCTTAAAAAACCTGCTTTTGGGAATCTCCTACCAGGTAGGTATGGTTTGTTCTGACCTTTGGACCTGCCTAGGCAGAGGGTATTGTTCTACCAAGAAGGAGGATTACCTTCAGCCAGCTATACCATTGTTTCTTAGTTACTCTTTAACTCAAACCTTGTCTTCATCTCAATTTCAATTATACTTTCCATATTTTCAGCATCTTTTGCAAGGTAATAATATCTATAAGGCTTTCCTATTTCATCTTCCCCAACAGATCCTCCTTTCCTTTTAATGTGGGGACCCTTCCCCAGTGTGACTGGTATCTGGCAGAGATGTAGGGAATGAATAGTGTGAGGCTGAACAGCCCAAGTGCTGGGTCCTGCCCTTGGGTCACAACAACCCCAGGCAGCTCCACAGGCTGGGGGCAGTGACTGGAAAGCTGTCTGGTGAAAAAGGACCTGGGAGTGCGGGTGAAGAGCAGCTGGACATGACCCAGTGTGTGCCCAGCTGGCCAAGAAGGCCAATGGCATCCTGGCCTGGATCAGCAATAGTGTTGCAAGCAGGACTAGGGCAGGGATTTTCCCCCTATACTCAGCACTGGTGAGGCCTCACCTTGAATCTTCTGTCCAGTTCTGGGCCCTTCATTATGAGAAATTCATTACATTGAGGGGCGGGAGGTGTCAAGTGAAGGACAACAGAGCTGGTGAAGGTCGTGTACAAGTTATATAAAAGGAACAGCTGATGGAACTGGGGCTGTTTAGCCTGGGAAAAAGGAGGTACAGGGATGACTTTATCCCTCTCTACAAGTGCCTAAAGGGAGACTGTACCAGGTGGGAATCAGTCTCTTCTTCCAGGCAACTGGCAACAGAACAAGAGGAAATGGTCTCAGGCTGTGCCAGGGAAAGTTCAGGCTGGATATCATGAAGAATTTCTTCATGGAAAGGGTGGTCAGGCATTGGACCAGGCTGTCCCGGGAAGTGGTGGAATCACCAACCCTGGAAATGATGAAATGACTAGCCATGGCACATACTGCTGTGGTTTAGTTGACATGGTGGTTTTGGGTCAAAGGTTGGACTCAATGACCTTGGAAGTATTTTCCAGCCTTAATGATTCTATTCTATGATTCTCTTCTATGATTCTGTGATTCAGGAGATGACAGTTCCTCTCTTCCATAAGTCGGTGCCTTTAGTGGTCTTGTGCCTGGGACCCCATTTCCTGTTTCCTGCCATGCCATGGAGACCCAGGGATTTTGGCCACTCATGAATATCCTATCTCCACAACAGGGAGGAAGGAAAACATGCATTTGTTTTGCACTGTGTGTAATACTGAGTTTCACATTACCAGTGCCAATGAAAGTTATGGGAAAAGCTGTTAAATGTGTGAGATGATTTTGCATTGAAAGCTGAAATCAGGGTGATGGTGTAGCAGAAGCCAGATGACAGTTTTCTTGTACTAGGGGTAGTCAGGAGCAGTCAGAAAAATTAAAGATGAATCTACAGGAGTTGCACAGAGGACTGCAGGAAGTAGTCTGTACATGTCAGAGTATATACATGGATTTTTGGGGGGTGTTTAACAAACTGATCTTTGTACTTATATAAATATAGGTATTTACACATCATATATAGACATTTATTTATAAAGTGTGGTAACTGCAAGGGTAAATATGATGGGTTAGCAGAAGGCTCAAGCATGTCGAGGATAACAGAGGAAATAGCATGCAGTGTAAATGTTAGCACCGGAAATTTTAGGGGCAAATTCACAAGCGTGAGCATTGTAAATGAGTCATATTGTTACAATCTTCTGTTGGAACAGCAGTTGGTTGCAGAAGTGATTTTTTTATGTCTAATACTGCTGTGGCAACAAGATGTCAGCTGGAGTTCAGAAAAAGGAGCAACAAACTCTTGAAAATGAGAGTGAGACCAAGTGAGAAAAGCCCAGAAAAAGGAAGAGGCAGGGAATGAGGTGTTGTAAAAAGATAACAGGTGGGGTATAGAAGGAGAGAAAAGACAGGAAAAAGAGATCTGACTGGATAGCTGCATTTCTTGTTCTTTTTCTGTGCTTACCATTTGAAGTAGTGATTTTATTTTACTCTCCTCAAATGCTTTGAGGCTTTTGTCCAACCAGGACAAGAAGTTAGAGGAGTAACAAGAAGAAGTAGGCAGTCATGGTGAATATTTATTGACTTAACTGGAGTATAATATTGATAACAAAGCTAAAACCTTTTAGCTACATGGCAAGGAAACAGGATTAAATAAAACCCCAAATCCTCTTTGGCTGCAATATCAATCCCAGATCAGTCTCAGAGTGCAAGAGTTGCGAAAGTATCAAAACGAATTTAAAATTAAAGACTGAAATAGCTAATATTGATGTCCTGTTTAGGTACAGAATCAACTGAAAAACAGTTGGTTTAGGCAGCCAATCCTTCAGTTAGGCAGTTAGGAGCCAAATTACTATTAAAGAGCCCATAAAAGTGCTGAGAGAAAAGACAGTCGGGGAGTGGGTTTTTCATTTGCTTCTGCTTTCTGAGCTAGGAAATGTCCTCCTTATTAAAAAAAACTAAACCCCTTAGCAGCTAGCTCCCAGAAACCTGGAGAAGAGAGTTGCTACTGAGAATGAAGGGTGGACTCACCAAACAAAAAAAATAAAGGAGAGAGAACTTAATAGGAAAAGGTTTATATTCTTCATTCTAGTGTTTACTCAGTGCTTATAAGTAATGTAAGTACATGATCACCTTCTTGGTCTCTGTGGACAGGAAAGCACTGACAAGTCTCAAGTACAGCTCTACTCTCCCATTTTTCCAGAGCAGTGTCCCTCTTCATTCCTGTTGGAAAATGTCACATTTTTACCAGTATGCACAGATTTTTACTTTTATCAGAAAGGTACTACTGTTTCCTCTCTGTGACATCATCATTAGAAAAGTGATGTAGAAAGTGCTGTTTCACCATCACTATTTCAGTGCTTCTCCTGTGAATCACAGCCATCCCATTTATTAGCAGAGATTTCTCTTGTGAACATCTCTGACCATCCCAGAACTCAGATTTGATAGAGTCCTTTAGAAGAGGTACTTAACTAATTACACTGAGAGGATAAAAGAAGTGAGGAAATAGTTATTTAATACTGCAAGACATCTCTGTGGTACTTCTAGCTATGCCATTTAGCTACGGGGACAGAAAAAGAAAGGAGAAATATTCTGATGATTTTTAAGCATTTTGGAAAGTCGTTGCTCTCTCATGGCTATGACAGAAAGACCAATATTTGCCCTGGCATGTATATTGAACGTGCAAATGTTAACCCTGGATGTAGTTTCCAGCTCCCTGCCTTCAGGTGGAAAACCAGATTAAAGAGTCCTCTCCATCCTCCACCCCCAGCCGTGCTCTCGGTGACTCAATATCCTGGACTTCTACCACCACCCATGTGCCCAATGGCTTGTGATGCCACCCTGGCAAAATCTGAAGGGATCCAGGCTAAAAATAGCTCTGCTAAAATCCTGTTTACCCCGTGCTCCTGCGAGCAGTTGTTGTGGCAGAGCTGGAGAGGGGGAGCTGCGGCGGAAGAGCAGGACCACGCAGCCGGAGGTGGGAGAGAGAAGCAGGTGCCAACCTCCTGTGACAGGATGGACTCTGCTGCCATTAACACCTTTGGAGCTATGGCTGTGATCCTGCTCTTGCTCAGGGCAGTAGGGTTAGCCAGGGGTGTGAAGGAAGTGGTCTGCTCATCTCAGCTCCCTACAGCTGCAAAGGTTGCTTGTTAGTGGCTTTTCCTCTCTGAGAATCCTAAACTGTATTAATAGTTCTACAACTAGTTAATTAGTACTTATTAATTGTTTTACTCTTTTACGTGAACCATTCCTTTCTGTGTTTGTGTATTGGATTGTCTGTGTCAATTGCATACCTGCATGTAAAATTAAAAATCTGCAGTCAAAAATTAGCAGCTGAGAATATTCCAAACCAATATTTAAATATTCCATAAAGCAACACTAATTTTACTTCTGATTTAGGTGCATATCTAAAGGATATGTGGTAAAATTTAGTAGATGGTTTTTGGATGTCTTCAAGATATTTGAAACAGCTGAATGGGTTTTCTATGTCAACATTTTTTCCTATTTCTAAATAATAAAATTGACTAGATAAAAATAATTTATAAATTTATTTTATAAAAATAGTTTTTAATATACGATTTTGAAATTTCATATTTAAAAATAGAGCTTTTGGTCATATCCACTTGATCACTTATTAAATTAACTGGATCTGGTTTATTCTCTTCCAGGTTTTGCTCTTAAACTATGACTCATAGCTTGCATGTTTAAGTGCCATAGAACAGTTTATTTTTATAATATTAAATTTGGGAATATTTATAGATAGTCCACTTGGCTGGAGATTGAAGGCTTGTGAAGATATTTGAGAACAAGAAACATAAATTAACCCAGTTTGAGTGGGCCCTCAGTGAGCAATGCTTGCTATCCAACCTGCCCATCAGGGCACACTTAGAAGGTGCTGCACAAATCAAAAGATTTCGGCCCAAAGGAAAAACAGCAGAGGGAGATATATTTCATTTCATGATGAACAGTAAAGAAATGTAGTCTTTTAATTCTTCCCTTCTTAGTTATTAAGAATTAGAATTACTTATTAAAATGAAAATACTTTTTGAATTAATCTTGTTATAAACTAAGAACTGTCATAATTTCCAAGTCTTCCCAGTCTCGTAGTTGGGTGGTTACAAGGTCTGGTTACACTTTCTTTTCTGAACCTCAACTGTATTAATTAATAAGCTCCAATTATTAAAACTCTTCTGAATAATTTTGATATCATCAAATCCCTTCCTCTACCCTCTGTCCTTTTTCTGCTATGGTGGAGGAGACTGGTCATTCACAGGCACACCCAGAACTTGGATCCAAGGAGATAAAATTTCCTCCTAGTGGCTGCATCAGCTGTCTCCTCCATATTGACCTGCTTCACGATTTTTGCAGAGCAGCATCTTCTCCATGGAAATTCAAATTCCCTTGTATCCCTATGTTGGCATCAGGTTGATCACGTCTGTTCTTTCAGATCTGCAACAGCTGTATCCTCCTGATGATATGTATAGAGCAGTCAGAAACTGATCCTGGGGATTAAAAACAGTGGGTCTTGTGCTTAATAGGTATCAACCTACACAAGGATGAGTTTCCAGCCCTCTGACCACCTGTCTCTCCCATCAAGTGCCATAGGAGTTAACAAACTTTATGGGATTTGGCCCAGGAATAAGAAGAGCAATTTGTAAAATGAGTTGTCAGATATGAATTCCCCATGTTCAGGGAGTCTGGTCTCTAAGGCCTCGTTGGAACAGAGAAGTTGAGATTCTGATAGAGACCTGTATCCTTATGATACAAAACTGACTGGGTATCAGTGTGATTATTAAAATAATTTCTGTGGTTCTTCCCTGGCACTTTAGCAATACTTAATGAGAAAATTAAAAATTAAAGCTATACTAAAGGCAAACTCAAACAAAAAAATTGCTGATAAATTTTAAAAGTTGTAGTTGATGTATTTCTTATACCTAGAAAAATAATTACTGCCATTCCAGTGAATATGGGGTTTGTTTTGCTGTTTTGTCATTATTGGTACAAGGATAGATACAGCTTCAGCAGTGAGACAGATTGCTACTTGTCTTAGTGCAGATGCTGCTTCATGGAGGGAGCAGAGATGAAGGAAGCTTTTAAGTGGACTTTCAAGCATATATTAATAGAAGGATTGCATGTTTTTTAAGGGAGGATAGTTGGCCAACAGTGGAAATTTAAGTGTCTTAAAAGTACTGCTGAAGCAGATCTATGATGTTGCCATTTGAATGAGGCTGTTACAGTGCCAGTAATCCCTGCAAAAATAATCTGTTGACAGACACTCACAAAAATGAACATAAAGAAGCCAATAATCAGTTTTAAAATACTACTCCTAAAACCACATTTCTGACACTGTTCTGTTCATCCAAAACAGCAGAAGATGCTAAGCCCATCTGAGATTTTTTTCTGATATTAAGAGTTACTGGGAAGGAACTTTGAATTTAACTTTTAAAATGAAGAAAACTTCACCAATGGAATGCTGTCAATCCAGAATGTCGAATTCTGAGACAATTTTCTGCAATGTTAAGAGATGATACTGAATATAAGTTTAAAACACATTTAGTTTTTTATAAAAAATTACAGTCTTGATGTCTGAGAGCATCTTATAAGGAAGGGCTACAGTAATGTAGGGATGTTTCAGCAGAGTTGTGGACTTTCTGTTTACATGAGATAAACTGACTTTAATTCAGCACAGCTACAGTATCATCATGAGTAATTATACTCATTATTACAATTTTAACATTACATTTCACCTTACTAAAACCTGTGGCCCATCTTTGTTAGTTGCATATACCTCTCTTGCTTCAGCTTCCTGCCTGGAAAGTGGTGACTGAGTGTAAAAATAGATGACTGTAAGTGTAGATGCTTGTAGCCAAATCCAAACTATCCACTACACGCAAGCTGACTTGCAGCCCTTAGCAAGCCAGCTGGATCAATGAACAGTGAAAATCCACCAGGGGCAAAGGAAGAAGGGGAACAGAATGGGTTTAGATTAAAGTGCACACTATACACACACATAGCTGTGCTCCTGTCCACAGAAACAATCTGAGCAACTAAGTGAACATAAGTCATTAAAAATAAGGATATAGTCTATGTACCTAGAAACCCAACTCAAACCCTAATAAGACTTTAAACTTAAGAGAAAGAGGTTCAATTTTCTCAACTCATATGAAGATTTTCATACTTCCCTTTCAAAAGTAAAATCCAATGACATTTCACTTCTTAGTCTTCAAAAATAGCGACAGATTTATATGCAAATGTCCTCTTGTAACTAATCCTAGTCTCATGTCTGCCAACCTGACAGAATTTTATCCAAGAGTTACAAGGCTTGGCAGAAAAGATGCATGTACACACATACATATAGGTTTACAGAACATTCTGCCATCATGTTATTCTGTGGCCTGGAAAAAAGTGGTACTTGGAAGGTTATGAAATTTTACTAAGCAGGTCTTGACTTATAATGTAGACAGATTCTACCACAGAAATTATAAATCTTTTGCAAAATTTTAGTGCATGATAGGTCAGCAGTTTACTTCGCATGCATTCATGAGAGGTACAAAGTAAGAGATGAAACAATTCATTTGCAAGAATACAGACAATTACTAGTTACTGTGGTTTTTATGATCCTTAGGACAAGCTGGGATTTGTGAGAGGGCCAGATAGAGCTGGGATCTGGACTGGCAGCACAGTTTTTCAGTAGCACTTCTCATTAGAAGCCTCTACTCTTGCTGGCCTTGATCTCCTGCAAAGCTTGCAACAGTTCTCTCTGCTGAAACACTCGGTCTGCTCTGAGGAGATTGAGGCCAGGCTACTAGCTTTGGGTTTTTTGGGAAAAACTCAGCTACTGCCTCCCCATACCCCATTTTCTCACATCTAAAATAAGGATAATAGTTCTTTTTTTTTTTTTTTTTTTTGAGATTGCTGTAAGACAGAAGAACATGTACATGTTGCTGCTGGTTTTTTTGTGAGTTTGGGACCACCTGATGGGACTACTCAGCGAGACCTACAAATCAGGCAAAACATCAAATCTTCAAACATTCACTTATCCTCAGATAATAGGCATTTTTTCCTATTATCTACTAAACCCCCAGATGTGACAATTACTAGTCAGTCCTTTAGTATACGATGGTGCAAGCCTGATGCTACATTTCTGGTTCTGGGGGTTTTGGTGATTCTTCCCTCTGAGACTGAGATGGCTAGGCTCAAGAACTTTTCTCCAAGGAAAGCTTTAGACTTTCCCAATCTCCACCATGTATCACTTATCTGTGGGTCAAGATCAGCCTGCTCCAAAGGATTATTTCTTCCTGTCAAGATCAACCTCTGTTCTGGCTTGTCAAGGGATGTGTTATCAGCTGGATGCCACCATTTGTATGTCAGCCTATTCCAGTTTGTTCAGAGCAGTGCTACATGCTGACAGGTGGTGTGCCTGTTCTCTGATTCCTTTCACAGTTGTGGAATGGGTACTGTTAACTTAATTTTCATTATTTTTACCTATTTACGTCAAACAGAAGATACAGTTTGCTTCCTACTCTAAGTCATAATTGTAAGTCACATTAAGTCTGGGTATGAGAAAAACAGAAATAAAGTACAAATGGACCTTCATGCTACATTTAGATAATCTGATGAAAACACAATAGACATGTAAAATATTTGTGTGGCAGCGTAAGAATATAACATGATTAGGGATATAGAGCACTTCATTTCAAAATCAATTAGAAAATGATAATTCAGCAGTGCTTGAAACTGATTGGCATGCAGAGCTATGACACTGTTCCTTTTTGAGTACTATCAGAAATACCTCATACTTTGTGTGGGGAGAAATGGCTGCATTGGTACTGTAGAGAGATTAATCTCTGCAGGTTTGATCTCTGTGTTCAGACTGTGTCACTGGTAAATTGTGAGGGTGTGCACTAGCCCATCACAAGTCTGTTTTCCTGCAGAAGGAATAAGAAGCACATCAGCATGGAGGAAGATAAAATTCTCCCTAAGTACTTCCTCTGGGTGTTCTGTGGGCCAGGACTCTGGAAATCCAGCTGTCCTAAAGCTGGGCTGTGCCCCCTTCCATGTGCAGCCAAGACAGGGACTAAGAAGTGCCCTAAGGCCCACCTGCTTTGCCTTGCAGGTACAGCCAGCACAAGCTGCATCACGGTGATGACCCACCTCACTTTCGTTCAAGCTTCTAAGGAGCCTGAAAGTGTCCCTTTTCCCTTCTTCAGTACAAGCATACCCGTGTGCTGACGCCACAGCTGCTCCTTGCCCAGCAGCCCCAGGTCAGGGGGCTGCAGAGTGCCTGATTTCAGGGCACACAGCTCCTTGAGGCTGACATAAATAAAGCAATTTACTCCAGCTGAGGAACCCGTTTGTCTGCTAGCTCGTTCCATAACCCCTTCTGTAGTTTGGCTAATTAGTTACTTTTTCTTTTCAGACGAGTAAAAATCTCTAGGCTTAAACTATTTGTGTCTCAAATTACTTCTTTTTTCCCCTCCCACTAAATATCTGCTGAAACAATTGCCATATCTAAGGCCATTCTGAAGATTTGGATATAAATATTCACAGTAAGTCAATGTCTGTTTTTCTTGTATTGTATCACATTGCACTGCATCTGTTGACATTTGGCCATTCCAAATACAGTTTTTTATGCAAGCAGAAGGTGTAAAACACGTAGTGAAGTTAGAGAACATGTTGTATATTTTGTTGTATTTCAGTGAAACACTATACCTAGAATAAATAAATGCAAGTAATACTCAGGGTTTGTTTTTTTTTCCTGCTGGGCCGCAGAATGAAAAGCTGTAGTATTCCTTCATTCCATTTCTATTTTAATTATGTAACATTCCTAGGGAAATGGGCAGTTAATTTTGGTAGATATTGTAGAAAAAAAAATCTATTTTTTTTCTTTCTTTTTTTAATGGTAGTTTTGCAGCATTCATAAGCTTGGGTAAAAACCAAATATTACAACTTGGAAATCTGATATTCATGACTGACAGAACCATTTATCTGAGTTTTCAGGTCCTCTGGTACTTAAAAATTTCCATAACTAATCTGATTTCTTCAAGAGGCTTCAGTCCACGGAGCCTAGAAATCACACGCTTAGAAAAAACACAGAAAGTATTTTAGAAAAAGTGTTGAGAAGAAGTATTGTGGCAGGATAATAAGGAGGACTGGAAGAAAAGAGTAGTGGGAAAAGTTATGAGATCAAAGCTTAACTTTGTCTTAGTCACTTGTTTTGCTGGTTTCATTTAGCAAATTGCTAGTGTAGTTTCCTGGGAAATAGTCTCTTACATAAAGCTTTGTTTCTAGTGACAGTTCTGCACGTCAGCTAAATAGTAGCTGGAATTATTGACTACAGTCTTCTTTGTGAGGAAAACATCTGGACTGTGATACCTGGGAAGACAGGAGATATGGGTGCTTGTAAATAAGGACAGAGTATAAATGGGCTGGGGTTTTTTTTTTTCTTTTTTTTCTTTTCCTCTCTTTTAGAGAAGTTTGGGAAGGATCCAAGAAACATTTTGGACTATTTTGAAGATTAAAGGATTGAAAGAATTTTATTAGAACTGTATCAATTTTGGAACACTTACCTAGCACATAATTTTCAACTATTTTTTATTATGTTTTCCAGGCTGGTAAAGTAAACAAAGAATTTCACTAGAACATTTACAAGTGTAAGAGACGTGCTAGTGAAGAATGAGAAGTAGTGAGTGTGTTGAGTGGGTTCTCTTTAAGCCAGCTACAAGCAGGAATGAGTGTTGGTAAAGGGAATTTACTGTAAAGGCATTTTCTCTGTGGCAAAGGTTTGTCATCACAAGCAGGGAAAAATTATCAATCTGTGCTGTCTGTCCTAGTGTGAGTCCATTGCTCTTCAGATCCTTGAAAAGTCTTGCTATAAATCCATGAAAACCACATTCCTGACTTCTTGGGATGACTGCTCCACTAACTGCAATGCACCTCTGGTGATCTCTTCCTGCAAGAGAGCTCTGCTGGGAGCTGGTCAGGATTGGCAGAGCTGGTATGGCAGAGGTTGCTTGGATGGATTGGAGATGAGGAGGAGAGGGAGAGGCAAGCAGAAAGATGACATCTGCATCACAAATACACAATCCAGCTGTGATCAATCAGCTTTACCTGTGCCCTAGCAGCTCCTTTTCAGCTAGTGTCATCATGGTGTCAGCCAAAATGCTATTGAGTCACACTCTTCCAAAGAGCTTCCTATTTGAAAGTGATTATATTGAAATAAAAATTTAAACATTACAAAGACCATGTTTTAACAGGTTTCATTGTTTGTGCAAGTGAATCAAAGGCATGTTTGTTTGAGTTTTCATGAGATTAGTCTGAGATATGCTATGACATTGTTAGTTATGTGTTGAATTTTACTGCAATTATATCCTTCATCGAAGTATTTACATAATGTATTTTATAGCAGTAATTGTTCTCTTTGAGTAAGAAAGATAAGGATGTAATATCAATCTAAGACCAGTGGGACTGATGGAGAAGAAAAATTAATATTACAGTTTTCAGAGTTCCAGGGGCTAAACCCAAGCCAAAGTCCTTTCTGAAGTTCAGCTCTGAGATTTTCTTCTGGCAGGCTCTCCAGAGTGTTCTGTCACCAGATCTACTCCAGTTACTGTAGAGGTAGCCCTGAAGTCTGTGGGGTTTGGGTATGTGCTTAGAAGAGTGTGCCAGTTTTTGAGGAAAGTGATTTGGATTAGGTTATACCCTTCTTGGAAAGCCTTTCAGTGCTGATGGAAGTGCTCCACAGTGTGCAAGCAGTCCCTCAACTCCTCAATTTAGCAACAAAGCCTTGTTTGACATCGCCTTTCCTGCCTCTTTGGTGCCCTGTGACCACAGCAGTGAGGCATGAGGGACTAAGACTCAGTTTTCCAGACGCTCTTTTGTATTTGTTGCATTTTGATATTGTTGCAGCTGGTTTCTATGGTGTGAATCACATCCCTCAGAACTGCTGACACCCTGGAGAC
This sequence comes from Petroica traversi, assembly GCA_025920805.1. Classification (NCBI taxonomy): domain Eukaryota; kingdom Metazoa; phylum Chordata; class Aves; order Passeriformes; family Petroicidae; genus Petroica; species Petroica traversi. The sequence goes on from JAHLSL010000007.1 coordinate 24,160,284, forward strand.
AAAAGGTTCCAAGTGATCCATGGTCTGGAGTGCAGGATCATTAGTCTCTCCCTAACCCTAGACACTGAAGGCAGGTATTCTTGCCCTGCATTAATCAGCCCAGCTCTGCCTTTTTTTCCAGAAAGATCAGTTTGCAGGGTCTAAGTCCTGTTTTCCACCAGCCATCCTCTGAGTGGCTGTCAGCCTGTAGAAGGGGAATCAGTGCAGGATGCAGCAAAGGACAAATCCTTTGCAATGCCTTGATATGCATGTGACCAACGGTTTTGCTGTTAAATCAGACAGAAGAAAAACCACAAACTAGAAGAAAAAAAGACAGCACTTTGCAGGGTGTGTTGAATAACATCAGCAACAGGGTTTGTCTGGAAGCTGAAGCAGCATGCAAACACTGGATTTTCCTGTGTATTTATATATATATACACACCAATACTATCCCCTGACAGCACTGAAAGGGTTGTCATCTAAACCCCCTTTTCTTCTCATATCTTCCCCAATATGTTTATCGACCTCATACAGAATCACACAGAATCACAGAATCACAGAATCACCTGGTTGGAAGAGACCTTCAAGATCATCGAGTCCAACCTCTGTCCCAACACCTCAACTAAACTAAACCATGGCACTGAGTGCCAAATCCAATCTCTTTTTAAACAGGTCCAGGGATGGTGATTCCACCACCTCCCCAGGTAAACCATTCCAATATTTTATCACTCTTTCTGTAAAAAATTTTCTCCTAATATCCAACCTATATTTCCCTTGGCACAACTTAAGACTGTGCCCTCTTATTCTGTCAGTTGTTGCCCGGAAAAAGAGACCAACCCCCACCTCACTACAACCACCTGTCAAGAAGTTGTAGAGAGTGATAAGGTCACCTCTGAGTCTCCTTTTCTCCAGGCTAAACAACCCCAGTTCCCTCAGCCGTTCCTCATAGGGCTTGCATTCCTAGCTCATAAAAGAAACTTAGGATCAAAGACAATAAATTTGTGTAAATAAAGGGGTTTTTTCATATTCTGGCTTTAATGTCAAATGGCTTCACTCAGGGGCTGCAATATTCACTGTGACTGTTACTAAAAATTCACTGCCATTGTTATGCTAACTAAGCCTTTACAGAAAATAGAGCATTTTTAGGATATTGTTGGGGTGAAAGTGTTAAAACCATAAGAGGAGGAGGAAGTAGTTTCTTTCAAAGTGACCTTGAATCTAGGAATGCTAAAAATGCCAATGTGGGAAAACTATTTCTTATGCCTAGTGTTGCTCATCCCTTGGCTGTTTTGAGAAGCAGAACTCCTGTGGAGAGATAAGACTCTCGGGCTTGAGGATGAACTGAGTAGGTGTCCCCAAGTCTCTGCAGCCTGGCAATGTTAGGGAGGTAAAGAAATAAATTCCGTTTCAGCTGTGGTTTAATGGTTGCCCTTGGTTACTCATATGTGTTGATTCACACAGATGTTGGTAACTCCAAATTCATGAGCAGCCGGAAAATAAATGGGCATTTTAAAACCATCATCTCTCAGGAAAATTTTAGGCAGCTCTTCATCTGTATTGCACTGAGCCGTTTATTGATTTGATTTCTGTCTTATTTCTCAGTAACTGATTTTTTTTTAAAATTACATTGATCCAAGATTTTCATTACTAGATTATTAACAAACTTGATCATTTTCAAGCAAGTTGTGAAGAATACTTCTCACTTGACAATCTTGATAATAACTGGTCATCAAGCAAGTGCTGAGCAAATTCCTTCCTTGACTGTGATAAATACTACTTGGTATTTTCAAATGAAATTTAGGAATGCTACCCAGTTTGCACACCATCTAGAAACTACGGTTTTCCCCCAGACTTAATCCCCAGACTTTATTTTAAGCATGATTTAAATTTAACACCTCTTTATCAGGTATCATGGAGAGGATCTTCCTGATGCCCATTAGTTTAAAAATTCCTTTCTTTCTTTAGTGCCCAGATCTTTTGTTCTCCTTATGAATTTCTTCTCAGATTTGCTCTGCCCACCTTTTACATTTCCTTTTTTGTCACCTCTGTGATTATTTGTTCTATACTTTGGGCTTAGTCTTCCTTGCCACAGTGGGGGCGAAAAGGTCAGAGGCCAAAGGGTTCTGGAAGAGAAGAGATCAATTTCCTCACCTGAAACTTAAGGTCCTTTCATTTCTCTCCTTTTCCCAGATTGAATTTTTTTGTAAACTCAAGATCTTGGCTAATTAGAGGGAGAGAGTACCTGATTCTTGTAATATTTCTACTTACTTACCTGCTAAGAAATGAATCTTATTTTCTCTCTCCTGTGGTTTGGACTAGTAGGTACAGAAAATTTCTGTAGATAGTGTTTTATGCTTATAAATGAATATTCTTTTGTTTCTATTCCACATTCACTTTTCAGGGACTGACTTTACTTCCATGTTTAAAAATAGCTTTTCACTCGTCAAATTCTCTGACTTCACTGTTACCAAAATAATTAATCCGGTACCTCTGCAAACTTTCACTAAGGGTCATTTTATTTTATGAATATTGAGACAAATTAGAAAAGGCATTTGGGAAATTTTCCTACTTCAGAAAAATAAGATTAACTCAGTGCTTGAACACTTTCTGTTTTGGCTCATTGCATCTCCAAAATAGCTCGATATAGGACTTCCAGATGAGTACATTGGCCTAATCTGTTAGCTTTGGCAACTAGTAGTAGTGTTGAGTAGAATCTCTTTTCACTGATAATGGTTAAGCAGTTGTGGTTAAAATGCCTTTGTTGATATAACAGTTTCCATACACGTAAGAGGCTCTGAAAGGCTCAGGAAGGAGGCCATGGGCAGTACGGTAATTGGACTCTTGGTTTTGTGGCACTATTTAGAAATTCTGGAAATTCTGCAGAAATGTCAAATAGTTTGTTTCCACGTGTTGTTTTTGATTTTTAGTTTTCAGTTGGGACTGTGAACCTTTATCTTATGATTTAGAATTTGTGGATATTACCCTATCTTTATATAAAGGGCAGGATTGCTTGAGGGTCAGGAAGAAACAAAACAATTTTTACCCCTCAAATTTTACCTTCTTATATTTAAGGTTTTAAAGTGTAACTTCAAAGTAAATCACTTGTTCTTTTCAATATTTAAGTGGTACTGGGAAGAAAAAAATTAAAATTCAAAGTGTTACCTTGGCCTTTCCTTCTTTATGGCCTCATTATGTTACTGATTTTTAGGCTTCAGAAATTAAAAAACTCTTTCCCTCCTGGCATGTAATACTCTTTAAACTTAAGAATCCCATACCATTTGTGTTTTAACTGTAGTGAAAATGTCATTGGAACAAATTAGGTTGCTGTGGCATGGACTAGTCTCCTTGCCTGACAGTAGGTGGGCATCTCTATGGATGGCTGTGCAAAGAAGAGGGGCAGAAAATTGCACCCTTACCCTTGCTTGCCTGAGAGAGGTATTTGAAGGCAGAGGATATATTTTAAGATTGCCATATCTAATGGTTCTTATTTCATGTGATTGAATTAAATACCAGTAGAGGTCTAAATAAAAGTATTCCCTTATATGAATGCTGATTTTTGAGGGTGGGGGTGTTGGGGATGATTTTCTACCCTGAAATCTATAGGACTTCTAAGGGGATGATGCCATCAGATCAGTAGTGAACAGTTCAGTATCTTCCCCACCCCTTCAGGTTCTTGCTTTTCTATCAAATTGATTTAAATAGATTTTCATCCTTTGGCTTTTGACTAAGCCCTGTATTATTTTAGTAAATGCTAAGTGACATTCATTGTCACAAGTGAGTGAGAAAGAAAATAAGTGTGTGAAAAACGTCTGGTGAATGAGCAGAGAAAAGAGAGAACTTGGTAGAGCCATTTGTCTGGAGAAAATCAGCAAGTCAGCAATGGGTGATACCATCAGCATTAATAGAAGTATTAATAGTACTCCTTCTTAGGACATGAGCCTTCTGGAGTGAGTCCAGAGGGCCACAAGAGGGAGGGAGCACCTCTCGTGTAAGGAAATGCTAAAGGGCTGGGTCAGTTCAGCCTCAGAGGAGGCTTTGGGGTGACCCTTCCTGTACCTGAAGGGGCTTACAAGAAGTCTGGAGAGGGACTTTTTACAAGAGCAGATAGTGACAGGAGACAAGATAAGGACAAACTAAAGAGGGTAGGCCTGGATTAGATTTTAGGAAAAACTTCTTTAATATGAGGGTGCTGAGGCACTGTGATATGGGTTGTCCAGAGAAGCTGTGAATGTCTCATTCCTGGAAGTGTTCAAGGCTCTGAGCAATCTGGTCTGGTGAAAGATGTTCTTGCCCATGGCAGGGGGGTTGGAACTAGATGATCTTTAAGATCCCTTCCAGTCCAAAATTTTCTATGAGTTTCCTAGAAGCAGCAAAATAAGAGCTGAAATTATAACAGTCACATTTAGAATTACTAAGCATATGCAATTAGCACCTTTAAGGAAAAAAAAGACACTGAGAATTTCCTTGCTTTTAAATTGCATCTTTTTTCTGACTGTTGTAGTTGTGAACAATACCTCAGTGACCCATTAGCAGAGACAGAATCCTTTAAAATTTTGGGCTTGTTTCCCAAAGCTACCAACATATTTGATTTTTAGAAGACTCATATTATTTCTGTTCTTTTATTCAACTGTGGGAAGTAAGAGAGGTGATTGGGATATTGTAGTATTGGTCTCCATTGCCTTGTCTCACAGGCAGACAATTTTGTTGCTCTGCCCTCAGTGTTTACAAATGCATAGCTCTAAACTCATGGTTGGTATTGCAGTTTTCTTTGAAGAGAATGACTATGTGTTTTATGCATGTATACTGCAAAATTTCAAGAAGGACTTAAGTTGGACTATAGTTCGACTGCTACCATTCAACCTGTGATTAAAAAATTCAAGCAAGCTAGGACACAGCTGTCCTGTCTGCAAAATGTCAATGAGAACAAATGTTCAAACAGAATAATCATAATGACAAGATTTTTTGGCTATGAAGCATAGAATCACTAAGGCTGGAAAAGACCTCTGAGATCATTGAGTATGTCTTATGAAATACAGGTAGCTTAGACTAATTTGTTGCCACCAGTCAGCAGTGGATGTGAACCTGCACTGGAACCAAGTTCTGTGCTGCAGAAATATTTTATCTCTGAAACTGCTGGTACTGACCCAGCTGAGGTGCTGGACTGGATAGATGCCTGAGCTTTATAACATGGCTGTTGCTGTTTCCTGTGTTTTTCTGATTTCACTTGCAGTAGAATTAAGATAATAATGAGCCCTTTTGAAAAACCCGATGTTATATAAAGCATGTGCATGTTTTAGTAAAATCAAAGTAATTTGCAAATGCCTCTCAACTCACAAGCCTTTAGAATACATGATACTTGGGGACAGTGAACACAAACCTGCAATAGACTTGGCTGAGAAGAGTTTTAAGTGCTCTTTGTTATTACTAAGCGTTTAAGGTTGTTAAAATTTTCTTTGCAAAGACACCAATAGTTTTGAGTTTTGTTTTGTAGTGTGGTGTTTGTAATTTCTTCATTATTGATGGAAATAATTAAGCTGACCATCAAAGGTTTTAATAGCTGCAATAATTTAAGCATTTGTGCAGTTTCTAGCTGATTAAATGGCAGAATACGGTGGCTGTGTGTGTGTCAGTTTGTTGCAGTGCACACTTTGTGTTACCAAAGAGGCAGCTGGAAGTGGAGTTTCCCCAGGAACATGGACACTGCATGGGCACAAGCTGGACAGTGTCCTGTTTGTGTCAGGACTACTTCACTCTTCAGACAGGAATTATAGAAAACTGTTTTTCTCTTGTGATTTTCATTGCGGTAGCAATTTCTGGGATTTTAAATGGACTTAGCTCAGCTGATTTTCCTCGAATATTTGGACTTCTGACTAGAAACATGATGCATTCAAAAGCTCATGGCATTAACTCAGGACTTTGGATAAACTGAGTGTCTTCAGAGGTAGCTCTACAATTCCTGGATAGGTGTCTTTTCATAAGGGCGCTGCTTAAACGTTAAACAGCTTTGTGTGTTTAACCTCTGAAAGAAAGTGCTCTTTTCCAAGTGGTTGCTGTAGACTGAAGAAATAGTGCAACAGTTAACACTGCTGGCCATAATAATGTTTTTCATAAACATGTATCTTTATTTTAAATTATAGCAAATGTATTTGAAAATTTTACTGTTGCTGGTGATAGAGAGAGATTTGAAGTTACGTTATTTGAATATTTTTCTATAAAAGAATTGATGGTGGAGCAGCATTAAGACAAGGTTTCCTGGGCAACGATTTTTCAGGCAGTGTAGGGCAAGAACAGCTCTAAAAATATTTCAATCGTATTGACGTGAAAGTTGCCAGTCAAGAACAGACGCTTGTCAGCAATACATTAATGGTACCTCTGGAGAGTAGAACAAAGTGCTTTGCTGCCCACAAACCTGCAGAAGCTCTGGGTGGGACCTGAACAGCGACTGCCCACAGTCTGAGCACTGTGCAGGTACCTGCAGATTAGCCCTGACCACTCCCAGGCCTCTGTCATGCAGGAGGAACTAATGAGACTGGGGAATTTCTCAATTTTCTTTCTACTTAAATAACAGTTAACAGTTCATTTATTCAAACTTCTGGAAGGTAAGTTCTTGCTGAACAACCTTGCTTAACTTTTTTCATTGTGAATAGTGTCATTGCTTCAGTGAAGGCCTGTTTCAAAATGAGAGCTGTTTAAAGATCAAACATAGTTTAGAGCATCATTATTCACTTCACATGCTCATTCTTTGGGAAGTGCAGTCAGACACCTGATTGTTACAAAAATATTTTTGCAAGGCAAAAGCTCTTTTTCTATGTGCTAGAAGTGTTAGTTCTGAATTCTAGTAAACGATGCTATTCTACTAAGGTTGCAAAGTGATGTGTTAAAAATCAGGTAAGATTAGTACTTTTTGTACACTCTGATTTGATAAAGCCCATTTTCCTTGTGGATGTACCTTTCTTGGTCTCCCGTCCCTATTCCTCAAACAAAAGTCTTTAGCTTCACATAGCTTACCAGCTTAAGTACACTTTAAAAATGGTAATTTAAGAGCCCTGTATGGCCAAAATAGCTCTGTTCCGGAACGACTCACAGCATGGTCTTTAAAACAGAACACCCAGCCACTAAACTGTTCTGTGTCACCTCAAAACATCTGCTGGAAAACAAGGCTATAATAGATACATTGTTCTCAGATCCTTTTTTCTTTTTTTGTTAAGTCCTATTAAGTAGCCAGTATTTCATTTCAGTAGAATAGGGCCCTTTTCTCTTGAAGCAGGAAAAACTTTCCTCCTACAAGGATAATTCTGTATGCATGCGTGCCAGTTCTTTCTTTTACATCTTTTCGCGTTTCCAATGAAGAGCTATTCTGACTTGAACAGTGGCTGTTTACTCCTCTTGGCTGCTTCTTTCCCACCGTGCATACGGCTCTCTCCTTCATTCCCATTCCCATTGTCCCACTGCTGTTGCCTCACTGCCTGAAGAAGGGCAGTGTTCACACGGGGGGCTGTGGTGCATTTTCCCTTTGCTCTTTGCACCATCACGCTAAATGTCCGCTGCTCTCTGGGCTCCCCTCAAAACAAGGAACGTGCATTTTCCTACAAACATAACCTCTTTTGTGGCCCGTGGGACAGCACTGTCCTATGGAGGAGATGTCCAGATCAATTGGGCATTTACGCCACAGCACTGGCTTCCACCCATGATTCCCTTTTCATCTCTCCTCAAAGGCAGCGTGTGAAACAAGATGAAGTGTGCTTTATCTACAAGGAAGATTTGTAACTGCTTCTAGGTCTACAGATCTAGAAATTAAGAAGATAAAAATAGAAATTATACGTAGCTTTGGGATTCAGAGAGCTCATAACCCGTGAGGACTCTTTTGAGGGAGTCAGCCGAGAAGGAACCTCCTGAGGCCGTTCTTTTTATTCATCCTTTGATCAAGAGTGCTTGCCTCTGAAATGGCAAAGTTTAAAGGCTCTCTACAAAAGTGTCTGCTATGAGCCAGCCCCTGAGAAGTGACTGTATCTGTAGGCAAACTGGAAACAACATTTCCGCTGCCAGATGAACCTTCAGACAGTTACATTTTGATCCCAGTGGGGAAAGGAAAAAGGAACACTGAGTTATGAAAAACACTTTTATTAAAATAATAATAAAAAAATTATTCCAAGTTAATTGCATTCCATTTACAGTATAGCCCATAATACCCACCTACCAGTCAGGTTTAAAGTAAATAGCAAACAAAATAATGCAATTTGATGAGTAATAATTTTATTTTAATTCACATCATCATGTCAACTCTTCCCGTTTCAAAACAACTGATCACTGACTTCTTAAATTTAGATGTGGGGATCTTTCAAACATTTAATGAAATGAAAGCACTTCATAAGGAAGGCAACACAATAATCTAATTATAACTGTGATATGGAAAATGTTAAGGTTCTTAAAATCATATTCTGTATTTAATATTGAAAGTTGTGTGTGGAAATATATATTGCATTGTAATACATAAATTATTGATGTTTCTTATGAGTTTTGATGAATTTGGGGATGAACAGAAGAACACACAAAACAGCAGTGAGAATTTCCAAAGAATGCAGTCCAGATCTCATCCTTTCTGTAGCCAGAGTCGCACTTGTTTTCTCAGCACTGTTTTTGTTCCCAAAATGTGTGTTTATTAGAAATAGGTAACAGAAAGCAAGGTCATCTTGTACCAAAGGATTCTTCCAAATGTGATGTGTTTTTGCTTCAGGAACTTTAGCTGTACAAATATTTCTGTGGGTTTGGGAAGGGAACTAGTTGTTTCCTCTGAGGTATCACTACAAGTATTTTGGGGCTAAATCCTTGTGTCTGCTGGGACACTGGAGCCTGGCTGGGATACAGGTGAGCTTGGCACTTGAAGCCCAGATCCCAACCAGAGACTGCACAAAGGGAGGCCAGGCCAGGAGAATAGCAGAACAAATTACTAATGACACCTAAAGGAGGAAAAACAATTTGGAAAACATCACTGTATGATTTGCTCTTCATCATTTGACTGCCATGATTACAAAACATCAGATTTCATGAAGTTTTCACTGATTGACTAAGTAGGATCCTATCCTGCTTCTATAGTGTCTGTGCTTTCGATAATTCATATTGCAAGGAATTGAGAGGGAGAGATAGGAAAAATTAATTCTAACTAATAAGTGAGAGGTATTATCATTAAAAAAACCCTTAGACTGGCTCTGCAGAAGAGAAGAGTGGCCTCTTTCAGGTTCACCCGTTTTCACATTCCAGCAACAATTGAACTACCTAATGGTTTATAATTGAAGAAAAAAAAAAGATGCATTGCTGGATTCGGTATGCAGGTTGTTGCACCCTGTTGAAGGATGGTACGTGTTGCAGTGACGTTGCTGAATGTTGCTGAAAACAACTGTGACTGCTGCACAGAATAGGGTTACTAAGCCACTTCCAAATAAAACAGAAGTGGGTCAATTCATCTACTGATTCACAGAAAGAAATATGAACATCTTCTCTGATCTCTGAAGCTACACCGAATTCACTGACACTGTGGCTAACTTTTCTGTACCACTAGAATGCTGGCCAGGCTTGGCTTTCCCTGAGCCAGAGCCATCTGTCAGCAACAAGTCACATCTAATGAATGATCCAAACAAAGAGAGGGACTGGGTGTCTCGACTGTCAGTAAATAAAGGATATGATGCTGTTCCAGTCCAACACCTTTTATTTCAGATCTGAAGAACACAGTTGTGGTAGTTTTGAAGTAAGTTCTCATGTACCCACTTATAAACCTTTTACCTCCTAAACCTCCTAGGACTGCTCTAGCCAACACACTGAACCAACCATTAAACAATTCCATTTTGGATTTTATCATTTAAGCGGAAAGAGAAAGGCTGCCCTTTGTTCAGCTCTAGTCCTGGAGCCGTGCATGCACAGCTATGTTGGCTCTGTAACTGTGACTGATAGCAGTGTTCCTGTTCTCTGTAGAACCTATGGGTTTTGGGAAAAACCTGCTATTCTACATTCCATTCAGATTGATGTAAACACCATCAATCAATAGCAAAATTTACTTATAGCCTAAGAAGGATTTCTATCTGATTTGCATTAGAGAGTGTCATACAAATAAGGCCATTTAAATGAAGTCCTGGTCTGCAGAAGCATATTTATTTAATTTCTTTTATTCTGATTATTTAATTTTTTTATTATTGCTTTTTTAGAATGTCTAATTCTGAAAAACAGGATTTTCACTAAATTCACCATTAAGTCACAAAATATCCACCTAAATATTCTAAAACTATTCAAATTAAAACAGGAAAGCAAGCAAAAGGCTAAAATTTCAAAATGTGAATGTATTCTGAAGCACGTGCAATTGCTTATAAGATTTGTCTATACTTCCTGAAAGATAGACTGTCAATTTTCCACAGCTGGAGACCAGACTGCTAATTTGCAGAACTTCTTCCTGAGAACAGGTACAGCACTTGATGTTGAGCCTTGTGCTGTCTTTGCTTACCTAAATGGGAAGGTAGATCCCAGTGAAGAATTGCCTTTCCCGAGACATGGAAGCTGGAGCTGTGGTGGCAGAAGCCAGCACTGCTCTTGGTGCTGCCTCACCAGTTGGCCCTGGCACAACTGTATCAACAGAGAAGGGGCTAGAAAAGTTCCAAACCTCACTGGTCTTCCACACAGCCACCTAAAATATTCATTTGCAACATGAATACTGCAATTTTACTTAAAAGACTCCCTGAGTCAGGCTTAACTTCTCCTTTAAGCGCAGGCCTTTGAGGGACCTTTGAGGATACGAAGGGCACTGTGTCAAATACAGATTGAACAAGCTTACCAGAGAGAGCTTACTTTTAACATTGTTTGCATCTAGATTAACCAAAGACTTCATGTACAACCTTCCACATTCCTAAATCCAGAGGTACTTGGGGAAAAGGGCCATGTAACAAAAACTTGCATGCAGTAATTCAAGTTGCAAGGAAGAAGCATGAGGGATGCACACTGTTACATGGACAGAGCAGTACGTGCAGAACAAGAGGTAACAGAGAGCTTCAGAATTACTACTACAACTAAACCAGAAAATTTTTGGAGATGAGGAAGAATGTTTGAAGTACAAAAATTGTATTGATTAATTTTTTAAAAAACCCTGACCCCCAAATAGACCAGTGCCTGCTCACACAGCAGACCCAAAGATCCAGTTATAAAGCTGGACACAAAAGAAACCTGTCTCCAGAGGCACCGCGAAGAAGGAAAACAGATTTTTGAATGCAGCCACCAAAGTAAATTCTTCTATCTTTACACAGTTTACTGCAAAAGCAAATTCTGTAAGCTTGGATTTAGGAGTACTTCTTGTTCAAGTGAGCAGTGCCAAGATCTGGACAAAAACCAAGCAGCAGATTTTTCATAAGCTGGTTGTCAGCCGCAAGGTTAAAACCCTTTGCACAGGAAGCACAGTTGAGGAGGGATTACTTTAAGCGCCTGGAACAAACTCCCACAAGAAGCAATAAACACTTTAAAAGTAATTTTCTTTTCCTGACACACTTTGGTCTTGTTTTTGCTAACAAATACAACACATATATATATATGTGTGTGTATATATATATGGAATTAGAATAACAAACTACATTTGACAGGGAGTCCTTGCTTATTGAAATCTGGGACAATGTTTACATGCAACAGCTACAATGAACACCATAGTAAATATATTTATTGACTTGGCAAAATTAGAAATTTATAGCAGTATTGTGGAGTAGATTACAACACTTATATAGTTAAATAACATAATTACTTTTGGATAACATAGTCTAGATTGCGCATATTATTCTTGTGATATTTTTAAGGAATAGATCAACTGCATTTCTTGTACAGGTGTTCTGAAAAACAATCTAGCTGGGGAAAGGGCATAGTGTTTAGTGAAAAACTAACATTTAACATTGAAAAACAGTGCAAAAAGCACTACTGAAAAATTTACAGTAAGCCAGTAATTCTCACAGTTTGCTAATAAACCCACAAGAAACGCTTTCACTTTTTGAGTGTGTTAGGCCTCCTTTTGAAGTCTTATTATTGCTTCACCAGTAGCTGTTTCCAGAGAGGAGGTTTCTAAAGGCAGAAACCTCTATCTATAAGAAAGATTTTTTTAATGTTCTCCGAGTTCCTGTATGTATTCTCCAGAGTTATCATTACTGAATTCTTTAAACTACTAAACTGCCCCTACCTCATGGAATTGTTAAAAACTGTATTTTAAATATGTGCTTATAAAACAGTTAAGAGCTGTTTTTGTGAGTATGACTTGGGTTCTTCCCAAACATAACAGTCAATGCAGTTATAATAAAAAACTGCCGAAGAAAATTATTAAAGATTTCAGTTTTACAGTTTGAAACTGATTGCTGGCAAGCAATTTTCTCTTAACCTTAAGACAAAAGCTAAATTACTGTACCAGAAACTTGTACGGAAGGTATCTTCCAGTACATCTTTCAACCAAAATGCAAAGACTGCACAAATCAAATAATGACTTCGGTAAAATAAAAGGGTAAGAACTAGAAGTAGTTCTCTTACACTAAGGCTCTTTGTCTGTGGTCCTGAAAGGCAGCTCTGCTCTTTTGAAGTTTGTTAAATAAAGATATTCTGGCTTTCAAGAAGAACACAACTCCTAAAGACAGACTTGACCTTTTCTTAAAGCTGTTGCCCTATTTACCATATTAGAAACTTACAAACAAGAACTTGAAAATGCCATACTTTTCAGCCAGATCTGTCATATACCATAGCTAGTACTGCAATTAAAATGCAATAATAGTGAAACTGACCCCCACCAAAAACACAGCAGGTTTTAAATTTTATTTCTGAAATGCTGATATACACCGTATTAATTACAGATTTTTTTAAAGTTATCATGTTAATGAAATGGGTTTAAGTTTTAATATAATGACAAAATTAAAGATAAGAAGATATCTGAATGTTGTAACAATTCTCTGTTGTCACGTTGCCATCCAGGTAATGGTGTTTCAATCTTATTTCTGGCCAAGTTGGGACAGCTAAACATGAAGAGACAAAGTCATTAGATTGCTAATCTCATTCTTTTAGTCAAGCTAATATCCAGTTCATACAGCAAATATTTCTGTCTTATAAGCTTTGTTTGCTCTGAGAACCAAATGTCTTTTGGTAATAGAATATTTAATGCATAACCTCAGAGGAGAGGACCTGAGCTTCAAATTTTCAGACTTGTATCTCACGAAGTAAAGGTACAGTGTACACAGTTAAGACAAAAAAAAATTGTTAATTAAGCTGAACAAGGAGTTAAAAGCTAGCAAGTACCATTTGTCTCCTTGAAGTGCAAAAAGAATTAATTTAGTTCTTTAAAATAACAACTTACTCTCATCTTAGTAGGACATAAAACCATGGGTGGTGACAGCTGCTGAAGGGCTGCTATTTGCTGAACACCCCAAGTAATTTTTATTTTGTATTAGAATGAGGCATAGAGAAGTAATGATGTTTTTAACAGCTCCAAAAGATAGAGTTTAGTATAGGTATTGATATCAAGCTCTCACTAGGCCAGTACTTTTATATCTACATATTTGTAGATATTTATAAACCAGGACAATGGTTTAAAGATCTTGTAACTTTGAAAAGTTGCAAGAACACCCTGGAAAAGATGTTGTTTGTGAAAGACCCAAGAACTGACTCAATTTTTTTCAGTAGGATTAATGTTAAGGACAATTATTACAAAGTTGTTCACCTGCATTACCTCTGAATTCATACTGATAACAGGCCTTCAAGAGCTAATTAAAATAATTACTTAAAAACCCCACTTGAAGCAAATGGAAACAGGTAACGTATTCATCTTTCACAGATTAATTTTAGGATTTTTTTGGTAGAGTTGTATAAATCAATTCACAGATAAAGAAGTAATAAATATTATAGAGGTTATCAAAGTTACCTACCTGTTTTATAAATTGTGTAGCATTAAAAAGTTCACTGCAGCCATACAGGACATGTTTGCCTTGTTTACCCTAAAAAAGAAAAGCCCATAAGAAATCAATTGTTTAACAGAATAGCAGAAGATTAACAAGCAGTACCTTTTTAAGCATCTAGAAAAGGAAATTACAGGATATACTACATTCTTTTGCACACATCAGTATGCTAACCTCCTCTTGGAGGCTCCCTGTGGCTTGCAACTTTGTGACACATTTTCAGCATGCTGAATTGAACTTAGACAATACATTAATTTTAAGGGACAATCTACCTTAATGACAGTATAAATATTTGCTTTTTGACATTGTGAGATAGTCCATTCTAGCACAGAACCGCAAATAATTAGATTTGAAGGCTTCTCTTAATTCTTCTACAAAAAAAGCCCAGAATGCCAAAGCTGAATGAACATCGCTTCCTGTTTTAGAAAGTTTTAAAATAGTTTCTCTGTGCTTTCAGAAGCAGACTGGCAAAATGGATAGTGCTTAGAAAAATAAAACATTGAATAAAATCTCTGTGGTATCTGATTGCAAGAACAGAGCTGTTGATTTTTCTCTTTTTTATTCTGGAGGAGGACTGATTGAATTTGAGAATAATTAATAAGCTACATCTGTGGAAACAACAGATGCTGGAAGTCTACCAGGTGAAAATGCAAATTTTGTTGGATAAGACTGTAAGTGTCACCTGGGAGAGGCACACAGGTTTCCAGGTGGTGGGAGGGAGAATAAAGGTTTTCATTAACCTTCCTTGTTTCTTCAAGAGCAAAGGGCTAAGTGGAATAAAGGTGAGGGAGTCTCCCCCTGCTCACATACACAGTCTGAGTGGAGAAATATACAGCACTCTGCAGTGACAAGTGTCATGAAAAACCTCTCTTCACAGGTTCCAGAAGAAAGAGTATGTTCAGCTTCTGACTCTCCATAAGATCTAACATTACCATTTCCATAGTTTTCAGTTTCTTCTGCCCTCTCCTTCTGTTTGTCAAATGACCTCTTGTTTGCCCCCTTATTCCTCTGAAACTTTAGCTTCCTGCCACCTTGTATGAAGTGCTGAGTGTTTAACTTGTCATCACACAAGTGCCCTGTACATACAAACCTCAGCTCTGTCAGCACGCAGCTACAATCAGGGAAGTGAACCAACTTCTAGGGAATACAGAGATTTTTTTTGGTAGGAAGTAAGAAGCACTCATGCTCTTGGGCATCTTTTGGACTGATACAGCAGCTAAAGTGGCTGTGGGTAGACTAAGGAGCAAGCTCAGTGTTTGACAATGCACTCTGCCACAGGCAGATGCTTCACTGAATTAGTTAGAGGAAAGTGATGAGCACTAAGCCAAATCCAAATGATTTCTTTAATTTACACTCCTCTTTCCATCCTTTGCCCTATCCAGCCAAGCTCAGTTCGAAAATGGCTGCCTGTAAGAGGGCATGGTTTGACTTTGCATTCTTCAAAATTTACCTGGACATAAAACTCTCGTGTATTTTGTAGAGTAAGTGTTTTTTAGTGACTAATGCTCCATTCCGAATTCTTCTGTGTGAAAAGCCTCAATCCAGTCTAGTAGAGGAGAGGACAACTGTACCAAGAACAAGGTTAAGATCAGGAGGAAAGAATGGTATGCTGCTGCTGTTAAATAATTTATTACCTTCTTCAGAATTTTACTAATGTTACTTCCGCATTTTTAATTCCTGGAAGGTGCTTGAATACCACTCCTGCCTCCCAGGAGCAATGTAATTATTTTGTTATTTTTCTCCATCCACTGATTTTTGGTATACATGTGTTCTGTTAGTTTGGCCACTTGGAACCAGAGAAATTAAATCTGTTACACCAGCATTGCACAGTTGGTTATATATTTTCTTCCATGTGCATATGACACTTTGTATGATTTCTACACAGAATGAAATGGTGCAGTTTAACAAGAACGAGCTTCTATTAACTCAATAGTGAAAACTTCTAACTGTGGGTAAGTAATAAATGCTTAGATATTGGTGCCAATATGATATTTGCTTTAACAGATAGCATAGGATGTGTATTTTGTTGGTTTCTGAAACAACATACTTTATGCTCAAGTAATATTGGCATACAAAAAATGTTATCTGCAGGTGTGAGTTTGAATGGACTCCATATTGCAAAGCTGCATATGAAAAAGCACTGGGGTATCTCTTTTGCAAGATTTATGAAAACCAGAGAATTCTGAGCAGTTCCTTACTTTCAAGGTTACGATACGCTACAGCTGCTTTATTTTACACCAGCACATGAAAACTAACAGGACTCTAAAACAGGTTAATTCGGTTTGCTACATCTGCTGACAGTTTTCAACCACTCTGGTGTGTATGAACACAAAATAAAACAGAATGCAGTTTATTTACTCAACTCCAAAGAGCAACATGAGCAAAATACCAGAAACAGTAGATCATTGTTGGTCTGAATTAGTAATCTACAATTTCTACTGATTTCTTACATTCCTTTTTTCCCAGACTCTCTATACAATAAGGATGTTAAGACTAATTTAATAGACTTTGTCTTCTAAATACTAATTACAGAAAACATGCTCTATCTGGTGTTTATCAGAAAGTTAAGGACTACAAGCAACAGAAGTACACATACCTTTATGTAGTCAATAAGATTTTGATATTCGATATAGTTGCCTCCTCCAACTACAAACACTATGGCCTAAAAGGCAACAGACACATCATTAGAGTGTGCATTCAAGTTCTTAAAATTTCAGTAGTGCTTCCTACCTGAAAGAAGATACTTGAAGTTTTGGTTGGATGCAGAACAGCAAGCTGAGAGCTTTAAATATGCCACTCTTTTCTATTAAGACATCCTTGATACATATACAGTTTCAACATGTTCCTTTTTTTGTCTGGAGAGGTCTCAAGTGACCACAGGAGGAGTTAAAATATCTCCATGAATGTTTAGGAATTCATTTGGACCATAAATAAAATACTTCTGTCATAAAGAAATAACCCTTTTTCATTATTTTTTCCCTTCCCACCTACTATGGGTAATAATTTATAATATTACAGGTAGAGGCCATCAGTATTTTCTAGCCTGTGTTTAAAAGAGAACAATTCATGGCTAGAAAAAGGCGACTTAATATTTGTATTATTGTTGTTAACATTCATTATCCAAAACTGTTTGACCATACTAAATGAATTTTATACAGACTTCGTGCTGCTACTGACATTTTTGGTACGACCATCTGTAGCCATACACATATTTAGAATAACACAAGGTATTTCTTTTGTTCCAAAGGATAATTAGGACATGTCATGAGAAATAGGAGACATTCATATATATTGCCAAGGCAAATATTTTGCTTATGAAACTTG
Source organism: Petroica traversi (assembly GCA_025920805.1). Taxonomy (NCBI): domain Eukaryota; kingdom Metazoa; phylum Chordata; class Aves; order Passeriformes; family Petroicidae; genus Petroica; species Petroica traversi. Next base: position 24,177,533 of record JAHLSL010000007.1, read on the forward strand.
GTAGTAAGATCAGATAAGACTCTCAATATTTGTAAATATTTATGTAGAAAAATACTGAAAGTTACAGGCATTTGTATGAAATGATAACATTCATTATTTTGCTTTTTTTCCTTTAATTGCAGAGGCTCTTTAAAATAGTTATTTACATCAACACTGTTATTTAAGGCTGGACAAATTTTCAGAGCATTCTGAAAATCTGGTCTAAAAATGGGGGATAAAATTGCTCACTCAATTATGATATTAGGAAATCCCTTAATTACCTTCAGGAGAATTTTCTACATTTTTCTCCAGTATTAGTTAACACTTACATAGTCCTTTGAAGATGAAAAGCTTCAGAGCAACAGCTAATTATAATTAATACTAGATATAATTAGCCTAAGTGATTTTTGGAAATAAAACCTCTCATTTTCTTAATCATGACCATCAAAAGTGACTACTTCAGGATTTATTTATTTTTAACCCATGAACACAGAAAAATAATTTCTACGTGACTTACCTCCTGGAATGGATTTTTATTCCTTGGAACTGAGCTATAAAAAGAAACACAAACAATTACAGATTTCATTACACATTAATAGAAATTTGCAAAATAAGCATCATGTACCCATCACATTTATGGACTACTACATAACATTAGATAAAAATATAAAACAGAACAATAACTGCCTTTCTGCATTCATCCTCCAAGTACTTTATTTAAATTATTTGCTACAGAAAATCATTCTACATGACTAAATACATGAGTAAATAGGAATTTTACTTCATCATTTTTAATGTTGCTGCTTGAATCGTAAACTTTCTGACAACAATTCTTCCATAGTTTAAAAGCTCTAAATAGTGCTGTTACCTAGGAGCAAATACAATGAGTAAAAAATGTCATCAGCATTAGCACAATTCGTGGCACTTAGAAATCCTGCCTGGCATCTCAGCTAGGTAAGCCAGCCAGTTTGCAGTGCCTGCATACACACTGTCTGATGTTCCAAATCTCCAAAACTACTAAAGGCAGCAGGTGTGTAGGATTAGAATGATCAAGGGAGGAAGAGGGAAACTGCAAGTTTGGGTGGTACAGACTCTTCTCCTTTTGAATGCACAGGTAGCAGGGAGAGGGGGAGAAACCTCTTTTCCTGCATCACCTTGCACCTTCAGGGGAAGGGGGAAGCAAGGAAAAAGCTGTAAAGGCTCAGTCTGCTCTCCTGCCCTTTGCTCACTCACCACCACTGCCCTCCTGCCCTGTACTGGCCTGCAGCCCCAGGCAGTCAAATACATCTTATGTTCTAACATAGATTAAAACCCTGCATTTTCCCCTTTCAACTTAATTTTTTCCCCTATTTCAAGACATTTTCTCTGAGTGACTAAGAACAACCGACCCAACACAGACTCCAATATATCAGAAAGACAAGTTATAAAAAAGAATGGCTATCTCTAATGTGTCAGGAATACTACAGACTTCCTATAAGTAGAACTGTTACCCCAATTCTCTCATCTTTTGAGTATGATATGGCAAATCCACATTTATTTTATATCATCCTTTCAGAGGATAAAGCCTGTTTATACTTGAGGTATGCTTTACACAGAATAGAGAGATACTGCTTTGCTAAGACTGAATTACAGCAAGGCAATTACCACTCTATCTAAAACATAGTAAGTAGAAATGCCAGTATTTCTTAACATGGGACCAGATTAGAAAATAAAATCAGTCACTTTTAAATAAATCCATTAATAATACTATTTGATATCACTATTTTGTCAAGACAACTAACATGTTTTTATTGTCCCCATAAATATTTGAAGGGAGAATTAGGTAAACCATTATATGAGTTTTGCTATCGTGCCCAAATATGTTTTAAGGAGTATAACTTGAGTTTACATACAAATTCCAAACAAGAAATTTAAAGCTATTCCCTATGATGACTATTATAGCTACGCAGAATACCACATTGATGAACTGCTGTAAATGAATATTTCTACATTGTTTAAAGCAATATAAGAATTATATGGAATGGGCAAAAAAGTGAGAAAACCATTTGGCTTAAGTGAAATAAATCCTTGTGCTTTTGCACAAAATCCACCAAAAATGCTATAAAAGCATCACAAAATAGTGACAGTTGAAATCAAATGGAACATAAAATACCAGCACTTTTCTCTTTTGATAATTTCAAAATTTGCTTATCTTCAAATTTACATAATCTGTAATACTTTTCAATAAAACATACATATTATCTGAAATTTATGTCCTCTTACTTTTCATGTTTCAAGAAAAAAGCAGAGACAGAATTTTCATGCAAATAACTAAATCCAAGTTTTATCCACATTGATCTAGTAATAAACCGGTGCAACTAAATGAGAAGATTGTTTTCCCACAGGTTTGATGAGAGCTATTTTTAGAAGGAATATCAAAACTAAGTATCTTCTCTGTTGCTAGAATATTAGATTAGATGAGACTATCAGACAGTTATTGGTTAAAGATACAAAGCAAAAATAAAGGTTTATAAACTTCTGGTGTAATTCCTCTTCCTCTCTTTTACTGGCAACATATACTATATCCAGGTCTCCCTTCATATGCACATGAACACAAAATGTGCACCTACCTAAACAAAAGTGAATGCAGTCAACTTTTAATCATTTTTTTTTCCAACTTATTAACAAATTACTAAAGAAGGGTTGTATGCAAATCAAAATTGTAACTGCTTAAAAAGTTACAAAGGCATTTCTGTGCACTATCCAATGACTTTAACACTGAAAACTCACAAAGTTTCGAAGAAACCAAGCAGTACAACTGTGAAGAACTCTAACATTTATTATTGCTAAATAATAATGCACATTCCTGTGACTAAACTAATGTACATGTTAGCACTTGCTGTTTTAGATTTTTTTTTGCAGTTATAAAAATTTCTCTGGTTGATCCAAGTTCCCCATTGTCAAGAGCAGCTGTCTTGACTTAGAATTAATGATCAAAATTAATTAGTTGTAGTCAGCAAGTAAAATAAAAATAGATTTCTTGAGTTAGTCTTTTCATGGAGTAAAAGGAAAGAAGCAAAACTCACCTGTCACTGCCTCGTAGCATCTTGGGGTCAAAATAACGGTAGTCATCTGTCTCCTATTGAAAAATATGTTTTTATCTCAAAAGATTGGAATTTTGGCTTACAAATTTTTGCTTGTATGTATTACATTAAACATTGTTCAAACCAGAATAATTTCCCATCACATCATTCAACATTAATTGTGGTGTCCACTAATATTAAAAAGTTTGTATATAACTGAACCAGTACAGAATAAACTATAATGAGAAGCTATGAACGGTGCTATTGAGCTTTTTATTTCTGGTTCATCTAAAATTGACTATCACACACTTTCCAAAAAATACACTGGTTGCATAATAAATCCCAACAGAAAGACAGCAACAGAAATCCCAGCAGAAAGAAAAATTAAGCTTTGGAGGAACAGTGATGGTTCGTTATAAACATTAACATTTTCCAGGTTACAGAGATCTGCTATTGATTTAACATTATAAAATAAAACACTTCTGTGGCAATGAGTGCTAAAGACAAGACAGATCAAAATCTGCTACTGTTATGTAACTTATCCTTCTTATTTCATGATTTATGACTACTATTAAACCAAAATTAGGCTCTTGAAGAAGAAATGAGTTCCACAAGAATTTGAAAAGTTTGACTGTTTAAACTACACAAAAAACATTTCTTCACACAAGACACTGAGGCACTTCCAATATTTTTACTGGCAACAAGCAGGATTTTTGCCAATTATTATGGATGAAAAACAAAACTTCTTAGTAACTCCTTCTGACAACTTCTTGGCTTTCTCCTGTTTCTATATTACATTTTCATCCAGGTACTGTGAAGTTTAGTTTGTCGATAAACTGCAGGCAGAACTACAGTTGATTTTATCTGTGTTCTTACATACAAAGACCTCTGAGTTGAGCAGAAATAATACTTCTTGAGTAGTAGGCAAATTATCTGGGGAATTTACTAGAGCTCCTACTGCCTATCTACCTCTAATACAAAAAAGTATTTAATTCACGTGTGGTGGTTATACACACAGAAAATAAATCTATTTGGTATTACAAACCAATTATGTAATTACATAAAACAACTCTCTTATCCTGCAGTTTATATTTTTTTTAAAAATAATTTAGATCTAATTTCACATTGAGTCTCTCTAAAATGCTTTTATATGTTCCACTGGGAACTTCAACTACTGGAGTCATGCCAGCATTCATGATTTTGCAGCTTACCTACAGGTGGTACAGTGACTCTGGGTTAGTGACAGAGCTGGGAATGTACAGATATTGATAGACTAAGAGAGATATTCGAGAAACCTTCACCAGGGATAAAGAGATGCACTTTCTCTGCTTATTAGAATGAATTACAGATTAATGCCAGAACTAAAAATCCAGAGCTAATAAACATACTACTTACTCCTTAATATAATACTGCTGTGTTTTTCACTGTGGGCTTGGATAAGAAGACACACAGAAAGTGTTAATAGAAATGTAATAGCCCAGGGGTTTTGTGTTGTTTAAATGCACTGTTCCTGCTGAAATCAGTGCTGAGGGTGCAGGGAAAAGAAACCCTATTAGATTTTATTTTCTTTAAGGAATAGCTAGTCTGCCAATAAAAACAACTGTATAGCGCTTTCCTTACACACAACTAAATTTGTGACTTCCCTAAGAAATTCCAGGGGAAAAGAAATACTTCTGAAGAGTATAAACTTAGTTTTCAATATTTCAAATTAAAATGGAAAAAGACCCATGGAAATGTTATTAACTTTCAGTCTGTATTTGTTTTTCTGCAGAATCTAACAGGACTAATTTGGATTAAGAAAACCTTTCAATTTCAGAACCTTTCTTTGTAATGTGTGAAATGTAACCCTACAATATATCCTGGGTCTGAAAGGTAGCATATACACTAAAAGGGACAGTATTAACCAAAATACAGTTTCATTAATATATGTGTCACAAATAAGATCTATCTACTTTTTAAGTCAATACAAATGTACACGCTGTATTGACAGATGCTAAGCCACTTTGTAAAAGTTTACTTTTATTTTAAAAGTTTATTTTCCTCAGTAATCAAACCATTTTCTAGAAGATCCTTAGGAGAATCTCCATAACTCTGTAGTAAATGATGGTCCATTTCACAGCTACGGATGTGTATACTTGACAATAAGATTTTGTTTATGAAGATTTAAGGTTTTAATCAACTTCTATTTAATGCCACCAAAACAAAGCAAGTATGTTTTAGTCTTATGAGCAGAATACCCCTTTATTAAAATATAACCTTAAAAGCAATTGCCTAGAATCATGCTTTTAATAACAAATATTATTATTTAAAATACCCACAAGTAACTGATTACTTTTAAGGTCATAAAGGAATGTTTCTGAATATGTTGTTCAAGTAAAGATGTAACTATAGTTAAACAATCTAGAAAATTTAAAAAATGTTACATAATAGTCCATAAGATCTGTTCTAGCTGTTTCTGCTTCTGAAAAACTTGGAAAACATAGGCGGCATGGGTGTAGACTTATTTGTCCTTGCCAAGGAGACAAAAGAAACAAAGAGAAAAGCAACTAATGAAGTAATACAGAGACAACTCCACAGAAATTTGCACAGGATATCATCCTAAATAGGTTGAAGATTTCAACTGACAAAGATGTATGTGAAAGGTTGTGGTACAAGTTGTATGTGCGTCTCCTATATTTCCTTTATTGTTGCAGTTAATGTCTAGAAAATAATTTAAATTGTTTGACTTCCCAATAATCTGTTCTAATTTTGCATTACACCTTTTATCTGTATGTAGATTTCACACACTGATTACTGCAGTTAATAGGATTTCTTGAACTCTAAAGGAGATTTTTTTCTGTGTTGTGTAAAAATAAAATCTTGAACTGTTTTTCCTCTCCCTTTGTGTTTTGCCTGCAGTGGAGTAGTTTTCTATTCTGGGGAATAGAAAAGGATCTCACACATCAGAAGATGACCAGAAGCCACAATGGTGTATTTCCACACATTGACCTTTTCCAGATACAATTTCACTTCTGTTGATGGAACAGCAAGACTAAACACATTCCACAATGACTCTCTGGCTTGATTCTTTTAGCTGAAACTTACTCCCAAACTTGCTGTCAGTTTTCCTGCAGGTTAGGAGAATCAGTCTTTAGGGATTGCCTGGTCTGCCTATGATTTGAGAAGGGGACTCCCTGTTTCATGCCATGAGTATCAATCTCTGCCATGGCAGTGGAAAAGGAAGCTGCTGACTGACAGACTGGCCCAATCACTGCTTTTTTAAGTGAGAAGATCAATGTTTTGTCCAAATTATCAAAGTGCTGGTAGCTGTTTTCTACTAAGTAAAATGTGAAAAAATCAAGTCAGAAAAAAACCTAATATGACTTGTAAACTTTTCTAAATTGACTCCTAAACTTGTAGCCTGAGGAAGTTAATGTTTTTTGTTTTTTTTTTTTAAAATTGTTTAATTTTTCACCTTCTTGTAAGTTATCTGTCGTTTTAATTTCAGCTTTCTATGGTAAGTGTTCTGGGTGACCTCTGCTGGTTGACTAATAAAGTTAGCCCTGTACATCTTTTCCAAGTCTTTCAAACAGGAACAACAATCCACTAATACTGGAAATAGTGTCAATTCCTTTGTTTGTTAAGAGAAAGCAAATTACCTGCTAAGAATAATGACATATATAATCTGTGAAGTGTAGTTTAAGAAAACAAAGGATTACTTGCATTCTGATAATTTTAATATTTTACCATTATTTTTCTCTCTGTGTATACAGTTAATAACTGAAGGTGAAAGAGGACTAAGAAGAATGTTTTGAATCTACAAACCAGTGTGAGCTATTACAACTGTATCTCTCTGATTTATGCTGATGCCATTAAAATTGGAAGATTGATATGATGTGGCAAACATATTAAAACTTTCTAAATGACTTCAAAAGGTGATTTTTTCAGAACAAGTACATGCACAGGTTGGTAGTACATAAGGAACAAAATACATGGCAAGAAGAATGATTCCATCATAAACACTCAGTCCTACTTTTAGTTGTAAGTTCTAGCAAATGTCTGTGTAGTAAACATGTAAGCATTTAAAAAATTTGTAACATATAAATTTAAAATAGTCTGAGTAAGTTATTTTCACAGAAGCAAGGCAAGAAGACGACTTTCCTGACCAAAACCACCTCTGCTTGCAAACAGAATGACTGAATCAGTAGTAAAGTATTTTCCTCATAACAAAGTTTAAAGATGTGGAAAATGTAATTTTGCCTAGTACAACTATCTGTAAATAACCCCCTTCTGAAACTGTGCTCTTTAAAAAAAAAAGAAACACTTTTATGCAAAAAAAAATTCAGTCCACAGCTTAATGTAGAAATTTAGGAGCAAAAGAATCTCAGTATAGCACAAGTGTATTAGAAGCTCAGAATAGGAAAAAGCTAAAAACTATTAGTTCCAATGAGACAGAATAAATAGCCATTTTTAAAGACTATTTTAATGGAAAAAGTCTTATTAATAGTTATGAAAATGGTCCTATTCTTGAAATACAGCATGATTGGTTTAAACTGCATTACAATGAAAAAGGTATTACATATCACAGCCTCAAGATTTAATTTGTTCCACCTCTCTCTGTGTGAAGGTATTTGTACTCACAGGGTTTGACTTCATCTCCATAAGGTTGTCCAAAATACGTGTGACTGGCAGATTCTGTAAAACATAATGTGAAATTAATGGAATGCTGAAATTCTTACTAAGAACTATTCCCAGGCACATTATTACTTATGGAAGAGTTTACAGAGCATTTTAAAGAGTTTTTCTCTTCTGTTTTGTAAAGGTTAAGCCTATTTATTATCACCTAAATTACTTTTCTGTAAAAAAATGCAAACATCTGAGGTGCATATAGCTAGGGGATAAAGATAAGACAAAGTGCAAAAAAAGTGCGAAGATAGGAAAGACCTGTATTTAGCTATTGCCAACACATGCAGATGTGATAAAATATAAATTTTTATTAAAAAATACATTGCAGTTAAGGGAAAAATTTTAAAGCTGATAATTAAGGGTACAATTCTAAAATAGAACTAATGCTGTCAAAGAAATGGGTAAAAAAAGCAACCCTGGCTGAACTGCAAAGGAATAAACTGTGGTGAAATTCAAGATTACTCTTCCTTATTTAACATGGGAAATGCCAGCTTGAACAAAAGATCTGAATATTAAAGAGTTAAGTCACTTCAGTTTTAATAAACTGAGGGTGAGTTTACATAGCAATAGGATTGGAAATGAGTCTTTGACAGAATGCATCATAAGAGAACATTCCAAAGGATGATCTACATATTACACTGAAAAACCAATGTGAATCCCTGCATTACTGAAGAAAAAATAAAGTTAGCTTTAATAGAAATACCACAGACCTACATTAGGCTTACAAATATGAGGAAGAAAAGATTTTCATCTGGCTACCCTTAAATATCTGGAGAAGTCATTAAAAGCCAGAAAAGGCATGTCCTGAAAACATTTGCAAATTAGCTTCTTGCTCACTCAGAACAATGCAAGCCATTTTGTACAGCATAATATTAACTCTTTAAAGCCACACATATAAAGAAATTAAAAAATGTTTAATGAAAGAAAAGGAGAAAGTCCCCTTGAGAACATAATTAATTTTTTTTATTACAGATAACAGTTTATCTGAAGAGTTCTCTGTAAAATGTAACACACAGGCAAGCGGCATATTTAAATTTTCCTCAATCATATGTAATGATATACCATAGTTGTAACTCTGCAATGCAGCTTATTATATCTAGTCATAGTGAAATTCCTGCAGAATTAACTTCATTAACTACTCTACAAAACTGAGACCCCATTTTTAAAATTTTATGTGAAAGCTGATACCTTTCATGTATAAATTATGTGTATAACAAGCTGAATAAACAAACTGTGACAATGATAAGATTAAGTAGGTCAGAAAGAGAAACCTTCAGTTAAGATTTCATTTTGCTTAGTTCTGATATGCTGTATTTCTAATTTAAACTCAGACTCTTCAACTAAGAATTATAATATGATGAATGATTATTTTCTTGGAAATCTTGGTGTCAAAATATTACTGAATTAAGATTTTAAACTGCAAATAAATATTTATTTATTGCCATCTGATGGAAGTACATATTGGGAAAATAACGTGTCCTGTATAGAGAAACAAGGTTCTGGGAACCACAATTCAACACTCCAGCTCTGAGTTATACTACCTGTTTCTTTTTTGTTGTTTGTTTTCTTTGGGGGGTGTACATTTACATTCAAGTTATGCTCAGATATATTTTATAAAGTTAAGTGAATATTTGAAGGGGGTCATGTCATTATAAACATACTTGTATTTTCATGCACATTACAAGATGATGGTTGCTGAACGTTATACGGGAAAACAAAAAATAACTGAATTGCTACTAAACAGAGAACTAACACTTTCAGCCTTTTAATCCCTCTGGAATAGATTAACATAATGCATGTAGCTCTGTGTTAAGATACAGATAATTTTATTTTTTGTCTATGAAGGTTTAGTTTACTTTGAGTATTCCACAGCAGTTCTTTTTATAAAGCTGAAATCAGTCTTAATTGCTACATAGAGGTCTTAAAAGAAAATGTGAATGATTCGTTACTTATCTGAACACAGGAAGTTACAAAGTGATAGATCTACCCATAAGCAAAGATTTATGTTTACTTTTTACTGTACAATGAATTTTATTAATATAACGAAGGTACTGAAATTTGTTTTTCCAAATGTTCACAATACTCATAACAGACTTTAATTGTTTTTTTAAACTTACTTGCTGCTTCAGTACCAAGTTCTTCACTCCTTCCATTACAAACTGGGATCCTGTATTCATAACACGTGAAAACAGACTGAAAAAAAGAGATGATGTGTAAGACCTTTTTTTAAAATTCGTATTCTTAAGCTTTATACTGACATCCAATTCCCAATAAATATTTTAAAGACCTAAATACCAAGTAATTCAGTTTGTAATAAAATACATTCTTCAGATCACGTGGCCAGCAATTATATGGGAATACTCTGTAATCCATCAGATAGATCCTCACCTATCAATGGGAGTCCTGGATTCTAGTCTTTAATCCACTGAATAGTTCATTTTACAACTTCAGTAATGAAAGGATTTGAGTGCTCTTTCAAGTGGGAATCTTAATCACCAGAGTTAACAGAGATGCTGAGCATCTCCAACAAACCAAGGAGCAATTTTTCCAAGTGAAACAGCACCAGAATTCTCTCTAACCATACTACACCATTGATTCTTTACAACAGTGACAGAGCATTCCTGAAAGTACAGTTGGAGGACTGAAATGCTCTGAAGAATGGGAAGTCCCAAGTGCTACATTCTGTATGGGATATATGCAACCTCAGTACAGTAATTTTTTTCTTGTGTCTTGAAATAAATAACTACACCTTTCAACACGCAGACAGACACCCAGTCCAAGACATTCCAATGAAACAGCATTGTGTTCTTGCATCCCTGACAGTCTTCAAACCCGGGAGAGAACTGATTTTGAATATACAGGGCTGTTTTATTTTCTGCCATTGACTACTTAAAGGTCAAAGTGATGGCTGTTATAGATTCAGTTCCTGGTGCTGAATTCTTCTCCTGTGAGAGTGCATTTAACGTGCAGGTGCAGAGAGCACTGCATTTAGATAGTTTGTGAATTTAGTCACAGATCCTTTTATTTTCCTCTCTGTGTGTACTATATGCACTGGTAAGGGGAGGTGAGTGCTTGTAATTGTCTGTACCTTAAAAATTTTACAAATAGGGAGATGTTTTGTTCTGGGCCGTGTATTGCACTAACCACGCTTCCAGCACTGCTAAAGTAAGATAAAACAACCCAAAGGCTTACAGAAAATTAATCAAAAGCATACCCCAAAGGTTTAGGTGTAGCGTTTCCATAGCTGGTTGGAGCTGAAGCCATCTTTGTGAAAGCCCTGTGAAAGCAGGGATAGAAATCAAATATTTATCCCAGGCACATACTGCTGTAGAATGTTCCACTCTAGTCATGCGAAAGTGAAAAAATTTCTGCATTTTGAGCTCTTTCAGGAAGTGACTATTTATTATATGCATCCCTCTTCCCCACAGATACAAGAGGAATTAGATTTTATAGTTAAAAGAAAAATATTTCTTTCAGATACCATGTAAAACTAGAATAACTGATATGCAATATGACTCCTTGGTATGAACTAAAAAAACTTTGGAGTCTGGACTAGCACAACTTTTCATTTAATTAAGTTGTTTCTGTCCTGGATCTTAAAGGGCACTACTACATGCCATGTTCTATTGGGCTCTGGCACAACTGGAGTTTAGTTTTAAAATAAGATTTGCACACATTACCATAACAATGACAGTAAGAACTTACACCAAATGAACGTTTAAGGATAATTTACAATGTAAGAGAAGTAACACAACTCCTGATACAATGCTGGGTTCTGTTAACCTCATATAGGAGAAAAAAGAAATTACTTACTTCCATTGTTTTATGTAGCTCAAAGGAGCGAGATTACAACCTGCATCTGTCAATGCTTTTTTATACTGCTCCAAATCAATCTGAAATCAAAAAGTGGAAAATTATAAAAGGTTGAAGCTATTCTTAACTCCATGTAGAAAGACAAGATATCCTTATCTAAATATTAAATAAGCAGTGCAAGGTTATAGCATTGACTCAAATTAAAAAGTAATTATGAGTCTTAATCCCATTTCCTACCAAGTACGGAAATGTTACTTGAAATCAAATTTGCCATGAGCAGATCTCATTAAACTGGAATTATATCCTGTGCACTTTCAGGTATGGGAACAGTCTTTTATATTAGCATCAACAGAATGTTGGTTTCTGTAGAACATCAAAAAAGTAAATAATAAACAAAGAGGAGCTAATATACATCTATACAAATACTTTCTACTTGCCTAACCAAACATTTTTTCATCAGATAATGCTTCTAGAGTATGAATTTTCCTTGAACTTAATCATCCTAAGTTCAAAGGAAAGATGAAGAAATTGTTTCTTGAATTATTCAGATACTGGCATTTCTCCTTTATTCACCTGCTTGTCAACTGACTCATCATTCTTGAATATATGAAGATAGAGTGAAATGAGTCATACTTTTGTTTTGCTTTATCTACTTCTATCAAGCAGTGCAGCAGAGTAACAGAAAGCTTGCAAAGATGTTCCTTGCAGTAACTCTGATCTAGATATGTCACAATATAATATTCCTTTTTACTAGTTATTCATACCCTTTGAAATGGTGGCTAAAGCTTTGTGAGCAGATTTCCTGGCAATAGGACAAAATTTATTTAAAGTTTTAGTATTTCCTGTGCATTTCATACTTCCCTTCACAAAGAAATAGAAATATCTACTTAGTGCTGAAATGACGCAGAAAAATCCTTTGTGGTAGAATCTGGTGTTGGAAGCTGTAAAGAACATAGGTACCTCTGAAGGGGCCTGAGCTGAGCTTATGTAATAGATGAGAAACAATCGCATTTTGTCTTCAGGAGTTCCCGCTGTAGGGAAAAAAAAAATAAATTAAAGCCTACCATTGCAACTATGCTATATTAATTGCTCTTCAGCAGCCATACATACGTACATGCAGACCTTGAGTTATGACAATAAATGTTATCTATAACATGGCCTTCTTCAATGTGTAATATGGTAAAAAGACGAACAGCAACTTTATTAAGGGTTGGGTTAGAAGTGCTCATTATTTCCAAAAATTTTACATTTCTCCCTTTTCTTTGTAGTAAATATTATTCTCCTTGTAACTTACTAAATAAATAATGTAGAGAAATTATGACTTATTTTATGTGGAGATTGCAAACATTATCTGGAAGTAGTATCATGAAAATGCAGACTAAAGAAAAATCATAGAAGTAGAAGCCACAGCACACTATTTTTTAGCTCTACAACTTGCTTACACAGCTCTAAGGTTCCCTGTACTGAAATACCTGCACAAGCACTTGTATGAACCTCTGGGCAAGGAAAAAACCCCTGAACTTCCAACTTGCCTTCAGACAGGATTTCACCTCCTAAATCCTCTTTTGTTGGAGAAAAACACTTCCCATTCTCAGGAAGCACAACTGATATGCAATCAAAATTCATGTCTCCAGATCAAAAGGTTGATGTACCCATTAGTTAGACTATAAACTACTACATCAGATTTTGAACACCATCTTTTTTGTTTTTTCTAGAAGACAATCACTGCTAGTAAAGACAATAGTTTCAAATGAAGTTTTCAGAAGTACAACTTCTCAAAACAAACACTTTAAATTAAAATTCATTACAAAAGCCTGATACTTTTAGTACAATATTTTATAAGAATGCACTTTCTTGTACTTGTGGGTAAAAAAATTACTTTTTTTTCCTGTTTTTCTTCTTCTGTTTTGTTTGTTTTGGGTTTTTTCCCCCTACTATGGAATGTGGATCATATCAGCAGGAGACCATCTGATCTAATCTGCAACTTTTATAAGTGAGCATATATTTAGTTTGGCAGAAGTTAAGAGTAAGTGCTGTCATAATGAGTATTTATGACTTGGTAAAGTCTTCTCTGGAAAGTAGGTTTTACTAATCTTTACCAAATACCAGTAAGTCAGAAGATGAAGAATTGTTGAAACTTTGTATTATCTAAATGAAAGGCCAGCTTTCAAGGTAGAGATCCACCTGGAATTCACTTGGGAAAAAAAAGCTGTGATAAATAGCTCTAAGACTCAGATCAATTGCCTGTCAAATGTTCACTACGCTTTTCTAGACTATGATCTGTGACAGCACAGAGAAGCAAAATGTTAACCATTCTGAAGAAAACTTAGCATACCTAGAACAGACCAATTTTATATTCAGCTGAAAAACCAGCAGGCAGCCTTTAGCTCCCATGTTAACACTACTCCAGGATACAGTAATAGCCACTAAACTGGGAAGCAGCTGAGTCCTGAGTGGTAGATTAATACAGTAACAAATGGGAGGCTGAAGGCTGAAGCTGTTAAGTGGTCACATCTCAGTGCTTTCATGAAGAGCTCTGCAGATTCCATCGTCCACAAGACAAATATCCCCACACATAAATAAATAAATAGTTCACCAGTGGAAGCACAGGAAGACTTGATGTATTATTCCTTAAAAATGTTTTCTTCTGGTATTTCTCAGTGCATCACACAATATGAGGCTGGAGAGTTTTACAAGACAGCATGCCTGGAAATAATCACTGTGATTTAACTTAAATCTTTTTCTTACATAAACTTAAACCTAGGCGATGCACATGAAATGCTAACATACTTGGCTTATGAAGGAAAACTCTAGCTTGTAAATATAATCTTTCTCTTGTGTAAAACCCAAGAACCTTGCTAATAGGAGTGTTGACATGATACATCAGGCTTGGAAAATAATTTGCTTTTTACACTGCAATCTAAAAAGGCAAAGAAAATGTGAGTTCAAGTAAAAAGTAATTGAACCTGTAGGACATACGAGCAAGCATAAAAATTTGTTTTCATATCTAAGTTTATGCAAACATAAAAGCTGAGATCAAAATAGTACATGAAATATAAATGCTGAACATGGAAAAGGACTAGTTTGTACTGATGCTTAATAAATGTACAGATTATACACATTCTTATTAGCTTCATATAAAAAATGAATGTATGTACTGAATTACAGATTGATGCCTGACATGACTTCTGAAAGTTTATTAGTTTCTAAACTTGACCCATTATGAGATCTTTAAAGTTTTAGCTCATATTTTTACCAACTGTGCACTATTTATTTACTGCCTTTTGATTATATAGCATGGACATTACTAAAAGATTTTTGTAAAAAGTCAACAGGAAGCATTATACTCTTTCTATAAATATGAATCATTATACAAACTCCAAGGAGGCATTAAGCCCAGTATGTAGCTATAAGACAACACATAATCAGGCACTAACAAAACATTTTCTTAAAGAGCACACTGGAAAAAGAACAGAAACCCTGAGTCTCTAAATGCTTTTGGTTTGCCAACATAATTGCCAGTATGCAGACAAGTCCGAGATCATCATTCAAGCTTTACAATTTTGCTCTGCACGTTATTTTCTTCCAGCCAACTGGTATCAGATCATACTGAAATCCACCAGAGGGTTATGACACACATCAGGCTGTGAGAGATTGAAAGAAGAGTTGGTGCTGGAACAGCACAAAAAGCTGAGAAGTCATTTGGATCGGAGCCTTTCAGAGAAAGGCCCCCGGTGACTCCTGTTAATAGAGAACCTGAGTACCCTGCTGTGCAGCACTCTGATATGCATGACCCATATCTGATACAGAAGCAATGCTGGTGCTCATAGATGATGAAAACAGACATGTCACAGCAGAACCAACACATGCAAAGCTTCAGGAGGGTCCCACTGAAATGGGCAGTTTACATCTTGTGTCCCTTGTCTCTACCTTGTCCCATCCATCTCTTTCCTCACATAAGCAGGACCTACCTACATTACAGACCCTTGATCAAATCAAATTCTACAGGTTTTCATTGTGTTTATGAGGTATGAATTTGTTATAAAACATGCAGTAGGATTTTAAAGAATTAGTATTGTTCAGACCACAGAATGCCATGCTATACTACTAAATACTGGAAAAGCACAAAAAATAAAATACATTGACTGCCAAAAATAGGGAGTTAGGAAAGTATTTTAGTGGAGCTGCAGAAGTTGCTAGTATTTTGGATATTACTCAACTGAAGTATTAAACTCTCTAGACTGCTACTGAAGATCAATCAAAAGCTGTTTTCTTTACAAGTCTTGCACAGGTTGCTCTTTACCAACTCTGAAATCCAAGCAGGTATAGATTTATTGGACAGTTTAACAAATTTTATACCCAGTTCAGATTTAAAGTACTCACCATCTGGGTCAGAAATCATGTCCAGAAGAGATTTATCCAGAGTGGACTTGCTCATTATTTTTTCCTCATATTCAAAATACACATCCAGCTTTCGACTCTGTTTAAGAGTAAGTATTAGGGTTAACATCTTAAAACTGTGAAAGAATATTTATTTGCTTTTTTATAAGGTTTATAGTTTTCGTTATAAATGTGGGAAATTCCTTTATACATTAAGGCATCATCCCAAAGAAACGTTAGCAACTGCTGACTTGGGCTGGTACTGAAACACTACCTCAGATCAAAGGCTTTCAGTAATTCACTCACACCAAAGATGGAGAAGTTTACAATTAGATTATCTTGTTAACACTGGAAAAGAAGTCGCTCATTATTCAATGACACATCTAGATGCTGTGAAAATCATTTTTAGGGAGGATGGCACAGGTACTATACAGAATTATTGAGGCAAAAGCTTTATGGAAGATATCACATAGCCATGCAAGTAATGACTGCATTACAAACAGACAAGCTTGCACTTATTGATACTGCTCTGATAAGCTAAAAACAGAAAAATGTAGTCCAGAACTCATTTTAAAATGTTCCATTACAATGCAGATCATTATGTGTGTGTTTGAACATTAAAATGCAGCACCACAACAGATGTTACAGCTACTCAGCTACAAAACCTTAGTATCTGGTAACTAAATCCTGATGTTTAAGCACATTCAGTTATATACTGGCTCAAACAGGAGACTGGCAGAGTGGATCTCCATCTCACTGCTTTGGAGGTGTGTCAGCTCCACATCATCCCTGCTGTGAGACTGAAATGATATTGCCAGAGTGAGGCAAGAGTCACCTTGTTTTTCTCGGGTTAAAAGATTTGAGAAATTTTGCCTGATAACTTCAAAGCATTTAAAACTGCTATGGCACCTTTTATCTAGTGCAGTAGTTGTAATGACAATACCTAAAAACTTTAAGTCTGGTTTTCAAATATTTCTGAATTCTACTAAAATTATTCTTGAGATCACAAATAAAAAAAAAAAAAATTCATAAAAAGTTACTTTACCACCTCTCAAAAAAAAAAAGGTACTTCTCTAGTATGAGGCTATCAGGATATTTCACCTTCTGAGTACTGTAAGTTCCTCAAAAAAAAGAGGTAGAGAGGAAAAAACAAAGTAAAAAAGATATGAATTATAGGAATATTTTAATATTGAAAGCACATGATGATCAGCATATGATGCAGGTGGCTATACAACACTTCCATTTCTCAGTCACCACTTACTGAACTCCTTGAGAAGAGCAGTAACTTGCAAAGCAACAACTTAATTTAAAGCTTTTGTGGATGCTTGCAATTACAGCTGATAAAGTAAATTACCATGAAGAGTGCTCAAGAATGACTCCCTGCTACTTTTAGGGACAGAAGAATGTCTTCTGTTGATTGTCATAGTGACTATGACTACACAGAAGGTGCTTGAAATGAAAAAAATAAAAATAACTAGAGCTTCTTTCAAGCTATATTTATCTTGAGATTATGTTTGAAGAATAGTTTAAATTCTGAATAAAACTGAACTACCAGCCTTTTTCTGAGACCTTACCTCAGATGCAATCTGAGACCTCAATTCTACAGCATCTTGGAGATTTTCTGTGTTACAGTTTCCTTAAACCTCTTTAGAGACATAAAGCAATTGCAAAGAAACTAGTACAATTTTTTAAGTCTTTCCATTACATTCACTTGCCTTTGTGTTTTAACTAAATTTCTATCATGTTATGTGAAGGTAAATTCAATGTTTTTAAGTTTAAAATATTTTTCCCAGACAAAAGGCATCCAATAAAAAAGGGATTGTCTTGAAATGTGGAAACTTGATCTTATAAAGTTAAATATATTACTGTTGAATTTGGCAAAGCCCATATTATCTTAGCTGGTGATCTGTTTATGCGAAATTTATTCAGATGGCATGTAAAAAACACAAAAAGATTCACTAATTCTCTGTATTTGTTTACAGATCAACTTCTAAATAAAATTACATAATTCAAACAATTACTTTCAATTTTAAGAACAGATTGACAATTGTTACCTTACTTGGAGCACAGGCTAGGTAAAATTCTCCTCAGCCATGTGCAACTTCATGACTGACTATGTCTGTTGAACAAAACAGATTACCAGCAGCAAAGAAAATTCACTGGTTGAATATATGTGCTATACTTTGAGTCTAAACTGAAACATTAATGATAGATGTACTCTCAATCTCTTCAAAAATTTTGCACAATTACTTTTGAAGTGTGAACTCAGCACTCTTCGGGGAAAAATCCCAAACTGGAAATCCTAAAACTTCAGGTCCACATTTTTTTTTCTATCCATTATGGTTTTTTTCTATCCACAATAGGGACATCAGAGGCAAGCAGCAATATAAAACTTTTGAGACTCTTTCTGATGCGACAAACTAAAGAGATGGACCAATATGGTAAATCTATTCAGCTGCTTCTTCACTAGATAACTAATGAAAACTACTAGCAAAGATAGTAATTAGGGTGATATTTTTCTTATACTGGTTTGCTAGGAATTAGCTGGACACCTAATCAAATTCCATATGTGTTACTGAATAGCCTTAAACACTACTAGTTACCTTTTGATAGATATCCCAGAAATGCCACATCAACGAGACAGTTACTTCTCGAAGAGCCAACTTGTCTAAGAGGTGCTGATAAGAGGCAGATGTCCCATTTAATTTAAGTAAGTGCAATTTTGCTCACTCAATGGCAAATTCACAGACATGCCAAGAGGAAAAGCTGAGGAATAGGAGCTAAACAATCCTGTAGATTCAATAAAAAACACAGCAAAGAAGAGGTTCTTATGGGTGCCAAACTGGCAAGCAATGTGAAGAAAATCAATAATAACAAAAAATAATAAAATAAAGATGCATTTACATTTACAGTTACTCCTTTTCTGCCTCCTGCTCTTGACTTTCTACTATGACATCTTGTTCCACACCAATCTCATTCAAGAGATCTTTCTGGCTGCCCTTTCAGAACAGGATTCTGTATTGCAGTTAAAGTGCCATACTTCAGCTTGCTTTTTTGGAAAAATATATTTGTGAAAGCTTTCAACTTATCTTTAGAAACAGGCTGTTTGTAAGCCAAAACTTATCTTAGGGAAAATTACTGAAGTGCATGGGGAAGTCTACTTGAGCACTGTACTCCAAAATGAACACAAAATTCCTTCTTTTTAAAGCAAATAAGTGGAAGCAGGACCCATTAAAATCTCCTAGAGGGTCATTTTTGTGAAGACTTGCTGGAAGCTCTTCTATCCTCTTTACACTACAAAAGTTCTTAGTTTTAGAGAGAGAGAATATGCAGAAGAGGGAAGACATTTTCTACGAAACCATCTGAGGTCTTTTTCAAAGATGCTGACAGAAAACAACCAGAAATAACTGCCTCCAGAATGAGGGAGGCTGGTCAGGTAATTATAGTGTGCTGCTATCAAGAGGAAGAGAAACTCTGGAAGAAGGCTGGAAGTGGCAGCCACAGCCAATTTCTTTTCACTGAACTGCACAGAATGATGACAGGAAGGTCATTGTGACTGAACTCAGAAAAAGCTGGTTTTACTAGAAGGTTACTGAATTATCTGTTCTGAACTACAGAGAAAGAGCCTAGCCCACTGTGACATATGTATTTCAGAAATACATACCATTTCTCTTCACATGGTGTAAGACAAAAATGTAACCTTATTTAAAATTAAATAAATTAATATAATTCCTTTAAAAATAAAAATTTGAAAGGCCAATGTCAATCCCAATTAAGAGATCATTCAAAGTATCAGGCCTTGAGATCAAGCAAAAGTAGAGGTACATAATAAAATCATGTAGGAATTAAAAGAAAACCCTAAACCAAACAAATGCAAGTAATTGAAGACAGAAAACAATTCATATAGATATCTGCCACTTAAATTCACAACTGTAGCATTCTGCAAGAGGTTACATATCTATCCCCCGTACTGTAATTTATGAAAAGTATATGTGTGCATCTTTATATTCATGATTTAACATGTATTAGTAATAATATTCATATGAGAATGACATGCAAAGATAAGCATTACTTGGAACTCTAAAGCAGCTAGATAGACAATTCTAGCTCTAAATCTATTATCTGTTGGGCCCAAGCCTTCAGTCACCAGCTTCAGCAGAGGAAAAATCAATAAATGCAAAACAAGGATGCATTTGTTCTAAGCACTGACAATAAATACTTGATGGCTCACTTCTGAAAAAGTGATGCATATTTTCCATTTTTTCACTAAACACTTAAGCCAAAAAACTGTCAGGACCCCTAAGTATATGATTAATTTCTGGTTTCCTCTTGCTGTGTCTTAGAAAACGATCCAAGAGAATGTGGAAAGCAGCTGCAAACTGAACATTAAAATATGACCACAATAAAAATTACATTCATTTAATATATCTAAAGCAGGTCCTTTGCATTCTTCGCATAGATCCTTATACATGTAGTGAAGAAAAATAATTAATATAATAAAAAACCATAATGGATAATGCAAATAGTCTGTTTTAAAGTATTAATGTACTTCCTGATTATTTTAGCAGAGAAAACATAGTAACCTAACAACATAGAAGAAGAGCATGGTGCCTCATCAGCTCCTCATGACCTCAACACTTGCAAAAAAAAAAAACTTATTATCCTATCTCTGGTTTCATTATTTAACTGTATATAAAACCTATTAACCACAGAGTCAGGGTCTCATCAGAATTTCTTTTAAAGTACTGGCTGAGAAACTGCTCTTTTTCAGAGTATTTTTGAGGAGTCCATTGGGTAGCATAACATCCTGCGTCTAAAATTCCACAGTTCAACATAGAAAGATACTTTTTCTATCACTGGAGATTGAAAAGAAGAGAAAATGGTCAGGAGAGAGCAGTTGGAATAAACTTTTCATTGATTCAGTTAAAAGGCTTTACCACAGGGAAATATCAACAGAAAAAATGTGTGTCTGCATTAATTTAAGACAGTTTCCTAAATATATGGAGATGAACTGATGCTTCCTAAATGAAAAGATGACAGAGATGTACATATCAATATACTGAATAAACTGCGTGGCCATTTGTCTCAAATTTTCTTTGACTATTATACCATAAGAAGGTAAAGAGCCTGAGCACTTTGAAATAAGACTCACAGAACAATGGACCACCTCTCCTGGGGCTCTCCCTAACAGCAGGTTCCCTGTCAGAGCAGCAAGCCAAGGGCTGGGTGAGTGCCCAGGTAAGGCAATTCCTTCCACTTCTAGGTAATCAAGTGCTCTGCTGTAATCTAATGCATCTCACTCCAGCCCACTGCAAGAAGGACACTGGAAAGCCAAACTGATGTTTCTGCCATTCTGTGTCTTGCTCTGAAACTTGCTTTCCAACTAACAAATCATAAATAGAATACGACTGGTCCAGGCCTGCCATTATCATGCCAGTATCTTTCTTAGAAAAGTGAATTTACAGACAAGGTATCAAAATATCGATTTTGCTGACTTCAATTTTTTCAGCGGTATTAATGTACTGCTTTTAAATTGTCAGATATGAAAACTGACATACCTAATAGTGCAAAAGTCCACATACTAGCCCCTACAATAATGAGCTAAGCACAGAGAGACACTTATAATCTCTTTTCCAACTTTATAAATATGTAAAATTCATTTATTCATTAAACTGCAGAATTAATCCTTTGTTCATATAGAGTACTTTTAAAAAATTCAGTAGCAATAATAACTGAGAACAGATCTTACATTCTTTACAAATGTTAAAGCTAGCTTCAAACACATTGCCTTCCATGAATTATAAGTAGCTTGGGGTAAAACTTTCTAATTATTGATTTTCAGTGAGACTTGGTTCTTGAACCACTTTATAAAACTGAAAAGAATTTCTGTGTTTCTGAAAGACTCATCTGCAATTTCTGTTTTTATACTGTGAAAACAAATCCATTTTCCAAGTTATCCTAGCAGTAACCATGGCCTTCACTTGACACTAAACCCTCTGCAAGGTCTCTGACACAAGAGCAGCAGACTTAAAACAGAAGTTATTAAATTAAGCACAAGACATCTAACACAGACCCTGCTGGAAAGACCACTTTAGTAACTTGTATCATTATTGTCACATCTCTTGGCATGAATTTTGTTGCTGAGCAGACAACAGTGCCCTTCTGATAAATAAATACAGAAGATTGCTCAGACTGAAGTCATGAATTGCCACAACACATCTCTAAAATAAACTAAACACTTCCATCATAAACTTATTTTAGAAAGACTTCAACCCACAGCAACAGTTGTGGCCACCATTAAAAAAAAATGAGAATATACTATTAAATTCTGATCAGAAAAAAACTGGTGTTCTTTGCTTTCCATGCAGAGGCATTCAAAACTCATTCTCTCTAACCCTTCAATACTAAGTAATGCTACACAGTGAATTCTGAAAAAGTAGCACCATTGAGAAGGCTCACTTTCTTATCTTCACTGCCTCAAATATACTCCTTCAGTTAAAGAGTACTACTGACAGAAAACTCAAGTTAGAGAGCAATGGTACCTTTATGTGCTCCAAAACGGCTGTTGCAACATTTGTATGAAGATCAATGAGTCTCTTCTTTTCCAGAAGTTCTGGAAGAGAGCTGAAGAGATTAAATACAAACTAACCTGCTGATTTGCACTGATAGTTGAATTGTGTACTGTATACAGTAGGTACTAAAACATTTATAGGATTATAGAACAGTCTGGGTTGGAAAGGACCTTTAAAGGCTATTAAAATCTAAAGTTACATAATAGGGTTGGAACTAAAAAATAACAATGTATAGATGTAATGATTCTTAACAGAAGAACATTAGTCACATGTCATGTAGTAAACCAGATTTCTACCTCGACAAGCAAAAAATATACATTATGTGGGTAATTCAATATTCCCACTGAAAGCTTGTGACCAACAACAGATATGTGCCCTGCTAACCTGAAAAAAGACCTACTGCATTTAGTTTATTTCTGGTACATACAGAAGTGTCCATATTTGTCAAATAATAATATCTGTCTAAGAATATCAAATAATCATAAAATTACATTAAATAACAGTAGCTGTCAAATAAATACAGAACTTCTGGATGTCCTGGAATTTGTCACAGGTGCTTCTGTAGAGAACACAATTCTCTGTGCAAGATTCATGATTGAATCTTGTCTTTTGTGAAATGGGAAACTGAATGGTGAAATTTACTTTACAGAAAGATTGTTATTTAAGCTGTTATGATGTACATGATTTTCATTGCTGGCACTTGAGAATCACATTTATAAAAGACTTCTCAGCATCTATATGCATTCACAACCAAAACCACCTTGGACAATCAGTGTCTTACTCAGTTTAATAATAAGCAGATGGTCAGGCACTTAGTGACACTGACAGGATGTCCTGAAGAACCAAGAAGTTAAATAGCCATACTTCCTTTCTTTCTTTAAGCAATTATAAAATCAATGTTACCTATAATGACTGACCATTATAGGTATAGACCTTATAGCTAGAAGGTGACTAGCACTGCCTTTGTACAGGACTGCATTTCAAAAAAAAAAAGAAAAGGAAAACCAAAACAATGTTAGAATCTCTGGTTTCTAATTGTTAAGATATTCCAAAGTTTTCTAGTACTTGCAAAGCCAGGAAAAAGATAACATTCAGAAAATGGGCAACAGAACAGCAATTGAAACTAGTTCAATTCTTGCATCAGAAACCTGCCTAAATGGAAGATCTTCATGGTATCAGGACTTCTCAGCAAAATTCTAAAGATTTGAGCCAAAAACCAATGCCCTGACCTTGCACTACCACCTTGAGAAGGTAAAAAACTTGAAAACTTCATAGGGGAAGCTTGGAAATATCTGCTTGCATTTCGGGAACTGATCACACATCCTTTGTAATTTCAATGAAATTCTAACCAGGGCATAACATACAAAACAACTTTTTAAACTCTCTAAGAGGTAACTAACTAATGCAGGCATGCTGGATTTCACAGGACACTGGGCATATCAACCCATCTATTCTCACAATAATTAATGTTTCTTCTTCATTCTGATTGGTGCTTAGTGATTAAGGCTGAAAGTACAATGACAGAAAAGTTTAGAAATGGTTCACAGTAAAACAATAATGTATTATTGACTACTTACCTGACAGCTGAAGTTAGCTTAGCTGTATTATCTGAAAGCATACTTATTGCTCCTTCATCCTCCCCTTCTATACCCTGGGTTTTGAGAGGGGGTTTGAAAAGGGGAATAAAAAATAGTCATAAATACAAACATCACATATGCAGATATAGTCAGTACATTCAGAACCTATTCTCTCATAATCATATCAATATCTGGATTTTAGTTAACATGAAAGTTATATAATTCAATACAAATGAACAAGAAATCCAAACTTCTCGTGAAATATGGTACTTCTAGTCCTACTTTTAAGATTGCATTATGCCTAAATACAGCATGCACTGAAAGTTTTTGTCCGTGGGATGGCAGGGTGGGCCAAGCATCTCTACAAGCTTTACATAAAACACATACAGGTGTTAAAACTTACCATGATGCTTTTAAGTCTTTTGACTTCATCTTCTTGGGCTCTGTAAGATTCCAATTCTTGCTGAACAGACTCGGCCACCTCTGGAAAAGGACTAATGCAATAGTCTGCATTAAACTCAGTAAAATCAACAAACTGAAATACTAGAACCAGAATGAAAACCTTTTTGGAAATAACAATACACAAATCATGCAGCAGAATCAAATCACTGAAAATAATGACAGCTTACTGTAGGTTTACTTAAACCTTCTAAGATATATTCACTGTTTTCAATAATTTTATGTGATTTTGGCAAGAACAAATTCGAGCTCTGAAAAAAAGAGCTAACAGACAAATGTCATGGACAATGAATACTGGCAATGATCATTCCTTATGGGTGGGTTGACCCTGGTTGGATGCCAAGGGCTCACCAAGTGACTCTAACACTTCTCAGCAAGACTGGGTGGGGAGAAAGTAAGATAGAAAAAAACCCCAATGTAAAGGGTTAAGATACAGCCAGTTGAAAAAAGGAATGCTTATGTGTGAAAACAAAGGAAAACAAAAGGTTTTATTTTCTACTTCCCACCAGAAGATGATGTCTGCCATTTCCCAGGAAGCAGGGCTTTAGTAAGAAGAACAGTGCGTCCAGGAGACAAACATTTAAAAAAAACCCTATTGAATGCTGCACCTTTCCTCCTCCCTTCTCTTAGCTTTTATTGCTGAAAAGTGGTATGGAATGGTATGATATTGAATGCTATGGAGCACCTCTTTGGTCATTTTGAGTGAGCTGTCCTGGCTATGCCCTCTCCCAAGATCTTGCCCACCCTCAGCCCACAGGTGAGGGGGACTGCTGGGGAGACAGTGCTGATGCTGTGGGAGCACTGCTCAGCAGAAGCCAGAACACTGGCGTGTTATCAACACCTTGCTAGCTACCAGTGCATCACACAGCACTGTGAGGGCTGATGTAGGGAAATGAACTCCAATTCAGCCAGACCCAACACACCTTAATATAAAGCACCCTATCTAGAAAATATTTTCAAGTAAGCTTAAAAACAGAGCTACCATATATGAAGAATACTTAGAATTTATGCTGACTACATTAATATAAACTGTGTACCTTTAAGGCTTACCTGCCCTTATGCTTTTGCCAGAATTTATCAGATGCAGTTAAATCATAGGACTTCTTATTTTTTTTCTTAGGTCTAGCACCTGCTGGAGTACTTTCTGTTCCTGTTGATTCTTCCAAGTTAACTCTATTCAAATGGAAATCCTAAAATAAAGATGCATCTTATGTAAATATTTGATGGTTTAATTGTTTATTCAGTCTTTTATACTCAACAAAATATCTTCCAGAATATTTTCTAAAAAAATATTAACACAGCTATTTATTAGAACTTCATAAGTAGGCAGGACACAGCTTACTAGTTAATTAGATAATAACAACAGCAATATAAAAACTCCAAAATTACTCACAGTTCCTGAACTGTGACCAGCTCAATACTAAAAAAGGCAACAAATATTAAGCAAAGACATTTGATTATCTCATATGCAGGCAGCCTTCTGACACTGAACTTTGAACACTGCTTTCTACCTAGAAAATAAGTTATTTAGGAAAGACAACTCTCCAAAACTTTGAAGTAGAAAAGTTTCTATGTTGCAGACAAAAAGTGCTTCTAAGGCTGAAGTTCACTTACCTAGCTGCAACACATGTATCAAAGTGCCAAGAAGCTGATGACATCACAACAGGATTGTTCACTGTGAGGACTATTCAGCTACACCTTCACAGCTCTTTCATTAATTTTTTTAAGCACTAGTAAAACAGTGAGTGCATGATAAAGCAACAAAGCTGCTATTGTTCCATATAGTTTTTCTTCTTCCACAGATGCATGAACATAGAAACTTAGCTTTGCTAGAGGACACAATCATGCTCACATGTAACCACACTGCTCCCTATGGGTCTTCCAGTTATTTCCCCCACTGCCAAAGACTACTCTGTATTTTCAGCAGCTTACCTGTTCTTTCTGGTTTTCAACACTGAGTATTAACAAATACTCCACTAGTTGACTTTGTCCTAGCTCTTTTCAAGAACATTTAAAAATTCAAAGGTGCTCTTTGCTGAGAGTCAAATCTTCAACTTCACAGAATCTCTTAGGAAACTTTTAGAGTAGATATTTATTCCAGAAATAAAACATCACTTTATTATTTTCATCAAAGCATACAAAAATGGATCACTGTGAGTGAAACTGTCAAATAAAGACTAAAAATGTTTCTAGTCATCCCTTGGCAGGGACTTAAATACTACAAAAGATCCATGCCAGAATAGAAACATAACCAAGTAGCTACTCAAAGAAAACACATGCAGTTGATGAGCACAAAGGTCTTCCTACAACAGGCGTTTAATGTTTCAGAAAAAAAATTGTATTTTTCAAGTACATGTATTTGATAAAAACTTGAATAGAAAAGAATTAATTTGATTGCAAATTTAGCTGTAATTTTTAATGGATATCTATGCTTTGGATAGTTTTAACTCATTAGTGACCTGCACTTTCAAGTTAGTTTTTGCATTTAGAAGTTTTCCTAAAATAACTCATATTAATTAGTGTTCCTCCTTTTCAACTCCCTATATTGTCCTTATAAAGCTTTCCATCCATGCCTCCCACTTTTCTGTATCCACAGATGAAAGGTTTTTATCAAGAAATAGGACTCTCTCCACATAAGCACGTTCATGTGTAGAAACAGCCCGGTTACAATCTCAATGGATGCAGCACTCAGCTTTGTGCCTGGGTAGTTCAACATTGCACAGCATTCTTGGGCTATTGTAACTGACACTTTACACAAAACTCAATTTGTTTGAAAGTACAGTTTACATAATCAACATCTTGGTAACACTTTCATGGTTACAATTTATGGCCTCTTAAAAGACTACTGCAGTTATTTAGTGAAATATTATGCTCAGTATATGAAGTTTGGCAGGCTTGCCTTTAAGGTGAATAACTTGACTAGTTATGAACTTAAATTTTACCCTTGTCATGTAACCACAGACCACTTGGTCACAATTTCACTAAAAAAAAAGCCTAATCCTGTGCACTTCTAAGATGCAACATTTAACAAGTTGGTCCACAGAAACTACTGAAGCCTGATGCAGCAGACATCCAATGATCTTTGAGTAAGTCTTCTAGTGTTATTCCAATACCTCACCATATCTGTAGCACCAGCTGTCCTCGGCTTTCAGTACATTTCTGATCACTTTGCATCTTGATGAACTGAAGTCCTATCCCAACTCATGCCTGATGCCCCTCAAAACTTCTTTAAAAAGAAACCTGTAGAAATTCACTACTTTCACCTTCAAGTCTCTAACTAGTTCAACACTTACTGGAGAAAACTCGGTGCAAATTGTGGTTTTTTTCAGATATGACTTCTCCTGAACAAACTAGGCTAAAAATTGTTATTTGCACCCTTAATTTAAGGGGAAAGGACTTGTGATAACAAATGACATACAATAAAATTTACGAGTGGCCTAAAACATTCCATTAGTACTGAAATTTTTTCACTATAGCAATGCATATTTCAGGACACTGTGTATGATTATACAGCTCACTATCAACTTTGCATATCAACACCTTCATCCATGTGCACATCCCATGTATGCCTCTAACAGTACCAATAAGAAATCCAAAATAATTCTCAAAGCTAGATATTGAAATGATTTTCACAAATAACTCTCAGCACAAAAAAGTCTCCAAATACTAATTACCCTTACTCTTTTTTTCCCCCTTTATTATTTACTCCACACCTATACACAAAACACACAAATCTGAGGTAAATAGATTGAGCTATTATTCAAGTACATTTCTACTATTGGTTTTATAAAACAAACTTGAGGAAATAAAGGCAGCTTAAGGCTATTTAAAGTTTAAAAAAATTTTAAAAATCTGTTTTAGGTTCTTTACAGTAGGACTGTATACCACTCTGCACTGAGCACCTGCACCACCTCGTGGAGTAAAACAGGAATAAGTATTTTTAGAAGCTCAAACTAAAACCAAAACCAGTTTAAAAACTCATTAAAAGCATTTCTTTTTCAAAACTGAATTGCACTTAATGGAGTTTGGGATATTACATAACATAGAGATCATGAGCTACTGAAGAAAAGGCCAGGATTGCTGAATTAGCAATCTTTTGATGATATCAAGATTTCAACTTTGAAAATATTTTAGAAATTCTCACTGAATAAACTTCTTAGAGAAAATCTTCCAAATTGTTCTTTACTAAAACAACTTCCAAATAAAACAGACAGAACAGATTTTGGATTAGGCAAGAATCTGGTAACAAGTTTAACAACAAACTGAATAAAAAAGATAGTTTTGGTAACAAAATCAGATTTATTCTTACCAGAACATCATGCACTAAAGCTTGGTATGTCCAAGTATGATGCAGAGGAGTTGCTAAATCTATGTTTCTGTCAACAAGGACTAATAAGGGCCTTTGGAAGCTGAAAAGATGACACTGTGTTAGTACTTCTTTAAACATGGCTAAAACAACCCAGTAACATCTTGAGTGGTATCAGCCACCTTCTATATCATATTTCAAGATAAAAGCAGAACTGCCTACTGCTCACCTCCTCGAGCCTTCTCCAAGGTAACGGGCTGACCACTATGATAAATTCCATGCATCAAATCTTACTAATGATAAAAAGATTATTCTGTTTTGTACTAAATGAAATGACCAATACATAAATACTGAGCAGAAGCTGAAACACTGAATAGCAACTAGCATTTCAGGTATTAACCAACACATCTTTGTGTGCATATGCATTTGAGCTCCAAAAAACTGTTTCAGTGGATAGTATTTGACCTTAATCCCCATTATAATCATCAAATACAAAATCTCACTTCCAAGGGTTTTTAATTTAATTTTTCTCTTTGCTTGTATATAAAGTCCATTAAAAAATAAATTATGAACTTCTGAGATGCACTGTGGTAATTTCATCAATATCTAATTTTATGGTAAAAGAATACATTCATGCCTAAAGGTCTTGGGCTACAGCTACATGAAAAATTTACAG
Organism: Petroica traversi; assembly: GCA_025920805.1. NCBI lineage: Eukaryota > Metazoa > Chordata > Aves > Passeriformes > Petroicidae > Petroica > Petroica traversi. The sequence goes on from JAHLSL010000007.1 coordinate 24,207,022, forward strand.
TGCAGATAGGAAGACTGAGAGCTGACAGAACATTATTACAACCATTTCTCTTAAGCACATTATCTCAACAAACATACCAGCTAAAATGCATTTGAACAGAGTAAAAGCATTTAAATTCCATGCTCTGGATTTCCTTGCAGTAAGTATACTCACTTAAATATATAAATTCAAGAACCTTAGTCACCTGATTCTGAAAAACCAAAGTAAACATCTAGAGCCATTCAACTGGTTAAAGTTTCCTATGTTTCCTTCGCCTTGCATTTTAATTTTGATGGCAATGATGCTACACCATCAGGAAAACAAGCCATGCCTCTAAAGGAAAAGCAGTGCTTAAAATTCAGTTCCCGTGAAAATGAAGAAACTATTTCACAACTATTCCCTCTACTTTCAATCTCATTCCTTTTGCCAACTTTGATGTTTTGAGATAAAAGCACGATGACTGTTTTATAGCCAGTTAACAGACTATAAGTTTCCCTCAGCTACAGTCTTGCCAATAAATCTCCTCCTTTTCATGCACAGTACAAACTCTCATAATTCACCTTCCTAAGGCAACCTATGGAGTATTCAGCTATGTGGGGGCACCAGTATCCAGGGATGCTACTGAGAACACATAATCAGATGCTCACAAGCATCCACAAAGGATTCAAATGGTCATGATTTAACAGCCCTTAATTACTCAGGTGGGAGTCCTCAAGCACTTCTTCCCTGGTCAAGATATGGATCAGCTGAGAAACACTTGATTTTGACGTGTAACTAAAATGGTTACAGTGTTCACAAGCAAGGAAACAGGTCTTTCTTTCTTTTAAAGGACTAAGAGTTGCTAAGAGCTATGTTCATACATCCAACTGCATTTCACAGCCCTGAAAACAATGTGTATTTGCAGAAGTTCAGCTCTTGCAGGGTTTAGAGGCTGAAAAAATTTAACTGGTTTATAACATAATTTTTGACTTACTGTCCTAGGACTGAACACTTAATAGTTATAAAAGTAATAAAATGGGTTATGCTGTGAGATTGGAAAACTCCCTTAGAAGTATGTCTCTTTTAATACAGATTTTTAATCAAAGTCTTGTAAATACAGTTTTCAGTACAGAATGACTTACCTGGGCAACTGAAATATGAAAAATAAAATTACTAACACAATACCTGAACTGGCCAGTTCCAAGTGTGTCACCTGTAAAAAGACTGTTTCTGGCATCTCTTAGATTCTCTCTGAGCTTCTTATCCAGCTTCTGAGGAGGGGAAAAAAAACCAAAACACTTTTAACAAACCAATGGTTTCCTAACCCCTTTACATGATCAATATTAAAAGATTTATTGTGCTGTTTCTGTAGTTTATAAATGTCTTCACTGCAGGAGGACTATGTCCAGTGCATATGGGAAAGAAAGAAATCTTACATCTATTTTCTCCCTCCAAAATTTTCATCTCTGTCCAGGACTACACTGAAAATGTCTCCTTTATGTCTACTAATCTCCTCCCAGATAATCAGCACCCTTTCCCTACACATGCAAGTAGGATGCATCAAGACAGAACCATAGCAAAAACAGCCAATTGGGCTGTCAAACACTGTCACACACTTGTTTTATAACAGTGAGGTTATCCTCAGTACTGAGTGGATGCACATTGCATGCTTAGTTTTAATTTCACTGACATTTCACTGACAAAGAAGATGTGAAGAAGATGGAAGAAATGAATCACAGTGACTCCTAATGAAGACAGTTCTTTAGATTGTTAATTGTGATTTGGTTTGGTCATTTCACCCCTATTTGATGATCAAGTTAAATGTCAGTTTAATTTGATATACTAAAAATGTCTTGTATTTACAGGGTTTCCCAGTAAGACAGATAAAAATTTCTTACTGATACATACAGAGAAACACAGGCCTGACAGCCACTTTTTAAACTGTGTAGATGCAGCTAAATTACACTGCTTGTCAGAAAATCTTGAAGAACTCTATATTAGGAATGATTATTTATGTTTAAGTTTCTCATCATCTGATTCCCTAACATAGCAGTTTCTACAAAAGTTCCATGGAACTGAACTCAGGGAACAAGATGGATGTATTTCTTTTCTAGTTTTATTTCCTTCAAAAGGAAAAGGATATGACACCAGATCTCTGCCTAGTACTGAGAAATGTAAAAGTGATGTTTGGAAAGTTTTAAAGCAATGATAGGTGTTCAAAAAAACAGTTCTTACCACTGCCACCATTTCAGCTGCAGTTCCTCTTGAGCATCTGATTATAGGAATGGCGCCTAATAAAAGATACATTCACTTCTACGTGCATTGTAATTTTCAGATTCTGTATTACTTTACTTTTAATAAACAATTTTTACTAACATTCTGAGACTAAATACAAAATTAAACTTTTCTCTTGCAGTTTTTATTTATGAAACAAAAATACTATATAGAAATATTAAAGTTTTACAGAAGTGAGTGAATGCCCCATACAACAACTTATGAGAAATACACTGTATACTAGAAAGAAATTAATGTGGAGGGGAAAAACTATCTTCTACAGATGCATTGGAAGTTATACAAGTCCCTTGAACACAATAATAAGTATTTTATCACCACCACCACAATATATCTGATAGAATTTACTGCTATGTCCAGAACTATGCATCTATGGTAATGCTACTTTCAAAAGCACATTTTCCATTGGCTTTCAGGTTTCAAAATATTTAGCTACTGTTTCTTACTTATCTATAAAATATGAAAATTCCAAAACCATAGAGTTTAAGTGACTGAGGAAAAGACATTAAAATTGTGTCACACTAACACCTGGAAGACATGAATTGGTCCAAGGGAATCTCTCTTGAACAGACTGCCCCTAGAGCAATCCCTAGCTCCCCTTGTAAGAAAGCTATCTCAGAGGGGCCAATTTCAGTTACAACTTAAGTTAAATGTCATCACTATGAAAAATTTATCAGCTAAGCATCACAATAAGTAAACTTAATATATCTTCCTATTCCTTGAGTTATTTCAGTTAGATCTTTGCAGGGTTTGTGTGAGGAGTTTTTTCCTTCTAATTCTGTGGAGTTTTGGAGTTGTTTGTTTTTTTTCTTTTTTTCGAGAATGACAAATCCAAACTCAAAGCACTAATATCTTCATTGTAACCTAGGATTTGTTAAAAGAGTGAATCCAAACCTTTGCAGTTCAGTATTCTTCTCCCATTGATACTGAAGACTAAGACTCAACTCCCACTAAGGACAGTCTTTATTGTACTTTGCAGTGATATAAAGCAATAATTTGAGCAAGATCATTGCCCAACCCTGTGAATTATTGAGATTTTGGTCACAAATCTAATTCTGCTTTTAATTTTATATACAAAATCATTAGACTTCTAGTTATCTCACTGAACATGGAAAATATGCTAGAATGTGGAAACTTACCAAGTGTAACAAAAAAACAGAAGAGACTATCAACAATAGTGTCCATTATAGTTTCCATTTCTGTGTCTGTTATATCTGGTCGGTTAATGGCTAAAACAATGAGGAAAAAAGAATAGGGTTAAATAAGTTTATGGCACTTTATAGTGTGAGAGCAATCCTCATCTGATGGCTGTTTGTAGTCAACAGCTTTTGCTGCAGAAGAGATTATATCCTGAAATGCCCCTCTTAGCACATCTATTGGTTTCCACCCCCTTTTTAGTCTGAGAAAAAAATTGGCAGAATTTAATTATTGCTCACTGTATAAGGTCAAACACTACAGAATCATTTCCAAATCTGACTGCATATGTATCTTTTGGATTTTGTTAGTATTGCATTAATAAAAATCTACAAAGAAACATGTTATACAAGAGAAATGGCCATCCACTTGGCAAACATTTTTCAGGGAAAAAATCTTCAAAAAGCACCTGTGTAAAATCATTAATTATAGTATGCTGTTCTCTATATTTAAATTTTCTAAAGCACTCTTGTATGGGGAGCCTTTTTTTTCCTCATAAATTTACCATCAGTTTCCAAATTAGGGGTAATTCCTGAGCTATCAAACATTTTACTTGACAGATAGGGGAGATTTTCCTCCCACATTTAGGTCAGAACAAAAGACATGCAGCAACATTTCTCTTAATTAACTAACCCTGACAAGAATATAATAGCCAACAGGATGCATCAAACAAATCTTATCACAGATCTCAAGTCAAGCACTATCTCCGGATTCATGCAATAAATACTATTCTTGTTTGTTTTACTTTACCTTTAAAAATTTCTCGCATGATTACCTGTCTTGTACTCCTTCAAAAATGAATTTCAAAGCTCTAAACAATAATAAGGCTTCCATACTAAAATTATGCATGGCCAGCCATAACCATTCTCTAACTTTAAAGGTGCTTTTCCCCCCCAGCCTTTCTCCTGTAAGAACTTACGAAATATGGATTTTATTTCAGCAACTATACATAGCAAGCCGAAGTCCTGACTAGGCTGACAGCAGCAATAGAAGTTTCAAGTTTCTGAAATATCACCACCAAGAAAGGCAGACCATTCCCAACATCTGTACTTTTCTGTAATGCCAAAGCTTTGAAATTCACTGGGGCTTTCATTCTGTAGTTATCTTCAACTAACCGTTTCCCAGCTTACAAGGGGAAAAAACCCCTTATTTTTACTATCTTACCATTTCCAATTTGAAATTTAATTCCCATCCTGCTACTATGTTTAAAGTACTCATTTCTGATGCTCCAGTAATCTGTATACTGTCAGTGCCTTCTAATAATGTCTAACATGCACATTTTCAGAGCACATTCCTTTTCTTGTACCATAGCAACCAACACAGATACTCAATACTACTGTTCCTTAGATCAACCTTTGAGAAATTTCATTAAGAATCTTTTGGTAAAATGTTCTACCATGTTTTCTACACATTTCTCTCTTGCCACTCTAACAAGCTTATGGGGAATGAAACTATTACAGAAAAGTAAGCATAGGTCTCTCTTCTTCCTCACCTCTGCACTCCTACTGCCTGTCTGTGCCAGATCTAGAACTCACACAATGAGACAGAGCAGCTACTGAGCTCTAAAGGAAACTCATCACTCTCTGTGGGAGATCAGATTTCTGTTGGATGAGCTTTTGGGAACAACCCACTTCTACATTGGTTTAAACATGGAGGCAAATTTCAGCGGCCCAAGAGAGGGAAACAAACCAGATAGAAACTGATGGGTACAAAGCATTTTCAGTCATTTTAATTCACATTCCTTGTTAGCAGAAGTAATCTTAGTCAGTTAAGTATCTTTATATTCACAGGAACACAACACAAAGCAATTATTATTGAAACTCCTAACATCAGGTTTTAGTGGAAAAAAAACCTGCTTTTCAAACAAAAATGCCCTTCATTCTGCCAATGGAATCAACTCCCAGCGTGAGGCACAACTCAAGTTATTATGTTATTATGGATCCAGTTTTAAAGAAAGGTACTGACTTTGGATATTGGGCAAGAGACGAGAAAAATCTCACTGCTAAATGTTAGACATGCAGAGACTTCCCATCTCTGCCTGGTCACTGGGGAGTATTCAATGCACAAGGAATTAGCTGTGTGACACTGTGACTACACTAAAGTAATGAGGAGTTGCTGCAAAAATAGGACTATCCTGACTTGTGCTTCTTGTACATCACACAAATGAGTTGGTATTTTCCAATGAATAAGTCAACTAAACACACACTGCAGCTCTGAAATTGCTGGTTCTGACATAAAAAGAGGACAGCAAAGAATAAAAATACAGCAGAAACAGTAAAACAATACACCCTGTAGCATCCAGAGTCAGGGGCAGGAGTGGTGGAGTGGTAGTTCTCTGTACATTCAGCACATTGAATGGGTCAGAGGAATACATAAAATCAGCACAATGGAGGGAGGAAAATCATGTGGACAACTATGACAACTTATGTATGTTGACCTGAGTTGCCATAGCACAAAGGTAACTGACCTCAGGCAGCCACTTGCTTTTTCTGCTAAATTCCAAACCAAGTTGAACAGAAGTATTGACACAGAAAAAGAGTTCCAGAAGGCTGACTTGACTTGCAACTCTGGAACTTTATGCAGAAGCTGACATGCTTGGCTCACATGCTTGCAGAAGCAATCAGCATTGCTCATTGTCAAGAATGCCCTTTCCCACCCACAGTGACTATCTACACGAGAAAATAATCTGTAATTTTTCCAGTTTTATTCCTTGTATAAAAAGTGTTAGTATCCATAAATGTCTATACTACAGTTTCGCCTTGTTATTTAAAAATACATATTTATTTTTCAGTATCACAATTACCATCTAAGAACTGCTTTTTTTCATGACTTTACACATCTAACAGATGATCCTGAATTCTGAGCAGATCAAAGCAAAATGAAGTAATTGCTGGTTATTAGCTACAACTTGAAAAGTAAATTTTAACTTCAGACATTCCAGTATAATTTTTATATAAATTCTACTTACCACGATATGAAACAAGTTCTTTGTTTTGGTTACACAATACAAACATATCATCTTCTAAAGTAATAAAATTAAGATATTGATCGAACACCTAAAAATCAAGGAATAATGGTCAGAATAGTCCAGAGTGAAGCATAAAAAAAAAACCTATATGTGATTTACTGCTACATTTTACAGAAGTACCTATTCAAAGAAATAAATGCAAGATATAATTTATGAATGAAAAAGCTTGTGTAAGGATTGAGTGATTAACAAAAAATATTAGAGCACTTAAAAATAAGAGAACTGTCCAACTGTTTCTGTGGACAAAGTTGTAGCAGTCAAGTATCACTGAAAAAACACAATATTTCAATATTATAGGTTCACATTTTATGAAGGACTACAACATAATCAGCACTGAGCTCTCAGGCAGGAGAGAGGAAAGAGGGCAGCATCTGAACAATGAGACATTACAGCTCATTACTTCTAATTTTTCTGTAACGCACCTGTACATTCAGGAAAAAAATTAAACTTCTCTTTAGCTTAATCTATTAATGAGACATTGCAGTTGAAGAACAGAGTTGAGTAAGTTAGTTCACAGTGCTACACCAATTCCCTGCTGCTGAGGACCCTAGGCTGAAACAATATAAGCAATGTTCATTTTACTTCACAGCAGGTTCTTTCTCTCATGCCAGTAGTAGTAACTGGAGTGAGAGAATGTGAATGTATTTAAGTATATTACTCAATAATTTATAAATTTTGGTACAACTATTCAACAAAAACGAAAGTAAATCCCTAACACATGCCTCTAAATCATAAAGGTATAGGAGAGTACTCAGTAGAAGTGTGTACGTATGAAATATTATTTAAAATGAGAACTGCACTCATAGTGCTCTTTTTGTGTATTTTGGAGTGACATATATACGTGCTGATAGCACTCATTCAGCAGATGCTATCAGAAACACTGAAACCACTTGTAACTCCTCTCTTATTATTTACCACAAAAGTCTTGCAGCACTTAGCTTTTGACAGCTGAAGTATGCTATAGTACTAAGCTGCATTACTGGGATGACTGCAGGTTCTGTTTTTTCCCTAGTATGCCTGAAAATAAGGACGCAGTGACACCTGTAATGGTGTTAACATTATGGACTGGGAAACTTTCTTACCTTAGCCACTTGAGTTACTGCATTAGCACCTATAGCAGCATTTGCAATATCTTCCAGTTTACTCCTTGAAATGGCAGAAATAAAGTTTAAATAATAAGACTCATAAAGCTGGTTTCGAAGATCCTAAAAGAAAGGAAAATTTTCCTGAGTAAGTACCAATACATTCCCGACTAATTAAAAGAAAACCCCATACTTTTAATATGAGATGTTACAGTTATTCACTGTCAAACTAAATCTTCAGAAGTGCTTAGCTGTCTGTTCTTACAGCTCTGCACATGGTGTTCTGATTACATATCCAGATATAAACAACCTAACACAGAACTGCAAGAAACAGGAAATTACATTTAAGCTAAAAGACAGCAATTACAACTCCACACCTTTCTGCTGACCAAAAATACCTTTTGCTCTTCTCCTTCCTTTGGCAAAGATGTCAGCCTTCCACCTCCTTCCCAGGAATGTGAAAAATTGAGGTTAGCCTAATCCAGTCTTTCCACTCAAAGCAGTATCAAATGGTGCAGGTGGCTCAGGATTGTGTTCAGCCAGGTTTTGAACCTCTCCAAGGATGGAAACTCCACAAACTCTCCAGGCAATCTGCTCCAGTGTTTTGGCCACTCTCATTAAAACAGCTTTTTCTAATATAAAATGGAATATTTGTACCCACTGCTCTTGACTTTTCATTCCCAAAACTCTCTGAAACACATGAGACCTTTACCATTCTACTTGCTGGAAAATGGAAGTTTTCCATAATAATATTTTGGGTAATATTTTTCTGACAAATAGTTACAGTCTCACTCTGGTGAGTGCAGGATTACTTCACACACTTTGTTGTGTGGACTCTTTCGAGACATTACACATGCAAGTTACCTGGCACATTCTGTCAATATTTTCTTCTGTTGGCATTACAAAGTAAACAGCTGGAACATCAGGAATAGCATCCCGATCTGAATGCAAAAGCCTGAGAGGAAGAAAAAAGACATCCTTAATGTGTTTTTTCTCTGATTTGTGTAAAATTATAAAAGTTAAAGAGACTATTTGTAATTTTTATTTCCATTATTTGTATTTCCATTTCTAGCCTTCACTTAGCAACAGTGTAAAAAAAAAATGTATGTTCAAAGTTTGTTCATGACTATTACCACAGCTAGGGAATGGCAATGGACTAGGTAAATGTAATCTGGGGAAAAGAAATGAGAAATCTCTTAAAATTATACTTAAAGACGACATATGTTTGAGAGCAGACAAGTAAAATCTATGCGTAAAAAGATAAGCAAAGAACATACACAGCCCCATGAAGCAGTTTGTGCCGATATAATTTTAACATATATGATTGCAGAAGGATTTGTAGAGACAAATTCCAAAAGAATATCTACTGGATAATTTTTATTTTTGAACAAGGGCCTCCTATACTGAGCAAGAAATCCTACTGGAACTATCACTCCATTCCATGATTCTGAATAATGACATCTCATTTTAGGAACAAGTTCTTTGGCAGTTATTTATTCAAAGATTTTTCACTGATTTTTTTCAGTATTTTGGGGAATATTAAATAATGTTCTTTTTAGAAAAGAATTCCCAATTCTTTAAAGGTACTTACAGATGCAAAGTGATTCCCATATCTCTCAACTCTTTCACTGACAGCAAAGGTGAGATGATATCTTGGCCAAATCTGTCATAAATGAGAACCTGAAACAGAACATCATCTTGTAAAGGGCTGTAAAAAGTGGGTACTGTAGAATAAAAGAATTCAGGTTTAGGGAACTACTGCCTGAACTTCAAAAGTGTTTCAAAATAATTTATATAATAAATCATTAATTTGTCATGGACTTCCATATGTGCCTACAAATAAATAAAATATAAAGAAAAACAAAAAAGAAACTCAGCGATAAAGGGGGAAAAAGAATCATCACCTCCATCTCCTGAAAAGTGTCTTATCAAACAAGAGTTTGCTGTCAGAAATTTGTTATTGTATGTGCAGAGTTTTCCTGACTGCATTTGGGAGAAAACAACAGGAAAATCGGAAGAGAAAATAGGAATTAGTGAAAAAAGACAATGGATGAAGAGACAGAATAAATGCTTTGTAGTAGCAGACTCCTCATGAACTACAAGTTACACTTTAAAGGTAATAAAGATAGCTTGAGCTCAGCTTCTTCAAGCTATCAATAGTTCTTCCACTTGTATGGGCTTCTTTCTGACTCAGGTATGTTTTCAGCAGTTCTGATGCTCAATTCCATATATTTATAATACAGGAAACAATATTTTGCATAAGTTAATAATATAAGAGGAACTTGATTTAGTCAAAATCTGCAAATCTGAACTTTTCTGAACACTATAAAATTCTCCTGTTCTGGTTCCAAAAGTTCTTACCTTCCACACTGGTTCTCCTGTGCTGTTTTTAACAGGAGGAACATTGAAGTTCAGCATACGTTTCAAAGCCACTGGAAAATAAAGCCAAAGAATGCTTTACTCTCTTTGCACTTCAACAACAGTGATTAAAGACTTCAGCAGGATCTTATTATACATTTCATTTGAAAGGAAAACCATCACAAAATATAAATGCAACAGTTCACATTTTCATTATTTTTCTGCAGCTTTGACTGACAAGTGGCTCACATCTGCTAGAATTTATGGGCTCCAGAAGACAGTGCAAAAGGAAAAGAAGCAAGTACTAAAACATTAAGCCTCCTTAGCTATACAGGCTATATTCTAACATGGTTTGCCTTAAAAATAATTCCAGTATCCTCGTGAAGGTGCATTCTGTCCAGTGGGAACTAGTTTGCTTTATTTCTCCATCTGCTTTTCCTACCCCACAGGAATAACCCTGTACACACCAAACAAAAATACCTTTATGTCTGACTAAAATCAATACACAGTTTTAAAGATTTTGAGAACTCATATTAAGAAATTGGTGGTTTAAGGGATAAAAAAATACCCTTAGTTTGCAGCAGGAAAATTCTTTGAAAGAGGAATGAACTTTAATTTAACTTCCTATTCTATACATAAACCAAAGCAGATTGCTTCATCTACCTCTAATTTATAAATCTACTATGTAATGAATCCTTCCTCATTTATCTGATTAAACAACACAGTATGTGCTGCTCTCCCATCTTTGACCAGCAGCAAAAGACTATTTGTGCTATAGTGGCTATTCTCTTAAACCTCGTATCAGAATTACCACAGAGTTTTGCAAAGAGGAAAAACTTGCCTGAACTGGAGTGATGGATACCACTTAGCTCATAAGTGGAGAGGAGTAGAAACAAACAGAGAATAGAAACAGTACTTCTGACTCTGGCTGAATGAACACACTCAGGGCAACTCCTAGGACCTACAGCATCATAAGACATCTCAGGCTGAAGAGGATCTTGGAAGACCTCCAGTCCAAGCTCCTGCCCAAGGAGACTCAGCTCTGAGGCTAGGCCAGGCTGCTCAAGGCTTTATCCAGTTAAGTTTCCAGTGATGGAGATTCAACCACATTCTGCAACCCATGGCACTGATTGTCCTTGTGGAGAAAAAGTTTGAACATCTCATTTATGTTATGCAATTTATGCCTGTTGTGCTTCACCCTACTGCCATACACCACTACAAAGGGGCCTGGCTCCATCTTCTCAGCACTGCTCATAGGTATTGGGGAGCTGCTCTAGGTCCACCCTGAAGCCCCAGGAGAAAACTCCAGGCACAACATGCCTTAGTGCTACAGCCTCACCAGAACCCCTTGGTAGTCCCTTCTGACTCTCCTAGATGATGGTCCACTGGGACCCCTCGCAGGTCTTTTCAACAGAGCTCTCTCCAGTCTGGCCCTACACTGTTGCCTGTAGGTGCAAGGGGTTTTTCCTTTACAAAGGCAGGATTTTACATTTTTTATTGTTAAATTTCATAGTATCTCTGCTGGCCCATTCCTCTTGCCCATCTAGGTGCCTCTAAATGGCAGCTCTGCACTCAAGTAAAAGAGATTCCCCTAATTTGCTGTCACCTGCACACTTAATCAGAGTACACTCTGACATGTCCTCTAGGGGACTGACAGACATTTTAAACAGGAGAATACACTCATGGAGTGCTCCAGTTGTTACCAGCCTCTAGGTAATTATGTCTGATTAATTACAACCCTCTGAGCCTGACCATCCACCTGTTTTTTAAATGTAGCTAGTTGTTAATCCATCTAGTCCATGCCATCCTATCTTGATTATAACACCACAGTGTCAAAAGCTTTGCTGAAGTCAAGGTAAATTAAATACGCTACTGTCCTGTTGCCTACAAATCAAGTCATTTTATCACTGAAGGCAATTAGGCTGGTCAGGCATGATTTACCATACATAAATTCATGAGTGCCTTTTCCTTCATGTGATGAGAAGTATTTTCCAACAGGATTCACTCAATGATTGACTCCCAAGTGACACTAATACATGGAAGCTTTTGTAGGTGAAGACTGAGGCAAAGGCAGCACTGGTTACCTCAGCCATATCTGTGTCTATCATCACTAAATGACCAGCCCTATTTAGCACAGATCGAACGTTTTTGCTTATTTACATTTTTGCTACTACAGTTGCAGCAGAAGCACTTCTCCTTTCTCTAGATACATGCTGCACAGCTCAACCTCAGTAGAACTTTGGCTCTCCCAATACCATCTATCCATGGCCAGGCAGTGTTCCTGATGTTCTGAGACCTCCTGTGTACTGCCCTTTCAAATGACATTACCAGCAGGGAAACATGAATGTGGGAAAATCCAAGCTAGCACTGAGTACTGAGTCTTGCTGGACTTCAATCTTCTACTTGCTTCATAATTTTTGCTTTTCTTCTTTTTTTAAACACGATGAAGCAGCCATGAGATTACAAGCTGCTCCTGGATTGTTGATTATAGGCTGCTCCCCCTCATGGCTGTTGGCATCTTCAGCCATAGGAGCAATTTTATATAAAGCTGTGCGATTATGTACTTTGGTACTTCTGGAGCTAAAGCAGCTGCATTGCAGAGTTTATCATCTAAAGTAAAACCTGGCATAGATCTCAACTAAGAAAGAGTAATTAGATTAGTAATGTGCTGTGAAAATCATGTCAACATTCAGCAAGTGTCTAGTTCATTTTTTTTTTTTTAATCCATATTGCCATTTAATTCACATTAATGCTGAATGCTCTCTGGGGCAAGGATCAGGTTTTTACTGTGCTTACACAATGATATGCTTTTGTTATGAAACCAATCCTGGTTATGAACCAGGATAAAGGTCACAAGAGATGGTACACATACATGGTAATACTAATAAATGCTAAGAAACCCTTTTCTAAGTACCTTTTAGTTGTTGAATCTAGCTCCTACAAAAAGACCACCCCAACAGAAGACAACATGGATAAAGTTGAAAAGGCTGACTGGAATAATCAAGTAACAATTGGTGACATGGACAGTGGGACTTAGTGCACCTGCAGCAAGTTTTCCAATGACATCCAGCTATGTATGCTCACAAAATCACAGAATCATCTAGGTTGGAAAAGATCTCCAGGATCAGTAAGCCCTGCCTTTGACTGACCACTACCTTGTCAGCCACACCGTAGCACCAAGTGCCATGTACAGTTGAACACCTCCAGGGACAGTGACTCTACCAACTCCATGGGCATTCCATTCCAATGTTTAACCTTTTCCATGAAGAGATTCCTCCTCAATAAGCTGGAGAGAAGGGAAGCAATCCAGAGGCACCTTGACAGGCTTGAGAGGTGAGCCTCTGCAAACCTCAGGAAGTTCAGCAAGGCCAAGTGCAAGTTCCTGCTGCTAGGTCAGGGCAATCCCAAGCACAAACACCAGTTGGGAAGAGAATGGATTTTCAGCAACCTTGAGAGAGACCTGGGGGTGCTGGTGGATCAGAAGCTTGGACCTGGCAATGTGCACTTGCAGCCCAGAAAGCCAACTGTACTCTGGGCTGTATCCAAAGTAGCGTGGCCAGCAGGGTGAGGGAGGGGATTCTGCCCTCTGTTTACCTCTGGTGAGACCCCACCTGCAGCTCTGTGTCCTCATCCAGGCCCAACATAAAAACTTGGACCTGTTGGATTAAGTCCAGAGGAGGACCACCAGGATGACCACAGGATTGGGGTACCTCTCCCTCCCAGCTGAGAGAGCTGGGTTTGTTCAACCTGGAGAAGAGAAGGCTCCAGAAGGACCTTATAGTGCCTTCCAGTACCTAAATGGAGTTACAAGAATCCTGGAGAGGAATTTCTCACAAGAGCATGTAGTGATAGGACAAGGAGGAATGGCTCTAAACTGAGAGAATAGGTTCAGATTAGATATAACGTAAAAAATCTTTTCTATGAGGGTGGTGAGGCTCTGGAACTGGCTGTACAGAGAAGCTGTGGATACCCCATACCTGGAAATGTTCAAGGCCAGGCTGGATGGGGTTTTAAGGGTTCCTGCCCAGAGCAGGCAGGGAGTTATAATGAGATGCTCTTCAAGGTCCCTTTCAACCCAGACCACTCTAATAATATGGCAAAACATACTAAAAAGAATAAAGCTGTACAGAACATGAATTCAAAGAAAATAAGTTTTATTAGAAAGATAGTTAAGAGAAGATAAGCAAAGGACTTCAGAGGAACATTAAATAGCACCATAAATGGTACATGGTAGAGGAACGAATGAGATTTCAAAAGGTAGACTGGAACCAAAAAATGAAGCATACTAGCAAAATATTTAAGTTCACAGAGACTGACTGAGATTTTTAGCCAGATTATTCGACACATTTCATGCTAACTAAATGCATCCAGAATCCTCTATACCACCAAAGATACTGCAGTTGTCAAGGAGAAAGTGACATGATTACAGTCAACTACTGACTACAACTTCGGCAAGCAAGGGAAGGAGAGGACTACGGAGCTGACATCCCTTGTGCTTTAGGAATATGTTCTAGGCTTTACAAAGCAGAGTCAAGGCAGAGAAGAACCAATTAAGGACTCTTATCAACGTCTAAGAAGGGACTGAACCCTTTACTCACAGAAATCCTCATGCACAATTAGTTTAGTTGCAAATATCGTAGTCTCAATTTATTGACGTCCGAGCGACAATACACGCTCGGACGTTCCTGCATTGTCTTAACACGAGCCTGGCAGCTTTATTTTTTCCCCACTAAACGCAACTTCCCGTCGATCCTTCCCAGGGGCAGAAGGAAGCTGAATCGGAGGGCGCGCTCCCACGGCCGCGGGAGGAGGCAGCGCTCCCGGCCCGGGCCCGGCCA
>JAHLSL010000007.1:24222171-24244356 GCA_025920805.1 Petroica traversi
CCACGTGGCGGGCCCGGGCTCAGCCGGGGCTCAGCCACCAGCGCCCGCCCACACTGAAACACCGGCCTGTGCTGCGACCCGGCGAGAATCGGCCGGGACACGGCCTTCGGCAGCGTTTTGCTGTTGAGGAGGTGGTAGGCTATGCTCTTGGACTGAAGTTGCCAGAAAAAATAACCGAAACAGCTTTGGTAGGACCAGCTCATGACTAAATGTAACGACTGATGTTTCAAAACCAGGCCTCTAGCTACAAATAAAGCCACGTAGTTTTAGTGGGCTATCACAATGGAATAGTTACAAGTTTGCTTTCCTCTGCCCAAGGTCGCACATGCCCACAGTCCCCCTGCCTTCGTGCCCTTACAGCAATCCTACAGCGGGAGAGCCCTAACTCAGCTTCGGATACAATGGGACGGACAAACACGGCATATACACCTTTTTATAAATCTATAGTACACAAATGAAGCTACAGAAAATAGCAATAACACTTCTAGGGCTAAAACCCATTAAATCAACAAAATACAAACACGGAAGCTACATATATAACCTTTTATTGCACTTTGGACATATACACGGTATTTCCCACAATTACTGATTATTTCAGCACTGATGCTACACTGGTCATGGAAAATGTTGCTTGAAGATGCAACAGTTCAGGTACTGATCCCTGCAGTTCAAGTTAGAACTAAAAATATTTACAAAGTTATATTTTATTGCATAACATTCTAAAAAACATAACTTCAAAAAGAACACTGTTTATGTAATAGAAAAATCAGAGGGTTACATTGTAGCTTTTTATGAACACGAACATTTTGAAAATGATTTTCTGTATACATATGATTTGACACTTCAAAAGTTTCTGCATGTTAATTTTTCTTTTGTCCAACTAGAAATTAATTTAGGTAAGAAACGGTAAAGTTTGAGCTTTAAACATGTTTTACCATATAAAATAGATTCAAGATAAACTTGAAAAGCATATTTTGTAGGCTTCAAAGCTGCAATACATTCTATTTAAATCAGATTTTTTGGGATACTTTTAGATATCTTCAAAATGCCTATGCAGAATGTGAGTGTGAATTATCCTCATGTTTTCAAATTCCAGGACTTAACATCTTAATGAAAATAATCAAAGCTGCAGCACAAAATGGTTTACACTTCCAGAATGAACACATTTTTTCTCCTTTGGACTGTATTTAACTCTTAAATCAGTTAAAAAGGCTAACAACGTTTTCTGGTAAGCATCCTCTGCATGGGTAAAAAAAAAAAATCAAATCACAGAAATTTCTCATTCCTTGGTTTTTCAAACATAGAGCTAAAACACTTGAGGGTTTTTTTTATTATATGTGCATTGCTAAGGAGACCATACTAACTCCACTAACACGAATATCTTACTGTTTCAGTAGAAAATTATCACTCTAGGATATAAATAGCTTATTTGATGTGCTGTTTCCAGATGGAAACTAAGGGTATGATGCAGAAACTGTGGGGTGAAGTTCTTTGGCCAAACACAAAAAGGACTGCAATAGTTCTTTTGTGGCGCTGACAAATGTTATAAAAGATGCAGCTTCTGTAATAATGTATTTAATGCATATGGTTATTCTCCCTGTGTTACAGAAATACTGAAAATAAGCAGCTCTCCCTAATCTCCAGGTGTGCCTCAGGTTATGTTTATGCAAAATGAAAACTACCCCATAATATTGCACTTCAGTGATCTGCTAATACAAAACCTATGGTCCATATAGCTACATAAATTGCTCTTACAATTTCAAGGGATTCTATGCTTGGAAATTAGTTTATTCAATGGTATTTGAATGAACAGTTCAAATAAATTTATGACTGGTCTATATAAATAAATGCTGAAAACGAGGAAATTACTTCCTACAGCACAATTTAGGAATACAACTTGAATATATTAAATATTATATTGGAGTGTCTAGATAGAGCTAATCAAACCAACGGAAAAGGAAAGACTACCTCTCCTGATTTGGTACAGGTCAGTATTAGAAAATGGCAACAAATTCTGTGCAAGAACAACCCTTTCAAGCATTATTACAAATTATGTAATTTTACAAATTCAGTGTATTGTATAGCAGATCATTTTAAAGTTAACATTTTTTACACCTGGCATACAGATCTGTCCTGCCTTTATATAAAAACCTTTCCACTGTGGAGTTCAAAACTAATGAGCAATAAAAGGTGTGAACTTTATTTTTGTAATCTCAGGTATGTTTTGAAGTCTTATATTGAAGCCACATTATTTTATTATTTCTTTCTCCATTGAAGATTTTAAATGCAGTTTATTTAGTTCCAGGCTCTGAACAATTTCCCTTGCCACTGCAGGTACCAAAAGTCCAAGAATTAGCCTTTAAAATTACTCACACTCTGCCTGCTACTTTTGTAAAATCTGTACTTCTCATGTGGGAGAATAATATTACAGAACACATTTATCTCTAACTGGACAAAAAAACCCAAATACTGCACTGAGTACACCACTCATTTTAAAAGGATTATAATATATCTGCAGGAAACTCATCATATTTTAAAAATACAAACATACAATATGAATCCTTATTATGTAAACAAATTTGTGCCAAACGACTCTCCCTATAATGGTAATAGTCCATTCTGAAGGCTAAGAATACAAAGAATTTATTGGGAAAATGAGTGTAAAAAATTATGCAAAGAAAATGCTTAGTATATAAGCAAGTCAAATTACATCCTCCAAGAGATCATGTGTTTATTTTAAAGGAGACTTGAATATGCTTTTGGCCAACAAGCATAAACCACTGCTAATCCTGTCTTGATTTCTAATATTCTTAAATTTGTAATGGCAAGACCTGATAAGATTAGATTGTTTTAGGCATTAGTAGTGAGATCTAAGACTTGCAGTAATTTCCTTAGACTTTCTATTATTTTTTCACAGCACCTATCAATTTATAATTCCTGTGGATGTACTTTCTTGCCAAGGTATTAAAATGTAAAGCAATCCTGCCTATATTTTCAGTTCAAATCAACCTACATCAATTAAAAAGTGTATGATCTACTATTTTGAAGACTGTGCATACATATAGACATATACAGATACATATGTTTCTATATTACATCTATAGCACAACTTATGTTCAGGACATATAGTACAGGTGGTCAAAACTAGCAGGGGGAAGTAGTAATTTTAAAACAGAGCAGCATACATTTAAAAAGAATGTACTTAAATGTCCTTTTAATGTCATAGTTTTAGCATTAGTAACATTAAAGTGTTGCTGTGTAGGAATTTCACTACTCCTCTTTTATGGCTTAATGGCTTGGCCATTTACACAAATAGCTGCAGCACTGACATATTTTATACAGTGCTCAGAATGCACCTGCAACTGAACAGAAGAGTTCAGAATAAACGCTAAAAAAGTGTCAGGCCCAGGCAAGCTTGACGGTAGACTGCCTTTAGTTTAACAAAGAACTTTAGTGCATGGTCACATGAAAATACTTTAATGGAAGACAAGTTTACTTGTTCTAACGAGCAACAGACTTTTATTCTTTCATACTCAACAACATTAAGTCTAAGTCCTATATTTCCCTTTGAAAGGCCAGTTATTGTTGCATGCTCAAGATCTCCTTCTGGTTTTTACTATTTTGGCTCTATGAGTAATTAAAAATTAATGTGTGACATTAGAATGCACAAACGTCAAAGATTTTGTTTAAAAACAGAGACACAAGTTCAATCCAATTTTGTTCTTGTGCTGTATTATATTGCCTGTGTTTCCTCTAGACTTTTAATGCACCAGCCACAATGACCATAAAATTACAAGAACTTTCCTAGTTCTCTATAAACCATCAGAACGTAAATGAACCAATACAAAACTATTACTGAAAAAATATACATGGAACTGAAAAACTGCATCACAGTTTTACGCAAGAAAACGCTCTACAGCAATTATCTTCAAAATGTACCTGGTTTGTTTTTGGTAAGTAAGTTATCTAAGTATTTGATGCAATCCACATACTTACCTGTTACAGAGTTTGGTAACATTTCATACCTGTCTGCAGCAAAACCTGATATTTAATCTATTTCTGCAAGAGATTGATTACCTTAAAGTCAACTTTAAAAGAAAAATTATTCAAAAGAGAAAGTTTTTTTAATTTGAAAATTGTTTTCCATCTCAAAACATTACAACTTTTAGCATAATTTTGGGGGAAAGGTCAGAAAATACTAGAAGTATGTTGTCCAAAAATACAGTAGTGAGCTGAAAGCAGATGTTCCTGCAGAAAAGTTTCCAAGACTCAGTTTAATGCAAAAATACTTATTCCCTTTCAACTCTTAGTGTGTTTCTGATGGTGAGCTCCATTTTATTTTTGAACTGCTGATATGTCTTTGTTATAGGGAGCTCTAAGCAATTCAGGAGTCTGTTTCCAATAGGATACTCTATATGCAAAAATTTAATTGTAGGTTCAGGATCAAAACCAATGGATGGTATATAACAGGAGCCTGTGACGAAGAGAAGAATGTCCTCCAATGTCACTACAGACTCACCACCTAAAAAATTAGGATTAAATTTTATCATTGATTGTCTATTACACATAACATACCCTGCATGTTAAATGCTAAGAGGAAAAAACCCCACATGACATCAAATCAATATGCTGAATAAACATACAGTTATATGGCTACCTAAGAAAAAGCTTAGTAAGAAAAACCCACTTTAGTTAGTTCTGAAAAATTTTAAGTGATTACAAAAATCTCTTCTGCAAGAAAAAGATAGAAAACGGTGGTCTTCAAGACTTAAGACAAACTATTTAATAAAGGATTTTTCTGTATCATTTGCATTGTGTTGGAATTTTTTTTTTTTTTTTTAATTCAGAGCAGTCCTAGATTCAATCTTTCAGATATTTACCCCTCTAAAGTTTTGGGCAAAAGTTTCAGAAATTCTAATTAGTATGAAAGAGGGTAAAGAAGGAACAATTAGGAACTGATAGTGACTACAAAACCTTGATTTATTTATCCCACTGAACTCCAAAAATCAACTCCTCTATCTATTCCAGCAACTAAATGGCCTGGACAGAAAAGGGAATTTACTTTTAAATGTAAAAAAAAAAATTAAAATATTACTTACTTTCCACATCTTGCAAATAACCCATCCAAAAATCAGTACCTTCAACATTTTTTACATCTGATGAGGAATGGATTGTAAAGAGATCACAAATAGTTTCCACTGAAAGTCTTTCGGGTTTGTGGCACAATACGCTGGAGAACGCAACTGGGTGCATTTGCATTTTCTTTAGAACGCCAAGAGTTTCCAAACCCTGCCTAAAACTAGGAGGGAGGGAAATAAAAAGCGTCACCATTCATCAGAACTCTGCATTTTAAAAAGCTGTAAGACAGGATATAATAAGTCTTTCCCATCTCCAGTCTCTAAATCTTGCAAGGTTACACAGCACTCCCATTTTATCTTGGAAAATGCATTAAACTGTCGTTTTAACAATCTAAATGTTTTTGTGGAGCTTTTTGGGGAGATGAAAGAAATATCAATGATATGTGGAAATGAACCTTATTTCCTGGTACTTGACTGTATATACAAGGTTTACTTTTAACTTTTGTATGAAAACATAGCAATTCTCTTTCTTAAAAATAGCTCTTTGGAAAACAGTTTAAATTCCTGTCCACAGACAAAATGAGTTGTCTTAAAAGAGAGCCTCTGCTTGGCTTTTGCAGTCTGCATGTGCTTACATGCTATTATGTGAGCCTGTGGCAAATGCAGGCAGCAGCATCCTGGCTGTACTAGAAATTGTGCTGCCAGCAGCTCAAAGGTGGTGATCTTTTCCCTCTGCTTAGCAGCAGTAAGGCCACACTTGAAGTGCTGTGTCCAGTGCCAGGTTCGCCAGTGTAAGAGAGACATGGACATACCAGAGAGAGCCTGGCAAAGGGTGACTAGGATGCTTAGGGGACTAGAGCATAACCCTATGAGGAGAGGCTGAGAGAGCTGGGACTCTTCAGCCTGGAGAAGAGAAGGTTCAGGTGAAATCTCAACATGCAGAAATATCTGAAGGGAATGTGCAAGGAAGTCAGAGACAGGCTCTTTGCAGGGGTGCCCAGTGGCATAGAACATTTAACAGCTAAAATAACCAACTCTCAGGCTCTTATAGGGACAAGTAATTTCTTGTTCTACTCACTTATGCCCATCTTAAGCCTATCTCCCAAAATACCTCATAAACTACCTCATAAACAAATGGGCTAATTATTATATTTTATTTTTTAACTCATTAGTTTTAAAATATGATCTTAATTGTTCAAATACACCAGAGGGCCTTGACTGAAGGCTAATTGTTCTGACCTTCATTTAAAAAATTCTCACATCAAGAATTAGTTTCCATAACTCTTGAAGACTGAGTTGATTCAAATTTGTTAAAGACTGTAAGTGAAGTTTAAATCAGGCTATGCTTGTTGGAAAAATTAGCATCCAACGAAATTTTGCCAAGCAGACGAAGAATGTGAATTGGAAGTAAGAGCAATCAAAGAACAGTCAAGAGCTGTAACTTTTCCAGCTAATGAGGTCATCACTACCTCACAGAAATATCAATGCAATGCTTATGTTCTAAGCAGGCCAACTTACACTTGTTGACAGTATTGCACTCCTAATGGCACACACAAACTCCCTAGTTAGAACTCTAGAAAACTCACTTGAATTCTAAACACATGTCAAATATTTCTAAAATGTAAAGATTCTAAATTCAAGCAATTCTGAATTAGAATTGAACATAAACTAGAGAAATTTTATAGTGCAAAGGTCTTTGTGATGCGGTAGTTTAAAAACTGTGAATCTGCTTTCTTCATAAGGCTGAAAAAGGAACTTGACAAAGGAGAAGTCAGAGCAGATATGTACAGAAATAATTTCAGTCTTTCAGTTTACCTACCTAGTTAACAGTTGATACCTAATCGACTGAAAATTACATTACACATCACATTGGTTTAAATGGAGAATAAGTAAGAACATGTGAAAGTTAGTTTTAGCAACATAATATTTAGTGCTACAGTGAGGAAAAGAACCAAGAAGTTTGAAAACTCAAGCAAAACAAACCTTTTTAAGGGCAAAGCAATTCTCTTGATTACATGATAGGTCAGTATGTCATTCACCAGCATGTTCTTATCACACAGAGCTGTTACAGGTCTTAAACATCCAGCAGCAGTGAGGAATTCACAGCAGTCCTGTAGTGTAGACTCTAGGCTGGACAGACTATTTGCATGTTTTATCTGCATAAAAACATAAGTTAGACACTTGTTTACTACACGTGTATATACATACATGTGAAAAATAAGCTTTTTAATTTTAACACTATTTATATTCAACAAGTCCTTCTTTATCTCCAAATATAGTCTTGAGCAAGAAATAAAATGAAACTTATTGCATACCATTTTTATTGTTTGTGCTACATCAACATCAGCAACATCTTCCAAAGCTGGCTTCACATTCTCTGGACCATAGACAAGACATTTGAACAGTGTTTTGGAAAAGAAACCAGGAGATGGACCACCGTGAACCAGAGAAACTGCAATCATTTTACCAGCTTCAAAATAAAGATTTTCTTTTACAGCTGCAAACAGGAAAATATGTTTACTTTATATGCACAGAAATGACTTCTGGTCCTCACTTTTGAATAGAAAATGTCATAGTGCTGTTTTTTCTTAAAGATTTTTATTATCTCTTGATATGTCAAACTGTAAGACCACATTTTTACAGAGGAACGTTATTTTACACCAACTCTTCAGCCACTATCAAGGTTTGGGAGATGGAAATTCCTCTTCCACTTTACACCCAATGCATATTTAATTCTGAAGCATAAGAACTCAAGCTAACTCGGGGTCTTTGGGAAGCACGCTATAAGAAATAATGTTTTAGAAATTCGAGGAGAGGAAAATAATTAGCAGAGAGAATGAATCTGGAAGAAATTCACTTAAGGAGAACAAATACACCAATTAAAAAGTTCCATGGCTAGTTATATGCTGTTTTTCCATGGTTGTCATCAACTTATTCAACCAACCCAAATGTTTAAATTACAAATCCACACACCATCCCCCTTTAGAATTGAAAAAATAAAAAAAAAAAAAAATCAACTGTTGGGGAAGATGAAATAGGAAAGCCTTATAGATATGATTACCTTGCAAAAGATGCTGGAAATATGGAAAGTATAATCGAGATTGAGATGAAGACAAGGTTTGAGTTAAAGAGTAACTAAGAAACAATGGTATAGCTGGCTGAAGGAATCCTCCTTCTTGGTAGAACAATACCCTCTGCCTAGGCAGGTCCAAAGGTTAGAACCAACCATACCTGCCTGGTAGGAGATTCCCAAAAGCAGGTTTTTTAAGGTTTAAAATATAACCCCATATGGTAATGTAATGATTCTTATAGGTTGCATGCAAATATTGTAGAGTTTGTAGCTTGTTTCAGATTGGTTAAAGAGAATTAGAATATTCAACAGAGAAGATGATTTATTGTACTGTAAACGGCAAATCGCTCTCTTTTTACTCTCTCCTTTTGCCTCTTTCTCTGGCCTGCTTTGAGCTGTGTCTTGCAGCCCAGCAGGCCTCTGACACCCACGCTCTTTCACAATAAACTCCCATGCTCTAAACAATCTTTAGAGATCTCTCGCTTCTATTTTACCCCTATAACCAAATTCTACAGAGTTAAATCCTACAATCAACTCCAATTTTTATCCTTTAGGACTATACTTGTGAACTGCACTAATACTGGCTGAAGATTAAATATATTTTGTTATATACTTCTCAATATGTTTTCGATCAAAGCAACTGTTTACCTTGAAAATCAAGGGCCAAGTTCTTTCCAAAAGAGCCCTCAAACAACGATGAATTCTGAAGGTGAAGCATTAATAATTGGAAGAAATGGTATTTTGATGCAGCAGAAGTATTTGTCTTTGATCTATTTTTGCAGTTTGAGAAATTTACTTCAAGGGTGTTTGTAGGACTGAAGATGCGCTGTCTAAATCCTTTCAAAGCACTACTCCAAATATTTTCTGCATTGATGTTAAGCCTTGTTGTTTTTGTTTGAACTTGTGCCTTTAACTCCCTCAGTATATTACAAGCTTCCCTTCTTCGCTGTCTTAAAGGCCTACAAGAAAATCACATGTATTTTCAGATCAGAACTATGATGCATAATTAGCAACAGTTATACAAAAAGCAAACACTGTGGCACATTCAAAGACTTTTAGTATAGATTTAAAAAAATTTAACTCTGTAGTGGGCAAGTTTTAAAATACCTCTAAGAGCTGAAAAAAAGAGGTAGAAGTAATTACCCTGGCATAAAACAAATAATGATTTTCTTAATTCAGTGATTCCAACACAGTGCCAAACAATTCTCACACAATGAGTTGACATTTAAACAATGTGAAAAAGCAAGAAATTGAAGAGTTTATCATTTTACATGAAAGATGTTTGCAACCAAAATAAAAAAAATCTTTGCACTATAATAAAAAAATATATTTGAGTAGGGAGAAAGTTCTCATTTAAAAAAGCAAGATGTTTTCTTAGTTTTGGTTGGAAGTTAGAAAACAATCTCAAATACTGTATCTACTAGAAATAACTTATTTCCTCATCAGAACTTTTAGCACATAAGGTAGAATCCATAAATTACCAACTCACAAGAAGATAATTAATTATGTCCTTAAACCGAATATTCTATATCAAAATATGTTGTTTTGCACTGACTTTAGCACAGTCATGAACTATTCATATGGTACAAATACAAAAACATTAATAATTTAGGATATGTCTAATTAGAAGAAAGCAATTAGGATTCTTTTTATTCCCTGTTTTCTAAAGAGCTGTTTAGCCATGCATCAGTAAGGACAAATATGCATTTCTGGGTTTTGATCCCCTCACTACCTAACCTAAAAATTCTCAGTATGTTTCATTCTTTTCTCCTCACAGTCCTCCTCTAGCACTTATAAATAGCAGAAGCTTTTCTCAAGCTATGACTTCAGGCTCTAAGTATATACTCATTTTTACAGTAACGATATGGACACATATACACATACACAAATACATAAGTATACTATATATACTCACACACAGAAATATATATGGATACTATATATACTCACACAGAGAAATATATATGGATACTGTATATACTCACACACACACACAAATATATATGGATACTGTATACAGACAAATACATATACACAAACACAGAGAGACCCCCTCCCTGCATGTTCTGTAGGAAATATGGTATAAAGCATTGTGCCAGATTACTGTTGAAAATAAGAAAATTAGAAGAAATACCTGTGCCTCAGGGTCCAGTTCCTGTTTGACATCACTGGAGATAACGATATGGTTACTCTGTTGGATGCTGGAAGTTCTGGGTGTGAGCAAGGTGACAAGTTCTGGCCCATTATCTTTGGTGATCTATAAAGCCAAAACAGCATTTTAAAAAGTGATACAACTGAAGAATGCATGAACACTTCCTATTTCAAGGTAGCAGTATAGTTTTCCCCTACTTCAGTACTGAATCCCATTTCTATCTTTATTGCCATGAAGTTCACCAGTGCCTGAACTACAATTTTAAAAATAACAACTCTGGATTTTATTACATGGTGGTCTTAGGATCTGGTTTAGTTGCATCTCATACATCAGACAAAAGTCCTGACTGATCCAGTAAGTAAAAACTAAAAATACCAGTTTCCACAAACTTGGAAAGTTTTTATTACAGCAGAGGAAAACATTAATATGAACATCTCCAAGTTAGACTTCTAGAACACTATTAAAATAAAAAAAATACCAAAAACAAATTTAAAGCTTTGCCATTTGTATACTCTAAGTTACCACTAAATTGTTAAAATTCCCTTAATGAGAATCTATCTTTACCAAACTAAAAAGTGTTTTACATGCCACCAAATCCAAATAACTATAGCAAATTTTCAGAGTTCATGGCTCACTCGGAAAATTTCAATCACTAAACTTTATTCCAATTTTATTTGATTTGCAATTTAATGTAAGTTTGTCCCATGGAATAAGCCATCATCTCCTCATGTTTAAGTATTATTTTATGCAATAATAAGTTTCTGTGAGAAAACAGAAAGTTACACACTGGAGTAGAAAAGTGCGTGGAGATCCAGATGACGGCCGAGGGGACTTTGGAGGTGGCTCTTCCAGCAAACAAGTTGTCCCATTTGTCGCTTCAGAAGTAGCCAAAGAACGCTTTTTCCTTTTGCTGTACTTCCCTGTATGATTACATCACATCAATTTAGTGAAATTCCTAGTTGTAAGGTATGCTTGCATAATTTAAACTTATCACTTAAGAAATCACTGTCACATCCATAACTTCACCTGATTTTGCAAAGATACTTCTGCATTCCACACAGTCCCAGTTTTGCTCCCACGACTTCAGAGATGAACAGGCCAAATGAGTCCCACGAGAACCGCAATACTGGCAACGCTTTATTTCCCATTTACTAAAATGAAAAGTTTAGGCATTTAGAATAAGACAGAAGAATGAGACTAGTTAAAACAAAGACTGTTCCATAGTAAGCACTATCCAGACACTAAACCAACAAAGCATCATTTTATCAGTTTGGTAGAACTCATTCTAATCAAGGAGACTTTCTTCACACACGATGTACTCATATCTGGCTGCAACAAGAAAACTACTCATGTTCCAGCACCTTGCATTGAATGAGGCTATTAATACTCCCCTGCCCTGAAGTCAATAGATTGCAGGCACTATTTTCTTCTCTTCCTGCTAGTCAGCAAAATCCTCTGTGTTTTATGGGCATCCACCAGTAAGTTTTTCCAAATGGTAACTCTTTTAAAGGAGAGCTCTCTAGGGATTCAAACTACTGACATAAGTCAACTACTTTAACAATAATTTCTTGTAAAGGTTTTAAGTATTTTAACACTTATTAAATCGCTGAATTAAACTCTGAATCGTACATACAGAACATTCTGTATTCAGGCATGTGCTATGTTGATGCACAAATTCTACTTCAGCCTGCATAAAATGAGGACAAGGTAACGGATAATCCATTAAATTTGGTTTTCACGGCTTTCATAACCAGATTAAGGTAGAGAAATTTAGTATTAAAGTATGATTATATTGAATAAAAGAAACACTAACTGGACAACATGTTGGCTTGGCATTAAAACCTGATGCCAAAAAATATCAAAACATTTAGGAAAATAAAAATAATATTAATAAATAGCAACACTGAAAAACACATTAAAAAATTCCATCCTAAATTATACTTTCCTGCTAAGTTTCATACCTATCAGGTTCATTATAGTCTCTTCCTTTCTTGCAGAGACATCTTTTAACATCACAGTGTTGGTAACAATGCAGCAATTCTTGATACGCATTTTCTTCAAGTTCCCAAGACGCATCCCTATAAATAAGACAGAGGACTGGGTATTAGAACTCTATTTCTGATTGTTTCAATGGGTTACTCTGTATTTCGAAAAAGATGTATGCAACAAACACAAGAATATATTTCAGTCATGTCACATTCTAGGTACCAGACAACTGAGAGGGGAAGAAGTCTTGTAACTAAAATAATACTGTAACACAGACAGATTTCTTCTTGCATACAGTTACTTTAATTTTAAGAATTATTATTTTTTCACATGACCTCAGTGCATATTTGCTCTGTCTCTGTCCCTTTCTTCTCTCAGAGAAAACAAGGGTATTTGTTTAGGCAGCCTACTCAAGTTACCGCTGAAACCGGTTTCATAATGGTAACTCAAAATGTTCCAGGCCAGTACTGCAAAGTTTATCAATTATTTTGATTCCTCTTCCTCTCCAGAATCTTAAACTTTTGTCTCAAGAGAGAATTAATGGTTCCCTGAAGAGACTAATAGTTATTAAGAAATAATACTTCTAACAAAGAGACATCATTCTGATCTCTTTAATATTTTGAGCCTCATCAGGTGATAGAAACAGGAAAACAGGAATACTGAAAGCAATTAATAAACTAAACATAACCTTTGCAGTCCACTGGCAGAAGGTAGAATCTGTATGGCTGAGTAATCACTCAATTACAATTCTGTCTTCACAGAAATTCAGATAATTAAATTCTCTTGGGAACAGAAAATACACTTCTCAGCTATCTCTGTGTTAAGGAAAAATTATTGTATTTTTAGAAGTGCTTTTATCTTCTACTTGGGTTTAAAGTTGAAAAATGGCATTAAAAATGACTTTTCAGAGCTTCCTGTTTTATGCATGAGGTAACTAATTTGACTTTTGCCAATTTTTATACATATCTAAAAGGCAAAAGGCTACTCTTTACCAAACTGAATAATTCTACAATTGAAGGTAGAACAAACGTTTCATATATTTGTAGTCGAAGTTCTGTAGAATAAATTGTTTAAAAGAGCCTATCAAAGTTTTCATACAAGAGTGATCTTTAACACAATTACTTACTTTTCTGGAATGTGTATGCCCATTCTCAACATTTCTTTTTGAAATTTGTCCTTGTTATTACATACTGTGCACCTAAAGAAAAATATCCCAGCACTCAAAGCTTGATACTGTGTCAAGAAAAAAAAAAACACAACAAAAAAACCAGACCAATTATTGAATTACTACCATCCTTAAGATGCCAATAAATTAAGTCTTAATATTGAGAAGCATTACATTCATGGATACTGTCCTGACATGGGTTGAAGCCAATATCAAATCATGATGTGACTTGGCATTAAAGCAAATAGCAAGGATTTTCTCTTCTTTTAAAGGAAAGAACTCACATGCTAAAATAAGCTTTATAAATGAAAGCACCATCCTTTTTAGCCAACCTCTCCAGACCCAGAGCAAATTTACAACATGAACTTCTTAACTTTTTCTAGTCCTGGATTTAGCCAAAGAGAACTGACGATGGATAAATTACATGTTCAGTACTCAGACTGTGCACAAAACAACTTGCAAGAAAGCAATTATGCAGGCTGAGCTTCAGTTCCTAAACTGTAGGAAAGGCATAAAGTATCATACATGCAGAAACATGGAGAGGCCATGGGGGGAGAAAAATTAATAGCACTAAAAACCCAAAATCT
Source organism: Petroica traversi (assembly GCA_025920805.1). Taxonomy (NCBI): domain Eukaryota; kingdom Metazoa; phylum Chordata; class Aves; order Passeriformes; family Petroicidae; genus Petroica; species Petroica traversi. The sequence continues at coordinate 24,236,210 of JAHLSL010000007.1, forward strand.
TTTTGTGTCCATAACACAGTTTTAGCACTGTTCTTCAAACTTAGTGTATTTCATACCTACTACCCACACTTAACACTAAAGCAATTGTTCCATTATTGTTAAACAGAAATGTGATCTCCATGGATGCAAAAACAATGAAAGGGAGAACCTGTATTACCTGCAAGCATTCTCGATGAAACCAAGCATTTTTACAGCAAGGACTTTTCAATACAGTGTACACTGGAAGGTGTTCAACCAAATCCAGGCATATTGTGCACTGTGAATCTCCTCTAGGCTCTTTATCAATAAACTTTTGGACCGGTCTGTGTTCCCAACAGTAAGATCTGAAAATAATAATTTATTGTTCCCTTAACAAAGTAACATTTTAAGAACCTTCTTCATAAAATCTGAAGACAGTAGAATTTTTTAGACATTTGATATTAAGTCCATTTCCCCTGCAGTCCATCTCTAATAAACATGGAAACACAACAAAATGGCAGACAGTGTTTTGTCTGCTGAGAGGTATAGGTAGCCAAACTTCTGCCATTTCTACAAAGGCACAGGAGACAGGTTAAAAAACCCCCAAAATAGACCAGTACGTAGTTTATTTCAGAGTTTAGAATTTACTGTCCAATTTCATAAACAACTTAACTATTTCTATAAGCATAAAGTCATATATTTAAGAGTGCTGAGAATTGAGTTTATAAGTATTAGATATGCAATATTACTGTTTGACTTATGTGTCTTCCACAAATCAGGTATTTTGTTCCTGGATCATCTGATGTCATTTGCAACTAACACCCACATCACCTCCTGCATAAATATATAATAAATTGAAAATGGAAAAACAAGAAAGCCCCAAAACTCACCTGAAGTCTTCCATAAACTGGAAAATGCATTCCCTTTGTAACCCACAAGGAAAATGGTAACTTCGTTTGCATTTAGGAGCTACACATCCAATTGAAGCACCCTTTTTCTTACAGATATTACATTTCTAGAAATAATTTGTTTTGGAAACAGAAAATTAATATTTTCAATACAAGTAAAATTACATGAATTAAACCAATAAAAAAAAAACATGTAAGAAAGAATAGTAGCTAAGAGATTTTAACTGTGACAAGACTCACATGGTTTAGTTCTGTGACAAGGAGTAAACATATGCAGTTATGCAAGACTGTATGTATTGGTTTATATGCATATTGACTTGTGACATGTAAGCTAAACCACAACTTATTTTACCAGTACCTATAGTTTATATAGGTATAATAGGCATATATATATAGGCATCTATAAATTATTTACTGTCAGCTTGAAGCTTAGCACAATGTCATGAGGTACTATGAAAGTTTAATTAACTCTTATTTATCTGCAACATACCTAGGGAATAAAAATGGTTGCAAACTGTAGAGAGCCAGGGAGGGTGACTTCACTTGTGGGATGGATTGTAATGGAGCATCCAGGCCACACTGTGTTCTCAGAAATGCACGCTAGGCTTTAGCCTGGACTAGCTACACTGCCTTTCTTGAGGCTTAACAGAAACACTGTCTGCTCCCAGGAATTAACAGGTGTCTAATGAACTCCTGTTTTATAACAAACAGCCTTGGAAACTTATTTTTCTTGTCTGAATAACTACCCAAGGGGAGTAGTATTTTTGTTATTGAAAGGAAGTTACCAATGTGAATTGTAGCCAGAATGAAAAATTACTGTAACTAAAGCCACTCCCTGTGAACCTTTAAACAGTGGTCCAAAACGAGATCTCTGGAGCTCTCAGTTCCCAGAAGACAAGGGGCTAAAGTGCATGTCTCCAACATGGACAACCACATGGCTCTGGAGCCAACCAGGGCATGGAATGTAGGGTGGGATTTAGACGCACAAAGCCCTCCCACCCATTTCCAGAAAGGCCTGAAAGAACAGATGCTCATGTAACTAATTTACACAGAAGGCAAGAAATCCACCTTTGGGGTGGAGAACCAAATCCCTAAAAAGGTACTACCACAAAGCTCAGGCCAGTTTCCATGCCAAGTGAGTAACTAATTGACTAATAAAACTTTCGATCTCTTGTGGACACACTGACTTATGTCACTCCTTTTGCCCAATGAGCATTTAGAAATCTTTGGTGCTTCCTTCCCCTTAAGAGTGGATTGTTAAAATTTCTGCAAGGTTCTTTTCCTTGTGGCTTCCACAAATCCAATATACTTGTTACTTAACCATAAAATTCAGATGCTTGAATGAGCTCAGCACATTGTCCACTGGAGGAAGAAAACAAACCCCATGGGCAGTACTAGAAGCACTTAAAAGTTACTTTTTTCCCCTTGTAAATACCAAAGACATTATTCTTACCAGTCTTGCAGCTCTATTTACTTCTTTTCTAATATCTTTGATTAAAAATCCATCTACACCTTCATCTTCTTCACCTCTCTGCCAAATGCCACTTGACATCAACTATGAAAACAAATCGAGTATTTTAAAACATTTACCTAACCTGCATTTACCCAACAAGCACATACACTGTGCTTGTCAAATAAGCTTCCATGGAAACATTGATATAAAACATATTTTTGTCTGACAGGACAATAACAAGTAACATGAAAATAAATACTTCATAGCATCAAAGTATTGTATGATACTGTAGGACTCAAGACATATTTTGCCCTTCTTTCTGAAGTATACAGACTATTCAGATAATTCTCAAACAATTACTTTCGGCATATAAATCTTCAGAGGAAGTGAAATTAAATTAGCTCAGTTAATATGAATGACAATTGTGCTGTGGGGATAATGAAGCACAGTAGGAAGTAACTGTACTGAAGTGTCACCTAAGAGGAAAAGTAATTTGCTTTAGAGGAGATTTAAATAAACAGAGAATCAAGTAACTAGGCAAATCAGAAGAGCCTGATGATAATTTAAAGTTAGGCAGCTACATTACAATTTTCAAATAACTGAAGAGTTTCACAACTTGATGCCATCTATATTCTTTACAATCTCATTTTATAATTTCAACATAGCACCATTTCAACTAACTTTATCAATATTTCACTCAAATAAATGTAAGATTATACACTCAAACCAATTAAATATATTTTTCCAACTGTGAGACATTTGGCAAAGAATAATTAAACTGTCACTAATGGGCGTCTTTGTAGAACTCTTTTCTTATGTAACATACACTATATTTAAGTAAAATCACAGGGCTTTGCTCATTTTTAAAAGAGGTAGAGACAAAAAAAGGTAAAAGATACTCTGATGAGTTTCCTGCAGTTAAAATATCTTATAATTCCTAAGGCTCAGTACTGCATACATGCCCATTTCCTAGTTGTTAATCAGAACAGGATTTTTTCTTACGATTTGATATAGCTTTATATAGGAGACAAAATTACCACTAATGTGGTATAATGACCTGTATTTCCTCACAGATGCTTAAAATTTATTTAAAAATTAATATTTCTATCTTTGCATAACTCCAGAAAACTTCCAGCCTTTATTTTTAAAGGATTCAGTGTCCAAACTATTAAACCATCTAATCAATACTCTTTTTAAAGAACTTATCGAGAAAACATTACTTCTGATAATCAACACTTATTTTAAAACCGGGGAGAGCAATTCAAATTATACTTATTAACAAACAAAAACTTTTTTTTTTTTGTAAAGTAGTCATATTACTCTAAAGACCTGCAAAAATTCAGAGCTTGAGAGGTAGTTTAAGTATATCTTTAAGAACATGAATCCTGGAAAATGTCAAGGTTGATAACAAAAGCTGCAGGTTATATCCACAGCTTTGTTTAAATTATAAAATTCTATTAATTAGTGATACTGTACTAATATGATCAGCAGGGTACATATAACTTAAATGGCAATTAGGATTGTAAGTGTTACAGTGTCCTACGTAATGTCAGAGAATAGCTCACAGCCAACAAGAACTATTGAGAAATGAGAAAAAAATCCCATTTCTGTACTTTTTGCACAAGGGGTGGATTTTTCACATTTCAAGTTTTGAAACGACACTTTTCTTATAGGAGGGAATATGTACGTGCAAACTGTTCCCTTTGTCTTAACATGTACCTTCATTGCTGTTTGCTATGATAGGCTTGAAGAATTAATGAATTCCTTTAAATGAACCATGAACAGAATTTAGCTTTGAATAAAGGCTTGTGGGGATTTTGTTATTTCATCTGCTGCATCTGACAAGTACAAGCCTTCAAGGCTGTGAGTTAAAGTTCTCATTTTAATCTTTACAATAACAAAATTGTTACAACAACCGGACAGGTTATGACTATTAAATACTTGCTGTGCCTTTAATTTTTGAGATAAAACAGAAGAGTCCAAGATCACCACACACTTACCAGGCAATAATAATGAACAGTGAGATTGTATTCCACATAGGTCCTTTTTTCTCCATACTTTTCAGGGCAGTCATCTGTCCGTCCACAGAGAACACAGACTAAAACACAGGATCATGTTTACAACCACAGTGAGTGCACTGGAATTACTATGGATCTGCTACAGAGCAGTAGCTTTCACCTCTTAATCACATGCATGTTCAAGCAGATTACTGGATAAAGGACAGTAGATACCCCTTTCCTTAATGTTGAATGTCATAACAGATACAGAAGAATGTACTATTTGTTCCTTTTCTAGTTACTAGAAACAATCACAGCCTGCTGATTCAGGAGCAGCCTATCAGCCAAACCAAATTTCCAAGCAGATTTCACTCCAATAGAAATATTCTCGAAACACCCGAGGAGAATTATCAAATGGCCAACAATGTCCAGGTGAGTGAAATGTCATCTGGTTGTTTTCAATACTACACATAACGTCATCCCCATATTAGAATCCATTAATGAACCATTTCTTTGTGATAACCTTGGTGAAAAGGGTGTGAATGGTGCCAAGCCATATACTACCACAGCTTTTAAAAATATCCAGCGATTTGAGACAAGACTGCATTCAACTAAAACCTTGAGGATTTCCCACTTACTGAAGTTTCTAGCCCACTATCATAGTTCCATGCACATATAACAGCTTCCCTTTAATTCCAAGCAGATGTATAAAATACATTTACAATATTCTAAGATCAAGAACAGTCTCAGTAGTATTAAGAATGGGGTTACTGTTTCTGTCTAAGAAAGTCCTGAATGGTATATCTTAAACACAGCTCTGTGTGATTTGGCTGTCAAATTCACAAGGTTGCTTTCTTAAAACATCTGCAGAAAATGCTGTATTAAAATAGCCTAATTTAGGAAAAAAGTCCAAGGAAGTTTGTAAGTTATTTCTTTTTCATTTCCTGAGACAACAGGTGGTTCCAATGCAATTTCACAGAAGGACTGGAAGTGACCTCTGAAGATCACCTGGTCAAACCCCCTGCAAGGCAGGGTCACCCAGGGCAGGCAACACAGAACTTATGCAGGTGGGTTTTGAATGTCTCCAGAGAGGGTAAGACCTCTCTGGGCAGCCTCTTCCAGCGCTCTGCCACCTCAATGCAAAGTTCTCCCTCATGTTGAGAAGGACTTCTTGTGTTTTTGCTCATGGCAATTGCTCCTCATCCTGTTGCTGGGCACCACTGAAGAGTCTGGCACCACCCTCTTGGCAACTGCCTGAGGTATTTATTTATATATGTTACTGAGATTCCCTCTCAGTCCTCTCATCTCCAGACTAACCAGGTCCAGCTCCCACAGTTCCTCCTCATAAGAGAGATGCTCCAGACCCGAAATCATCTCTGTGGCTACTGCTGAACCCTCTCAGGAGCTCCTTATCTTACTCATACTGAAGAGCTTCAAACTGGACACAGTATTTGATTACTGGAAACTCACCTGTCCTTTGAGCCCAAATAAAACAAGTTATAACTAGCATTATATATGCCGATTAAGTATTTCTGAAATAATTTAATAAAAACTTTACTCACATGTGTTTTGATTTGTGCATGATTCGGCAAAATTATTTGATTTACTCATCCTGAGTTCTTCTGGCCGCCTGTCCTGCAAAAGAAAAAAGGTATTAAATACATTCAGTGCATTAATGAACATTATATACCTCTTTTACATTTTATTTAAAACGGAAAGAAAGCTCATAAACTCAATAATCTAAAAGTAGTATTATGATAAAAGAATATTATAATTCAACTGTTATTGTGAGAGATAGGGGTTCAGAAAGTAGGATGCTAATGTCCAGAGAAAAAAATCTTAGACTAATGAAAGATATAGCACTTTTACCTATTTCCCCCAACTAACAAACAACATACTATATTTTCAGAAGAGTAAATAAACTCCAATGCAACATTTAGTTATGCACAAACTTAATTGTACAGAAGAGTTCTTACTTATTTTAAGCAACAGAAATAATGGTCCAGAGATAACCTAGGAAACAGCTCTGACTTCTGCTCAAATAAAGATTGTACCAATACACAGAACTTGGAAACAAAAAATAACTGCAGAGAGCAGTGATGCAACTACGAATATCGTCTCCACTGTTTGGAGAAAATGGAGGATCCTGGCCTAATCAGAGAAATCCTAATCCACAAAAAAGCCAAAGAGAAAAAAAAAAAACCAAACCAAACCAAATAAGGTGAGGAATCCAAAACTGGGACATGCACACAATGGAATTTTCACCATGTAGGACTATGTATTTTATATTCTGAAGTAGAAAGTAATTTATTTCAAAACATGAACCTAACTTGCATTTCTTTCAAACATCACCTGAGCCGCCCTTTGCTGTGTGTCACACCATGAATCCTAGCCCACCTTGGAAAAAAACCCTCAACCCAAACCAAATAATCCCTAATTTCTTCACCATTGCACCAAGACAATTACTCTCTCAGAACCCTTCCCTCAGGAAGTGAAGAAAGCATTACCTAAGTTCTGCAAGCCAAGAATCGCAGGTGATCGCCTGCACCTCCAGGCTGGATCTCAGGTAGGAAAACCACTCCCTCTCACACGCTGAAGAGAAGAGGGAAGCAGCCAGTGACAAATCCAAAGTCCAAACCACAAGCCTGACACCCTGCGAGCTATCAGTATTTACAGTGTTAATGACTACCAGGTCAGGAACAAACTTTAGGCAAATGAAGCACTGTAGAAATATTACAGGAGATTTAGGGAAGGAGGTGTATTAAGAGAAAGAAAGGGAGGCAGAAGTCTCAGGCACCTGGCAACTGCCCTACACCATAGAGAATCGAGTAGCTGCACAAAGACCTTGGCCAGAAAACGGTCTAAAAGGAAAACAAACCAAAAAGCGCCTCCACTAAATTAGGTGAAGAGGCTCCTAAAGACACATCGCACTGACAGTCAGATGAAAAAAGTGATTAGTTTCCCCAGAAACACACTTCCCTTTTTCAAATTATTAAGGAATAAATATACTTAATCAGGTACAGAGGGAGCAAAAGACAAGCACAGAGCCCACAAGCACAGAGCCCACACACATTCCCTTCAGTATTTTCCCAGGATGGTCACTGTCAGCTTCACCGTTCTCAGGGCCCTGCGGTAATACAACAAATAAACTTACTACACGTGGTCACGCAAACCAAGATGTTTTTTTGTAAAACGCCCTACAGGTGGACAAACCACATATGTGTCTGGAAACATCTTCCCACCTTTCCTTGGCTCCAGCAAAATAGAAAGAAAGAAAAAAATCGCTACACCACCTCCACCTCCCTCTACTTTTCTCAAATTTTTTCAGGGAAGTAACCCTAAGTTCAAATTTACAAGTTAAAAGACATGCAGGGGGACTCAATTGTTCATCCGCCTAAGTTCTATAGGGCTTTTAACAGGAACAAAGCAATTCCGCATGAGTCTATTTGCAAGACAGGAACGAACACATTATCACCCAGTGTCTTGAAAAGCTATGTAAATAAAATGTATCTACTTTGCCTAAACAGGCTAGAAAAGTCTTCAGAATGGGTGTTTATTTTGCTAAATTCTGTATAGTTTTATACTGCTCCAGAAGGTAAGGCGTTCCAAGAATCTTTTAACTAGAGGTTGACAAAAGTAAAAACAAAGCCAGCCCCAAGAGGCACGGCATCAGGCACACGTTTTACCCAGCACCCGAACAAAGGAACTCCTCCCGAAGCCATCCCAGCACCCTGTGTGCCCTGAAATCCCACACGGCGGGACCTCCAGCTCACCCCCGCTCACTGCCCGGCGCCGTGTCCCGAGAAAGCCGCGTCCCTCGGTCCCAGCCCG
>JAHLSL010000007.1:24244756-24327343 GCA_025920805.1 Petroica traversi
TTTTTTTTTTTTTTTTAAGTCTGTCTTCTGCAGCTTGTTCGCAAGGGGCCTAAGGTGTCACAGCGTAAGGCAGCAGCGCCGACACTTTCCCCCCCATAGCTGCAATGAAATGGAGTTTTTCAGTAAAGCTCTGTATTTGATGTTGGTGCTGATGTTTTTCCATTGGAACGCGACTGGAGGTGCACTGTGTCACAAGGGGGTTCACTCACTCCAGTGGCTTTGGGATGCAGGCGAGCGCTGCTTCCCTGTCCCGTAGAGCTGGGATGCTCAGTCCCGAGGCCTGTGCGCTGGGAATGCCGGGCTGGTGCCAGCCCATCACACCCATTCCCCTAAACATCCCGTAACGCATTTTGCACAGTCATATAAATACCCTAAAATACCCCATGTTCTTTCCTGGCCAATTTGTGATCATCTTTCCCCCTCATCAGTTAGAAAGTTTAATCTCCATGGGACGGACTATTCGCTTCAGTGGTCTGTCAGATGACTGATGTTTGTCAAAGTCTCTGTTTTCTCCTGGGTTTTTGTGTCTGGGGCTTGCCTACTTCTGTGTGTCACCCAAGTCTTGCATATTAAGCAGCTGTTATTCCTTCAGTGTGTTCTTCTGAAAAAAAAAAAAGAAAAGAAAGAAGGATGTCTATGATATGAAACAGGGTGAAAGGTAGAGACAGACAATTCTTTTCTTCCTAAAAAAAAAGAATTATTTTTAAAAAATTATGTTGAATTTCCTAAATGTACCTCAGTATGGTGGGCATCCCATTTTATCCAATATCCAATAACCTGCTATCCAAACAGCTTCCATTCTCCTACATGGATTCAAATGCCCGTTTTCAAGATGTGTAGAGTATCATTCTTGTCCATAGCCCATCTGGCTTGTTGACTGTTCTAATATACAAAAGGAATTGTCACACTGCCGATGGAAATGAGAGGCCTTAATGTTGTCTTTTGAGAGTCTGATCCCAGTCTGACACATTCAGGATATATCTGTCTCAAGTAGTGGTCTACTGAATAAAGGATGTTATTATTATACTACCTCTGTCTTTTGTAATAGATAGCATTATTTCTGGTATTTATTACAGAATAGATATGCTGTATACAGTTATGTATGCTGTATGCTTCCAAATACAGAATATTTAATTTTGGTTCTGCTGTTAAGTTCAGTTAGAGTTATGAAAATTATTATTATTATAATTATTATTGTTACTAGTCTCAGAAAAAAAAGAGCATTTTTTGTTTTCATTCAGTCTTTATCAGTCATTCAGGTAGTCCAAGCCAGAAGGGAGAAAGAGCTCAAAGGAAGAATTAAAGTTTGAATATATCTGTGGGGTGTTCTGGGTTTTATGAAGGGTTTTTTTTTTCTAATTTTATTTTATGAGACCGCCTCAAATATTTTTCTATATTTATGTAAAACTCTGACAAGCAGTATGTCCTCTAAACATCTGAAGTATGGTAAGCTGTCTAAAACTCCAAATCCCATATGGAGATGCTCAGCAGTTGTGTCATAGCTTGTAAAGTTTTTAGGATATAACCATGATGGCAGCATGCTATACTTGATTTACATGGTTATATAATAATATAATTAACATTATAATGAATAAAGTCCTTATTCTTTAATTGTTTTTAAAAGAAGGGTGGCCAGGTTACCTTGATATAGATATAGATATAGATATATAGATACACACACACACATATATGCATTTTAATAATGGACTGTCTTATTCTTTTGCTCTCATAACACTTTAAAAAGTACCAGCTTGCTATTTACTACAAAACACAAGTGTTTTGTTTTCCTAGTTCTCTCCTCTTATTTTTTCTAGTTCTTGTTTGAATGTTTGATCTGAAATCACTTCTGACTGTTCTTGGTGCCTTTTAAGCTCAAACATACAACCTTCTGGCAGCAGGAATTTCCTCACGAAACAGCAGTTTCAGGTGTCCTGGTCCCGGTGTGTGGGGTGTGTGTTCAGCAGGTGTGTGTTCAGCAGTGTTGGGGTGATATTCCTCCTACTGTGAGACGTGGGAGATCATCTGCTGCCTGCACTGCTGTGTCAGGACCCATATAAACACAACAACACTGTTCCACTCCTCAGCTGTTCAGATGGGACGTCAACAAAATTGCTTGCAATTCTTCCTCCCCAAGCTAAAAGTATAAATAGGTCTCTTTAGTGTATCTGGACCCTTGTGAGAACTGGGGTGGAGGAAACAATTGCATTTATTGAGTGAAAGTGATTGCGCACACCATATCTGTTATCCTCCCTGAAGCTGATGAAGCACTTTAAAATTATCTTTCTACATGTGATGACCAGCTATAGTTTATATATCTCTGATTTTTTACTTGATAGTTTGTTGAGATTTTTAGGTTCAGCAAAAAATGCAAAATGTTTTTCCTTTTTCATCCTGTGTCAGAAAAGCTTCCATTTTTCCTAATCCAAATGATGAAATCCTAGTCTGTAGATGGGAATGTGTGTTTTACTTCAATTGTTCATGTTTTGTTTTATGTTTGAAAGTTGTATTTAAATATCAGCCAAGATTTGCCTTGCAGAAAGCATTTTGTAGAGCAGATTGTGGGTGATGCTGATGAAATACTTTTGATTCAAAGACTCATAAAATAGTCCAAAAGAAAATTGTTTCCGTTTTTTCCCAGTAAGTAGCTTTAGGGAAAATAGTTATTTGGGAAAATGTTTTGAAATTCTACTATAGCATGGTTCTCTGAGTGTTGATGCCTTCCAGTATTTCTTAAACCTGTAAAATAGGTTAATGTTTCTTGAGATATTTGTTTGAGCACATAAATATTTAACATAATTTGTGAGATAAGTAGCCTTGCTTATGAAGTTCCTAATCCACTTCAGGTAAGAATCTTATTTATAAAGGTAAAGTAGAATATAAAACATTTTCTTAGAGCATTTAAATAAATATTTATTTTAAAGGTGGACTGGGGTTGTTCCTTTAAGGGCTGCTACTTTCTGTTTAATCTATTGTGGAAATCTTATGGGTTTTTTTAAATAAGCAGATGTGAGCAAACTTAGCTGAAATCTCCTGAACCAAAGTTTTTCAGTGGGATAGAATGTAGCCAGCTTATTCATCCAGTAATAACTAAACAAGAGCAGAGCAAAACAGTTTACCTTAAGCAATCCAAGAAAACTCAGATGAGGGAGCAGTCAGTGGACACAGAAATCAGTCAAAATTCAAACCTTGAAATCAATCAAAAGAGCACATTATATAATAATTCTTTTGGAAGATTTCTGTCCTCCCCTTAGCAGGTTACTTCTGCAAAAATCTTATGGATAACCCTACTGAAGAGGTGATTAGTACTAGTTTTTCTTTCTTAATAGTCTAGTGGTTATGCTGCTCTTCAGTGAAAACATCAGAAGGAAACCTAGATTTTGGAAAGCCGGGAAGCATTTGGAAACATACCTCTGAATTGCCATTGAGGGCTGACTGCCATTCAGAATTGACTCTAAATTCCTTTCACCTAATATTGAGTCAATCATTTTTTCTTTTCCTTTCATAATGATGCCCTGAATATAGTTCACAAATTTTTACAGGTACAAGGACAAATCTGAAAAGGAATCTGCCCTTACAAAAATGAGTTATTGGGTTGTTAAAAATATATTAATTTTTAAAGACCTTTGTGTTTAACTGTGACAATCAAGATGCTAATTTTGCCTTCTTAGGCAATTGTGAATCTTTCTTCGGTGCACCCTCTAAATATTTTGTTTTCAGCAGACCCAGACAAGACAGAAATACGGTCCACTCCCACCTGAAACCACTGGAGTACCCTGAGGGTGTAATTGTCCTGTGCAGCACAAATACCTTTGAATTACATATGAATGAAGATCCCAACTCCAAGATCCAGAATGGTTGGCAACTTTGTTGATTTGTAACAATTCATCCCTTTAAAAAAGATGTAGATGCTAATATAGGAATTTCATCACAAAAGCTTAGTACTGGAGTCTGACAAAAGCAGAAGAAAAATAGTGATGGCCCTAGTGATTGCTCTGCTGATGTATTTTACTTAAGTATGTCTGGGGATTGAGTGGCCAGGTTTGGGGGCTGGGGATGGCTACAGGGTTGGCTTCTGTGAGAAGCTGCCAGGAATTTCCCCAATGCTGGCCGGCTCTAGGACAGATCCGGGGCTCGCCAAGGCTGGGTCTGTCATTGATGGCAGTAACGCCTCAGTGATAACATATTTAAGAAGAAAAATAGTTATTGTAAAGATGTAACACACTTCTGTGTCCAGAGAAGAACTAAGTGAGAAAATGTGAGAGGAATAACTCTGGACACCGAGGTCCGTGGAGAAGGTGGGACAATGCTCTCCATGCTGGAGCAGGATGTTCTTGAAGGGCTGCACCCCGTGGGAAGGTACCCACGGTCTGTTGGAGCAGTTTGTGAAGTACTGTAGCCTGTGGGAAGGACCTTTTATTATAGGTTTTTCCTCCCCTTTCCAATTGCAAAGGGGAGTAGAGTGAGAGAGCAGCTTTGGTGAGAGAGCAGCCTGCAGCCAGGGCTGACCCACAACAAGTAAAGAGCAGGAAGGTATCAGGGAGGTCAAGATACCTGCATTTTGTTTACTGCAGTTAAGAGTCTGGAGGGAAAGACTGCTCTTAATTCATGGGTAGATGTAAGGAAACTACCAGATGAACTAAAAGCAGCTAAGGAAGCATCATTTGCTGGTGACAAATGAGTCTGAGTCCTGATTTTTGCATTTGTTGCCAATGTTTTCTTTTTTATTTCAAAGAAAGGAAATTTGATCATAAACCTCTCTATTATTTCTTCTCAGGTGTTGAGATGAAGTTAAATTCTCAGCTCTGCAATGGCTAGACAACCTGAAATCTTGATGGTTTTAATGATGATGATAGACTCTTCACCTGACTTCAGCTGTGTTGCACTTGCATAAACATTCTGTGTTTATTTTACTATCTTCTATGAATTCTTCCTCTTGAGGAAGGCCTGCTTTGGAGAACAAAACTAATTTAGATTGAGATGGCATCTCATAATGTTATCTCATTGGAGAAATTTAGAGCTGAAATTCACTACCACAATCCATGATTATCCAGACTTCTCACATTCTACAAATTGCCCAGGATCTGAAAACTAGCTAGACAAAGGATTAAAAATAGCAGGTGATTACTTAATTCCTAGAATACAATCTTTTATTGAATGACTATCAAGGGAAAATAGCTTTTTTCTTTTTAAACGTACAAACAGTTACAAATAAAGATTTTTTTAATAAAATGGTTTCTTTTTAAACTAGAGGCATGGAAAATTATATCAATTAAAAAGTCTGTTCAGACATTTTTCTTTTCTCTAAGGTATGATTGTAATAGGAGAAGAAGGTTCTAATATGTAGCTATAAGACCATAGTCATAGAACTGTGCACTGGGGATCATCTCCATGTTATAATGTAAAAGGGAAATAGAAAAGTGCCAGTACCTGAGATTGGTATTTTTAATATGTTAATTGTGTTGCTTTCAACTCTGTTTGCTGCATCACTTACAATGAAAAATGCAGTTACTCTATTTGTTTACTGCATTTATTTTGTTGATCTACATCTTATTTATGAATACCAAAATATTAACCAGATGCTGTAGAGGATGTAATGTATCCTAACTGACAGATCTCTTACTAGGCTGCAATTAGCTCATGAAGATCTGAAGTTACCCTGTATCTCCATTACTTGAAAATTTGTAAAGAACTTTTCCTCTAATTTTTTGGTTTGGTAATCATGTGTGAGAGAGAACTATGCTATGAAATTCCAGCATTTTTAAACCGACTAGCTATGATGTCTCTCTCAATTGTCTAGGGAATTTTTTAAGGACAGCGTGTAGAATACTTCTACTTTGTCACAAAAGCAGTGTACTGAACACTGAACAAAATGGCTTGGGAGAACAAGTGTTAATAGCTAAGAATTTCTTCAAGCTAGTGATTTTTCACTAGTACTCTTGTCAAAGAGAAGAGAGGTTTGAGTGGGATGGGGTTTAGCTGTAGAAATTCTGTGAATCAACTGTGGTTGATTAAAAGTAGCAGAGGGGAAGTAAGCTTCTTTATTGACGTGTACTGTTCATACTGCTTTTAGGAGAGCCCTGCGTTTGCCAAGTTTATTTCTTCAGTGTAATCTTTGGATAATTTCACCAGTGAATGCTTTCAACATTCAAATTTTAGCTCTGAAAGCCCATTTCACTAGAGTGTTAATCTTTCACTCAGTGCTGTAGCTCTTTTGGCTGTGCAGGCTGTGGCTGATAAGGTAGTGTTAATCAGCTCAAGCTAGAGCTGAACTCCAATCATCCAGCTTATGGAATGATGTTTATTCCTCTCAGTAGTTGATATTTTCCTCATAGCTGGGGACCAGTTGAAATTATTCCAAATTATTAATCGGGTAGAGTGTTATGTATTTGACTTTACATAGACTAGAATAGTGACATTTTTGTTGCCCTGTCATGGAAACTCTGGAGATGAATATTGTGTCTCCTCTGTGAGGTCCACTGTGTTGATTGAATGAACAAGTATTGTTGAAAAATCAGGAATAAAAATTAACCTTTTCTGATGTTCACATTCCCCCAAACCCCCAAAGCTTCGCAATGTTAAAATCATTTTTCTCTATAGTTCCTGAGTTTCTGATCACTACAGACTTAATTTTTCTTTCAATGACCCTGAATAAATAGGTGGCTTTCCACATCTCAGACTTCTCTAGCAGATGTACATTTTAGTAGTTATATAAACAAGATTATCCAAAATTACTTCATCTGAATTAAATGCTTTTGAAAAATTTTTGAAAAATTACACTTTGAAAAATGTTTTTGAAAAACTACAGTTATTGCCCTGGAGACTTGACCTGTGTATAGTTTTGTTTGTTTGCTTGTTTTGGTTTTTGTGGGTGTGTGCTTATTTTATGGAATAAGTTGGATCATCAGGGAGTTGAGTGTAAATTTCTTCATGCCATGCTGCCACTTTGATTCAATTGTACATTTTGGGGGCTGAGTAAGCAGAGCATGTTCTGAGGTCTGATTCTTTATATTGTCCCAGCAGCCTGCAAACGTGGTTACTTGTAATGCCTAAGGTGGTAGCTGAAGTGTTATGCCTCCCTCCTCTAAGTTATGTAAAGGAAAAATACCACTGTATTTAATTCCATTTCATTTAATTCAGATTACCAGCCATCAGTAGTCTACTGGCAATCTGAGGCAAAGATACCCAAGGAGAAAGATTGCCTCCCTTATCCTGGGGGACAGCCTTGTGGCTGGGGAAGCTGAGGCTCTTGTTCATAATCTGCCACTGGCCAAAATTGTTTCATTTCCCCCATCTCAGCTTTCTAAACTATACTGTATGAAAAATGATGTGACTTTTTTGCAGAATATTTTGAGCACTGTTCTTGCAAGAGATGTGGGCTGATTTTCTTGATTGTTGTTTTCTGTTGCTGTTTCTTGACTTGTCACAAATTAAAATGAAAGTTTGGAATTGATTTCTCTACTAAAGCAGTTGCAAGTGAAAAATTACAGAAAATTACCACTAGATGGAGTCAATGATTTTCTAAATTATTCTTCGTAGCTCAATTATTATGATCACTGAGTTAAGTGGAATATGATAATTTAAGTAGCTCACCTGTATCCTGTTATAATTGCATTATCTGTTCTTTGAACTTTACAATTCTATGATTTTTCACTTCATCTAAAAAGATTTTTTACAATTTGATGCTGAATAACAGTATCTTAATAGAATTCTTTATCAGATTTACAACATCCTGTATCAGCGCTCACTTTCCCTCACTTTTTCATGTCTCTGAGTTGTTCTTATGATTCTCTTCAATCTTGTCATTTCACAGGGTAAGTTCAATTCTAGTGGTTTCATCCTTTTTATTAATTAGAAATTGATAAGTAGGGTGAATTGCCAGACATAATTTTTAGCTCATGTTTAACTAAAAAGACTGTTACACATTGTTCTCAAAAGCAGCTTGGATGTCTTCAACAATCATGAAACACCAGTTGTTAAGAGTAAGCTGTGCTAAATTTACAAGCACAAGGATTATACTGCTTGGACCTGTAAACTTCACCTTAGGCCAGGATCACTTCAATATTTTTTTCCTGTTGCATTACTTAGTATGGTCTAGCTTCCTTATCTGATGATAGCTAGCCAGTAAAAAATGTCATTAACTTTTATTCTGCAAAATAAAACCTGTTTCCACTAAAGAGTTGTGCCAGCATTTTTCCAATGGGCCATTACTAATGTGCTGAAATTGTGCAGGATACACAACCATTCTCAACTTCCTTCTCTGATGATTTTGTCCTGCAGCCAGACTCACTGTGGTTATCTCTTGTACAAAATGAAGAAAGGAGGTAAGATTTCCCATTGTTATTGGACTACTAGTAACAGGCAAATTTTTAATAATTTGTTGAAGAAACAACTTAATTTCTTGCAAAACAAATACATGACAGTACTTAATAGTTCTTTCACCTCTTAGAATATGATCATCAGTTCAGAACTTTTTTACCAGCACTGAATCTTATCAAATACAGCTCTTACTTTGTTTCTTCTGATAATAGCAAGGAAAAAAGTAATACAAATAAAAATTTCACCTGACAATTAATGTTCCTGTTACTAGGCAAATTAGTTAATGCCTTCAGTGTATTGTTTTACCCAACTTCCAAGAATATTTATAATAATTTATAATAATAAAGGAAAAGTTAATGATACTGAAAATAGAATATTAAAATTTTGGATATGTATAATACATAGCAAAACTCCCACACAAACAGAAAGGTATGTATTATTTAATTACTTAGGAAAAAAATGTGAAAAGTATAATTTTAAGATCTATTGCTGGCTGTAAAAAAATCAAAATTGTAAGTATTTAAAAAAGCAGATAGTTTGCGTCTTTTAAAAAAGTTATCCTCATCATAAAGAGATACTGAAAAGAAATGAAGAGATTTTCCTGAATCTCTCACTTGCTTGCTTTCTAGGATCTTGAGTTTAGTAAAAAATAGAACTAATGAGGAAGAAAAGAAAAACAGACTTTTTTGATTCCAAAACTGTGCTTTGTTATTTTTCTAAAACCTGACACAAATAGTCATATTCAAACCTATCCTATCTATAGGTAGCTGTTTCTATTAATGTTGCTGAAAGCAGGACTGAGAATTTATCTAAATTCTGCTAACTGTTTTTCATAGAATCATAGAATGTCCTGAGTGGAAATGGACTTATGAGGATCTTTGAGTCCAACTCCTGGCCATGCACAGGACAGCCCTGAGACCTGTGCCTGAGAGCACTGTTCAAACTCTTCGTGAGCCCTGGCAGGCTGGTGCTGTGACCTCTGCTCTGGGGATCCTATTCCAGGGTAGAACCTCCTTCTGGGTGAAAAACCTTTTCCTGATACCCAACCTAACCCTCCCCTGGCACAGCTTCAGGCCATTCCCTCCAGTCCTGTCACTGGTCACTACAGAGCAGAGATCAGTGCCTGCCTTTCCTCTTCCCCTCAGGAGGCAGCTGGAGCTGCAGTGAGGTCTCCCCTGAGTCTCCTCTTCTCCTGACTGAATCAGCCATTTCTCATATGGATTCCCCTCAAGGCCCTTCACCTCCTTAGTTGCCCTCCTTTTGACACTTTCTAACAGCTTTTGTATCCTTATTTTGTCCAAAGCACTCGAGGTGAGGCTGCCCCAGAGCAGAGCGGGACAATCCCGTCCCTTGCCCGGCTGATGATGCTGTGCCTGATGCCCCCCAGGGCCTGGTAGGCCCTCCTGGCTACCAGGGCACTGCTGGCTCAGATTCATTTTTGGTTAAGTATTGTTGAAAACGCAATTGTTTTGCAGACTAAATCAATGTTATTTTAATCAGCTACTGCTCCAGGGCTATAGGCTTAAAAATAAAAAGTACAAGTCTTTCATACAATGTAGCAAAGACTTAAAAGAATTTGTGGTATCTTTTCACATCTAAACAAGTAAATGAGTTTATAAAACTGTGTTGAATAAAGGTTATGCACTAACAAATGAAACCGCACACACTATATAAGGTTAATTTTGTAAAGTTTACAAAGATTATTTTTAAACAATATGTAGGCTCAGAGTCAGCTATGTTGTGCATCTGATGATAGAGTCATCTCTTGGAATAATTTGTTTAATTATCCAATCAATTACAGAATTCTACTGTATGGATTTGACGTGTTTGTTTTACGCATTCATAGCTGTTATCAAGAACTTTAATGGCTTACTAACCCCCACCTGTGAATAAAGCTTTTTCTTTTGTTAAGCTGGAAGGATGTGGCAGAATAGAAGCAAGAAGAGTTTTTACACCTCCTCTTGTCAGTCTGAATGATTCACTAGTCATGGTAGGTTCTATGCTCTGTATCAATACAATTAAATAATCAGTACCTGTAAGTTAAATCACTTCTCACACCCACTAGAAAAAATATGACAATAAAGCTATTCCCACTATAGTTTTTTCTCTTTTCATTGAAAGTACTTGCATGTAGTTTAGAGACTAGCGCTACAAGACATAAAAAGATACCTAAAACTTCTTCTCTGTAGCTAATAAACTAAACAGAAGAAAAGATACGTTTCCGTACAAGTGCAGTATGTAATTTTTACAGGGACAAGACACTGAGATATGGTAAAATATCTTTTCTTTATTTAATTGTAGGCCTGGTAAATGTCATTAGGATTCTAGACAAGTGGTATTTTGGACTTGAGAATTAACTGTGTGATGCAGTAGTTATAAAATGAACAGATGAAACATTTTTTTTTAAAAGTGAAGTATTGGTTTAAAACTTAAACTCATTCAGTAAGAAGAAGGTGCTTATTTTTTCTGTGAGTTGCCTGGCTAAATCTTCTAACAGCCGAGACTGAGTCTTGACAGCTCAAAAGCTCTGCTAAATCCATATAAAACCCCCTATATTAAATTTCCTTTAGAAACACCGGGAGCAGTAAAGTTTTTTATCTAAAATGAAGTTGTTGCCAATGTGGTTGCTATAAATAAAAAAATAACTATGATTAATAGGAGTTTGTGTCTCTGAACTTGTGACTTTCTCAGCCTACTCTCAGCCATATTCAGGTGTCATGAGAAGTCCAGCTCACTGTCTTTTAAATTTTATTTTAAGAGTGCCTTAAAGAAATAGTGAGTAAGCAATAAGGTTAATCTCTATGGGTCTATGTTCTACAAAAAATCATGCTCTAGCTCTCCAGCCTTAAGCTGTCTACAGGTAAAGGATAACTCCTACCTCTTGCTGAGTTGGAGTAATGAGTACCTAAATAATGTAGCTGAGCCCTTTTGGCACAATCAGCACTGGTTTGCAAAATAAAGCATTTCAGGGCAACTCTCACATATGAAATGTAGACGATCAATGTAGAGAGATAGTACAACTAAGCACTAGTATTCTGACACTGTATGTGACATTCAACATACACGAAAGGTGATTATATATGATACATTGCGTTCTGGTAACTTACGTTGTTTTTTAATCGAGGGAGGATAGTGAAAATTCTGAAGTGATGCAACTGGCAACTAGCAAAGGCTAGAAGAAAGAAGAATTTCAAGATATTTTTGTGTATTAATGTTTCATTTTGCCTTGTAAACTCCTATATTTAACTCTACCACCCCGGAACCTTTTTAGTATGTGAAAATATTGAAAGTCTTCTTTAGGGAAAATATTAAATTTTGGCTTTTTATGTATTCTGTCCCTTTGCCAGGTTTAGACTTAGCATAAATGGCTAATTAAAAGGCAGATGAGCTTCTGTCTCATTTTGCAGTTTCTCAAGCAGGGAAAGTATTATATGAAGAAGTTACAGAGCAGAGCAACAAATTTTGAGGAATACATCTTGACAGACTCATTTTGTTGGCTTGCAGTGAAATGGACTGCAGACTTCATGTACTGAAATCTGAAAATAAACATAATTTGGCATTTATCCATGAAACTTAAGAGAGTTACCTTTATTTTACAGTATAATGCAATGCCATTTTAGAATGCACACTATGTCTTCACTATGACAGAGTCATAGGAAGAGGGGTGGAAAAGTGGAGGATTTTGGGACAGAGCGTTGTTAGTATTGGTACATTATAGGATGTACTTACTGCAGGAAGCTGGCACTTTTATTGCAGAGTTCACGGCTAATCTTAAGTGAATAGGGCAGAGTTAAGGGATCTGATAGATTACTGCTGGAGGATGTCTGCAGAACAGCCAGATAGTGCAGCATGGGTCACTCCTGCAAACAGCACCTCCTGCCCTGCCCCCTCACATTTTCTGAAGCACAGTTCTGTTTTGTGTCTCTTAGTGAAATATAGGAATCAACCAGCCTGCATCCACTATGCTTTCTGAACTCTTCTAGGGACTAAGCCATTCACAAGCACTGAATCCATCCTAAGCCATTCAGGTCCAGTGAAATGCCATGCAAATACAGGTATGCTGAGCTGGCCTTTGTTCCTCTATAAATGGATGTATGCTATTGTTCTGTAGTAGTGTTCAGTGCAGACATGGTAGAAAGGATCAGAGAAGAGGAGAATGCTAAGAATTTTTGTTCCTATCTATCCCAAAAGATACCTGGTGGTATTTCAGAAATCTCTCAGCTGAGTGTATCAGCTGTGCTTTAAGACGGCCACAGAGATTCACAGGTGCTTTATGTCATCTGCTGTGATTGACCATACAGATTAGGATAAAAGGTTTTGTGATAAGCAGACTCATGAGAAAGTGAGGGATGGCCTGGAGTGCCATAGAGATGGCTGATGTCTGACTTTTCCTTTTTTTATTGGTTCTTTTTATTTGGTGTGTGTAAAAAAAGTGCTTTTCCCAAAATTGATACTGATGGCAGGCTACCCTTTGACACCCCCAGGAAAAGTGAGGAAAAAGAAATCTGCCTAGTTTGTCAGCTATTACCTTGCAGCATGGCCTAAAAGACACAAATTGTACTTGAAATTTGTTCAATTAACCATGACTAATACAGTCTATGTCATTGTGTCGGCTGTTAGATATGAGAGCTTGTTAAAAGAGGTTATGTGGTAAATGTGCTGGAACAGAGGTTCCAGAGGGCTGGGCCAGGGCAGAGGCTGTGGTGGCAGCTGTATGGTGAGCCACATGTGCCACCTATGGTGGCAGCTGTATGGTGAGCCACTCAGGCCATGCACATACAAGTGTGGCAGGCCTGCCTGCAGGCCTAAGCATGCATTGCTCTTTGGTTTGTGACAACTCTGAGTTCTGCATCGATGCCAGGGATGTTACAGCAGTGGTGGCACGGCTGGTCCAGGGAACCAGTCCTAAAAACATGCAAGATAATGGACTGAAATTGGTGAATTTTGCGAGTGTTGGCTAAATGGCAGCAAGTATCTGTTTTCTTTACATAGGTAGCTATGTGTAACATCCCATTTCTCAGAGTGGCTTGAACTGAATTTTGGTCTTGGGACAGTTTTTTTGAACATTTGTCGTGATTTTTCCAGCATTAGCATAAGCAGCATTTACATAGAATGTGACTCATATTAGATCCTTACTCACACAACTTAGTGAATTCTCTGCTTATAATATTTAAGTCAATTTCCTTTTTGAAACAGAAAGAATACTTTGAAGAGTTCTGCTGTGTGAATTTAGATACTGTTTTGTAGGCATTTGAAGTAATTCCTCTACTTTATTTACATATCAGGTATTTTTCCCAATGATTGTAAAATTCGAGGAATGTCCTTATGTTGGAGACGTATTTTGTATGTAACTCTTTGTCTTTTTTTATTTAACTGAACTGTTCACTCAACACTTAATATAAATGGAAGGATAGAAATTAAGTTTTAGCTGGAGTGCTGATTGTTGAGTTTTCCAAGAGAAAGACATCAATGGCATTATATATGTTTTTCAGATGCATGACACTGGTGATATTTATGAACACATGGTAGGTGTGCATAAATCCGTATGTTTGTGGCATTTTATTAAAGAATCTGAGGTGGGTTGTCATGGTGATTAAAAGCTTCAAAATGCTATTTGTTGGTATTGGTTTGCTGGGCATAGGACATACTCATTCTGCTATCCTGAAACTTTCATTGTAAATACATTTCTACCTGTATTCCAAGGGCTATTCTAGCTGGATAAGCAGAGATCCAATGAGCACATTGAACATAAAGAAAATATACTCTTTTCTATTTTTGATCAACATAACAGTTTTTGTTTTGAAGCCATTAAGAAAGCTGTCTTTCAACTGCGTAGTGTTTCAGGCTATTTATAAGGTAGCAGAAAAAGGCCAATTTCTCCAAACCTCTCTACCCCCAGCCAAGCAAAATAAAGTTCTGGTAACTGATAAATGAAAGTATTTTCTTCAGATAGAAATGTTATAGAAATTAAAAGCATCAAATATGTTTTGCTGGTATTTGCCTTTACAATAGTATATACTCTATATGAAAAGCTAGAAAATTTCTGGTGCTGTTTTCCTGAAGTAATTAGAAAAAAACCACTTGTAGACCAGTTAACCTCATTAAAAGCAGTGTTGTTTTCTGTATGAGGTCATTGATGTGTTGCCATTAGTATGGTTGGTTTTTTAACAATTAAGTAAATGAAAATGCTGCAACAAATGCTGCATACATACACAACATCACACACACTCTGAATGAGTAATACAGTTTTCATAACAGACTTGAAGTGATGATTATTAACTAGAATTATATATATTTATATTTAAACTGACACTACAGAATTCTTTTGAGTCTTGACAGATCGGTGGAATATTTAAATGGAGTAATTGTAGTTACCAGACCTCCTGGGATTAACCTGCTGGAAAGAAAGTGACATTTTGCAAAGAGAGAAATGAATTTATAATGTGGAAAAAAAGCTAAAAATGAGGTTATAGTGTGCCTGTTTATAACCATTCAGAAGGAAAATATGTTTATATGGAGTCACTAATACACTGTAGCAATATACTTCACTTACACTTAATTACAGAGGGGCTTTGCATATATCTTATTGGGTTCTATGTTTCCTGAAATAGAATAAGCCATGCTGAAAGGAAACTTGTCAGTTATTTTATTTTTGATGCATTCATGTTTAGGTGTTGATTCTCTGCTATTTGTGTTTTCACCAAGAATAACTTCACTAAATTCAACATACTGTATGGTAATGAAGAAAAAAAACATCCAAAAGAGAAAAATACCAACCTCTTCCTCTGTGGCACAAACTACTTTGGATAAATCACACCCTTTCACTTATAACTGTCAGGCATACTCAGATTTTCAATTAGAGTAGTTTTTTCAGTGGTAAACACTGCCTGCTGAGCTTTTATGAATGGAATAGAATCAGAATCACCACATAATTTAGGTTGCAAGAGAATTTTTGAGGTCACCTGCTTCGACTCAAACCAGGATCAACCTAACTCGGTTACTCAGTACCTCGTTGATTTAGGTTGGAGTGGTGGCAATGCCACAATGTCTCTGGGAAACCCTTTCCAGTGTTTGACTAGGATGAAAGTATTTTTCCTACCATCTCACTGAGATTTCCCATGTGGCAATTCATGCTCACCAGTGCTGTAATTGTGCCCCCCAGAAGGAGTTTGGCTCTGCTCCTCCAGATCCTCCTAGAAAGCAGTCAAAGACAGCAAGATGATGATTAAGGTCTCCCCTTCACTTATTCTTCGTAGGACTGAATGAACCCACCTCTTTCAGCCTTTCTTGTACACTGTGTGGCCTTGGTGGCTGCCTGGTGCACACTGCCAGTGCCCATGGAGATGGTTGGTTGCTAAGAGCAGAACTAGGAAAATTCAGGATTAAGTGGGACGAAGTGGTTTCAGAAGAAAGAAGTGGATGAAACATCAACTGTTCCCTTAGGAACTTGAGGAGACCTTAATATCAGGTGTATGTCCAGTGCAACAAATAATGCCATCTGTGAACTGGCAAGGAAAAGTAAGCCATAAGAATCTATGAAACTGAAATTCAAGAAAAACATGACATTCATGGATATTGAAGTGACTTTAACCAATATGCTACCTATATACTCTGATATTGCCTACAGCACAAATAAAAGTGGGGCATAGTGGGTGATAACTATATCTTCCTGCATTATAGAATTTTCATTTAATCATGATTTTTCCATTACATATAATAAATACAAGATTTAAAAAAAAATTAACATATTTATCATTTTTTCTCACCATTCTATCAGTCCATGCATCAGAAGTAATATTCTCCTAAATGCTCCAGATTAATAAATTGACAGTGCACGACCAAGATGAGGTGAAACTTACACAGGACCTTCCTTCTCTGTTACATGCCATTTAGCAGCTAAAACCTGAAGTTCCTACCATTGCTTTTCCTGTAACTATGGTTATTAGTTAATTTCAACAGCTATTACTAGGGGAAAAAAATGCTCTCTCTAGTCTCTTTTTAGCAGCAAAAATGTCTTCTTTTTTCCCTTTTTTTTTTCTCTCCACTGTAGAATCATTCAGCCTTTTCTGAAAGCTACACTGAAAGTTAATGTCCAGAAATAGTACCTGCTGCTATGCTCTTTAGTCTTTTTCTCCCCTTGCAGCAAAAAAAGATTTAAAAAAATAAACCTGCACTAATAATTGCTGTAATGAACCATGCAACTTGTTAAATAAATACAAGCATTTCTTTGCAAGACATTTGATCAATTATTTCTTGAAGGTAACAACATGCAGTTTGAATTACTGAATGACTACCCCTTCCTTCAGAAGTAACCATGGTAAAAGAAGAGTAAATACAGGGGGAAAAAAAAACCCACAAAAATGCAAATTTGCTTTAAAATATTTTACTCTGTTCTTACACTATCTTGTATTTTCATCAGAGTAGTGACACCATCTTGTAGTTGTGCATTAAGCTAAGTGTATAATGAATAGTTCATTCCCTTTCTTAGCTTCTCCTCAGGGGGAGAATTAAATGTGCACTCTTACATCCTGTTTTGGTGGAGTTTTATTTTTTAATTTTTTAGAAGATTTTTGCAGAAGGTGCCTGAATTGCAGAAAGTTGACAGAATGAAGGACTCGGGGGACAGAAAATTATAGAGCAGAACATTATTATGTATCCTAGTAACTATTCTTTTAATCCTCTCTCAGCCTATACAACCACAGAAGTGCAGGAGGAATAAAGGCCTATTACCCATATTTCTCAAATCTGCATATGATTCTGCAAAGCAAGGCAAGATTGAAAGGCTGAACTTCTGGGAGTTCTGCTGGACAGAGGCATCTTCTCAGTGTGTGGAGGAAGGTAGGTAGTGCCATCCCAGAGACAAGCTGTTCTAGGGGTTTTTCTTTTTAGGGTCTACACACAGCAGTGAAAATCCATTTTAGAAAGGGGTTTGGACATAAGTCTTTGCTATACAAAGGATATGTACTACCAACAAGAGGTGACAGGTGTGTTTCTGAGCTCCTCTTGTATAAGGTCACTTTGTGCAGATAATAATTCTTCATTTATGATGAGAAGCTGGACAGATATGTGAGTCAAAGAGTTGAAGGCCGTATAGAGTTCTGCAAAATGTCTGCATGTCCAACACCTATACAGTAGATAATTTTTAACAAGATTTATGTATTTTTCTGTATTTTTGTCTTTTGAATTGTGACTGCAAAGGAAAGGGAACGCTGTAGCAAAACTAAGCAGAATCTTTAGACAAAAGTTAATAAATGTTTCCTTTTCCCCACCTTATTCTTTCTTGTTTTACTGAATATTGGGTGAAAAAAAATACAAGTGAGAGAGGGAAATATTTCCCTAATATGAAAGAGCGAATTACAAAATGAGCATTCGACTTGAAAAGAATGTCAGGGAACAACAGTACCTTATACTGCACTCTGAAAAATTGTAAAAAGTACAAAGGTTCATAACATATTGTAAAGAAAATTCTTTAGAACTTGCTCTGTTATCTTGGAGGTAACAGACACACCATATGCTGTGTCTGGCAGTTGCTATGGCAACTACTTTTAAAATTTAAGCATGGGGAAGCTATTGCCTAAATCTCCACAACTTGGGGCCAAATCTTGTTTGATGCTGAGCACCAAGGGAGAGTAAAAAAGATATAAAGGAAATACTAAAATATCTTTCTTGTTAGCTACTGAAATTTTATCTTGAAATCAGTACTAAAGATTTCAAATAATGGACTCCTGAGGACATTGAAAAAGAGAAGAATAGGATGATTGCAATATCTTAAATTTAATACCATGCAAACTGTTTGCAATTAAAAATAGGAAAAAGCTATTTATTCATTGAGGCATGTAACATAAAAATTGTGATACTTGCCTGAATGAAAGGTGTCACTGTTTTATATGTTTGAGAATTCTTGCTTAAAAATCATAGAATAGTAAACTTTTGAAGGAAATAGATGGGCAGTAGTAGATCTTAATGTTAATGCTTATTAAAACTTAGCAGCTGAAGATTTATTTCCTTGGAAAAATAATTTAAAACTTTGAATAATGCTTGTACTATCACACCAGCAGCCTGCATAATGCAGTTCTAATGCAAACCAGGCTTAAAATATCTAATAGGGATGCTTCTAGGGAAAAAGCAGTACAAAGAAAATTAAGAACATACTCTGTTGTTCTTCATCTAAAAAGGCCTATTAGACCATGGTATGATGAATGCTGTTATAAGCCAGATCAGCACTTCAGTAACTGGATTTCTCTGATCAAACTACATCACAAATTGTATCTTGCCCACATGCATTCTAGAAGGTCTCCTCGAGGAGTTTGTGAAGGTGGGACATAATTCAACCAGAAAATAATACTGGTGTACTGTAGCTCTTTAAAAAACTACCCACATAAATTGAACTTTTGGCTTGGAGTCATTCAGTCATGGTCTGGCTCAATGTCACTGAAATTGATGGTGTTCTCTCCATGGATGTCCCCAGACTTTGTTTCAAGCACTGCCCATTCTGCTTATCTTATATTAATACTTATCTGATTAATCATTATCAAGGATAGCTGATGTTTTCACCACAGCAATGTGAGACCGGCTTTCTAAAAGTGATTTTTAAAAATGGTATCTGGCAGCAGGACGACGCAGGAGCTCACACTCACAGTGAGCAGCACGCACAGCCTGGGGCAGCAGGACCATGCAGGGAGCTCACACTCACAGTGCCCAGCACACACGGGCACGGGAGAGAAGCGATCCCAGCGGCACAAGGAGCACACAGGGGGCTCTGTGCGGGTTCCAGGGTCCGGGTTTTTCCGCAGCCTGGAGGGTCCAGGGACAAAGACCCCAAATAGCGGGAACCCGGCCCTTAAGTACCGGGGGTGGGGTTTCCAACAACCAATAGGGAGAGGGCTGGGGCGGTACAAGGCTGATGGATGGGTTGGGGAACCAATGAGGAGGAGCAGAAGGAGGGACCAAGGGCCAATGGGGCATCGAACTGGGGAGAACATTCCAGAGAAATTCCAGATAAGGACAAAAGGGGCGGGAAGGCCAAGGGGCCAACTGGGAGAATGGAATGAAAATAAATGTATATAAGGCCTCGGGGTGTCTTGGGGAAGAGCTTTGGATCACCCTAACTGGAGGATAGCACAGCCCTAGGGGTTGAGGTACCAGCAGGGTCTTTTGGACTGCTGGTCAGCCAGGCCCACTGGCCTCCAGTCATGCTGATACTTCTCTCTGAGTTGAGAACTTTTGCTAAATCCTCCCTCCAAAATAATGAATTCTGTGAGCTGTGGCTCTCATAAGCTGCTATGAAATTATCAGTGCTATTATTGAGAAGAGAAAGAGTTAAACAATAGTTTAGGCACTAGTCTACTCAGGCATCTTGAAATTAATTATTTACATTGTAAAGAAAATTAAGTGTTTTAAATGTACTCTGTTCAGCTACAAGGATCATTATTATGTCTTCCTTGCTTTGTCTGTTGCTCATTAATCAATGCCCCTTAATTTAACTTCTTGAAACAGTTTTTTATGGACAGCAGCAGTAGAAAAGGTTGGTGACCTTCTCCTGTGTTCCCTGTCAACTCTCATTTGGACCTGAAAATCATTGCCATGTCTGTGTGAAAGACAGGTCTTGCTGACTGGTTGTTCCAGTTTCTGGCCTCTGGCTCTATCCCTGTACTGTCTGCCCTTCTAGAAATGTCCAATATTTGCTGGGCAGACCTTTTCTGAAGGGGATGTGCATGATTTTGCCAGAGATTTGACAATTCTTGATGTCACGTTAAGGTATTTGCTTGCACAAACCGACTTGCTGCTGAGTAGACACTAAGGCACTGATGTTCACAGTATAGCTGATAGCTGGTGGAAATGAAATAATCTGTATTGACACATTTGGAAGTTTCACATCTTTTTCCACTTAACATGCTAACGTGATAATTGCTAGACTGATGATTTTTCCAGTGACACGTCTCCTTTTGTCAATATTTAGACCTGTGTATAGAAAACTTATCTATCACACCTGGCTAATTTTCACTTAATTTAAAAATAAATGAAACATATTTAGTTTGCAGGGTTAGCAGAACAAAAAGAGGTTTTATAAACATTTTTCTTGAAACATTATTTGAAGGATGGGAAAAGATAATGGCAAATGTATATAAAATCTGGCTCAAATGAAAGTAAATTCCATGAATCAGGAAATTCTTTTAATGCTAAAATAAAACTAATAAAACATTTAAGTGGAGGCTTCATTCTGCTTGCTATTTCCTGCAAATGAAACCTAAACATAATGGCAAATAAAAATAACAACAGATACCAAATAAAATCACTTAGATATCTATCCAGGAGACAGGGGAGTTTGTAGCCAAAATGTTCCACTATATGTTTGTTCATGGGGTTTAAATATTGAATCCAAACAATTAATTAATCTACGCTTCTATCATAACGTTCTTAGCTGTACGTGCCATGACTTTTGATATTGGTGATTAGGTAAAAATTTGTCAGTGAAGGAACATAGGCTGTAGTATTTTACATATCCTGACATAACTGGAAACATTATTAGCTTTAGTTCTCTTTAGCTTTGGTGCTTTTTGCTGGACTGATCCTCAGGAATGAGTGTGACCATACTGTTTTGCAAGAATAGCTATCATGACCATGGAATGAATCACTTTGGAAGGTTAAAGTCACCACTTTTCTTCTACTTGTAATTATCATTCTTGCTGTAGTTCTGTTTTCACACCCACATCTGGTAACTGTGTTCTACCTGCTGGGGAGGAAAATTTATTCCCTTATCTTTGATTGCAGCTATTCTGTGAAAGGAATGTGTTCACTTACTTTGAGCTCTTACTCCATAACACTACTTGAATAGTTTACTTTATTGTGGTAAACACTGCTATTCCAGTCACATCATTGAGAATTCAGTCATGGTTAGCTTTTACTTTGTCTGAATGGTTATAAAATCTTACGTGTAATACAGGTGTTTCACAAGGGGTTCAGTATTACAGATATTACACATATCCTAATTTTGGATGTCATTAAGCTACACATATCCTAATTTTGGATGTCATTAAGCTAGTTAAGGTGTTTTTCTTTCATACGTTTTTCTTCAGATAATAAGAACCCTCTTTGGCTTTTGCATTCAGAGACTTTTGTCTCACAATTGGAAGGATGGACAGTATTCTAGAAAGTGCCACATTTGCAACATGCACTGACATAAAATAGAGGCACAATTCATACCTTTTTGCACTAGATCATCATATTTCCTGACCCATCTTTGAAATTAATTTGCTTCCAATATCACAAACATGTGACCTGAAAAATAACTTTTGTACATTTTTATGAAATACATCAAAGAATTTTTTTTTTTGCTCAGCTGCAGTCACCACAACAGCTTTGTATTGTAGTTACATGTTATTAATACATTCCTCCTGTTCTTTGCATTTTGTGGAGCAACTTGTGCTGAAACGTGGAAGCTGACTGTTTTATTGTGTGTCACTCAGTGCTTCTTTGCTGAAAATCCCTGGAATTTGCTTCCCTGTGTCTTAGAAACAAATCTGATTTGCCATGTAACTATATTAATATTCTGCTTTAATGCCCTTTTAGTACTTTTTATTTAAAATACATTATTTCACGTATTATCTCTCAACAGATGGTTTTAGTTTATCTTTCAAATAGTTGTGGTTGCTCATGAAATTTCTCAAATAGCTTGCATTTGATCAGACATCAGGGATTCCTTCTGCAGCTTTCACTGGGTTTTAAGCTTCATACATTTCACCATTATTGCGTAGGCCTTTAAAATCAGAAATGTGGGTATGAGCAAAGAAAATGTGCTTTTGCAATCAATACTCTTGTTAGAAATATCCTGAATTATTCTGTCTTGCAAGCCTTGCAAAGGACTCTCATTCTGCAGAAAGATTATGTCGAAGCTTTCCATAACCTGCAGGCACAGCTGAGTATCTGATTTCCTGAGTGATAGTGCTTTTTTTTCCCCTACAAAAATCTGGAAACATTGCCTTCATTTCTTTCAGTTCTTAAGTTCCTCTCCAGCCTAAGAGATTTAGAGAACTTTTTTTTTTTTTCTCTAGAATAAAAAGAAAATTTCCCCAATCCCAGGTAAGTGTCAGAACATTTTCAGAATGCCAGTTACTTGAAAAGTTAGTATTATAATAGGTTTGCACCCTTTCATATGACAGTACCCATAAACTTCTGGAACAATGGAACTAAAGTGCAGCCAATTCCAGGTTTTTTTTCACATTTTGTGATACATGGTGCATTTCTGTATTTTTCAGCTGCTAAAATTATTTGGATAGAGAGAGAATCTGAGGAGTTTTTAAATAAAAAGACAAATTCAAAGACTTAATGTTTCTAAAAAAAATGTAGATTTTTACAGGGTTTTCAAAATGAAAAGTAAATACAATTTTACAATGTGTTATTAAATGCATATTTTAAAGTACTTTAAATTTTGATTCCAAAGCAAAGGACATGAGGTGTTTTATAATGCTTGAATACTTCTGTCTGATAATATTGTGAACCAGGGCACAATTTTGCCAAATCCATGCGATTTTTGGAACTACCAATTTTCTATATAAATTTGTTCTTTTGTGGATATATTTGCACAGAAGGGGAACATTGGGACTCTGGTAGGGAAATATAGAGAAACAGAGAGCCTAGTTTCGCCTTAAGACTAGACAATGCTATAATCACCCTCCACAGCTTTGGGAAACAGGAGTCTTGGTTTTGCATTTAAATCTGTTTGGCAGTATGCACTATGTCTCCCAGCCACTTGGTTATTTGTAGAATTTTCTGTATTCAGGGGGTTTGAAATACTTTAAAACAAACTGAGCTGAATGGGCATCTTAAACCATTTCCTGATTGGTGTGTCTTCTAGCCCCTAATGTGCCTTTCTAGGTCTTACTTATTTCCTTTTCATAAAAAAATAATTGCTCTTAAAAATGTCTGCTTGGATTTCTTTTGTAAAGAGAGCCAAACTGAGGAGCTCTAGGCAGATTAACTGGACTGCTTCGTTTAGTAGGCTCTCTGAGCTTTGAAGAATGCTTCAAAAGTATGGAATAAAGCTCTTTTTCTTCCTATTTTTGCATGGGCTAACAACTTCCCAGTCTTTTAATTTGCTGTCCTGTTGCATTAGAGTTCATTATCTTTGTGTTTCAGTTTAGGAATTCTGTCTGAGTTCCTATCCTTTTTCTCTGCCGAGTCCCTGCTAAAATGGCAATACAAGTAACACAGCAGAAGCTTGTATATGGACAGAAGATATAATGAGAATAACACTTCTCATGGGAATTAAATGCTGCATCACAGGGTTTCATTTGTAAATATCTGCAATGGAAAAGTGTGTGTAAAAGCGCATTCAGATTCACTGTTTGGAGTCTCTTCTCTTTTGTACTATGCCTGCACTGTTCATATTGCAAAACAAGGGATGCAGTTCAGGCTAGATTGAGGGTTAGATATATAAATTTGGAGTAAACAAGGCCAAAAATGGTTTTAAGGCAT
Organism: Petroica traversi; assembly: GCA_025920805.1. NCBI lineage: Eukaryota > Metazoa > Chordata > Aves > Passeriformes > Petroicidae > Petroica > Petroica traversi. The sequence continues at coordinate 24,268,547 of JAHLSL010000007.1, forward strand.
AGTAAAGACAAAAATAACTTTAAATGAACAAGATAATCACACCGAAAAATGTGCAAATATTGATATTAGCTTTATAAATGATAAATTCAAATAACAAAGACTGCAAGTGACTTATTCAATGTTGTTTGGCCAGATGGTGGCAAAATACAGGTCTTCAAATGACAGTTCCCATGTGCTGACTTCCCAAGGAGATCATCACATTGGCTGTGAACACACAGATTGTTTTTTGAATAGAAAACCTGACCTGCCTTGTACCAGTCCAGAAGTCTTTTACGAAGTAATACACAGTGGGGAGAGTGGATATGGGTAGTTCACACATGTAACTACTATTCAGTGAAAAGGCTAGTTGTTTTCATATCTGAGAAAAAAAGAAAAAAAGATTGTGTGGAAAAAATTAGACTAGCTCATGTATGAGATTTATTCCCTTTGGCCTAGAAAAGATCTTCCATCAACTCCTTTGCTTTTTAAAGAGGAAAATTGAGAAAAGCTTAAAATGTCAATGTAGGTATTTTTTTCTTTTAATAAGAAAGAATGCACAGAAAGGTAATCTTGATGTTCAAAGAGATCTTGTCAGTTCTGTTGATGTCAGTATCAAAAGAAGTTGATAATTATCTGAAGAAAACAGATTTCTCTTAGTAACTTTCTTTTTCATGAAAATTTCTCAGGTTAATCACAGCAGCAGATCTGCAGGGGTATGTACTGTGCTCCTTCACTTCTGCAGCACATTGTCTACCAGGATTCATACAGGCAATTATAGCATTGTACCTTCTCTGGCATGACTAAACTTATATTGGATAGACTGCAAAGAGAAAAACCTAGTAGTTATCTTAAACCTATATTTCTTGTTCAGTGTAATTATACCAAAGGCGTGGGTTAGCTTTTTGCTATCTATAGGTCACATTTGGCCAGGTTGCATTTCATTTAAGGGGGACTATTGCAGGTGCTGAAGGTGAACAGGTACCTTATGGAGACTCGTGAGTGCATTTCACTTCTGCATGATTAATGTTTATTTAAGACAAATGAACCTCTGCATTATTATTAAATGAGTTCTTCAGCCAGAATGGGCTCTGTTCTGTGGAGCATTTGTCCTGATTTAATCTGTACACCACTTCTCCAAGAGTGTTAACTTGTGAAGCCACTGAAGGACTTCTCGATGACAGTTTAATTTCTAACTGAATTGCCATCAAGATCAGTTCTGAAAATCATCACAATGATAAAAGAAATCAAAAGGCCTTACTGCAAATGAAGCAGAGATTTTTTTTCTTTTTTTATAAGGAACAAAAGAACTTCTAATACAGTATTGCTTTTTGGATTCTCTTTAAAATCTCCTTCAGAATGCAATAGCATAACCCTGTCTACAACTTCCTTTGGTTGGGATCATACAGTGTGATTCAGACAATGACATCTTCAATTCTGCTCAACAGGATTTATCTGCAGAATAGTGCACAGCAACATTTATTCATTTATTATGTTCCATTTCACAGACTTTTTTAAGGTCTTATAGCTTAAAATGCCATGTGTTTTGCCCATTATGTTTCCTTCAAAGCTGCATCCACTAAAAGAAAAAGGAGCTTGGAAATGCTAGAAATTCAAAATTTCTCACATACTAATTTGCTCTCCTTTGGATTTTTCATAAAGAAAATCAGGCAGAACATTTCGGTGCCTTAGTTTCCTCAGCTGGAGAAGAAGGGGAAAAAAAAGAAGCTGTGATAACTCCCACATGTGTTGGGAGGATACACACATTTGATAGGCTGAATGGAAAGCTTTACATGAGAATATTTGCAATAACCAATGCTTTCATTTTGTCTGGCCTCTCATGAAAAGAAACACAGGGTTAATTCTGGAAGCTAATTCTTGGAGCTGTGCTGTTGTATAAATCTAACCTTGGTATTATTCAGTGCTATATTCTAAAAAACACAATTTTTTTTTCTCTCTGGGGGCCCCCCCCCCCCATAGTACTGCGCCATAATTACAATTGCCATAGAGGCAGGAGCAGAGCAATTAAATTCCCTATAGGTGTCTCATGTAATTGTTCCCAGAGAATCAGAAGATTAAACATGGCAACAATGCACAGCACAAGATAGCCTAAACCTAGTTTTCCTGCAGAACTGCAAATAGTAGCAAATCAAAAGACTGTTCTCCTTAATTACCACTGTATGAGGCATCAAGCTAAAAGCAGGCTCACTCTGTAATGTTTTCTATACAATTACAGTATGTACATACAATGCAAGCCCTTATGCACCACCTAATAGACAATATTATACACACAATTATTGCTGACTTCCATTTTACGGGGAGAAATCACTGGTGAGCCTAGGACACTGGCCTCTCAGCTTCCCCAGCAAGCAATATGTTGACTGAACTAAGGGAACAGTTTTACTTCCTGAAGCCAGTAGAGACTATTTATACTTAAACACATTTCTTCACAACTTACAGCATGCTGTATTAGGTGAGAGCTTGTGAGCTGGATGGGCTGCAATCTCTGTGAGGTTTGCAAGCTGGAGCTTGTGGAGTACTTCACGAAGTTTACACATTTTCTCTCTCTCTGTATTCTGAAATCAGCTACCCTGCTGATCAGAAGTCCATTTGGGACTTGAACTCAAGTCAGCAAGAGTCAAAGAGCTGAAACAATAAAAACAGTGTGTGGTTTTGGGGAAGAAATTGTCATTCTTGTACACTGATCTAACATGTAGCAGTTTGATCAGTATTTTCTGTTGTTGTTCTGAGCCAAAATAAGTATTGCTACAAGCAATATGTGTCATTGCCCTTGCTGCCACTTTTGCCAGGATTTTATATAGCTTCATGTCGTTATTTCTTTAATCAGATTTCAACTGCTGTAAGGCAGCAAGGTATTCCAGTAATGAATTTCTTCCTATTGTAGTTTAACTGCTCATTGAAATTTCCATTCAGTTGGAGAAACCATTTTGCTCTCTGACATGTTTTTGCTGATTATCAGGGTTACTGGATACACTGTGCACTGAATTTTAATTGGCACCAAGCTATATATTTTTAGTGAGAAAAATGGAAAGTGCTTTTCATTAACTTCTTGGAATTCAAGTGCAGTCTTTGAGGATAAAATGATTCATAAGATTTTCTGATTTACACATCAGAAGCAGATTATAAATCAACCTTCACCTGTGGCATAAACAAAAGAAACAAAATTGTGATAGTCCTTATTTAAACAATACGTATTTATACAAATTTTCATGTTGTAACGGCAAGTATTATTTTGCTTACTGTATAAGATCACCAGTTAACAAGTGGATTTTAACTTTCAGCATATTTACCTACTTTTATGTAGGAATTTAAATAACTATATACTAAAAATATCTGATAACAGTTGCATTTTATAAGGGTTTCTTTTAGCAATATAGGTGCACCAAATGAAAGTTATCTTTTTTTTTTTTAACGTTAATAAAGTGAGGTGTTGGAGATACAAAATATCAATACTTTGTCTGAAGGATGGAAAATGAACAAAGCCTAGGGAAGCAGATTTGCACCATTTTTAAATATGAATAACCAGAGATGCAGTTTTTTCATAACAAGTGCATCAGAAAGAAATACACTTCAGGAATACGGATACATTCCGTATCAAACAATTCTTAATTACGGGATAGTAGATAATCTCATCCAACCCTAAGTGCTGTTTTTCCAGCTCCTAGTTCTGAAATTCATTACTTCTTCTTGAAAAGAGAGAAAATATTATGTATTCTCTCAAATCTTCACAGTCCAGCCAGCTGAGGGTGAAAATGGACTCTCTAAAGTACCTTGTAATTCTGCATATTTGCCATCAGTTAATTAAGAGGTAATGTCCATAATCCATACTTTAATTTCAAAGGCAATAAAAGGTTAAAGAGAACCATTAAAGAAAAGAATCACTAAGGAATACTGTAGCTCAGGTAACATCACGTTTTTGTGTAAATTAGATAGACACATTTTATTAGTGCTGATTATATGAAATAAATTTTTTCATTATATATATTAGGAAAGGAGTTGCTTCTGTTTTATTCTTTTAGAAATGTTTTAAACACTGCAGAATGAAGCAGCCTAAAAATGAAATGTAGATTGTTTTCTGACTTGCAGGAGGTGGTAAGCCACTGTTAAGCTACAAATAAAGGAAACAGAGGAAATTAAAAATATACTAATGAAGATGTTGCAAAGAAACTCTCTCAATGACTCTTTCAATGCCTGACTCACAGGCATTTTCCTTCAAACATGGCCTGATTTGTAGTTGTTTGTACCGTTATTAATAGTTTAATTTTATTAATTCACTGCAGAAAAACCTGATTTACATCTTGTGCAATTAAATGATGAGTCAGCCTCAATCACACATTAATCTTGGTTTCTTGAATGCAGCATTGAAGGTGACCTCAATATGTTTTTGACCTTGAACTTACAAAAAGAAAACTGGCGAACAAAATTTTGTTTTGCATCTAGAGAAAAATACACTACCTCTTTCAAAACTGATGGTGGTGGCTAAATTCTGATTCCATTCAGACCATAATTAATGAACTTCTGGTTTTACACTACTGTAAATTTTAGAAATGTATCTGGTAGCCATCTGGTGAAAAAGGTAATCTTGCACATGCAGAAAGAATATTTTAGGATGGGAAATAGTCTAACTTGTGTGCTGAATAGCTATGTGGGAATTTGCTGCAGTAATTACCCTCCTATCATTAGTGACAAGTAATTGCTATAGCAACCCTGCTGCCACCTGTCTCACACACTCTCTTTCAAACACACACACACACACGCGCGCTCTCTCTCTCTCTCTCTCACACACACACACTCTCACTACATATTCATAGTTTTGAAACAAAAGCAGAAAAGCCAGTAGCTTAATGTCATTTATTGAATCACTGTTTTTTCTAATCATCAAAATATAACCTCTTTCTCCCCTGCCAACTCCTCATAAATATTTATTAAAAATAAAACGTTTGTGTTGTAGAAAATAGTGCTGTTCAACCAAAGTATCTCTATTCAACACTAATTCTCTGAGGGAGAGAAAAGAGAATTCTCACAGCTTGATTCCTTTTTTTATTTTATTGCATACATTGGGCCTGAGACTGATTTTGCAGATATGGATGTGAATTCTAACAAAGGCAGCCATCTAAAATATGGAACTGGTTTGGTATTCACAACTAGGGCAGCTGAGATTTGTTCTCTTTGAATCAGACACATCCCAAACTGCCGTGCGACTCTGTCACACCAGGTATTTCTTTATTGTAGGCAAACACTTCCAATTTGCACACAGTATTTTTAACTTGTTGGCCGTGGGTGGAGACTGAAGAACAGGCTGGCTATCAGGATTCCACTATGGAATCATCTAACCCCGGTTCCAGTTTTCTATTTTGCTACTGCTTTTGACAATATTAGTGGAACCTGACTTTGAAATTCTAGAATAGCCTACAAGAATAACAGTTCCTTTGTTTTTGAAAGTACCAGAAGTTCACAATTCCCTATGATTAGGTAGTGAAAGAAGAGAATGGTTTCTGAGCCTTTTCTTTTTTCAGCTTATGAAATGCCAGCTTTAAATCCACAGTTACAAGCGTTCTTCATGAAGCGATGATGCTGCTACATCAGCACAGGACAGAAATCTGGCTGACAGGTTTCTCACCACTAGATGTCAGCAAAATACCAATAAACAGGGTTTAGACGTGCAAATTTAAAACCAGTAGGTCTCTCTAACCCTATCACTCAGTATGTTCTAATGTGAAGATGAAATAAAACAGCGTTTGAAATATGAAAAAACAGTGAGGAGAATCGGGAACAGCATGCCTCGACATCCGACATGTGTGCCCCACATGCCTATTCCAACTCTTTTGATCAAAAGGGACCATTCACATTTAATTCTTAATATATGTATTTTTTCCTAAATAAGACAGATTTTCTCACACTGCTCACTCCATCTAAAAATAATGCTGTGCCACAGATTTTTATGTTGCTGAGGAAGAAAACGGAGATATCTAATGAAGTACAGAGGTATTCAATTTTTCAGATAAGCAAATTGTATGGAATATTATTTCAGAAAAAAGCTTGTAAACAAAACCTAAATCTTGTAATATTTTTATAGAAATGAAAACTATCCTTTTCATTGTTTTGTTGAATTAAAAAAAGAAACCTCTTAAAATTTTTCCAATCAGCTGAGTAATAATTTTAATTTTAAAATCACCTTACAGACTTTCATTAAGGATGTTAAAGGCTATGTGCCTCCTTAGGTTGACAGAACATCTCCCTGCAACTGCAACTTTAGCAATCCGAATGTTTTATTTATTTGGTTTAAAAAGTAGCAGGAAGAAACCTGCTTCTGATCAGCTCCCTGTTTAGTGTGGAATGGTTGTCCAGTCATGTGAAGCATGGGTACACTCCTGCTTTCAAGAAGGAAATCCATGTACTGTCCGTTATACAATTTGTCTCATTTATTTCTGATTAAATTATTCATTCTTTTTCTGACGTTCTATCTCGAGACAATATGGCCTGTCAAAATACAGGGTTTGCAAGCAGAAAGTAGTACTAATTTCCCAGACATATGTAGTCCTTCTGTGCTAAATCTTTAAGCAGTATACATTAATCTGATGGATTTGTTGGTAAATTGTCCAGTGTTTTATCACCTGTTTGACTTGAATTGTTCCACATATTTGAAGATTAAAGAACCATATATTTTGTTGATGGGAATTTTCTGCCTTATAATAACTGGAAATAATTAAAAGACAAATCGTAATAAAAAACTGCAAACATACAAAACAGGAAATGCTGTTTCAAAAACATTATAGAAAGAGCTATCTAGTAGTTTATGATGAGGAGGAGATGGGATTTTTAATGTCCACCAGAAATAAATCAGTGTTATAAATGATCTCCAAAACCACTGGGGGTGCATTCAGCCAGTGCCCAATACCAAGATGTAACTCTGCTTTACTGGACATTGAGACTATTTCGTGTTTTACAGAAAATACTGGTCTCATGGATTTGGGTATCTATTTTGAGTGCTTCAGAAAAAAAGAATTCCAGATATTTCCCTAAAGCTTACTGTTAGAAATGAGCAATTCTCTCCATTACTTCTGTGCTCAGTTCAGCAAACAAATAAATAAACTTTGCTTTCAGCATTGAAGAGGCATTTTTACAATTTACATTCTGAACATCAGTACACTACTAAAGAAAAACAATCTGTGATGGTGAATATCAAAATTCAGTAACTGCTTGAGACTCTAATGTTTAATAGCACCTGAGCTTCTTATTTCATCTCTTCCTACCCATTTAGCAGCTCTTACTGAGGAGGAGGCAGAGCATCCTGGGGGCAATTTGGGAGATTATAGATTGGTTGATGCTTGCAAGAAAAGCCAAAACAGTGCATTCATATTTGCTGATGAAAATAGTAGGGACAGCTCTTGAGTCCATGGACAAGACTGGTTATTTCTCTAATGTAAGGGAAATAACAGAGGAAAATATCCGGTTCACACCTGACTGTGGGTTCTGCAGACCTAAGGATCATTCTATTAAAGTCAAAGCCCATTAGCAGTGTGTAAACAACATCTTAGACACTGACTGTTCATGTTGAATATATTTTTACATGTTTTCAGTTCTCATTCAAGGCAGAAATGTCAACACTTTTGCCAGACAGTAAAGGGCAGACATTAAAGGGTGCTACAATCTTGAGGCTGCCATCTGTTATTCTTGAGTGCCAGTCCTGATGGAAAAGGAGAGGTGATACTTAAGAAGGATGACAACGGAGAAGCAGTGGGAGGGATTCAAGGGGAGGAGGCTTTGTCAGGAATTTCTGTTGCTCTTTCATATTGACTTTTCATTAAAATCTTGCACATACATGATTTTTTTTTTCTTTTTTATTTTTTTTCTTCAAAGATAAAAATTGCTGTCCTCTCAAAATCTGCTTGGTATCTTTTGAAATCTCAGTGCCTTATGCATGTGATTCAAATACAAATAAAGGATTGATGGCATTTATAACATCTTCTACAGAAGGCATATTGATGGGGATTCATGAGTCACAAACAAATTGCACATATGAAAGCAAACTGTATTGGAACACATTGCACTTCCATCCAGAGGCTGTTTTAGGAAGATAAATACTATGGCTTACTCATTATGGAGGAAAAGTGCATTTCAAATGGTAGTGGAATATATTGTTTGACTCAAACAGATAAAGAAACTTCTTTTCCTTTTCCTCTGTTGCCCAAATAGTGAGAAACACCATCACCCCGATGGGATGGCAAATGTTTGAGGATCCAAGGGGATGTAGATAGTGTTTTTTCCTTCCCACTAACTTATGCTCAAAAGGAATTTCCAAGTCATTCCTAGGTAACTAGGGATGTGGTAGTCAGAATCTATTTTATATTTTCTGTCAAAGATCAATGTTTTATTTCTCTTTCTGACCATCTGCTTCTCTCCTTAAAACATCAAATCTACATTTACATCCAGAGACTTTTGGTGAGATTCTAGACTTCTAGCTGTGATGACAGATATTTGGAATCATTTTGCCTGAAAATCAGTAGTTATCTGTCAGATAGATATAAGTATTCGTTCAGCTAATGAAGGTGGATGATTACCAAAAGACCAACCATATTCTAGAAACTTGGTGTGTTCTTTGAACTTCTATCATCCTTCTTGATACAGTATTCAGAATAAATTGTGTGTCAGTAGACTGAGACACTCAACAATACAAGTATATTTACACGGGTGTAGCTGAAAGCAAAGATAGCATTTATGAAAACCATCAGACCAAGATGTTACTCAGATCAAAATTATGAGACTGTCTGGTGCTGCAAAATCAACCATTAAACATCGGGTTTCCATTTGGAAGCGTCACTCAGAATGTGAGTTAAAATATCTCCCAAGATAGGTCATGTGGAAAATGATGCCAAACTAACTGGTAAGTCAGTAGAAATCTGCAGATTCTATCTTCTTGCAGACTGATCATATTTTTAAAGTGAAAAACTGGGGTGTTGTGTTCAGGGGTTCTCAGGGAAACATTCTGGCACAGGGAAAAGGGAAGCTGGCCAGGATTTCAATTAAAAAAAAAAAAAGAAAAAGAAAAAAAAAAGAAAAAAGGGGGCATTCTTCATCTTACTTTCAGTGCTAGAATAGAAAACTGGGACACCTTGTAGTAAGGACAGGTTGGATAATTTTTTATCACTGTGTCACCTCTTCCCTGTCTTCACTCTCAAATTCATTCATTCACATCTAGCTCAAGCCCTGTCCTCTTACGTCAACACGCACACCATCAATTCTATATGTGATTTATTGTACTTTTTTTTCACTCTAAGTTTTGACAACATAATTGTACCATTTTTGTTTATACTTAAGGTCTCCAAGAGAAATTAAGCTCCGTCTTCAGAAATGTTATCCCATTTCATGTTATGATTTCCCTTCCTCCTGTTAGATCATTTTACACTCAGGACTAACACTTCAACACTGAAACTTCCACCTGATACTTTGAGGCTTAGGGTATGACTCTTTTCTCTTTTCTTTTCTACATTCTCTTTCAAGACCAAAGCTTTTCATTTGGTTGGAAACTCACTTTCCTTTATAATAAAGCCCCAACCTCACCATAGTCCTAAACCTCTCATGTGCATACCCCATTCTGCACTTCCACTTAGTGACTGGAGTCTGAGTATAGAGTTTTAAAGGCAATGATGAATTTTGCATGCAGGAAGATTGCCCGTGTTAGCTACAGACTTTTCTACCTCTTCATTCCCCCCAAGAGAATAGCCTGCTGAACTAATACAATATCTTTCACAATATTTAATCAGAACCAATAATTTTCAGCTTTATAAGAAGAAGAACATATGCTTTATTACAGTATTTCAATATGCTGTTGAGGAGAAGATAGTAATCAGTCACAAAACAATTCAGAAAACCTACCTAGAGCAATGATGGCAGAAGAATGCCTAACAGTTATCCAGCAATAACTTGGAAAGTATGTTAGACTCAAATGTAGTCGGCAACCCATTACAGTAAGGATACTACTATCAGTTTATAAATGGTCATAATTGTAAATGCTCAAAGTTCAATTTTCAGGAAGGACAGATGTTATTCAACAGAACTGCTCAAAACATTGTTTCTCAGACCACAAAGACCAGCTCTTCTACTATGGCAGAACAACCATGTGAAACATGGAAACTTCGCAACATGGAAAACTTAAATGCTTTGGCATTCAATGGAGATAAAATCCACTAAATTTAGGCACGCATTACACCTTTACTGTCCCAGCACCTGAGTAGAAAATGCAGACAATGCCATTTAAATCTGTACAGTGAATAGAAATCTGCAAACACAGAATTAAATTCAGTCTAAACCACTATGTCTTTATTTCTGCTGGGTTTCAATCTGCTTCTGGTTATCAGATGTGGAAGGCACTGTGCTTAATTTGCATTTGTTTTAATAAAGTAGTTGTCCTAGAAGTATTTTAGAGGTTGATGAAAACTGATTAATCCCCAGTATTTTATAATGGTGTAACATTTAGTAGGGAGGACTTTAAACAATTTAAGAAGAGGAATAAAATTATGGAAGCAAATACAAGCTAACTTGACTACAGGTATATTAGTATGGTGAGGTTTTGGAGTCTTCATCTGGGGAGATAATCTTAACACCTGACTGAACATGGTCCTGAGCAGCCTGCTTTAGCTCACCCTGCCTGGGTAAGGCATGGGAACAATGACCTGTCAGCCTCAACTCTTCTGTGATTCTGTGATTCTCCCGGGCTTATTTCTTTCATTATCTAGAAACAGCCAAATTTTTCTACTAAATCTCTGTTGCTGCAAAGTAGGATATACAGAATATATCCTGTTTATAAATATGATCTTGTTACCACCAGGAAATAAACTGTCAGTTAATTTAATGAATTAAAAAAATAAAAACACATCTCAGTTGAAAGCTAGCTTGGAAGTAGCCCAGAGGTCAGAAACTGAAATCTTTGATGTATGCTTGATTATCTCAGTCTTCAACATATGTCCTTGCATGATGCTGTCTGTAAGTTTCTGAAAATGGTGAAGACACTCCACATTTCCAGTGGGTGTAGGAACAGTGAAAACAAGCAAGAAAGTGAACTTCCTGGATAATGCAATAGAAATAGCATCTCTAAGCCCATCTGAAACTTCATTTAACCAGCTAAGGTTTACAGTCAGTCTAACATTACAGTGCTAAATTCATTCAGAGGTTCAGTTGGCTTACTGCAAGTGAAAACAGTATTGCAAGCATTGATGTAATTTCTGAATTTGACACTAGGCACAGATACTCTGATGGGTTACAGGTCATTTAAGTCTGAACATTCAAGTCTGCCTATGTAAGTTACATCAAAACAACAACAAAAATTTGTTTTAAAATCATAAGATGATTAAGACTTGTAAAATAATTCTGTGAGTACTGAAGAATCTCTGCAAGAAATGAAAGATTTTAAAGAGGTAAAAAGAACCAGGTTTTCACTAATATTTTGTTAATTGAATGCATTTGGGCCCGAATTTTCAGAGCATTTAAAAAAAAACAAGCATAGATCCAATTCATTTCAGTCACAGCTGTGATCACTTGGCACTTGTATGGATCTGCCAAGGATGACTCAAATAGGTACCTAGAAAATGTGGCCATTTTTAGCAGCCATTAGCAGCCATATGAAAATTTTAATTTAAATGTCTCAATTACCATCACATTAGAACTTTGTGGTAGATTCAGTTCTCACTGTCACAATTCAAATCCATTATCCTTCACCTGCCATTTTTAGACACACTCTGGTCCTACAGACTTTCCTAGTTACATGATGGATGAATCAGTTTTCTTTTGATCTTTAGTTCCATCGCAGTTTATGTTTCCAAAACAGAGTCTATTGAATTAGGCAAAATGAGAAAATCTTCTTCCAAGAAAAAACAAATAAGGAATATACTACCTAAAACATACATGTAAGGCCTAAATTAACATTGCTGAATCAACATTAATTCTTGGGTTTCCTAAGGTTTGAACGTAGAAAATTAACATTCTTGCACTGCAATGCATATAATTTCAGATTTTTTTTTTTTTGCGAGAAAATAAATAGCAAAAATTAACCATGTTGTATCTTGCATGTGATCAACAGCACAGAACTTTAGAAGCCTCTCTGGAAAAATAGCTGATAAATAAGAGGCTATTGTTTTAGCTGATGTTACAGCCATGCTTCACAGGTATTTTTCTCCCAACAGAAAAATTTTGGAGCAATTAAGCTGGAAATAGTATAGTTATGTTGGCAGATTGAAGCCCTGGAGCTAATGAGCCTGTGGTCTTAGCACAGGGTGTTTTGGAATTTGTGTTTTAGAATGGATGCAGTTTGGAGCTGACATGGCTAAGCCACTTCTGAACTATTTCAATTGGAATACACTGGACTCTGTGGGCATGTTGGCTGCTGGGTAGAGCTGAAGCATGTCTCGTGCACAGAGTCATGCACTACTGAGTTCAGCATGCTTATTGTTCAGGAAATTATGGTGCTCAATTCTAAAAGCTTACTAAGATCACTAAGATGTGTGATTCCTTACTACAAGAACTATAGTATCCAAAAGTTCAAAATTTGGCTGTATTTGGCTGGACAAAACCAAGGTTTTGCTTCAAAGCAGACATAGGCTAAGAACTTATGAAAGGCTTTTATAGTAGAAGGCAATATGTGAAAAATATTCAGCAGCCAACACCTGACATAAGACTTTCAGTCCAGAGTTTGAAATTTTAGGAAATTTAAATGCAAGTCAAATTTGAATATTAAAGTAGTAGAGTGTTAGACAACCTTAAGCCTAAGATATTATCTAAAATTAGTGTCTTTTATGTGTAGGAGCTTGTGTAAAATGAAAATATGAAACTGTTACTTTTTTGTTAGCCTACTGCTTATCTGCTTTCAAACAAACTAAAAAACACATTATGGCTTCTATGATCCTATATTCTTTTCTTCCCCATATCTTGAAACACGTGTAATTCAGGTTTTATAAGGTCTTTTCAGAAGGGAAATGCATATTTGCTTCTCTTTACTGTGGTGGCAAGTACATGACTAAATGTTGTCAAGGATGTATAAACTTGTATAAGTGATTTCAATGAAGAATTAATGGAAAATAAGATAGATAAATCTCAGTGTTTCAGATAGAACAGAAACATTCTCCATCAGAAAAAGACAATCCTCCATGTTACTAACCACATTATTGTGACTTTATCAAATGATGAGTAAACCAAAGACTGGGAAGAAGTTTGGTATGGTTGTCTTTCATGATATTACTAATATTTTATAATGTATGGCATTGATGAATAACCTTTCATGTATGTTTACAAAGTAATGGCATAATTGTTCATGCTTGCATGATAATTAAATGTGTTGATGTTTACAATTAGATGTAATAACATAAAGATGGTCTGAACATTTGCCAATGTATCTTCTATCTGTATTTTTAAAAAAAATAATATAGAGTAGTAACTAATTAGGTGATTAATCTTTGACAATTTATGAATGGTCTGCCTGATACACACACTAGCAGACACACATACACACATTTAAATTCTTATCTGCCTTCACAGAATGAGGTGGATAAAGTCTGTACGTTTTTAGTATAATGCCTTACTTCAGTCTAAGGCACATTATCCTTACAGAACACTTGACTGGGTTTGAACTGCAATAAAATATATGCAATAGTGAAGTATTTTACAATAAAGTTTACAATATCTGATATAAAAAACTTCTTAGTACTCTGATTTGTATGTATATTTTAAACTAGTAGCATGAATCAATCAGCTCCTGTAGAGGAATGACAAAAGGGGTCTTTTAGATGTCTGACATGAATTTGCATAAGAATAGATGGTTTTTGTATTTTGATAAAGGTGTTTCCTGTTCACTAAAACTGAAAACGTTCAATTTTTTTTTTTTGCAGTGACATTATAAAGGACAATAAGCTACAAGTATTAAAATTTCAAAATAAGCACAATGCAATCTTTAACCCTTGCAATTAACTGCAATTTCCTTACAGAAAACTGATAAATTATGGGCTAATAAACTATCTCTAAATAAATACTAATATATTTGTATTTTCAAATGTTCTTTGGGAAACCTTGGCTTAACTTTTAACTTTTCAAGGTCTGGGGATTAATGTGGCCTCATTTCTGAAGAAACAAACATTTTATTAAAACTAACCTGTAGGAAACTTAAACACAGCAGGAACTTAATAACCTTTGCCCATTGCAGCTTTACAGAACCTAAAAAAGAGGACAGTGCATAAGTTCTGCATAACACATCTGATATGTTACAGTTGTGAAACTGTAACCATGAGCAGCTAATCTAATTTAAAAAAAAATCAGAATTGATTATTAAGCTTCAAGGGAGCTGTGAACAAGGGTTAGTGATTGAAAAATATAAGGATTTCCATTCAAACAGTCAAATTAAGTGTTCAGCCCCTATTTAGGAGCCTTTTCAATATATTTTATACCCTGGGGAACCTAGATCCAACCAAGAGCCATGGCCTGTGGTTGTTCTGCCTACATTTGCAACAGCTTGAGGTATGCCATCTCACATGGTTTAGGGAAATTGCTGCCAGCATAAGACAAATAATTCCCTCCCTCTGGTCCTCAAGAATAGCTGGAAAGTGTAATCTCTCATTATCAAACCTTCTGCTTTATTCTGTCCTGCTGTAGCTCTGTGACATTGGCCTTGTTCACAGTCATCTCATCTTTGTCACAGGTACGTTTTTTGAATGTGACAAAACTGTATTTAGTAATCATTTGCTTGACAGATATGTATTTGTAAAACATTATATATGGTAAAATTGAAAGTTTCCACGAGTTTAATGCAAAAATATATACATTTTTGCCCATGTAGGTTCACATATTTCAGTTGAACACATAAAGCCTTGATTATGATGTAATCCTGTATGTTCTACTTTTAAATAATAAAGGTGTCATCCTACTTGAAGACTCCTTGTATTCAGTGTTTATTCTCTCCATTCCAATAATTCTTTCAAATTTATGTATTTCAATAGCTTCAAATTTTATCTTGAATTTTAGATTTGTCATGACCATTACTTTATTGCTTCCTTATATGTAGGTAAGTCTATCCAGTGCAAACAGGTTTCACTCAGGATAAAAAAGTGCTCATTTGCCACTGTCACCAACAGCCCAAAGGTAAAATCTTACCATTCATACATTCAATCTTGATTTTTACAGCCAAGAACTTTCGGATGTAATTACTTTGACTTATTCAAATTATTTCAGCTGACTCTAATCAGCAACAGGGGTGTCCTATCTCAGAGCATCTGAGCACTCTGAAAACATCAGGCTTTATGGCTCTCCATACTGAATGAGAATATTGCTATTGCTTAAATTGGCAAGAACAACTAAAGCCACTGAAAGCCTCATGGCCTTTTGGTGTCTGCAAAAGCTCTCAAGCAGATCTCATCCCCTTCTGTGGGAATATACTGTAGGAGTGTAATCAGTAGAAACAGGATCTTGATTTCTGAGTAGTAGGGAAAATGGCAGAGGACATGCTCCAACATCTTAAAAGATCCTTGTTAGAAAGGACAGAGGCTGTTACTGGAAAATCTGGGAAGAACATTGAGTTTGATATTTTATAGGAAATCAGAGGCAGAATCAAGACTGGTGTAAACATTTTTGAAGAGCAGTTCTATGCCTAAGTCCTGAAAATTCTATGTTAGACAATTTACAAATATTTTTTCCTAGAAACTTTTGTCTACAGAGATGTTATTGGATATTGGAGTGTAATGTAGTTATAATGCATAATGATAAGGAAACACAGGAGGGAAAAAAAAGTATGCCTGAATTTATATTCTCAAAAATATAGACTGAGTGTTGCCCCAAAGGGCCACTACAAGAAATGGTCTCATTTATACAAACTCTGTGCTATTCTCTTTGAAGTGTGATACAAAATTTTTCTCTTCTGAAAAGATATCATATAGAGAAGAAACAGTGAAAGCTTTACTAATAAAGTGTATCACATCCCTTGAACACAGTGCTCATTCCCAACCACATTCTGGAACTTGGTTTTACTTTTTACTTATCCTATCACAGCTAACTTTCAACCAATTCTTCTCAACAAGTGCCTTTAATAATAACTGGCAAAAAGCTTCCCTCTTGCTCTGACTGATTTCCAATATAAACTAGGTAACTTTCCCCAAAAGAGCAAAAAGCACCAGTGCAGATAGAAACAGTTTAACATGAATGGGGAGAAAAGAATGACTGGACAAGATTGTCTCTCACAGTCCAGTCACTGCACATTAACTCACTTAGACTATGTATATCTGTTCTCTCTACAGGTCTATTTCCACCAAGCCTTATACATTTTAGTTTTTGGAATAAAATTCAATTTAGTGGATGATGGTTTTATATTGTCTAAGTTAATTTCCTGGACTTATTCTTCTCTTCACTCGTTTTACTGCAGGAAAAGATTCAAGCATGGGAATGGTTATTTGATTGTCACATGTTTATATTGGGAATTCTTGAGAATACCATCTATACACTTTCTTGGGAATTCAGTGATCCATCACTATCAAAATTTCATGCTCTCACATTTATTCTTTTCTTAAATTGCACACACATATACAAATGTCATAAAAACCTGCCACTATACAGGCAACATAATTAACACACTATGCCCTCTATTGCACATGCTACCCATGGTCAAACCTTCCCTGTTATGTCAAAGCTGCTATTGCAGAAAGTTAGATATTTTATATTAGAAGTTGTTTGACCAACACATTCACTTCCCTCAGCAACTCTGCAGAAATTTTTTGTGGCACTTTGCTAGTAATAAGATTTTATTCAGCATAGAAAAAAATGACAAATTCTGATTGCTAAATAAGACCCCACAAATTATTTTAATATTGGGCTTTGAGATTATGCCTGATTAAGCTGGAGTTTACTGATCCCTATAGCCTTTAACCCTATATAGCCTATATACCCGGGGGTGAAGATACTTATAATTCAGAAATGAAGTCTAAGTTGTTTATCTCTTTTATTTCAAAGTTCCAAGAGGAACTTTGTTTCCATCCTGAAAAGAGGACATAGCTCTCTGTGTCCCTGTTACGTATTTGAACAGATCAGTAGAGGATCTGTACAGACCTCCAGACCCCAAGTCTGGCATAGTGTCACTATGACACTTGTAATATCTTTATATGATGCAATATTTTGCAGTGACCCCCACTAAGTTCCGCAGATGGCTAAGTTTCTCTGAGAAAATTTTAGTTTCTATAATGAGCTAAATTTTACATCGTGGAAATGAGGTTTATGAACAACCAAAGCTGTAGACAAGAGATTATATGGATACTTGCAAATTCAGGTTTTATATCCATTTCTTTCTACCTGAAGATGTTTGATTTTATTGTTTTTAACACTTTTTAGGACTTTTTTGAGTGTGTCTTTCAATGCAAGTGTTACACAGGAGAAGCTGAAGCAACACAAACCCCATCCAATCCACCTTCTTACACTGACATTGTTTTTAAATTTATACTTTTCTGAAATTCAGTCTAAATAGATGATTTTCTTAAAAGGCTCATTTTGACTAACAATGGGAAAATAATTTTCAACTTTTAAAAATCCCCATAATTCAGTATGTATTGTGAACTATATTTATGAAGGAAGCAGGATCAGTATTTAAATTTTTTTGGCATTGTTTTATTGTTATTAACTAAGTGGTTATTTAAAGCACCTTATCATCAGTTGTTAAGATTTCTTGAATATTTCCTTTTGAAGAAGGGCAAAAGGTACATAACGTCTAAGAGAAAATGAAAGGCAGCTGTTTCTTCAGTGTTTCAAGTGATTAGAACAGCAGAAGCCTTAGCCTGCCTGATACTGTGTAAAGCTGAGACATGAAATAAAGGGAAACTGGTATAAAAAACTCATCAAGAAGGAATTCTGATGGGAAGGTCGTCCAGCTTTGTTCGTGTCAGTGTGGAGGCAGAAAAGAAAGAGACACTGGTATGAAAACACCAATAGGTATTTTTCAGACGTTAAAAATAGCAGGAAGTTATTTGACTATTAAATGTATTGGAGTTACTTGTGTGAAAAACAGGTGGGAGTACAAAGGGGTTCTTCACCCCTTGGGGGAAAACAGTGTTACAAAGCATGCTGATTATTGTGTCAAAGCCTAGGTGTGGAGGATTTTTTTCCAAATCACCTAGTCCAGGTATTGTGACTTGATTTTGGGGTAGGAAACATGGATTTGTGTGTTCAGAAAATGTTTCTCTTACTGAGATTCTAATTTCATTCAAAGGAAATTTGAATAGATGGCAACTTTTCTTTGTTTTACACTGAACCAGTCTGGTTACAGGTATTCACTAAGTCATGGTTATTCGCTTCAGTGACTATTATAATGTAAATTTTATCCTCTTAGCAATTTTTATTAATATTTTTTAAACCAAACCTGTTCCAGTTCAGTTCTGGTTTCCTAAATAACCATATGCTTTTTATGGAACCTGTCAGTAACAGCACTGTCCCAGGCAAATGATGAATAGGTATTTTGACTTGGCTCTTGAAAGTGCTCCTTTTCATATTTCGTGGTGAGCTGTACAGAGGAACTCTAAAGGAATTGGTCTGAAACAGAAATTTTCGACAGACTCATTCTATACTGAGCGGAAAGTTATATTCCTACAGCTATTTTGTAATCGCATAATTTCATTAAAAACAGGTTTAAAAAGATCATACCTGTGCTCCATCTTTCTCTTTTGCTCTCAGTTGTGTTATGTGGGTTAAATTTCCATAAAACTACACATCTACATTCCTCAGTCTTTGCTAAACTTTTTTTTTATTAGGCAAGTGACTTTTTAAACTTTCATTCTTACTGTTTCAAAGCAGTTATCCTTTCAACTACTATTTTTCTCTCTTGCAGACTCGAATGTCAGAAAGCTGTACCCACTATCACATGACCTAAATATTCACTTAGAGTGAAATATTTTCAAAGCAGTGACCTTCCACAGCAGGTTACAAAATTGATAGTAAAAGCCATTCTATTGATGCTTCTCTTTTCCTTTGTTCCTTTCTCCCAAGGAAAGTAGATTGGAAATACAGCAATTATTCTGCCTGGATATTGAAAGGGATTTCTGAGCAACCTTGCACAATTGAGCTGGCACATGTAAAAACTGTTTCTGACTCACTGAGCTGGCATATACTGCTAAATCAGCATTGGCAGGACTCCAGGCAGCCTGTCACCAGCACTGGATATTGCACTAAGTACCAGTTCTGAGTATTGTATCCAAATTGGTTTTATTGAATTGTTTCATTCAGTGCTGCAAGGTCTGGCTTAAGAAACTAAAGCTTTGGACTAAAAATAAAAAGACCACAGTGGAACTAAACACGTGCCAGCTGAGCTATGGTAACTGAGTATGTTGTTAATAGAAAAGACTTCGCTTAAATTCCTTTCAATGCCCATATTTTCTTACTCACAGGGACTTTTATATATTTTACAAAAGCATCAATTAGTTTACAAATTATCTTTATTAAATAGTTCAGAAAATAAAAACATGGACCAAACATACCAAGAATGATTATTAAGTAAAATGCCCGTTATTTTTCAGGAATGTTTTGTTTTGGTTTTTTTTTCTGGAGGGAATACCTTAGAAACTCTGCTCTTTTGTACGTAACTAGGTAAATCTTGATGTGGTAGCAAAGTAGTCAATTTCTCACTTCAGTTTCAGGAGTGTCATATTTTCTTTAATTTTCTGCAAACTAGGAACATCCTCAGTGACAGCAATCACTGTTCAGCCATTCATACAGATTTACTAGTCTGTGATTATTCAGTTGAATCTGGGCTGTATCCTTGGTGTATAAAAAGTGATACCCACTGTGGACAAGATTAGTCCCACATGAACTTAGGCACACACCAAGAACCTTCCAATATACTTGATGAAAAATAATATGACTAGGTCTCCAGTAAGGTTTATTTATTAAAAGGTGCTAACTTTAGAGAGAGAGAGAGAACAAGGAGGTAAAACTATCAGGAAATAGGACATTAGAATAGTGGAGCCTGAGATCATGCATCCTGGATGCCAGAAAGACTGTAAAGCTCTAAAAAGCCTGTGAGATTTTTGTTGCTCTTCCTGTTTGTGTAAATTGGATTAAAGACAATTCTGTCACCTACCTAGGCTTTAATACTCTTTGACTGCATAGTAGGCTTAGTCATAGGCATTTGGAAAATGGGAAAAATTATAAGAAATAATCTGATCTACCCTTCTCCAAGACCATTAGGAAATCTGGTCTTAAAACCCTACAGGAATGGATTTAAAGATGGTCTGACAGATTATAAACAATTTGTTTGGTTGAAGTCTAAAACTTCTTTGATTATAAATGCCTATATTACCAACTCTCCAGTTAGAGCAGGGTCACTCTCAGCCTCCTGCTTGATAGGAAATGCTAAAGTGCTTGATTGTCCCTATCTGCAGTTTCTGCACATACATTGGAATGGAATAAATCTTTTTCAGATACAGGTGAAGTAAACATATTAATTTACAAAATAGAAAGATAATACAGGTATTGAGACAATAGGTACAGAAATGAAAAGATTACTACAGCTCTATACAGTAAGCGCTGAAAAGTTTTTCTCACCCTATTTATATCTAGCTGTCAAGCTGAAACATACTTCATGGTTTCTGGCTGAGGTACAGCTCTGCATCTTCAAGGTGTTTTAATGGAAAGGAATAAGCATTTTTATAGCAGATTATTTATGAGAGCTATTCACATTCAAAATCTCCCTGCTTACCACTCTTTCTGGTGTCTTAATATCGAGTCAGTGGTGAGTAGTTTCCTTTTATCACTTAATCATCTTTCCTTTCCAGCACTGAAAATGCAAAGGTCTTCTGGGCGTGTTCAGATGCCATGATAACCTGCTGAAATACTCCGAGTTGCTCAGAGGTGAATCACCACCAAACAAAAAGGAAAATATTTTTTCTTACCTCCTATATCTTAGTCATTGTTGCCTTCACATTTATGAAGATAAATTGTACTTTATATTTAATCTAAATGTATAAGTTGACAATTAAACTCCTCCAGCTGGGATTAATGCTTACTTTTAATTGTGTCATTTTATTGTTTTTTGATCAAGACTGGATAATTAAAACTGACTTTGGATGGTATTGAGCTTGGGATGAACTTAGCCATTAAACCTGTCTTTAAGGTTCATGTAGCTGCTGGTGATTCTACAATCTGCTGAATGTATTTACAGCCATATGTTGTTATAATTTATAATTACATGGTAGTTGCAAAGGTCTGGTTTAACTCTTCTTTCTGCAATTTCAGCCTATTCTTTCTCATCTTATCCAGCATATGCCATGTTAATAACAGATTCCTTTCCTGCTGCCTTTTCTCAGCTTTTTGAGCTACTTCCTTCCAACCTGTAATCATGTCATGTTTTCCAGGTCTCTGTCCATTTTACATCCTTTTTTATGCACTCTGTACATAACTTTATTTGACTATCATTTTCCAAGACTGGATGGAGTTCTCTAGTTGATATCAAGCAGACCAAAAGGATAATTCAACATGACTTGAACAACAAGGTGTTAGACTGCTGTAGATCGTGTTCTCCCTCTCTTGGTGCTGCCCATACCCTGTCTGTATAGCTGATCATTCTGCTGATATGTAATAATTTGACATTTGTTCCTTTTGAGCATCCCTTCCAGCATCTCTTTTTCAGTTTATGAAAAACCTTTTGAATGAAATTATAGTTTGCATTATATTTCCGCCTTATCCTAAGCTGTATCATCTTCAAATGTGATGTCTCTTTTCTATTTTGTGATGCAAATCAATAACAAAATATGGAACAAAACTCAAGACAGATCCTTGTGGGTCCTGTAGAGGTGAATCATTCTAGTTAGATAATGTGGAAGGATTTTCAGTTCACTTGGTACTAGCTGCATCACTGTACATTAGTTTGCTATGAAGATGTTATGGTGGATAGTGCTGAAAGCCCTATGAGGGCAATATAAATTAACTCTCTTATTATATTTGCATACAAGCAAGTTTACACATTTTAAATATGCATTAGCATGGATATATTCAAACAACATATTTTAACACACAGAAGTTACAGACTGTAAATGAATGCAACTATTTCAGATGAATGAGTATTACTTTGCTGAAAAAATACAGTTAACTTCATGTATATCTCTTGATATTAAAAAGGCTTCTTGGAAAAAAAAAAGAGTATATGAAAATCTACACTGAAATCAATTTCAGCCACTTAACATAGATAGGCCTCATGGTTTCTGACAAAAAAATGCCAAGTTTTTCCAACTCTCCAGCTGCAGTCTCTATGGCATCACTATTTCTCTGCACTTTCAGCTCATGAAGATATGAATGCTGAAATCTCGAGTCTGCTGCTCTTCTAGAACTGAGTGACACAAAGGAATTTACTTAGAAGGGCAGCAGAATTTCAATCCCAGATGAAAGGAAACAGCTTTGGTTATCACTTAAACAAAAATGGTTTCTGTCCTAAATGGATGTGTGATGTATTGTGTGGTGTCATTCATTCTAAAAGGTTTGCTAAATAGTTCTAGGATTAGATAATCATCAAAACCGAAATATTTGAATTGCTTTGAGCTGATTCCTAAAGGACATCTTCCTATGTCTGTGAAAGAACTCTGATGATGATAATATATAGCAGAATAAATACCTTTGTAAGCCACTCTGTCTGGGATTATTCAGTGATTTTGCTTTGGAAATCTTTGTAATTCCTATGACCTATAGTTTTTTTACTGTTGAAAAAAAACAACAATCCACAGTTATATTTTTCCAAAAGCAGAACAAAGAGAAGAAATAACAGACTTTTCACAAGGGACTTGGTATTATCTGAAACACTGAATAAAAATCTCATTCTGTTTCTTCAATTAGTTGATGGATTTCAGTAGGTGTGCCTGCAATCCAATCAATTTTAAAACAGCTGTAAAAACAGATTTCATTCATTGAAGGATATCCTACAGATGGATCAACAGCAAAGTTAGTAAACTTTTATAAAAGAGAATGTGATGAATTACAAATATTCTGGTAGTACCATGCAATTTACCCCAAGACTGATTTGTCAGTGATATTTGGGTAATTGCTCCTTTGGAAACCACCAGTATAGCTGAGGAATAATATATATTAAAAAACTTGCTTTATCTAGCAGCAGAGAGAAGTTTCTTTGCAAAAAATCTTGTGAAACACCATAATAACTGGTTAACACTCATCTGTACATTTTAAAAGGGTGTTTACATAAATAAAATACCATAATAATATTAGACATACAGAATGTTGAGATCAGCTATGGTAGCCTTGCTAATACTTTGGTCTGTGTGTGCATTCTTGGGAACAAAGGATGTTTTTGCTGGAACTAGTTCTCAGAACATGAGATACAACTGAATGCTGACAGCAATCATTCATGGTGCCTTATTAAAAATGTTGTTTCTGGTGACAATAAATTACATTTCTCTCCTTTAAAACACGGTGATTACAAAAGGGTTGAGAGTGAGGGAAGCTCAATATGAAACATCCAAAGAGAAACACTGAAGTGTTTAGCAGCACATTTCCGCTTTCAATAACAAAATATTAGTATTTATCTCTGAGTTACAATGAACACAGAAAAAGGAGTATCCAAAGAGGAAAAAAATTGCCAAGCAGGAAAATTCAGCATATTTATTGATTTTATGTTTCCAAAGGCAGAGAGGATGCAACAACATTTTCACTTTGCAAGCACATTTCCTGGGACTGTTCTCTCCTTCCTTAGTCTAAATACGAATTAAGAGTATACCTCTAAATACTCAGGCAATTATAGGAAACTTCTGCTTCTATTTGTGATAATAGGTAACAGTTTTAGGAACCATTTATCACAATTGATGACATTTTAATCGCAAGTATTGCAAGATATGAGGGGAGTTGTCATTATATCTGCTACAGGGTTAGTTACTGTTACTGTACAATCCCATACTGAAGGTCCAGCAACTTCTTGTCTGGTATTTTTCTGAGAATGATATGTTTTGAGGATGCTTTGTCTGCTGAATCCTTTCTAATATGGCCTACTTGTAGAATGTATTCTGTTATGCTCCTCTTCGTAATCAAACGAGCACAGAGAAATGATGGCTGTTGGGGGTGTTTGTTCCAGGCCCATCACAGAAGACCCTCAAAGGTCCCTTTCCAGGTGACCAGAGGAGCACAGGGGCATAAAACGAGGTGAGAAATGCAAATTAGGGATGGAAAGGAAGAATCATCATATCAAACCTTTTCTGGGACAGGCTAAGCCTCATTTTCCAGGTGTGAAACCCCTGGATGAGTCAATGCTCACCTCACATTTGCTGCCTAAAGGTAAGGGACATATTATGGAATGAAAGAGAAGAACATTTCAGGATTATCCAGGATTTAGTATGGGATGTTTAAGGGAGGAACTAATGGCAGGAAAAGGGAATAATTTAGATTGAGGACGTGTGGGAAAAAGGATGAATAAGGTGATAAAAAGGGCCTGTAACATAAATAGTTGCTTGTGGGTGTGCTTGTGTGGCCATACCTTGTACCCGAAAAATGCAGTCTGTTCTACCTTCTTATTAAATTCCTTCCCTACTCTTTCTTAAGGGACTGTCTATTTTGTGTGTGTGGTCTGTGTGTGCATTCTGTCTATTTTGTGTGTGTGGTCTGTGTGTGTATGGCTCTGGGTGCATCAAGGGGAGTCACACTGTGGGTGGAAGGGTCTGTGTGTCTGTGGTGTCAGTGACCAGAGGATGTGCAGCACGGGGTGAGTGTGTGAGCAGTAGCAAAGAGCAGGCCAGACAAATCTGCAAGGGGGTGAAGTTGCCAGAGAGCTCTGTGTGTATGTGTGTCTGCCTGTTTGTCTGTCTGAAGGGGACACCACAGGAAGTTGTTGGAGGGAGCAGGGGACTTCAACCTGATCCAGAGAGCAAGCAGAAAGACTCTGGGGTCTGCTGGTCTCCAGAGGTGAGTGCTGATGTTTGTGTAACTCATGGGGAACTGTGAACAGTGTCACTGCTCATGGAGACTGCTAAAGTATTCCACTGTCCCTCTTCTGGCTTTCACTGTGTTCCTAGACAATGAACTTAAAAAGTCACTGTGTATCTTTCCAGTACAAAAGCTGATGAAATAAAGTATTCTGCATGAGTATAATTTCAAATCCCAGGCTAATGAAGAAAAAAATATTACCAGATATGTGCACAAGCATGCCTCTGTCTTACAAATGGAAACTAATGCAGTTCTGCTGAAAAAAACCATATAATAAAAAACAGACACATGTTATCAATTATATCCTATACATAATCTACAGTTGGCTCATAATTCAGAGAATGATTTTTTTCTTCACAACTGTTTCAGCAGAGTTACAGCAGAATGAAGATATGAGCTGTCAGTAGAATGACTATTGCTTTGACAGCCACTGAAAACCTTCATATGTGAGGATGATGACGGAAAAGCTAAAACTGTAGCCAATTACAGTATCACCTTTATATTCAGGGCTGTCTGCAAACAAATAGCTGTTCCTTTATGCAATCTCTACATTCAGTCACTGTTAGAGTGAGGGTAAACAAAGTGATTAAAAATAACTTTAAAAATAATTTATTAATTTCCAATACTTTTGTGGGTCATTTTCAAAGTGTTTGATACAGACAGTCTGACATCTCATTCAAGTTTTGAAATTAGGGACTTGGCTAGCAACAACAAAGTGTCAGTGCTTTCTTGGCAATGAGCATTAATGTTGTTTTAAGACTCTGCCTGTGAGTATAGCATATAGTTTATATTTAGAAAGATAATCCTACAGGGATTCCATAAATCTGCAAAATGGTCAGACTTTCATGCTCTTAACAGTCCACTGCACAGCAGCATTTCTGTGTATGACTCAGGAATAAAAAGTGCTAGGTCAGCTTCACATCAACAAGCCAGACACTTACTTTAAACATGGGGTTTTTTTCTTTATTATGAATGAAGTTTTAATTTTTGATACTGCTTATTGATCTATCCTCATTTGTTTTTTGTAATGCTAGTGACTTTTATATAATAACAAAGGAAAAGTACCCTGCTTTTCTTTTAATGAAAAAATAATTCATCTTTAACACTCAGACTGAAGCAGCTTCTTTTTAAGATTTATAGAAAAGTTAGTTATGGTATGATTTAATGATAAAAACCAGTAGTTGCAACTTTAAAATCAATATGTATTTTTGTGTAAGTATCATGAAGTAATAGTAGAAAAGAATTCATCATTCCTGATGTGGAGAAAGACATAACTACGTTGCTACATATCTTTTCAGTCAAGTAACATCTTGTGTGTTCTTTCATGGCCAAAGGTTCACACTATTGCATTTAATTAAAAAATGAAATGCTGTTAAATGTTCAGATGGAGCATACATTAAGACTCATTACTAATTAGATCTTTCTCAAGATGGACCTACTTGTGCTTGGCAGAAAAGTTGCAATAAAACTTTTTTAACAAGCAATACAGATAGAATGAGGACTCACATCCTAGAAAATGTTTCCAGGTTATGTACAACCAATATTAAAAACCAAACAGCTGTGATTCTCTGGGTCTCTCCATATAGGTACATATGTA
Source organism: Petroica traversi (assembly GCA_025920805.1). NCBI lineage: Eukaryota > Metazoa > Chordata > Aves > Passeriformes > Petroicidae > Petroica > Petroica traversi. The sequence continues at coordinate 24,295,062 of JAHLSL010000007.1, forward strand.
CATGCACAGAGACAGACAGGAGAATCTTGATGATCTTGGTGTAAAGGCATCATTTGGGTAACTTTAGTTATAATTATTTATCCTATGGTGCAATACCAGCCTGCTAACCCCAAAGGAATTCAGGACCGTGCATAACAAGCATACATAAATAATCTGCTGTTGCCATCTAGAAAGTGCAGAACTTGCATTATTTTGAAACAGTGCACCAAAATTCTGTTCTCTTACTGTGTTCTTGAACATATTCTGGGGCTTAAGAAAGCCAGAAGAGAACTATCCTGTTCTTAGATAAGATACATCTTTTTGCAGTCTTCGAGTGTTAATTTTTTTTCGAAGTATTTGATTCATTAATAGATGCATATATACTCCTTTTATTTATACTGCCTAAGTCTGTTAGTCCTGGTTTCAGTTAGAAAGAACATTTGAAAAACTGCATCAGAAAAATCTATATGCTTGGATTTGGTACTCCTTACTTTCAAAAAAATTTTTGCAGTTTAAATTTATTTACTGACTGACTAAGCTTCATGGAAAATGCAAACTGGAATTCTTCAGTATGACACAAATCTTAACGTGTCTTTCATGTTCCAGTGTCACATTTAGAGAGTTTTTAATAATATGTAACTGATGAATACAACTGATTTACAAACTCCACAAATGACACAGAGCAGTATCAGCATAAAAACTATTTACTGTATTTCTGAGAAATCTGCAGGATCTGAAAAATAGATTGCAACTTTTAAAATTGTGTTTCATGACACTAGCTGTAGTATCTGTGTTTTGGTTTTAGCTTTTTACTATGACAGGTATACAAAAATTGGAAAGGCCAGTATGAAAATGCAGTTTAATTTTAGTTAAGAGGAAATTCACAAATTGCAAAAAAATAAAGGCTGCATAGACAAATTAAGCATAATTTTTGGCAAAATAGTAGGCTTACTTACATATAGGAAATTTCCTCTGTCTTAAAACTGTCTTAACTATTGGATTCTAAATTATGAGAAACAAAAAAAACCCCCCAAAAAATCATACACTTAATAGAGTGTGCTTGAGGTTTTTGCCAAAACTTGCTTTAATTTAAAAGTCTCAGCTTATTTCTATATACATGGAGCAAACTGGTACATAAACAGTACGAATGAGGATGTTCATTTTGCCTTACTGAGTTCTGTGATTCTGTGCTCAGCTTATATAGAAAGAATCAAGCCACTGCTCATGCTATGTCAATGTTACTTGCTCTGATTCACGTGTATGATGACATATAGAGAATATACCTACACTGCTACTGGCATGTCTAGAAACATATTATTGGCACTCAGAGGTTTTTATCTTATTTATTTAATTTCAAATAAAAATATTTAAATGAGAGTAAAAATGTATGAGAAGTCTGGGATGTCAAAGTAGTTAGAGTTTAACCTCAGTCTCATTAAAAGTGCTACTTATCAACCTCACCATTCATGGGCCCACAAAATTCTAATGGCACAAATGACACAAAAGAAATGTGTATCAAAAAGGAAACCCTGTGTTCCACAGAAGTGGAACACTAAGCTTAAACAAGGTTATCCTCTTCAGATGGTTTCCTTATTCCAGCAGCTGTCAAATTCAAACTGGGCTCTGAGAGAGAAGGATCAGCAGCAGGATGCTGCTCTGCTGGGGTGGTGAGCCAGGCCAAGGGCAGCAGGGCAATGGCCTGACTGACAAGTCCCTGAACAAGGAGGGCAGAGCAGGGCTGGGGCCAGTCGGCCAAGCTGGACAGCAGGCAAGTCCAGAAACTTTAAGGTGGGTGTAAGGACAAGCCAGGCAGGGCTGGCCAGGGGTCAGGTTCAGGTCTGTGAGCTGCGTGGCTGGGTCCCTGCAGGGACTCAGTGCACCCCAGAAAGGGAACAAGGGCAATTGCCCAGATTTAATGCAGCTCCTGAGTGCAAGGGAATGGCCTCTGCTGAGGCTTCCCACAGCTCCTCCTCAAACAGCTCTCTGAATCCAGGCTGCACAGCTGCGCTGCTGTCAGTGCTGGCCCTGAGTCCGAGCAGCCAAAACCCATGAAGGGGCTCTGGCACCAACTTCCTTCAGTTCATCATTTCTCATTCCCTGATTGCAGCCAGGAACTGAGACACCACAGATCTCGCAGACTTGGGCACTGCTCACTGAATGACTTGTTGCCCCATTGAACTGAGCATTCACACTGTGTTGTTATTTCCCTTAGTGACCTCACATACTTATCAAATAGGACACTTTATATGTGAGAATATATTTTAAAGTCTCATTATCTGTCTATGAATGTTAAGCTACTGGTTTTGGCTGACATAGAGTTAATTTTCTTATGATTCCTTGTGTGGAGCTGTGTTTTGGATTTGTGCTGAACACTGTGATGATAATGTAGAGGTGTATTTGTTATTGTTGTGCAGGGCTTACACAGAGCCACTTTCATCCTTTTTGTTCTACCAGGCTAGAGAGGAAGCTGGGGGTGCGTGGAAGGTTGAGAGGAGACACAGCCAGGACAGGTGACCCCAAGTGACCAAAGGGATATTCCAGACCATGTGACATCATGCTCAGTATATAAGGTGAGGGGAAGGAGCAGGAAGGGGGGACATTTGGAGTGACAGTGTTTGTCTTCCTAAGTCACTGTTACACTGATGGAGCCCTGTTCTCCTGGAGATGGCTAAGCACCTGCCTGCCAATGGGAAGCGGGGAATTAATTCCTTGTTCTGCTTTGCTTGTGTGTGCAGCTTTTGCGTCCCCTGTTATTCGGTCTTTAACTCAATCCATGTGTTTTCTAGGTTTTACCCTTTCCATTTTCTCCCCAGTCCCACTGGTGGGGGAGTGAGTGAGCAGCTGCCTGGGACTTGGCTCCTGGTGGGGTTAAACCATGATACTATTGAACTGGCTTTCTCTAGACCAAAGGTCCAGCTTAATTTCAAGCTGAGAGATGGCATTAGCTACATACAAATCCCGTGTTCACTTTTGTCAGTCTATTTCCCTACTAAAGTGTACATAAATTAAAAAAAAAAAGTGTAAGATTCACCTATTTCTTTAGGGTTCTTGACTTAGTGCTCAGAATTATGGTCTGTGCAACCTAAAATCTCTTGTTTTAAATGCAGTGTGAACATTGGTATAATATGATGATGAATTTGTATATAACCTGTTCTGTAAAATCTACACTGTCTCTAAAATTCGAGAGGTCCTACGTGAATATTTCAATCATTAAAAAGTTACTACAGCCAGTCTTTTACTTTCTGTATGAGATACTGAAACTCTGGAGTAATTAGGGTTTTATAATATGTGCTCCTATACAAGTAATTTCACTTCTCTCTGCAGCCTATTAATGGTCTTCTAGATTCTGCAAATCAGTGTAACACTAAGTGTACAAGGGTCAAGTTCACCTGGAAAAGGCAGATATAAGTATCACATAAATCTTGGCAATTTGAAGTGACACCCATAGCTCAGGGCATTAGCACTGGATTAGAGTTACTGTACAATATAAATGTTTATGCTGTTTTGCAGTGTAATGCAGACAAGAGAACACAATCAAAGCTTTCACAGACATAAACAGACATCACACACTGTAATTATATTTGTCTGCAAGATTATAATAATCATAGATGGCAGGTATTATAAGGCAGTTCTTTTTTACTTTTTAACCCATTCAGTATACTCATCTTACTCCAAAAGCAATTTCCATTAATGGAGTATTATGTATATATATATATATATATATATATATATATATATATTTATATTTATATTTATATTTATATTTATATTTATTTGTATTTGTATTTGTATTTGTATCTGTATTTGTATTTGTATTTGTATTTGTATTTGTATCTGTATTTGTATTTGTATTTGTATTTGTATTTATATTTATGTATCAGAAGTTTTGGGGTGGGGAGGTCTATTTGTCCCCATTTCCAACCTCCCTGCAAAAGAAAAGACGGTGTAAAGAATCACATGCAATAGCCAGTGTGTGTTTATGTCCTTGCCAGTCCAGACTGCTTCCATTATGCTGCCGAATAAGGGGCAGAGCCTCATCACCTGAACCCCTGTGAGACAGAATGTCTCTAGCAGAGGACATGACACAGGGAAGAGCTTGTTTCCCCTTCCAGTTTATAATGAAGATTAATCATCTCTCCAAACTTAATGTCAGAGGTTGGCTATTTTGCTTGAGCAGCAAATTAGTCAGGAGACTGATTAAAGCCTCTGTTTGTTGTGAATGAATTGTTAAAAGGCAAATCAGTCCCTTTTAAAGGCCATTTCCTGCCCTGAGTCATTCACATAGGACTCACATTGAATTCAAGGAGAATTCAACAAGCTCCTCCAAGGGCAGAATTCATCCCACAGTTTAAAGGCTGTGAACTTTGTAAATCCTTAAAAACAGCTTATATGCAGTAGAAACTGTACTCACCTCAATATAATGCCTACAGTCTTAAATTAAGCATTAGAGTCTATGAATCCTACATGTTGAATTTTGACTGAAAACACAGAAAAAAGAAATTTACATTTTAAGTCTTACTGGTGTATGAATACAGAGCATTAAAAGAAACTGTTTTAAAAAAGGAATTCTTAACAATAGTCATGTGCTAATACTAAAAATCTATTGAGTAAAATGAAAGGAATTTGCATCTGTCACTGATAAAGAATGCATAAAGTTTCAACAGGAAAGATGCCTATTATCAAAGTTATCACAATGCACAAGAAGAATACACAATATTATTTTATTTTGGATGTGCAAGACTAGTTACTTGTCATCCTGAAAAGGAAAGCAAAACATATATTTTCCTGAGCATAACAGCCAGGACTCAGTTCATATTTTTAAGAGAATAACGACTGTTTACTCCATGTTCTCTCCATGCAGAGAACATAATTATCATTGCATGTATTAATGTGGCCTCATACTTTAAAAAGTGAGTAATAAATACTTTTCCAAAACTATTTCATCACTCAGACTTTTAACACAGTGCTATCATTAAGGAACTTAAATTTTCCACTTGGTCTGTTACTTTTCATGTCCTTAGCTCACACTGAGGCACAACAAGAACAAAGAACTTGTCTGTAGACATGTCTGTAGACATGCTCTTTTCAACAAATCATTTTTAGGGGTTTCAGGTGAAAAGAAGTTCTATGTATCAAGAAACATATGTACCAAGAAACAAATGGAAAACAGCAGAAGCAGCTCTTAAGGTTAGGAAGTAGCAGTTAAGATTTCTCTTAGTCAGTCTTTCTCTTAGAACCAAGTCCGATTGTATGGCAGTATGAAAGGCTTCTTAGAGATCACTCCTGTTAAAATCCCTTTCAGAGCAAGTAACTTGCCATCTGAGCCAAGTTGTATTTCTTTCTTGCACTGCTGGCCTCCCTGACAGTCCTTACATTGAGGGCAGGCAGCTGCTATTATCTGTTCAACTCATGGAAGACAAGTTAACCCTCTCCTCCCCAGGCATGTACAAATTGCCACAGGATGAAAAGAAAGACATTATCTCAGCTATTGTTCCATTGTGAGGTTCTGTGATCACCACCCAAAGCAAATATCCCATGCTTCTCTGAAAACTCAGTTTTACATAAACTCTTTACCCCCTAGTAAAAATCCATACATAATTGAAATTTATCTGGTTTCCAAGTATGTGATCCTGTATTTCAGACCTACCACTCACTTGCCTATTCTCTCCACTCTAGTGCCTGAATGTCAGCCCTCTTTCTGCTTGTGTTTTGTACAGAAGTAAAGTGGTGGTTCTGCTTTTCTTCTACAGTTGCGGTACAGAAAATGGTAGGAAACACACTGCTATGAAGAATAATAGAATTTTCATTCTATTCCATTTCTATTTCAGCTCTATCATTTCTGCTCATGGAATTGCACTTATTACCACTGCTGTAATAAATGTTTTATTTATACCTACAACTTGCAGATCTTGTATGCACTAGCATTTGCCAAGCTTCTATTTCATCTATGTTGATATTTGCATAATCATAGTATTTTACAGTATATGAACTACCTGACTGCATTTTAATGGAAGTATTTAACTGTACAGAAGAGTTTCTTGTAACTGTAACTGAACATAATATTGAAAAATGATAAGATTATTTCAAAATAGCAAAGAAAATTTCACTTATTTCAGTTACAGTACAAGATACCAGCTGCATAAATCCATATTTGTCCTCTGCTTCATCTTCTCTTATATTATGACAGATTGTGATAAGTAAATACAAGCATTTTCTGTCAAACGTAGAGCTTTGATCTTTAAAGAAGTAAAGTTCTGTCAGGTACAAAGATAACAAAAACATAGTATAGTTTTCTGCTCTTGAGAAATACCTGCCTACCAAGAATGCCCATAGAGTAGAAATTGGAACAGATAATAAAAAAGGGCAGTGACCCTCAAAAATATTTAGCAAACTGAAGCTGTAAGTAAAACATGACACACATTCATCAAGTCAGTAAATCAAAATGTGCTTTTATAATTCAGCCTTGTTTCACTCCAAAAGAAACTGATAAGAATGAAAAGACTTTGAAAAAAATTAAGAAGAATCTTATGAAGTTCAGCAAGGACAAATATAGTCTTACACCTGGGGAAACATAATCCAGGAGTGCCACACAGGCTGGGACCTACTGGTCAGGAAAGCAGTTCAGTGGAAAATGTTCAGTGTTCTGGTGGACAGAAAGTTCAATGTGATTGAACAGTGAGCTGCTGTGTAAAAGAAAGCCAAGAAGATGCTGGGTTGAATCAACAAGGACATCATCAACAGAGATAAAGAAGCAATTATCCCCCTCTGCTTAGTGATTTTCAGGCCACATTTGGAATACTGTGTTCAGTTTTGGTCCATGCTATACAAAAAAGATGTGGACTGACTGGAGATGGTCAGGGGAAGGACCACAAAGATGGGGAGCCTATCATATGAGGAAAGGCTGAGGGAAGTGGGGTTGTTCAGCCTTGAGAAAAGGCACAGGGAAGACTTTACCACCATGTACCTGTATTTGAGAGGTGGCTAAAATGAAGACAAAGACTCCTTTTTTTACAAGGAGTCAAATGGAAAAGTCAAGGCAAGTTATTCCTAGGGAGATTTCAGTTTGACACGAGTAAAATTTTTCACTATGAGAAAAATCAGCCTTTGGAATAATCTCCTGAGGGAAGTGATGGCTTCCCTGGCATTGGACAGTTTTAAAATTTGCCTGGCAAGATGTTGGGCCATCTTGTCTACACTGCAATTTTGTCAAAAAAGTTGGACCAGATGATCCTCAATGTTCCTTCCAACCTGGTATTCTATGATTCTATTATTAAGTTATGGATGTGTATGGAAAAGCTGCATAATATTTGTTTCTTGGTAATTCCAATTTCAACTGGAAAAGCCTGTGGAAGAAGCAACTGGATTTCTGAACAACAAATTATGAATTTTCTTAGAAAAATATAAAGGCCTCAACACTGAAAATTCTGGTTGGTACACAGCACTTTGCAAATGATTTCTGAAAATGAAAGTAGCATAATTAATTAATTTTTCAAGGTATTAAAGGAGACATTCTTACAACATTCAGTAATGTATTTCCTGGTTCATCATATTTTTGGCTATAATCCTAACTTGCATCTGTTTAAGCTAGATCATGGGTTTAGCCTTTCAAGTCCTGAAAAATGCAACATGACACGAATAGGAGAGACTCCGAATTGAATATAATATCAATGTTTATCATAATCATATGGAATTTGATGAAAGTGTCTTAATATTATTACATACATTATTTCATTGCTAATAAAAAATGTATTTTTGTTCTTGTTTGTAAAAAAAAAAGAATACAAGTGTAATGGAAGGCAGTGTGAGCTCCATCTAAATTAATGAAAAATAGAACACAAGGCTACTATTGTTTTTGTCTTGGATGTTGCTACATGGCCACTGATTAAGTTATTACACTGCTCAAAACAAGGCAGAACATCAAAACATGTAAATGCTTGAATATATCCAATGACATTTAATAAGGCTTTCAAGGATGCAGCTAATTTTAGCACAGTACACAAAGCCAAGAAGACTGGAATAGCAAAACAAGACTTGGCTAGACAACACTTGAGAGATTCAATGGGATCTGAAAATAGTGCCTTACCTACATTTTCAGGTGTGTTTTGATACCCCTTTCTTATTCAGATATTAGTCTTTCATGAAAAAAGGTTTTTATCCTGTCCTTACAAATTCCAACAATCCCTCTGAAGCAGGCCCCCAATGGGGACATACAAATTTAGTCTCTCATCTCTCACTGGTGATGCATTTAGGGAGAAAGAATGTCTATGGGGCAAAATATGAAGATGTGGCGGTAGCAGATTGAGAAATGGAATGATCATTGAAAAGATCTAGAAACATCCTCTGTCTTCTGCTTATATAAGAACACTATTAACAAATTCCTGTTAACAAAGTAATGCAGAATCTTAGGCAGTAAAAGGCACAAATAACCAGTATTTTGATATCTGGCTTTGTGCTGAAGGGCATTCCCTGAAGTTGCTGGTCCATAGAAATCTGTTGACTGTGGTACCAGTTTAATAGAGTCCTTTCTCTGCTGGCCAAGAACAAACATACAAATTAAATTGCAAAATTGAAGCATATAATTGCAAACATAAAGTACATTAAAATAAAAGAATAAATAAAGAATTTAAAATCCACGGAAACAGAAATATGGTGAAGAAAGAGAAATGGTAGTTTGTGCGAGTAGCTCTGAGAAACAGCAGGAAAAATTTAAATCCTTGGATGCTCTGACTGGAGGAACAGCATGTCCCAACACACAAAGCAAAATCTCCATAAACTGACAATTTCCCAACAGGCTTCGGACGAAAGCAGGATTTAACCTTAGGAGTCATTCTTGAAATTGAGAGCCAACATGCAAACATGTAGTTGATCCATAAAAGATGGTAGTTTTTGTAGCTTGTTTTAGTACACTAGACTTACAAAACACAAAAATGGTTTTACAGCCACATTTTAAAATTTAATTCCCTGAAACATTAGGAAAGATGTTTCTTTTCTCTTTGTGAAGAACAGAGATAGTTTTTTTGCCTGCCAGATCCTAGCTTTCCTTCTCATCCATCCACCAACACCTTTTAAGCAGTACAAATGCTGAAGTCAGAGCTGACACTCAAGATTTGAAGAGAGCATTGCAACTGAACTGTACAGCTACGGCATTTTTGAGGTGATCACTGTGTTTAAACTTATCTTTGCTAATGAATAAAGACAATAGCATGGCAGATGGGACAAATCCACTTCATAGTTTAATGAGAAAATGCATATATATACTTAACTCAATGCTATGAATTCTGAAATGCATCCACATGTGTATTATTGAAGTGTGTCTAGTGAAGCCGGTCAAATACTTCCAATGACTGTTTATAAGCATTTGTTTAATTTTTGAACAGCTATTTGAATTACCTGTGCTTATGCACTTCATTATGTGCTGTTTATAAGCACTCATGTTCCTATCAACATTCTGGAGGTTCTGTTCTTGAGAAATAAATAAAGAAATGAATGGTGAATAGCCAGTGGTTTAACTTGCTTTCTTTCAAGTTATTTCTGTTAAAAATGTAGATATTCAATAATAGTCTAAAAACAAGCTATTTTTACAGTATTTTTGCTACCCACCCTAAAGTATAAACTATTCATTAGCAGCCTTAGCCTGAACTTTGCTAATATAAATTGGGAGTTCAAGTCTTTTTAATGGCAAGTAAATGTCAACACCTCAATACCAGTCTTAAGAACTGTCTAGGATGTGCTCAGTTGAGCAACAAGAAAAAAATAGCAAGAGTGACTATGCTACTATTGTGCTAAGAAAGTCCTTGGTTTAATAGAGACTATTTTGACCTTATGGCACAAATTAACACTACCTCAGGCTTCCTTTAATTTAGGCCATCCTGCAATAGCCTCTGGCAGTCAGGGATTATTGGATGAAAGCAAACTTGTTTGTTGTGATCAGAAGTTCAGGAGACCTCCCTTCAATACTTATGACACCATAGAGTTTTGGGTGTTATTAGGAAGTATTGAACTTTCTGTGCTTCCAGTAGCTGTATGATGAAGCAGTAGTAGCATTTACAGACTTGATAAACCTGCTATTTAATTAATTTAACATATTTTTGGAAACTTTGCCCACAAACCCCTAGAAGTCCACCAAGAGCTTTGTCATTCTTCGCCTGTCTGTGGTGGAAGAGTCCCTACTCACAGCTGACTGCATGGGGTTCAATATATGAAGGATTTTTTTGTTTCTACAAGTCTTTTTAGCATGCAAAATATAAGAAGACATCCACAATCACCCATAAAAAACCAGGTTTATTAAAAATCCTTGGAATTTATGCTTCCTTGAAATAAGACATATACCTGAAAAATAGTAATAAAAAATATTCTGTGAATGGATTTGCATGTATGCATGGATTGTTTTTTTCAAATGAGACATCTTCAAAGTCCAGCTTTTTGGATGTGTTGTAGTCAATACACTTTTCAGGGAAAACTTCTGTATGAAAGAACTTTGATATAATGGGTTGTGTGCAAATTCTGAAATGTATATTTTGAATAGTTTTGTCATTCAGATGCATATTTAGTTACAAAACTGTCAGTTTTAGCATACTGAGTTTTGTATTACTCTGTACTGAACTAATTGCTTTCAGTCCAGTAATACAAAAATTAATTACAAAGTTTCATATTTCATTTTTTTTCATGGAGTTTCAAGGCAAATTCTCACTGATACTTCATCACACCTTGCATGGATGAATTCTATAAAAACGGAATGAAAAATTAGCTTACTGATTTTTTTTTCTGCAGCTCGACAAGTTATCCTTAATTAGCACATACCCTATTAAATATTCTGTAGGTAATTAAATTAGTAATTTTCTTACTACCTATATTGTCTGAATGAAATATCACACCATATATATAGATAAAAGTAATATCTGAGTTCTAAATAAACTATACAAGATAGATTGTGTACCTAATGCAAAGGAAACAGAAGAGGTGATGTTCTCAGGTATATAAAATATTTAAGGGCTGACTGTAACATTGGCAGTAGTGGCAGGTTGCACTCCAAATGCTTTAGACTTCCTTTGCTTATTTAGGTGACATATGTCCAAAATTCTGTGCACTGGTATCTAGTGTGGAAACCTTCACTCTAACATAGCATTGGGAATCCTGTTGTCTTTTTATCTTGGTGAGGAACATATAAATAATTGCTGGGGTTTTTTCCACACAGTATCTGTCTCATGGTTAAGAAGTAGGAGAATGGATACCAGAGGAAAATCTTTCTAAGTCTTGAAATACTATTTTTGGAGTCTGAATTGCAGATTTTGAACCTGTTATCAGTTTATGAATACTTATGCAAATAATTACGCAAAAAAATGACCTTGTCTATCATTCAAAGTCATGTTTGCCTGATTTCACCAAAAATAGTCTAATCTCCAGTATAAATAGGAAGGGTATATGTGGGCATACCTGCATGCACATGAAAGCTGCTTTCAGTTTTATGCCTCAAAATTCTTCCCTGCAACAACTGAAATCACAGATGCTGCTTTGTAGCATCCACCCCTTCTTTCTTCAGTTACTAAAGCTCAGCAATATTATTTATGAACTCTTGCAGGTTTTGCACTGGAATGATATATTTTATGAAAATAGCTTAAAACAAACCTCAAATTGTCATTAATACCTGGGCAGAGCAACATAATAAATGAGAAAGAATGATAACGCAGCTACATGAATGACGTTTTATAAGCAGCCATATATGCCCTATATCAAGAATAATAACTTCTTTATTATTTATATGTCGCCATAAGTGTACATAGGCATCAAAGTCAAAGCTTGTAGAATAATTAATGAACCAAACAATAAATATTTGCAAAATGCTCAGAAGACCTAAGCTAACTCAAGTCCCAGCTGAGGACGAAGGCAAGATCAAAGGCAACTGGGGAGCTATGAAAAATCAAACATGCTATGAATGGGGCAGATACAGCCCAAGTGCACAGCTGTTCCATGTACTCACAAAAAGCTAATGCATTAAATAGTTAATCTTTCATTAAGAGTGTGTAATCAGTTGGCATGATTTGCTCAACACACAAGAAAACTGGTGACTGTTCCCTTGAGAGTGTAATTCCAAGCTTCAGGACTATCAGTCTTTAAGGAAACCTCACCTTTCAGTTTTAGATACAATTTAGGGCAAATGTATTTTTTTTCTTTCTCAAAAGTATAAAGTAAAAGAAGAAGAAAAAAAGAGAGAAAAAAAGAGAGAAAAAAAGGGAAGGTACCAAGACAAACTCTTCACCTTTGTTGGGAAAGAGTGAGGATTAATATTGAGTTTTGAAAATACTTTGCAGATTAATCTGTAGGTAAATACACTCTATCAGCAGCACCTGCCATTTCAAAGCAGCATTAAAAGGATAAGATCAAGCAAGACTATTCTTCAGCTGCAATTTCTCCTTTGGAAAAATGCCTTTATTTGCTCACTGAACGAGTTGAGTCCAGATCCTGGTGTTGGTGTTGATGGTATAAGGAGGAACAAGGAGTGAGATGGGGGATGGGACTCCAGGAAGTCTCTTCCACTAGTTACAGCCACTGGGGTTTAATGCGATCTATAAACTCATCTGTCTGTTTACATACCAGCAAATGATACGTCTCTCTGATCCACTTACATTTTCAAGCCTAATGTATACACAGGGCACTGACGTTGTGTATACAAGACACAGAGATAGCTGGGGGCTGTGTGCTATCCCTGCTTTCACAGCACACTGTCACTCTTATAAATAAAGCATTCGCTCGGGAAAAGAGTCTGAGAGCTGGAGAGCCACATTGCGTGCAAATCCAGCTCACTGCCTGAGCTTCCTCGAGGTTGAAGCTAATCCTAACTGACATGTTACAGTAAAAGTACTTTATAAAATCAATATTAAATTCACAGCCTTTGACATCCTGGGACATCAAAGATAAAGGGGAAATAAGCTGTGGAGTAAACAGTCCTGCAGCTATGCCAGTTGCTCAAGGAGAGAGGCAAAGGAAGACACAGGAGACCATGGGGTAAATTAGTACAGTGCTAGTCTTGTTTTTATACCAAGGTCTTGACATCAATGAAAACATTATAAAAACAGCACGCAAACTCTTACAAACAAGAAAAAAAATATTAGGAAAGACTCACTCAACTACAAATTCATATAACCTTTTAAGGTTAAAGGGATATAATGCTCCCTCTGCAAGCCACATTTTTAGCATTCTTTTTCAATAAATTATACCCGAGAGTGATAACACAATAAAAATCTAATAATAAAACAATGTCCCACTGAACTAAAGAACTGGGATAGAATTTGACTGCGCAATCCTAACATGCTATGATCATTCCAGCTTTCTGTGATGTATACTCATGTGTATTCTATGGTCATCCAAGCCAACATACAGTCAACCATCATAGAGTTTGTACAGTGGGTGTGAAATACAAATTGTATTGAGGCCAGAGGAGGAGAGCTTGAACGATGGTGGAGCTACTTGCCTGCTTAATCCCAAATTCCTTTTCATATGTAGAATGACAGAGAGTCAAAATTTATATTTTAAATGGTAACACTGGCCTTGATCAAAGGTAAAAGGAAGACCAGAGTCATCTCAAAACTGGAAAATCTCCCTTCTTCACCTCTCGCTATCCTCCTCAAGCTATTTCCTATTGATGAATAAAACCAGCATGTACTCTTGATGCAAGGTTGTGTAAGTCAAGATGGTGATTTGACAAGTCCTTACTGGAGAATTGCATTGTGTGAAATGAAAACATTCCTTGGAATTTTGTGTTTTTTGTGTAGTGATTTTTGTACCAAGGACCAGATACCTAAAATTATTCTGAATAGCAAATATTTGAGGGCAACAAACTAAACTTTAGGGGAAACGACTTAAGGAGTGATGCAGTGAAAGTGATAGTCCTGATAGGACTGATAAAGGAAGAAGCCACCTCACCTCTCTACAGAACAGACACATTTTCAGATATGCAAATGGATATAAGTTTTTCTAGCCCTTAGGCTGATGTCAACATTTAGGAAATGATAATTAGGGGGTGAGGTGTGATGTGGTGTGAGAATCCTATTGGAACCAAAAGAAAAAAAAGGAAAAAACCAAAAACTAAATAAACAAACAAATAAAAAACCAACCCAAAAACTAAACAAAAAAACCCCAAACCAAAGCAAAAAACTCATAGCAAAGAAAATACCAGAAAGGTCAAATCTAGCATCTTCTGTTAGCACGTCTGTGATGCACAACTGATTTTACTAGGATGAGTAAAATCTTTGTCAGCAAACAGGATGGAACCATTTTAATAGCCATTACAAAGACCAAACCAACATTTAGCCTAAGGCTAGTGTCTTCATTTGGGAAATAAAGAAACCCTCACTGCCTCCTAATATACTGCTGGGTTTCAGTGACCAGCAACTGGTAATGGCATCTATGGCTGCCCTTTTGGAGCTTTCATGTGCTTGGCAGCATGCCAATTTTGGATTTAGGAGAGCCAAAAGCTAGGTTAAACAATTACTTTATGCATTATTTTACCTTGTAGAATAAAAAAGCAAATATGCTGATTGCCAGGAACCAAGGCTTTTCAGCTTGCTTTACATAGGGGCATAGAGGATTCAGTCCAAAGCAACCTGATACTTTAGAAGGCACTGAATACATCTGGTCCTGTGGAAGACCCATGATGAGAGACTTGAGGATGACACATAACTTGAAAAGTAATTCTCACATGAAAAGGAAACTCAAGAAAAAAAAAAGAAATTTTTGAGAACAGAAAGGAAAGTAGATATTTATTAAACTAATTAAAGATTCAAGCAAATAATTTGAGTTTTTGAGAAAAATTTCCTTCATGTTCCTTAATGTAACTATCCTCAACAAGAAAAAGCATTCCTACTGTTCTATTAAGGACTTAGCGTTTTTTGTATTCTATGTGATGTTTTGTGTGTTGTTACAGAAATGACAAAACCAGTTATTTTCATAATTAAAAAATATTATAAAATGTATCAGATATTTGATTTTCTTGAGGTGTCTGCACTGCTATAGCTCATATCATAAATATTTTTATTATGTTCTGTATATATTTGCACACTACACTTATAATCAAATCTTAACAGCTCATAGCAATGCACTAAGCAACAAAAATAACATCCATTACAGATTATTTGCATTTTCATTCCCCCAAAAGAGGAAGAATATACAGTCAGTGCCTCATTTTTGTAAGGCTGACTGGATATTTTTTGGTGTTTTTTCTGCTAGGATATTTTTGGATGGATCTTTTTGTTGCATATATTTGCTTCCTTTTACAAATTTCCATGGTGCTGTACACTTAGGTTAGAGATGGCAGTGTAAAAGAAATAGATCTTCTCTTTGGATGGAAGTTTTCTACAGCTGCTATTTTTTTCCCCCTTTGCAATCGCTACATGAGAGATCAGTTCTTTAGGATATCTTGGTAACTTTAATGAAGATACATTGCTGGTCATTCAATAGACTGCTGAGTGCCCAAGAGGTTGAAGGTTAAATATTTCCCCATAGTGAAGAATAATTTGTGTATGGTAAGCTAAACCACTGTTTTACAGTCTTTCTGAGACAAATGTCATGTAGAAGTCTGTTCTTTTAGGTCTAGGGTCAGATTTGATCAATATACAATCATACTTCCTAACTGTACTTTGAAGATTGTAAAGCAATTACTGTGTGCCAAAGGAAACATTTTAAATACAAAGTAAGTATTTAGACCATCACTAAGCTGAAGTTACTGCATTGATGCCTGATAACAGTTTGATTTTAATTGGGCAAAAAGTTGGCTGGAAAACATCTGACTATGTCACAGAGAGAAGTACCATTACATGTTGAAGTAATAGAGGAGAATTATACTTCTGCTTGTTCCTTCAGGAAAAAACACTCCAATTGAAATGTCTTCTTGCAAAATGTCCTGGAGGGTATAACAATATGCTCAACATAGAATAGATATGCAATAAATATTCAAAACATTACACAACATTATGAATTCATATTATCACAAATGCTTAATTGAATGGTTCACAAATAATTTATTATGGCCTCTCAAACTGTTTTTGTTGAACTTAGGTAAAACCTTAAGATAGTAAATCCATAAAATAAAGACTTTAGCACAAAATACTGAGTGTACTTAACATTATATTTCATTATTCCTTCTGTAATATTCAAATGTACTGGGCTCTGTCTCTTATCTTCCAAACAAGTTTTGAATTAATATCTTAAAGTCATCTCTTGACCAGCAGGAAATTAACAAATGAGAAATTCCTGTAGCATGCAGGAAATTGTATCTGCTTCTACTTTGTATGCCCACTTCTTTGTCTATACTAGAGAGAGGAGACAAGGGATTCAAATATAGAATTTTGTTTTATGTTGCATGGTGCTGTTTTTAGCTCACCAAGCCATGGTTATTTATGGTTCATTTCCAGGTAGCCATGCGTAATAATCTCAGCTATAAAGTCTATGAACTGCAGTGGGCTATTGTGCTAACATATTACTTCGTATACTGATAAGAACACAGATGAAACCAAAATGCAATTTTTTATTACTACAAATTGGTACACAGAAGTGGCCCAAATTAGGTGACACATTGTGATAACAGTTATTAAAAAGCCAAAAACATATCATTATTACCCATTCATTATTCAAAAATACGTAAAATAGTGAGGCTATACATAGGGCAACACAACTGTAACCCACTATCACTGAGTTTTAATTAAATAATGGAGACCTGAACCGAAATTCTTTGATTGACCTGTGTGTAGTAAGCCCATATTAATAATTATACTCTTAAATAACAGTTAACTACTTCTACTGATACAGAAGCTTCCGGTAAGGAATTAAGTAAATTCAAACAAGAAAACTTTTTTTTTTACTGAAATTGTTTCTGTCTTTATCATGCTA
This sequence comes from Petroica traversi, assembly GCA_025920805.1. Lineage (NCBI taxonomy): Eukaryota > Metazoa > Chordata > Aves > Passeriformes > Petroicidae > Petroica > Petroica traversi. The sequence continues at coordinate 24,311,922 of JAHLSL010000007.1, forward strand.
TTTTTTTTTTAATAGCACATTTTCAGATTGTGAAGGAAATATTATCACTTCATCACTGATGACCGGTTAAGTCATAAGTCTGTACTCTGCAGATTGTTCATTGATGAAATATTAATGTGACCTCAAATATACTGGAAAATTTCAACTATTTGTGAATTGCTAACAGTGAATCTCATTCTAAATAACATAGTCTCTATGGTTTCTGTATTTCTATAAACCAAAAATTATCCAACAGACAATTTTATTGCTATAATCATAGTCAAATATGTCAAATTCAGCTATGCCATAGCATCTTGCTATTTCAGTCTGATATTCAATTAATAAAACAAATAAATCAAACGTATATGCAGATGACTTTGTGTTCACAACTTCAGATCTCAAAATCATTACTTAATCCATTTTCCTTTTTCATTCCAGGATTCCTTCTGCATAACCAAAAAGTGGAGAAGTCTAGAAAGGTCCTTTCACAATGTATATCATTGTGCGCATATTGCAGCAGTGAATGCTACTCACCCACATGGGTAGCACCACCAAGAATATTTGCTGGAGCAAGTGCTGTTGAATTTGCATGAAGGCTGTAACTTCCTTCCAAAATATTAATGCATTAGAAACAGTACAAAGATAAAGGTTTTTTCAAAAGCAAAAAACTCAAAAGCATTATAGAAATATTAAGTCTAAACTATAAAGGTCCAAACTTCCTCCATGCAAGTAATAAAGTTTTTTGCTTTCATTTGCTTTCATAAAAAATCCAAAAACACAACACAGAAAGCAGAACAGTCTGCCCTCCCATAATTATTTCAAAAGCAAAAGAGAGAAAAAAACTTTTAAGGAGGCAAAATCTAAGAAATCTAGGTATGGATTGCTGCTTCCAGAATTAGCAAATGCCAGTCTTGGGTTGCAATCCAGTCTGCATCAGCAGATGAAGAGAACTGCTACTTTACCTTTGTCTTGTGAAGATGGTTTCCACAAAGTTTGTTATCAAATTATGATCATGAAGAATACTGATTAGGCCTCATGTTTGCTTAACATGTCCCCCCTCCACCCCCCAGTTTTTCTTAAATGATTTTTTACGCTCTATAATGTCAACAGAGAAAGATGCAACCCCTCAAACTCTCCAAATTTGAAACACCCAGGGTCATGTTGAAACCTGTACTGCCATTTTCTTTGCTTTCATTGTTATGTGTACAAACCTCAATGGTTTTAGATGCTTTTAGAGCTGTGTGTATGATGTTCTCATACTCATCACTCCCTAATTGGACTGAAGTCTTGTATGGGTATATACAACTGAAGTCAGCATGGTCTTTTGCAACAGATCCCCTCAGTTATGTGTTTTACTTCTTTGTTATTTTGATTTTATGTTGTTACGTTTTTCAGTGGTAACCAAACTTTACTCATTTTGGTGCATAAATGCGGTGAAAATAGTTTTAAGGAGTAGAATCCTGTCTTATTCGTGGGCTACCAGGAAACATCATGTAAAGCCCCTTGACCAAACTTCAGATCAGACTTTTCCAATCACACTACCACTGTGCCAGTTCCACAAAGAAGCTTTCTCGTTTGGTTTCTTAGCCACTGTCTTCAGGACAAAGGGAGATCAGAAGAAGTTTCCTACATAAGTATTTCAACGTCTTTATAATTTTTCCAGAAAAAAATTTGGTACAGCTGACCTCTAGTAAAATATTTATCTGGAAGCAATACTAAGCACTGGAGTTTCAGTTAAGTGAATAGTCCTGAACTAAATCAATACCAAATACTTATGAATCCTGACAAATTGTTATGCAGCAATCTTAATCAACAGAAAAACTGAGTCTCGGGAAGCTTGGGTCTAACTTCTGTCTCTGCCATTTATCTGCTCTGCTTGAATCCAAGTCACTTTGCATCTCTTGTGAATTCTGCCATGTTGTGGCCTACCTTGTCTGTTTAAATGGAAAGATCTTTGGGAAGAGATCTTGCTAAATTTCAGTTCTGTGGCTAAGCCAGCAAGGCTTTATGTTCAACTGCGATTTCTAATCTCTCCTGAAATAAAAAAATGTAAAAATGTAATGCTTGCCAGAATGAGGAATTTGAATGTTAGCCTTAGATTTATTCCTTAAAGAAGAAATCTACTGCAAAGAGCAATTACTGCTATTGAAATTCAATCTTAATATTATTATTTTTCACGCATAGACTTAAATCAGCTATTAACTGGTGGAAATATTCTGTGAGGAGGCAAACACATTCTTGCCACAGAATCACAAAATCATTTAGGTTGAAAATGAACTTGAGATCACTGAGTCCAACCTTAGACCATGCCAACTAGACCATGGCAGTAAGCGCTATGTCCAGTCGTTTCTTGAACACCTCCAGAGATGGTGGCCCCACCATCTTCCTTTGGTGGTCCATTCCAGTGTTTAACAACCTTTTCCAAGATTAAATTCCTCCTGATGCCCTACCTAAATCTCCCTTGGCACAGCTTGTGGCTATGCCTTCTTTTCCTGTAGCTAGTTGCCTGGGAGAAGAGGTTAGCCCTCACCTCTTCTTTCAGGCAGTGATAGAGAGGGATAAGGTCCCCCGTCAGCCTCCTCTTCTCCAGGCTAAACAACCCCAGCTCCCTCAGCTGCTTGTCCTATGACTTACCCTCTAAATCCTCATCTTATCAATTAATTTGTAATATTCATATGATGCCATCTTCATTTGTAATATTTCTGCTATTATCATCTGATTTTCCTTACGGTAACTTACAGTAAACTTTTTCCCATAAACTTTTAAAATACAGTAAATATCAAAAATCATTAGAAATAGTAAATATTAATGATTACTGCAATTCCAGGTAATTAACTGAAAAACAACTTAGTTGCTTTATTTGGTTTAAAATAATATGAACAACATATTAATTTAGAATGAGGACAGTAAAAAAGGCAGTTCCGCATATAAAAAAGACAGAATCTTTGCTATTATTAATATGTGATAGAATCTCTTCACATATGCAGGTGTAGATTATTTATACAGATGTACAGGTAATTAACAGAAGATGTTACTAAAGCTGTATCTGTAGGAAATAGACCTACAGATTTAAACCTATCTACAGACTGATGCAATTTTGATTTAATGCCTACAATATTTTGATATAATAGTAATTTGTAGTCTTCGGAAACAGAAAAAAACCTGCCAAGGCACTTTAGGGTATTTTAGGACAACAGACATTCCTTTTTGAGAAGTGCTTCCAGCAATTTAGAATGTGTTGATATTATGCATAAAATCTTAGCTATTTGAAGAACTTCCAAGTATTTCAGTTCACCAGGAAAGAAGGAGAGTCCATTGTAGTTCCTGGGGTACATCAGAAAGACCATGGCCAGCAGATCAAGGGGGGTGATCCTGTCCCTCTATTCAGCCCTTGTGAGGCCTCATCTGGAGTGCTGTGTCCAGTTCTGGGTTCCTCAGGAGAAGAGAGACAGGGAGCTCCTGGAGTTTGCCCAGTGGAGGGTAACAATGATGATGAGGGGACTGGAGCATCTCTGCTCTGTGGAAAGGCTGAGAGAGCTGTTCAGCCTTGAGAACAGACAACTGAGAGGGCTCCTCATCAATGTCTGTCAGTATCTGAAGGGAGGTGCCAAGAGGATGGATCCAGGCTCTCCTCAGTGCTGCCAAGCAATAGAACAAGAGGCAAATGGCAGAAACTGATGCATGGAAGTTCCACCTGAATGTGAGGAAAAGCCTTACAGGGGGGGTGGCAGTGCACTGGAAAACGTTGCCCTGAGAGGCTGTGGAGTCTCTCTCCCTGGAGATATTAAAGAACTGTCTGGACACAAACCTGGACTATGTACTCTAGGATGACCCATGAACAGAGAGGTTGTACCAGATGACCCCTGGTCCCTTCTAGCCCCACACAGCCCTATATGTGATTCTGAATATAGTTGAGTATTCAAGACCTTTCTAACCTTTATTGATCATATAATTTATCTTTTTATTTTGCTTCTGGGCTTTACGGGTTTTTTTTAGATCTCAGGTATATTACAATTTTCTTTGAATTAGTGCAGCATTGAATTCTAAGTGGCAGGCTTACCTATTTGGTAAATTCCCTGAAACTTCACATTATAATACAATTTCTCCGTGGCTAATTATTCTGAAACTGTATTTGTCTTTGAGCTAAATTTTTTACATGAATGATGTTTGTTTTGAGATATTTTGTTTCATTTTAAAATTTCATTCAGAACACTAAAACTTCTTGTAAGAAAGAGACTATCTGTTATATGCAGCTGTTGTATTTCAGAGCTCCTCATTTAGGCAATGGCATCTGTGGAATAATACTCCTTCTGCTACCCCTACAAAAATCTGCCCAAATGTAACACTGTTATAAATGACTCAAATAAACTTGCCTGTTGCCTGTAATGTTAGTAGAACTAAATTTCTACTATTTTACAATTGATGTTCACTGAACATGCAGCACATTGGGAACATGCTGTATAACACTTGCTGCAATTGCTGTTACTAATTGCTTAATGGAGGAATGGGGTTAAGCTCTGGTACAATATAGACTTTATTTTATTTGTGCTTCAGTGAATTACCTAACCACATGGATGAGAAAGAGGTAGAGATAAAGGTCAGGAAAAGTACTAGATAAGAAACCTGGGGAGCTGGTGCTAAAGAGGTTTAAAGCTGCTAAGGGAAGTGAAAGTGACTAAATAGGAAAATTGAGGTTAGAAATGATAAAGATATCTAAGAATTATGCTATTCAGTGAAGAAAAATGACAAAAAACATATAAGAATGTACAGTATAGAGAGCCCAATCCGTCAGGGCTCTGTCTTGGAACTGGCGCTCTTCAAGAAGTTTGACAGCATAGACAGTGGAATCAAGTGCACCCTCAGCAACTTTGCAGCTGACACAAAGCTCATCAGGGCAGTGGATGCCCCATCAAGGCCAGGTAGGATGAGGCCCTGAGCAATCTGCTCTAGTGGGTGGCATCCCTGCTCATGGCGAGGAGGCTGGATTTAGATTATCTTGAAGGTCCTTTCCAACATAAAACAATCTATGGTTCTATGGTTCTATGGTTCTATGATTCTATGATTCTATGATTCTATGATTCTATGATCTAATATGATTATAACAGCATTTTAGAATGGCTAGAAACTGGAGAGCAGGGGAGGAGTAAGGTCTGGAGGACGTGGGGAGAACTATAAAACAAATACCATTTTCAGATAAAATTCATTATTAGTCTGTATACTGTGTAGTCTGTGGATAAGTGTGTCTTGTGTGCTGTCAGTCTGTAGAGTAGTTCAGTTACTTCAAAGCTTAAGTAGTCAACAAATTTTCAGGGAATCTAAAATAAGAGATTAATCTTGATCCTGGGGGTCTGATTTGCTTGAATAGCAAGTATTTACACTTGCAATAGAAGTTGGGCTACAAAAATATAAATTATATTATAAATAATTCTATACAATACATTATATGTACTATAATAAATATAATGAATTATTCTATATATGAGAATTGAAGATGAGTTTCTCTGATTTGGTACTTTTATTTTAAAAGATGCATTTCCCTTTTCTCTCTGTAAATTTCCCACCTGTAAAATGAGGAGCTCACCCTCAGGGTCAAAAGGACCAAATGAATATAAATTAACTGTTGCTTGAAATAGCCAGCACAGTAATGAATGTGACAGAAAAGACATGAATGAATTCTGTCTTCTGAGTAAAGTTTAAATAATGATGAGTTAAAAAGTCGTAGGGCCACACATTGACCAACAAGCAGAAAACAAAACTCTAAATAAATGCTCATTAAGAAAGTATTGTCCATCCTCTGCAGGGAATGTGACAAGAGTCCTGTGAAAACCAATATTTGTGATGTTTTAATTAAGCAAAATATTACCATGAGATGCAAGGGGAATGATGGTCAGAATTAGGTTTCTGCAGGCACCTTTACACCAGCCATATTGAAAGTTTTGACTGCCTGAGTTTGAATCTCCATGTATTTTAATTTTTTATATAGTTTTTATATAGTTGTTATACAGTTTAATACTATAGGGTATTGACTTACAAGACACTAGATGATGGAAAATTGCCCTAAATAGCATGGTTTCATTTCAGCTTAAAATACATGTTTTGATAATTGTAAACATATTCTGTTGTTTGTATACTGTTATACTAAGTAAAATTGGTGAGCATCAGTACTTAAAGGTCTTTTTTCCCCCTAAAATATCTCTGTGTTTTAGAGAGTTTTAGAGTTCCAAGAAGACTACGTACTCTGTGGTTGCTTCCAGCTCAATTTTCTGAACATCTATTGCAACTAATTTTTGTGCCCTTTTTTAAGCTGTCAATGCATGTGATACCTGACCTACTTTTGGGAACTTTCTATGATATGGAACCCTTCAAGACTTACAAAATAATTAAAAGCACTAATTATAATATAATCACAAATCTCAAAGAAATGCCAGTAAAAGGATTCATCTCAGTTCTTGCATTGAAACAGAGCTGCAGACAGGGGCAAGAAGCAGCAGTGATCTGCACATATCATCTGTTCTGCATTCACATTGCTTGGCATTTAAAATGTGTACACTACTGCAGATGCACTGACCTGAAGGTTTGGGTACAGCACAGAGATGTGGAAAGAAAGAAAAATCCCTATATATAGAATCAATTTTAAGGCAACTGGAATTTTATATGCAATACTAGCTGCTTGCTTGTGTTATTAACACAATGACGAAAATATGATAATTTAGCAGTATCTAAAAATAATAATGAAGAAAATTACTAATCTACATATTCCAGTCTTATTTCTATTACTGGTTCTATATAGAGGAAAGGTTTTTCAAATAATTTCTGAATTGCAGATCTTTGATTTCTGTAAATTCCGGGTTCTCCAGAGGCTGATTATTGTTTTATTTGCACAAATAGCCCTGCTTAAGCTAGAATGTATTTTATGACATATTGTATTATTTATTCTTTCTAAAAAAATACCATGTATAGGTATTTAATCCAGTAATGTTCTGGATAAAAAATTTCAAATCTAGAAGACTGAATATTTTCCCTTTTAATTTTGACTGGAGAAAGCTGTCATGTTTTGTGACTTATGAGAGGATGGATTACTTAATATGATTCACAAAACGAATGATCCCATTTGAAATGATTTAAGATATACTTGAAAAAGAATAATCACTGTTATGTGTTAAGATACCTTTTTAAAAATAAAAGCATATTTACTCCATAATGTCCACCTTTAACTCAGAAAATAATACCCTAATGAATAAATGTGTCAAAATTGGGCTCTATGGGATTTCTTGCAATCTCCTGTCAAGCATCTGTTACTAGCCATTACAGGAAACAGGATACTGAACCAGATGGACCATCAGTCTGTTTTGAGGGAATTGGTTTCTGATGCAATACCAACACTTAAAGTAAGTACACCAGCACAAAATCGCTCAGAAGGCCCAGTTAAAAAAAGAATTAAATGCATAAGTATATACTTATTAAGAAAACAAGGCAGGAAGATAATTCTATGGACAATCAGAAAATGAGAAAAAAAGAAACTGTAAAAAAAAATCCTAAAATGAACAAAAAATGCAGAGAATAGCATTTTTTCCCCTTACTCTGCTGGCTGACAGATTAATTATACCTCTTCTACAAAAGGACCACAAAAAAAATAACTCTTTAAAAAAATACCTTTTCCTCAGAAATAACAACCCAGATTAAAATGTAACTTTTGTTTTCATGGTTTTGTAATGTTTCTGAGAAAACTTCGTGGAAGTTAGCAATGCTGTCCACATAGATCTTAAAGTGAGATCTTGCTTATTTGAGGCCCATGTTATTGAGCTTATTGCAGGACTACTACCTTAAAACATGGGATTTATTTAAAAACAAGTAGAAAAGTACATATTAATTTGAAGATGAATTGCAGTATCTCATAAAAATTGAACTGTTTACATCTTACTTGCATGCCTTCCCTTTGAGTTCATCTTTCTGTACTCAAGGCCAGCTTGCTGATAGAACACAGTATGAGGAAACAAGTGAAGGAGCCTCTTTCAAAAGTCTCCCCAAAAGACTTGTAAAGAGCTTCAGCAGGGCTCTCTGCTGAGCTTCTCACTGTTGGTTCCTGCTTAGGCAACCCTGGAGTGGGGCAGAAGCCTTGCCTATGTCTATACCTAGAGAGGCACCCCATTAAGCCAAACTTTAACTCTGACTCGTGGACTGGCTGAGATTTACCAATTTCCCATAAATTGTAGCTCATAGCATTTACTGTACAACATTCTTTTTGCAACAGTGCAGCATTAATACAAAATAAGATCTCAGTTTTCAAGATTAAATAAACTTTCCATAGTAATATCAGTCTTGTGCATGCAACAAGTGTTCATAAAAATCCTGTGAGTTTTTATACCGTATTCATATTTAACACAATGAAATTTTAAATTTACTTTATAATTAATACAAAAAATGCTTAAGATGTAAAATGAGAAGAAATAATATATGAGAATATATATGAACTGATGGAATTCCCAGTCTTATGCGCTGGTGTTAACACCAGCAGGAAACTAAACTCCAAAAAGCCACTCCCCTTCCTCAGTCCCTTCCATTAAGGAACCCTTGTAGGTTGAAATAACAGTAAAAGCAAAAAGCAATGGAATAAAATGTGCACAATAGCAACAGCAATATTAACAGCAAAAGTATGCAAAAAGGAAAGGTGTTTTACCCACACAAAGGTATTCAGCACCAGGAACAATAAAAGACGGTTAATGCTTCCTGTAGATCACGCCTGTGTGACTTCCCCAGACAAAGGCAATGTGGCAACTGTTCCCACGCACTGCTGACGTGGTCATGGGAACAAAGGCAAGATGGTGGGGAAGCTTCCACAGCTAATGTTTCCCACCCCCCAGCCTGAAATAACGAAAAACAGTGACAAAACAAACAGCCTGGAAGCTGGGTCATCTGAGTGGGGGTTGTGCTGCTGCTCCACTGAGCTCAGTTCCACCCAGGTGGCTCCAGTGCTTCTTCTAACACTCTGCTGTGCTGTGGGGTGGGCCTGCCAGTCCTGTCCCACGGCAAGATCCCTGCCTGCTCTGGCAATTCAGCACTACAGTCAATTTGCATTTTTGATGCTGTCCCTTTCAGCACAATGATGTGTAGTGGCATTCTGGAGATAAAACAGAAGCTGGCACTGGCAGGGCAGCAGAGGAAATAAATACGGAGGGGTTGATGTTGACACCTTCCCAGAAGGAAGAAAAATGGCCCTGTTCCAGAAAGGGCGCCTGTCTTTTCCTGCCGAAACCAAGCTCCCTTTCCCCCACAATGATGTGCGTGGCATAGAATAACAACTTAGCCACATCTGCACAGTGCTAAACCCCATCCCTCTCTCTGTAACCAGGACATCTCAGAAAAGGGAACTGAAGAGACCATTCTCTGAATATTCTGTTAGTACTGCTGGCTGATCAAATTCTAGGCTAAAGTCTCCACCAGTTTTAACACTACTCACTGTTCGGCTCTTGACTGCCATGGTGGTGTTTGGATTGAGAGTTTTCTATGGTATTTCACACTATGCCTGTCTAGCCAATGGAGGTCTTTGATGCGCCTTATGTTATATATAATCCCTCTTTCTCCATCATACAAATAAGAAAAAGATTCACTTTTCAATGATTTTGCATTTATGTTTCCAGGTAGAAAATGAAATTTCTATTTTGTCTTCATTGGATCTTTAAGATACTGGAATAAATAATTTATTTTCTTGTGTTTCAGGATGAAAGGAATAACAATTTTTCTACATAGTTTTTTGATAAGAAAGTGAAGGTTTTTGCATACCATGATCTCTGTGAATGACAGAATGAAGATTATTACCTCATCTTAGAGGAGCTTATTCCTGTATTCTAGATGCTAAGGGAAGTAGAAATTGTAAACCCGACTTTTTTAAGTCAGGAAGCAGCAGGAGTGGGCTGCTCTGCAAAGGAAGGTGAGCTGAGATTGGCAGCAGGTACAGGGCTATGACTTCACTCACAGGGGCTGCAGTTACCCCTGTACCTGATCCAAAAGAGCAGAGCAGATCCGGTGATGTTATCCAGAGTCAGTCAACATTTGAGCGTCTGTCAAACCCCATTATGATGAAGAGGGTTTGACAGTTGCTCAAGCCAGAAATTCAAATCTTCCATAAGCAAGCTAACCTGCAATTCAGCACTGCAAGGTCCAAGGGGAAAGTCTTCACTTAAATGGAGCTCTTAAGCAGAGTGGGAGGATGAGGCTTCTCATGAATTTTTCTCATATTGCACTTTTCCCAGCAGTTTGATCCAAGGCCATACAGCTGCATTGTATTGAAGATGATGTTGAATACAGGCAATTAAACCTCCAAGCTGGGCACAGGGCAGGGGTAAGTGATTGCAGTTTTTTGATGCACTCAGGACCCTGACATTTCTAGACCTTACTCCTTTGTCTCACCAGTACTCTGAACATTAGTTGGTGATTCTGGCAGCTTTGGTTCTCTGTGAATCCTTTGATACTGTCAATTGCATGATCTTATGATGAGCAAGAAAGAAGAACCTCTCCAATACTGGGGACCTTATCCTGCCTGATCCTTTTTCTCTCCCAATATTCATTAGACCCTGAGAATGAAAAAATTCTGCATGTTAAGAAAAGTTCAAAGGTAGAAAAGCAAACTGTTTAGAAAGAAACATTTTCTAGGCTATACATTTGTGAATTGACATAATAATAAATGGTGTGGAATATTGATTTTGAAATGTTTATATGTGCTCTTTAAGGCTACTCAAACCTATTTAGTGCTTAACAGCGAGTGTTTAATGTACTCTGTAGCCTCCTGTACTCATTATTTTTACTTTATTCTGTGCCAGTAGGACATCTCAGATAGCCTTTCTATCTTGAATTTACTCCTGAGGGCTTCAAGATGCAGAAGTCTCAAATTAGGCATGTAATTACCATGGATGTGGGGCACAACTAGCTTTGTTTGAGCAAATTACTAATTTTTTCCCTATATTTGCCTGTTTCCCTTTATTTCCCTCATTTTCCCCTATATTCTATTTCTAATGCTACTTTATTATTTTTATGAAATTAAGGGTTAACAGTGCTATTGACCAATATTGCTTTCTTTTCTTCATACAGAACAATTACTTTTCAGCTAAATATAGCCTTGTGTATTGGAATCCACTGCACATGAAGTAGATGATCTTAAGTATACTAATCAAAATTGTATTTAAAGAACATCCTCCTTAGTCTTTAGAGGAAAACTGAAATTATACGTCAGAGAAAAGCAAGATTTTTTTTTATAAATCCACTAAATCTTCCTGCTGTACTTCCAAGTTTGTAATTGGTTACAATATATGGGAAAGTCTAAGAACTCAACACCTCTCCCAGTCAGACTAATGTCCAGCTGTTATCAGAGCAATGGCCTCATTGGAAGTCAAAATATCTCTCCTTCTTCGTCTGCCTCCGGTTTTTATTGCTGAGTGTGAAGTTGTATTGTAAGGAATATATTCCTTCGGCCAGTTTTGGTCAGCTGTCCCAGCTGTGTCTCCTTCCAGCTTCTTGCCCATTCCCATCAATAGACAAGCAGAATGCAGCACTGTTCAGCAACAGCCAAAACAGTGACATATTATCAACACCACTTTAGCCAAAAATCAAAAAATCAGCACCAAAAGGGCTGCTTGAAGAAAGCTAACTATCCCAACCAGACACAGTACAGATAGGAGTTGAAATAAAGCTTATTTAAAAGTCTTTTAGAAAATCTCTTACACAGAAAGGCCCACTTCAACATTAAGCTGCAGGCTATATTACAACCTTAAATATTCCTCAACTGCCACAATGCATATTAGAATGGGGGAGGAAATTGTCAGCGATGAGCAGTGTAGTGACACAGAACAAAATAGTTTGTGGAAAGGTCTTGGAAAAGATTTGTTGAAATTGGTTTGTAGCAGTAGCTGTAACAATGTGTGAGGTAGTAACTTTCCTATTTAAATGATATTTTGTTCTTAATGAGAATTTCATTCACAGATTTTGATAAATTTTAAAAGCTGCTGGTTTTAGGATAGGCCTTTATTTAACGAACCAAACTTTATTTTTAAATATTGATATTAATATTACCACAAAACACTGAGTAATAATTCACACATAGAAAGTGATGTGTCAGTTTAATATCAAAACAATTACTATGAGAAGTATCTCAGTTTGATAGGTTAAAGAGAAAGATATAAAAAAAAGTGGCATCATCGTCTGAATAAAGGCCTTAGATCAAGGAATTGCATCTCAGTACAAAATACAGGCTCCTTCACGTATCTCAGGGAGATCACAACTTTCTTCTTTGTTTCCCCATATCTGACAGAGGATAATGCTCCCTACTGATCTGTATGGATGTGCACATATTCTTTGAATAATGACAATATCTCTCTCTGGGACTACTACTTGTAAAGCAATAAACAGAGCAGTAGCAGATACTCTAGGAGCCAAAAACCCCTATGTTAAAGAGCTTTCTGAACAGTGGTAAAGGAAACACTTTAAGATACATTAACATGACTACCTCCCTAGAAGATGTACATTTCTAAGTCAAGGTCAAGACAAAGTTCTAAAGGAAAATCTCTGAATCTGAAGTTACTAGAATGATGAACAGATGTTAAAATTCAAGGTTAATGAAGTGTGAGTATTTCTACAGAATTGCTTCTGTAATCTCTATCCTTCTATTCTCCCGTTGCATGCCGAATAGTAGCCAATCCCATTCTTCAAAGTTTGAGTGTAATTTTACTTATGTGTATTGGAGTCCCCAAATCAGTCTGAAAACAGATATTCTTTTTACATTGCTCTCTTACCCCATCACTCACTGCTCTACTACATCTTGCAGCCCTGCCACCAGAGAGTGCAAAACAGAGAAAAGCAATGCACTACTTGGATGATGTAATTGACCTAAAAACAATTTGAGTGGGTCTATTCTGTTGTAGAAGGCAATGAAGATTGTTCTGCTGGAATAGTGTCCAATGACAAAAATAGTACTCAGTTTCTCAGTTCCTATGTCAAAAGTATTTCCACGAATAAGATGAGTTAGATGGGAAAAACCATTTAGATAAATACCCATCAGTTATCTGCCATAATGGCAACCAGTTAAATAGGTACATTCCTCTTATCTAGTCTTTCCTTTCTTATTAGCATTTAGAGTGTGCCTATCACCCAACTAACTCTGCTCTAAATATAGAATTGATACCTGCACAGAATGTACTCTATAATCTGCCTTGTGTCATTACTGATTTTAGCTCCTTAATTAGTGCTATTGCCTCCGAGGTTCTGAATGTACCAGATAAAATAGTATTGACTGAAAATTCACACTAGACTTTCTGTTAAAACCATTTGATCTTTAAATTCAATATTTAAAAAAATAATCCCTCCAGAGGAATGAATTGCTTTATACATACTAGATTGTTCTTTTTTGTTTCCTATTATATTTATAACATTTCCATGCCCTTGGGAATCATGATGCCATCTGTAAATATAATGACATGATGCAAATCCTTCATTTGAGAGTATCACTAGGTAATTTAAGACCTAAACCAAATTTCTTTTACTGTGTTTTGGCTGCAGAACTCTGTCTAACAAGGATCATTATGTGCCTAATAAGGTTTCATGCAGAATTTTGCATTTAATAAATTTTTAATGACAATGAAACCATATAGATTCAATTGAAATGTCTTCATCCATTGGTTTCATTATTTGGTTAAAAAACAGTCAAATTGGAAATAATTTGGTTTAAAAAAATTAATTCTTTGTATGGCTTGTAATTCATTGAACAGTTGAAATATTTTTTAAATATTTGATTTTATTATTAATTAGCATGGTATTAGATTATTTCTTTCAATTACTGCAAGAATTACTGTGTTTCCAAAAAACCCACTCTAAAGCAGAGATTAGCATTAGGGGTTAACAGAGACCAAAAGTTATACTCTTTTCCATGCATTTGGAAGACAATTTTTTCATAACAGCTGTGGTTTATAAAATCTGAAAGTACATAGATCATGAAGCCTTCAGAATTTTTGAAAAATAATTGACTAACTGAATTCATTTAGCTACTTCAGACCTCTGCATTTTTCTAAACAGCCCAGTTTTCCTATCTCCTGCATTTTACCCTCATCTTAATGACTTGGTGACTCTCTTTGGTGACACTGGTCTTGTAATCAAATCCAGTAGAGCACTTAAGGGCCCAAAAACTTTTGATCCCATCCTAATTTATTAGTAGATTTACTTCTGTAATGCATCATTCCCTGTGGCATATTTGCAGTAACTCTTTTTATCCTTTAAGCTCAATCAAATCTACTTTGAGGTATGATAGGAGACAATGAAGCAGGTATTAGCAGAAATAAAGCAAGGTTCATAATCATGATTTTGCTTTGCATAATACCTCTAAGGGAAAAACTGAAATGGGAAGGGAATGGGAAGGGGAAGTGAAAGAGAGAAAAGGAAAGGTAAAGGAGAAGAGAGCAGAGAAAGGAGAAGAAGAAAATAAAGGAGAAGAGCAGGGACGAGATGAGAAATGTGGAGTTCTAGAATTCTAGCAAAAGTTCTTATTTCTATACCATCCACTAAAGTGACATCAGTGAAATTTGCTGCAATACAGACTGTGATCAGTCACATTAGTGAAGCATTACACTTTGCTTTGGACAGAGATTGGACCATACAAGAGCAACTACAGAAAAAAATGCCCCTGTAAGGTAGCATGGATTGAGCCAAGTGCATTCACTTTATGCTAGCTAGGATAGGTAACCGGAGAGAATATCAGGTGCACCAGGGAAAGCCCCTCAGCAGAACCTAGCATAGAAAAGAACTCTGGAAATCTGCAGTGCGTGCTACAATACCCTCTTTGCTCTTTATTCCCTATGCTGATTAGCTGAAACTAGCAGCTATATGATACGGGAGAGAAATCTCCAGGAAAAACGAATTGTGACAGGCGTTCAGACCGCATAGCTATGAAATGTGAAAGAGAAAATTTATACAATCACAGGATTTTGGATTAAGCACCTACATAGTTTTTTCTGTAAGGGCAGGTTAGTCTGTTTCCTCTGTTCTGTTGCTCAGGTTACATGCAAGAACATTCTTAGAACTGGAACTGAACAAGTGCTAGAAATAGAATGGTCTGATATTACTTTTCATTTTAGAACATTCCCAAAAGGACTGCATACTGACATGTTAAGTATGGGAAACTTTAGGAAATTACTCCACTGAGTCATCAGTAGTGTACTGCTTACCATATGAGCTCCTCTTGTCTGTTAAGCCTACGTGCTAGATAGCTTTAGAAACCAAATTAGATAGTTAATTCCACTTGTATTACTGCAAGGTTTGATCTTGAACCCTGTTTTCCAAATGCTGGGCCTGGACTTATATTTGATTTCCTGACTTTTCTTCATTGTCTCCACATGTTCCTTAGCTGCACCTACTTTCTTAAATTTTCTTAAATTTTCTTAAATTTTCTTAAATTTTCTTAAATT
>JAHLSL010000007.1:24327353-24337353 GCA_025920805.1 Petroica traversi
TTAAATTTTCTTAAATTTTCTTAAATTTTCTTAAATTTTCTTAAATTAAATTTTTCAATTTCAACAGAATTGCATGTAGTCTACTGAAAAACCCACACCCAACAGTGGGAAGGGCATCTGATAGTCTCTGAGATGTCAGGATTTAATTTTCCACAGTACTGAAGACTGCCTGTGTGCCAGACCTATATTCAATATTCGACTCCTTTGGTGTTCCACACCACTCTGCAGAATTCAGTGTTGCCAGTTCTAATTAATTCCATCTGAGTGATGAAATCTTCATTAGGAGAGAAGCTAGTTTGGCAATGATGTCAGAAACTTCAGCTTTCTCCTCAATTTTAGACTGACTTGCAAGAAAATCCTTTCTGAGTGTCTTCTTGCCATGCTTGTTTTTCTATGGGACTTTAATGATGAAGACTTTGAGGATGATGTGAGAATTCTAGGAACCTAAATGTTAGGTTTAGTTGCCTAAAGACTCCTTGTGACTAATACTTAATCTGCCTGTTCATCGTGTGCTATATCTGAAAAATAATTCAGGTATTTTTCAAAATAATTTTATTTTCTTTTTATGAAGTGCCCTGTAAATTATAATTCAAGGAAAAAAAAAAGATAGAGTCATCATACATGTGATTATTTCAATACAGCGACTCTTAGACCCCTTTCATGTCACTGGATCCCAACACTTTAAGCACAGAAAGTGTCTGTACAGAATGAATGTACATAGAAGCTAGGCTGAAGTCTATGTCACTATTTAATACTATTATTATTGTAACATATGGCAGCTAGAACAACATTTTTGAAATGAAAATACTAAGGGGGGCCTCTTGATTTGAAAATATTAGTGCCTTTATGTTGTATTTCTAAAGCTAAGCAAATGTTACATTTAGATCTACGAAGCAACAGGGTATGAATTATTGCACACTAATTCACAACTAATGTGTTGCTGCGAATGAAGCTAAAGGCTGAGTGCAATCAACTCCGTTCCATCAGTACAACATTAATTCACACACTAGAAAATCTTACTGCACTTACAAAAATATTATTCCAAAAGGTCACAGAATCTAAAAATAAATGGTAATGTAACCAGGGTCAAGTTCCAAGAATTATTATCAAGCACCAGTTTGATCTATATATTTTAAAAATAATCGCATGTATACAGAGAAATTGTGTATGTATTAGCCAAACCTAAGTACATTCCTGATTTCAGCAATAAAGTTGCATGTAAAATCACTGAATATGGAGTTCATGGCCATACATGAGAAATAAAATATGTCTGTTGCATCTGTTCAGACAAAGTGGTATGAATCAAAGGGCTACAACACAGCATTTTATTCAGATGTGATTTCTGTGAAGGACACAACTGGATGTACTGCCAGGCATTATGGACTACCCAACTTCCACATGTCTAGGCCTAAGGAAAATTTTGGTTTTGTTTGGTATTCCATCTACAATTTTGGAGTTTAAATACTTGGGGACTTTTTTTGGCGAAGTGTTTGGCTATATTTTATCTATTTTATGTATTTTCATTTATGCTGTATTAATTAGGCTTCCCAAACTAAATAATTTATGGGCATTAAGTGTGGTTTTAGGGAACCTAATGTAACTTTATTGTAACATTTAAATATAAAGTATGCATTGTCAAGTGCTTACATATTTTTAAATAGGTTTTCAGAATATTTTCAGGTTTTTATTTAACTGTGTTGTGGTTTCCATTATGGAATAGACCAGGAATAGGTTAAAAACAAGCAGTCAGGGACCTTTTACCAAAGGATAACTGGGGTTATGACTTTCCTGCGGCTGGAGAGGCTGTCTTGTCTTTCTTCTTTTATTGGGACTGACAAGAAACAGAGCCACAGAGAAAGGCTATACATGTGTTCCATTTGGAGGTCTGTCCTAAAAAATAGTAGCTCTAAAAAAATAGCCTATAGGGAGAGAAAAGTTTTGAATAAGCTTAGGGTCATCAGTGCTGAAGAAAACAAAGATTTGAAAAAGCACAATTCAGCAATTAAAAGGAAATTTCAGATCCTAGAATTTAGCTTTGCCCCGGAAAGAAAATTAATCCAGGACTCATGTCAATATTTCTAAATGTTCCAATTCAATATATTTGCACTTCAATATATTTTTAATGCACATGAACATGAATCTCAGTGCTAATCCAAAGACTAATCCAATTTTTAATATTTCGTTCTAAGCCCAAAAGCCTCACAATGATAATTTAATTTTCATTAATAAAACTATACCTGCTGAGAAGTATTTGGAAAACTGTATGAATGCTGAAAGTTCATTAAGAGCATTGGTACAATTATACTGATTTAAAATTAATCAGATTTATTCTATCAGAGGAAAATTTTAAATTCTAAGCAGTTCTTAAAAGGAATTTTGGTTTATTAAAGCAAAGAGGATACACTGCATCTTCACCACCAAGATTCACACAATGTAGAATGCAAAATACTTTATTATGGATAGTGGATCTACACAAAATTTGATTTATGTTATTGCATTTCTTTAATAAGATTAAACAAATTAAAGCCAAACATAAATACTTTAAGAAATTTGTCTTCTTCTAAAAGTGAAATGTGGTAGTAGGAAATAATATAATGTTCTTGTGGCAGCTTAGCTGCTATACTCATATTTGTGAAAGTTTTTAAAGAGTTATTTAATGTGATAAAGAAACCAACTGTCCTACTCAGTTAAAACACATCTCTCAGGTAGAGACTAACTGTATCTATTCTCCATTAAAAATGTTTTGTGTACTATTAAGTAAGTAGGAAATTCCTAAAGACAAAATATGGACAAAATATTGTTGGTTTTACACTGAAGAAAACGATTGTGTTCCTGACAAGAGGAAGATATGTCAGAAGATGGCAGAGCTGTGCCACGTGAGTCAAAGGGCTGAAATGTTGTCTAGGGCCCTCGGGGAGTTAATATCAGGTCTCTTCAGAGATGAAAAATAATAATTAAACACTGCTTATCAATTAATGCCAACTTATAGGAAGGTCCTACACTTAGATTAAGTGAGGAGATTGGGTTGCTTGAAAACAGCAAGAAAGGAGAAAGAAAAGGACTATGGAATAATGAAAGGTGCCAGGAAAAAGCGAAAATAATTAAACAGACATGCTCTTACACAGAGTTGGAGCACTCATATTTCTAATTAGAATTTCAGTGCAGGAGCCCAATTTAACCTTAGGGAGCCTCACAGTGATGCACAGCACTCAATCTAATACTGAAATACCAGCTTGAATTTTCATATTACATTTAGCAGGATGATGTTATTTGTACACATAATATGTTTCAATTGTAAGGGCATTGTAGTGTCTGTCTATAATATCTGCTTGTGAGATAGGTTTTTTATTGAAAACCAGAAAACTGACAGTTAGTTGCATTTTTCTCATTCTTACCACATTATGAATGTATGCATTTAGTTCCCTTATTGCTTGAATTGACAAAGATCTCATATTTTTGAGATATTATACAGTATTGTCATTCCTTCAGAGGCAAGTTTTTTTCAATAAATAACATATCCAGAGAAAGCACAAAACCACTTAAGCATTTAACAGGTGAAGAATGCCCAAGTGAAATGGCCATAACGATGCTACAAAACCTGCATCCTCCTTCAGTTTCCAACTTTTTATGAAGCCTGTAAACTAACAGAAAGACATTTTCTTTATTTTGAGTCTTCCTAAACAGATGTGATGCAGATTGAAAGAGCAGTCAGTAGAACAGGAAGCTGATTAGACAAACTAAAAGGTCTGGAAAATATTCTATTCCACAGAATATTTCCTTAGAAATGATAGCTAAAAACTTAATTTATTAAGAGTTCTTAGTTCTGTCAAAGAGCTATTTCTCATTCCTAAAATCTGTTTTTTTCAAAACACTTGACAGGAGCTGAAGCATTTTAAATATGGCTTAAAATGTAAATGTCGCAAACAATATTTGGGTTTTATCTTGATTCAGATTGACATCATCTTTACTTCCTCTTGTGTCGCCTAATTTATCATGTACATATCATTGCCTTTGAGCAAAAGACCTCCAAGTTACTTCACCACTTAGCCAAATTTTAGTCAAGTTTCATAGGTAAGTAGGGTTGTGCTGGAAGGGTTAATTTTCCATTTCCCCACCAACAATGCTCAATGGGGCATATGTGCTGCTGGTCATGTGATGCAATTACAGCTGACAGCCTGTCCCGTCCCCTGAACAGCTGGGTCTGATCCTCAGATTAACGTATTTAAAACCGTAAAATCTTTGTAAGTTGTAATGATCAAGAATGACAACACTTTTTAGAGTATAATCCATATTCCTACTGAGCACTACTTTTCATGGGAAATTACTGGCTTGTGCTCTAAGAAGACAGAGAAAAGTAACTAATGAAATACTTATTACCTGTGAATTTTATAAAAATATTTGTTTTGCAGTTTCATGAGTCTTTATTCCTATTGATGAATTTTTAAAATTACCCTTCTTTAAGCCCCCAGAATGTTTACACGGTCCTTGCACACTAACATCTGCTAAGCTTTTTTTTGCTCAAGAGGAATAATTCATGCCTCTTGAGTTTGCACACGTTTCCCATATGTCTAGAAAATCATATGCTATCACTCCTTTCTTGTCAAAGGTTTTAATTCTCCATACATTTATCAAGGAAGAAAAACTGCAAACGCACTTTATTTTCACAAGTTTTTCACCAACCACTTTACATTTTGAATCCCTATACATTTACAGGAGTGTTCCCATGGAAACCAGAAGGAAATTTTCTCTTCAATATTCTTGACAGATGAAATGCAAGTAAAAATGCATTTAATAATTTTATCAAAAACTTTCAGTGTTTCAGTTCTAGTTCAGATTTTCAAGAAAATATTTTGAGTGTGGTGTCAGGGGATTAATAGTATGGAGCACTTCCAACACCCATGAAAAAATTTAGGTTCTAGCATACTTCTGTGGGCTCAACATAGCCCCACCATGACTTTTCTTCTAGTGGTATGGTGGTGACAATAAAATTTCAGAAGTTCTGATTTGGACCACAGACTTTAACTTTTGAAACAAGAGTTGCCTTCTTCATTATTAGTTTGTATCAGAGGTCTTACAGTTTGCTTTACAGCAGAAACTCTAGCATACCCGTGTAAGCCCTTACTGATGAGAAAGAAAGGGCATTAAGTCATACCAATTTTGATTATTTTCAAGTTTCATGGACTCAAGAAGTTAAACATGACTAGCATGGTGAGGTGAGTGCAATAGATCTCATTTTACATAGACATCAGTAATACTTTTAGCTCTATCTTCCATAAGATTCTCCTCAAGACACTGGTGAAGTATGGGCTGGATAAGTAGAGAGTGAAGTGGATTAAAAACTGACTGAATGGGTTCAGAGTCACAAAGTCTTGTGGGAGGCCAGTATGTAGTGGTGTACATCAAGGATCTATACTAGGCCTGATTCTTTTCAGCTCTTTGTCAATGAGCTGGATGATGGGGTAGAGTCTACCCTCAGAAAGTGTGCTGATGATACAGAATTGGGAAGAGCGGCTGGTATGCCTGAGTTGTGCTGCTATTCAAAGGGACCTTCACAGGCTGGAGAAATGGGCTGACAGAAATCACTAGCCTTGTGCAGTTCAGCACAGGGAAATGCAGTGAGGAACAGCCCCATGCATCACTATTATGCTGGGGACCAATGAACTGAAAAGCAGCTTTGTGGAAAAGGGCATCCAGGCCCCAGTGAACATGACACTGAACGTGAGGCAGCAATGCACCCTTGAGACAAAGATGATTAATGGTATCTGACTATTGCCACCACACTGAGGTAATCCTTCCCCTTTTTCAACACCATTGAGGCTTTCTCTGGAATATTGTACCCATTTCTGGACTACTCAGTACAACAGAGACCTGGAGCTACTAGAAAGAGATCAATGCAGGGCTACTAAGATAGGTAAGGCACAGAGCATGGCTTTTATGAGGAATAGTTGAGCAAGATATGACTCTTCAGCCTGGAGAAGAGATGGCTTGGGGGGATCTTATCAATGTATTTAAATACCTGAAGGGAAGGTTCAAAGAAAACAGATCCAAGCTCTCTTCAGCAGTGCCTGGTGACAGGACAGGACAGTGGGCATATACTGAAACACAGGATATTCCTTATGAACACAATAATACCCTTTTGTTTGTTTGTTTGTTTTTTACTGTGTGGGTGACCAAAAAATGGGTCAGGTTGCCCCTAGACATTGTGAAATCTCCATTCCTCAAGATGGTTTTTAAAAAAAAAAAAAAAGCATATTGGACATGGTCCTGGGCATCCTACTCTTCTTGGCCCTTCCTGAGCAGGGCACTTAGACTAGATCTGTCAACTTAATTGCTAAAGCCTGCCTTTTGGCTTTTGTGAGTGTACATACAACTTGGTCCAGAAACAGCTTTAACTAAAACTTTCCATTAAGAACTCAACTATGCCTAAGATTTGCTCCTCAGATCACATTCTGCAAAATAGGTCAACCTAGATACACGATAGAAAGGTACTGGTATGACATGAACATGTAGTCAAGAGATGATGTTCATTTTATATATATATATTTTACATTAGTAAAGTATAACTTTTAGGTCTGATATCTATGTAGTTTTTTTTAAGTGAAAAACTACAAATAACTTCTGATAATAAAAAGGCAAGAGTAGGGGATCAGAAGGAAGTGTAAGATATGTAAAAGAGTACTCATTTATAAAGAGAGAAGAAAAAGCAATGTCAGTAACAAATTCTATCAAGAAAGCTTTTGAAAAGCTACATCCTCTATAGTAACATTTCTTTTTTCCCAACGAATCTACGATTTCTCAGGTTGCAATGAGTCATGTCATGTAACTGAATGTGTCACATCCAACTGCGATATGATGAGAAACAACATAACAAAAAGTGACAAGATTTAACATGACAAGTAAGAATGAAATGCTGCAGCGGTAAACACCAGTTTTCAGCAATTTGGTATGTCATGTTTTTTAAAAAGGACACGTAACAGTATGGTTCTCATATAATAATCACGGCTCCTGACAAACAGAATTACTTAGTTTTCAATGATTCATGTTTTCAGACACCCCAATGACGATTATATTTTGATATGCAGTTGAAAGATGGATTTTTGGCTCAATTAACACTGATATACCCCAAAAAATTAACCATCAATATGAGTTTAAAACAAAGGTGTTTACTGTAATCAGCTGAAATGGAAAAAACTTGTTTAACCAGTAATTGCAATATATATTATTGATAAGGAGAACTGCTTAGAAGAATAATGTCACTGCTCATTTCACAGTAGCTTGCAATGGCATATAATTTCTCAGTGATATCATGTATAATCTATCATTTGCTAGGCAAATTTCTAGGTAAAGAAAAAATAAAAATAATTTCAAAATCATCAGTGCACAGAGATTGAAAATTGAAATTTTTAATTCAGACTGGAACTGAAGAGATAAAAACATTAAATCTGGGAGGCAGAAAGGGAAAAAAATTGGGAAGCATCAACAAAGGCATAGGAAAGAAGAGCTAAGTCTCACCATAGAAATTTTTATTTTGAAAAGTTTCCAAATATTGGTTTAAAATTAGTATTTCTTATTTTTTCAGCATAAAAAGTACATAAAATATAGGTAACAGTAAACAACAATATTACTGCTGATGTGTCATAGCATGAAACTGCAGTTGAAATAAAGAAGTAAGTTTGTAAGTGCTCTGAATGAAATCTTTTCTGGATCACAATGTACTTGTTTTACTGAAATAGTTTTTATTATGACACTGAAAGTGTAAAACAAAGTCTTTGTTATTAGAAAGAGAGATCTAAGAAGTTCCTTCAAGATGGTTGGAAATATTTGCAGTCATCTGTTAATGATACAGAAATCTATGCACTGGCTATCCCACACTGGTTCTGCAATTTTATTTTTTTTTCATTCATAAGAGCTTGATAGCCTAACAAAAGAAACTTTGATTTTCACTACAAGGTACTTTGTAGATTGTAAGAAGCAAATAAATCTTAAAATGTGAGTAGGTCTAGTTCTCCACTGTTGCAAGATCATGTTTTCAAACTTTCCAATGTTTAGCAGTGTTTCTCAATAAATAGAAGAAGGAAATTCAATGATTTCTAGTTTTCAAAATCCTAAAGAGAATATTCTTTCTCTCTTGATTTTACTTAAATTTTATTTAATAGTAAATTCACTTGAAATTTCCAAAACTCGAATATTCTGTAAACCTTTTTGCTACTGTTTCACTTCTAAGAAGAAACTGGAAAGATACCCAAGAATCACTTCTGCAATTTAATTGCACCCTTGGTGCCTCAGGGTGATGCATGTATCACCCTCAGTGAAAAATCATCTGTCTGTTTTTTTACTATTTTGCAATTACAATCAACAATATGGAAGTCCTAAAAAGTTTTTATTGCAGTGGAATAACTTGTATTACTTGTGTATGGTCAGTGGTGAAATATGCAAAAGCAAATTCACAAATTAAAAAGGAACTGATTCAAACTTCAGACTACAAAAATGAAACTTAAATTTATTCTCAGAAAGGAGATGATGAAGCCTTTAAACAACAAGAATTATTAAGACACAAATGATTTTTTACTTAGATCCTGACTATGATTTTTCCCTTAGATATTCACAAAATGCTGCACCTGTGCCTAATCTATGAGAGACCAACATCACACAAGCCATAGGGGTAGTAACTTGGCCAAATGGCCTAACTGACAATCTTAGTAGAGAAATGTGAGCAGGTGTCCCTTGGGAACCTAAACATTTGTAAATAAAGACAACAATTCCCATTGTATGTGACATTTAATGTTCTGGCATTACACCCCTTGTCTGGAAAGAAAATAAGTGCAGACTAGAAGTTTGCCAGACTTAGACAGAAGTAATTATAAACCACTTCTTCCTTCTATTATACATTCAGGATTGCAGAAGCTCCCTTAGGCTTATTGAAGGTAAAGCATATCAAAATTATCAACAACAGCTCTCACATTTTGAGAAATGCCTATCTTTTACAGCTAGGCAGTCACACTGGCAGACAACAGTATTACCGCTGTGATTACAATACACTGCAGTGTTACGGGCCACTAAGCCAAAAGGTATTCAAGCTTTTTCCCCTTCAGTTTGATTGTATGCATCTAGGAGAGACACATGCTAGAACTGAAATCTAACTGTGATCCACCAGTCTGTGAGCAATGTTTAGGTCTAAAAAAGATATTCCATTTACGTGACATAATTGTCAAGTACTGATAGCGCCTACCACAGATGGGGAGCTGCTATGGCCATAGCTCCTATCAGCTGCAGCTTTGGGTGCTGCTTCCTCACACTCCTTGCCAGGATTGCCTCTGCTGACACACCACAGTTGTGTTGTTACTGCTGCTTTTCAGGCTCCGAGTCGGGAGCAAGAGCTCACATCGGAGCACTTATCTGGTTCTCTGCTTGAGAAAAGGTCTAGCATGTGTTGTCAGTATCTGTTCATTTCTTAGAGGTTTTCCAAAGAATTATGGTTAAGTTCCTCTATCCATAATTTCCTTGAGCTGCCAGAAAGTCTTTGGCACTCCCCCAGAAATATGCTTCCACAAGTTCTGCTAAGATTCTCAGAGCAGATTTGCCTACCTAGAGCAGAATATCAGAAGATGAGCTGATGCTGTACAGCTAATGTGGAAACAGTGTACCACTGGCTCCTAAATATGCAAGTACACCAATGTTAAAGGCTCTGCTACACAAGTCCAAGACAGCTTCGCTTTTGATCGTACCTTTCAGGGAATATTTCCCAACTTTTCCTAAAGCTCGGCTGCCATACAGGAAAAAATACAAAATTCAATGTATCTAGAAGAGCATGAAAAAGGAGTAGGTTTCTCTGCCCCAGTAATTCACTTGTGTGGGAAGAAGGACTTTTGGATTCTGACATCTATAGTTAAGCTCTTGTATTTTCTATGGACTTGTCATTAATTAAAATATATGGAGGAAAGGATAGGTTAATTAATTTTTAAATGTGATTTGAAGTTTCAACATTAGTGTGCTCAGTGTG
>JAHLSL010000007.1:24338425-24383196 GCA_025920805.1 Petroica traversi
ATTATTATTATTATTATTATTATTATTATTATTATTATTATTATTATTATTATAGATACGGGCATTATTTCTAGTTGTTTGAGTAGCGTTTTGAGTTCTTCTAGATCACTAGTCCTACTGTCCTATATACTTGGATATTTAGAAAAATATGAATCTGTGAGGATTTGTTTTTATTTTTTCATTTTATAACCTCTACTGACAATAATGCTTTTAAATAAAAAAATGATATACAAAGTCCTTAATTGCTTTTCTATTGATATCTCATTAAGATATTCAAGCAATTGGGCTATTTGCAAACAAACATTTGAAGTGGCTAAAGCTCTATGACATATAATACATTTTTGCCCAAGATGTTTTCCTCTCATCTCTGTTTCATGAGTTTTTTTTTTTTTTCCCAGTTCTACACTGGCAATCTGAACACATTCAGACAGTTGTTGGGTAACTTGTGTCTGATTCATGTGCAGAGAGTAAAATAGAAAATTCCAAGTCATAATTCTGGCTTAAAACAGTTACAAAATTATATCTTTAAGTTTTGTCCTTTTATATATTATAAAAACTATAAAAATGTATTTTATATTTTGTATTAATCTTTACTGTTTATACATCAAGTCTGTAGGACCTGTTTCCATACACTTGAAAAGAAAGAATATAAGTCTAATTTTGTTCAGTCCTTTAATCACGACAATCCTTTCATATTTTGTGTCTCAACTGGACTGCCTAAGCGTTTTTATGATTATTTAAAACTTGAACTTTTCTTTTTGAGTCACGCACATAATTTTTAATCACTAACTGTAGCTCATGCAAAAAAAGTAACAGCTTGCTACTTGTATGAGTCAGAATCTAAACAGAGCTATTTAAAAATCATTTGGAAAATGTGTTATTAGCTAATTAGCATAATGTAGTTATAGAGAAGATATACAATCTAACATGTTTCACTGAATCAGTTCATAAACAAAAACTGCAATTAGCTACTATTTCCTTTGCATTATTATTTTCCTTGAGATTCTATCATATGGCCAAGCCAACCTAACAGTGTTGTCAAACAGATTTCAGATCTGAAATGCTGTGCAGCAGTTAGAGCACACCTTTCATTTTTCATGTATTACATTTCAACACTTTCTACTGAAACATTCGCACCAAATTTATGTTTCATCTCTTAATAACTTTGTAATTACTTATATGCTCAAGAAAAGATACCTTTTTCTAGCTTACTCTTTCTATTTCCACTTAAACTGCCAAGGTTTAAAATCTGAAACAGTAAAACTGAACAAGAACCATTTGTTTTTTTCCAGACTCAGTGTTTGTGTTGAATTTTAAAAAACAGCCTTAAACAGGATAATCAACTGACTTTTAATGGCTGTTTTAATTAGTTGTTAGAATCTTGCTCCAAAACTGATTAATTGCAACCATTTGATCATCATATGGATTCCATGTGAAGTAGTAACAACAACTCAGGCCTGACAGGTCTCTGAAATTTTCATTTATCTGTTAACTTTAGCCTAATTTAAAAAGCTTGGCCACATCCTCCCCCAAGTCAGCAGAGGTCAGCAAGGTATTTGCCTTCCTCTGGAATCCCTAAGCTCCCAAATAAAACAGTAAGGCCTGAGAGATTTCAGGGATCATTTCTTGACATCCATAGACTATCTCTACATCCTTGTCACACTATGTTCCCTTGGCCACTAGAGAAAAAGAATGAAAGGCTTTTAGCCACCACCTGAAATTCCCTGAGCTAGGCAGATTTCTGATATAGTGACAGAAGAACCAGCACAGAAACCAGGACAGGGGAGGAAAATGAAAGAAAAGATAGTTACATTGTGTAGGTAAAATAATTTTAGATTTTGAAAATAAAGTTAATAACAGGGTAAAAAAGTGATACTGTCTGCATTCAGGGTGAATATCATATTTATTTTCAAGAAAAAGGACAAATTAATATTCAAAAAAATCTCAAGGACACACTGCCTGGTGTGTTAGTGATACCTAATATGCTACTGATGAGGCCAAAATCTGACTGATTGTAGACTACAGAAGAATCAGGAATATCAAACAACATTTGTCTGAAGTTTTGTTAAGCAAAAACCAGTATTTTTCAAAAAATGTAGTATAACTGTAAAGCTATTTTAGAGGAGAATACTACCTGTCACTGGGCATCTGTGGTTATTAAACTGTTCCCAACATGTCATCTTTTGCAACTCTGGCTCATGAAGACAGAAAATAATTAGGGTTTTTTTTATAAGAGTTCCCAAGTATTTAATCTTGCAAATATCTGGATTTCCTGATCTTGTGCCTTGTGTTCAGTGACAGTGCTACAGATGGTCTGGGTAACCTCACAGACAATCTTCTAACTGAGATCTTATCCTGATTCTTCAGATTCCTTCCCAAGGCACATGCTAATTGTTTCTTATGACTGCCTTTCAATATTTTCTATTAGACAGACAACAACCAGCATTGAGTTGATTGCAATAAAAATGAAATTGAAGATTCATTTCCCTTTTTCTTAGATTAAGATGAAATGATGAAAACTTAGACATTATAAAAAAGAAGAAAAATGTTGAATGTACATCCAATTAAAATAAAAAAATGCATTTAATTAAAAAAAAAACCCAACAAGACAAATAGGCAAAGGAAAATACCAACAGCTGCTGAGGAGGACTCATAATTGTAAAGTGAACTGAAAGGATTGAGGGAATATTAAAGTAAACTCCAAGACTAGTGTTTAATGCTCATCATCGTTAGGGATTTGCTTCCTTTTGCAATACTGAAAACAATTAACTTCCTCATGAAGAAGGAAGATTTCATTTGTCAGTGGCTATTCTAATCTTGGCAGTACCTGACCTTCAAATTTGGTCTGCGTGGTCATGCACTACCCAAGACAGATGCACAGGATTTTGGTTTGCTGATATGAATGACCAACTGGACAGTCCCTTGGCAAAATCATGGGCATTCCATGTCTCTGCCAAAACCACCTTTAAACATGCTGTTGTCCAAAAGGCCATCTTCCTCTGAGACAAAAAGGACTGGATCTGAGGAGACGAATATGTAAATCACCTTGTTAGTAACATACTAGTTATAGTGAACATCCCCAAACTATACAAGTAGCTCATAAAAATGTTACTATAGTTTTTCTGGGATATTTCAGAGTTCCAGCTTGGACATGCCATCAGTTTTATATCTGTCATAGCACAGAACCTCTATCTTCAACAGGAATCATCTAGGTTTAGTCTGCCAACCTAGCCCCACAATGTATTGTTTTCATAATCTCTTTGAGGAATTGATTTAAAATGATTTAATGAGAAACCTATACTGTGCGGATGACTGGAAAAATAGATTACTTCAGCAATTTCCACCCAAATGCAAAAAATCACCACTTTCTCACCCAATTCCTGTATCAATGCCACTTCATCCTGTATCATGCCACTATGATAAATAATTATCATAGTAATTAAAAAAACTGGAATTAGTATGAGGACCATAAATCCATGCACCAAATCCTATAAAATTATCAACAATCCAAACAAAACACATCTGAGAAACTAGTTTCCAGGTAAAACTGTGTTTTGAAAATTCTCATGATACCATAACAATACATTTCCCAAGGGAGAGAGACCTCACTTTTTAAAATACCACTTGAATACAATATAAGAATCTATATGAAAGAAAAGCCAGACTCTTCTTGGTGTCAAGTTGTTCTTGCTTATGTCCTAGAAAGGCATTAAAATTATTAATTCTATTCTGAAAGATGAACAGAAGGTCATACTTTGTATTCAAGTTGTCAAAATTAGGAGGCCAGTCTCCACTGAGATCCTTGTATAGGCAATGGAGAAAGCTTGTCTCCTATGAGAACTCCTAACAGTTCTCTGTTATATACTCTGAAAGAATCTCTCCTACATTTGCAGTGCACAGAACATATGGAAACTGTCCTATAAAGCAGGAACAATAAGTAGTAATTTTGTCATCAGATAGAGTAGCCCACTTGCGTGTTTCCAGATAAGAAAATCCCTCAGCAGTATGTTAAGGAGAAATCACTGGCAGTGATGATTATTGATTATTGGTTTATTTCACTTTTATCTGCAATCATGTTGCACAATTATATTTCACAGAGAGGGCATAGATGGGACATTAATGCTTCTACTGATGTACCTGCTCTTCAGGAGCTCATTACCTCAGGTGCAAGGAAAACCAACCTCAAGCCCAATTTGTCACCAATGCCAGACTGGTATTACCTGGACCCATGGCTTTGAGACTGCTTCAGAAAATGTTAATGCCAATGTGATCCATCCAATCCTTCAGATCCTGTGTTCCACTGGACTTGAGAATTCGGACTTTTATATAAAACTGAAGATGTATTTGAAGGGGTGTTGGGGTTTAGGATTCTTCCTTTTGTTGCTTTCTCTCAGGGAATTTTCTCCCACATGTGCTGCTAGAGGACAATAACGACTGGGTATTAAGAGGGGCAAAAGGAGTTGCCAAGCTTGGGGGAGGAGGGCACTTGGCTGCACTCCTCTTATCTGAGGGTTTTTCTCAGGGGGGCTGAGGGAATTGGACTGGGAAAATTTGGGCCGGGGCAGCTGTTAGCTCCTGCTTGGTCTTTCAGCACCCAGAGGGGAAGGAGGCTGCATTCGCTGTGTGAAGAATTCAGCACCACTGCAGGGTTCTGTCCTCTGCTGCCTTCTACCGTGAGTGGAGCCCTGCTTGTGAGAGTGGCTGTTGCACTGGGACCTTATTAACACCCTACCTCACCAAACAAAGGACCCTTCACCATCTGCCTCTGGCTCTCTGTCCAGGTGAGCCTGCCCTGCCGTTCCAGCTGCTGCCTGGGGGTTCCTGCTCCAGCCCATTTCGGCCATTCAGCCCACCCGCCATTCCTGCATGAGGGAGGCGTGGCTGAGCTGCCACAGCGCCCCTGCAGGCGTGGGGGAATCATCGCACCCGCCCTGCCTGCCAGGAGCCACAGCGCCCCTGCCGGCCATGACCGGAACTGCACCGAAGGAGAGGTGCCTGCAGCTCAGAGAGGGTTGGGACTCCGTGTCTGCTTCTGTTTGCTGTTTTTGCCATTGTTCTTTGTTTGCCTTGTTATACAAGTTAGTAAAGAACTGTTATCCCTTTTCTCACATCTTTGCCTGAAAACCCCTTAATTTGAAAGTATAACTTGGAGGGAAGGGGGTCATATTTTCCATTCCAAGGGAGGCTCCTGCTTTCCTTAGCAGACACCTGTCTTTCCAGCCAAGTGAAGAGGAAATACTTTGTCAAGATCTAGGAAACAAAAGTAAGAACTCTTCATTCTTTACTAATGTTTAAAAGAAATTCAGTATGACCTAAACTCTTTCTGGGTCAAGTTATTTTGCACAGAAGTTGTCTAGCTCCACAAGACTAATGCTTTTCAAATACAGCTGCTTTTGAATCTCAATTGACTATAACTGAATATGTTCCTTTTCCAAGCTAAAAATTTCCAATGTTCCATTTTTATTTAGAAAAGGAAATAGAAAAGAGTTACAGCAATAAAAATAATTAATGGAAACTTTCAAATATATATAAGCTAGAAAAGATGAAGCCATTTTGAAATTAGGTAAGTATGAGACCTGACAAGATAACGGGGATAGATGATTCTCACCACCTACACATCAGGAGACGAGGATGGAGAGGCTGATAACAGAAATACTGAAATATATTTTGTAGCATGTTTTCTTTCCTTCTAAGTAAGTAAAAGCATCACAGAAATAGCAGAATATTTAACAGGTATGTAAGCAAGACAGAAGGATAACACTGACATGAAAAAAAAATTAGGTTCAGCCTGCCCTTTTTGGGTCTGAAATAAGCAATTTGATTAGGAGTTTGTTTCTTTAGCCTGTATTTATTCATCGCACATATATCGACTTCTCAGATTATGTTGAAGGGCTGTAAAGAAGAAACAAACAAAATATAAATTGGGAGTTCTTTGGAAGATATTTGTTGGGGGGATACTGTACAGCGACTCATAGTCTTACCCCTTCAGGAAGAAAGTTACACTTTGGAAGAAGCATTAGTTAGCTTTTAGCATAACTCACCTGAGATCACTCTGCCTAGCTCACTAAATACATATTGCCTTGCCTACAATCTACAGTGCCTCCTCCTTGTATCTAGTACATTCATTTCTGTTAAGGATTGGGGTTTCTTTTAATTAACTACATGAGGGATCCCAAATCTGTTATCCAGGTTTTTCAGGTGGAAAAGCTATGTTCCCCTTCCAACATTGCCAATGAACCTTCTCACACATACTAACTCAGGCCTGAGTGAGTTACTGGGAGAAGTCTGTCTACTCTTTCCTAAATTATTCAAGAACATCTTAGTTTTGTTTCTGGCAGCTGCTTAGAGGGTGACCCCTTCATACTCCTCGCCTGCAGCATTAGCAAACATAAGACAAGCCGGAAGCTTAAAGGAGCTTTTTTTAGTTTTGGTGAAAGAACACTCAACCTTGATGGAAGAGGCAATGAAGGACTTAACTGTAGGATTTCTATCTCAAAATAGGGAAAAGTAAGGTATTCTCAAATAGATAATGCCATTGTCTAGTAGTAAAATCCTAGAAACACTATTCCATACACCTGAAACAAGAACTATTTTTGCAGAAAATACTCTAGACATGGAAAACTGAGGAAGTTTAGATATGACTGATGGCAAGGATTATACACACTTCAGTAAAGTCTCTGACAACACATTTCTCTTTGGAAAATGAACCTTGTTTTTCTTTCCTCAACAACATGCATTTGTTCATTTTTCTCTTTGCTCTTTCACATCTAGAGGTTTTTTTCCTTGAATATTTTTTCAAAAGAAAATAATATTTTGCAAAAGAAATTCCCAGTTTCTTAAGGATTTTAATTTCTTGAGGAAGTCAGTTATACTGGATATGCTACATAATAAATGGTCATGCTTTGACAAGAAGATGCAATCAGGGTCAAACAATCATGTCTAAATTCATACATGCACATAAATATATGCATTAATGATATTTACTTGCATACATAAACAGGTATTTATTAAGCAATGTGCTTATTGAATCGCATATTGAATCTGAACTTGCAAGTGTAATGCAAGCAATGAATCAAAATTCTGCTTGAAAATATACAATGGAGGGTAAAAAAATAAGCCCAGCCTAAAAAAAAAAAAAATCCTACTATTTTAATTATTATATAAGACATAAATTGGGATTTAGATTATGCTCTCCACATTGACTCAAGATAGCCTGAAACTAAAGTTTTTAAGATTTAATTTTCTGTTGCTATTAATGAATATTACAACAGTAGCTGCCCCCTGTGGCTTGGTATAAAAAGCAGTGTATATACCTAGCACAACATTTGCAGACCTCCTCAGTTTTGTGTTTTTAATGTGATGAAAAATTGTACAAGTAACAAAGGAAAATGTCATGGTAACTAAAACATTTCCTATACATGTATTTTAGAGGGAAGCTAAATCAAAGGTCTTCAAAGAATTACTAGGGTTCTTTCTAGGAGGTTATTGACAAATATGTAGTTTGTCTTCTGAGTTTGTGCCTCTTTCACAGATTGGTGTATTTGTGATCCCACAGGCAGGAATAAGTGTCTGTAATTCATTTCTCCTTGTTAACTAGTGTGCTTTTGTGTGTAGGATGATTGACAGCAAACTCGGCTTAGTCCCAACGGATGAGCTTGTTAGCAAAACCCTAGCATCCTATCTCTAATAAAGCATATCAGCAGTACATTTTGTCCTATCTATTAGCCTCTCTGTTTCTTTTTTGTGAAAAGCTGAGTGTCCCTTTGAAGCAATGACAAATAAACCCCTGAACTGAAGTGCTAGGCTGCCTTATGGACAGCTGGATAGTAAATGTCACACCGTGTATAGAATGCCTATTATCAGAGTGAGCCATTTGTTCCATTCCTTTCAGTATCTTAATGTAATACAAAATTGCTAAATCAAGCCCCATGTCTGTGACAGAACATAATTAATGAGAAAGCAGGAGCCAATTCAACACTCTTTATTGGGACCTAATTGGCTCAGGCAACAGAGTTGTCACTCAACAAGAGACTTCCTTTAAAGCAATTTTGTTCTTGGTTGTATTACAGAGCCTATTAAATTGTCCCCTCCTTGATCACACAAAGAAGTATCTGCATGCAATAATTAGCTTTTCCAAGGGGATTTTTTTTAACTCTTTCAATAATAGCACATTTTCAAGCACTGCTGGAGGAAACATAGCACAGGGATATGTGCAGCCTCTGGACTAAATAATTGTAATACATGCATTTTGGGAAAGCCTGTGAGGATTGCATCAAAGCTATGGCCAGGACATAATGGGGTGGCCTGATTTCAGAGAAGGTTGCAGGTCAAGCTGGGCACCTAATATTGCACTCTGTGCAAACTGTTCAGCTAAAGGAACAAGTGAAAGTGTAGAGGTATGGATTGTTTAACTGAGTGCTTGCTTTCTGACAAAATATTAAGCCACCATGAGGAATGAGAGGACTTATTTCCCAGTGCCAGTATCTGCATATTCTATACCACCATGAGCAGCCATTAATTTTCAGTAAGAATCAAAGCCTGAGAGTCTTTTTTTTCCATAATTATCCATCAGAATTTCCTGTACTTTGCCTTAATTGGTAGATTATGGGAGAGTAAACTGGGAAGTCTTTTAGTTTTGAAGAGATTTTGGTTTTTTTTGCCACCCAAGGAACAAACAGCACACTTTGGATTTAAGTAATACATAAATTGTACCGAAGTAAGAAGGAATTCTAGAACCTGGTCTGTAACCTCCAAAAGCATAGATTTCTACAACTGGTCAAAAGACAACTTACTCAAACACAAAATACATCACTGATTAAAGTTCAGTGATTTAACCACCATCAAAAATGTTCAGAAATGTAAACTATGTCTGTAGCTTGAAAAATTTAACTTATTTTCTAGAAAATTTTAGCTGCAGCTACTAAGCCTGATAAGAACTTATTTGAAAGCCAGACAAAAAAATGGGAGGGTCCTGGACCAGTTGAATATTTCTGTGTTTATAAAAGCTTATCATAAATTGAATTCACATTTTCTGTTCAGTTTGGTGTGAAAGATAATATTGAAGTGAAGGACATGGCCCATGTTTTTTTCTCAAAATGGTCACACAACATCCTGTGTAACATATTAATAGGTATGTAAATTTCTGTATTAGTTACTGGTCTTGGAGAAAGCTAAGTGTAAAAAATGAGTATATTTGGAGTTTAGCAATCAGTACATTTTAGTTCTTCCCTCTCATGTCTTCCAAAAACTAGAATGATGTGCCTAATGATAAAAATAATAGCATATTATCACATATTATTTTCTTCAGGTTATAAATCCAGGGATTTCAAAGGGAATTACAAAACAGAATTAAAAGAATGCAGGATGTTGTTTTTTTTTCCCGAAGAAATGTGTGTTCAATGTTTAGTGTTTTTTCTGCAGTTATATTAAGCAATTGTGATGAACACATTTTGATTTGCACATTTTATGTAGCTTTTTTAGTGGTAGGAGTTCATTGACATCTACTCTAATATGCAAACTACAACATAGCCACTGCTTTGAAGGCTCAGCTAGAAGAGAATACATTAATATGTTACAAACCCCTTTTTTTTCAAATTTAATAATGTGTAAGACAAGATCCTAAACATGAATGTTAATCAACAATGTTCTTTCACAGGTGATTCATGAAGTCTCTGGAAGCATATATTCCAAGTAGGGTTTTATTAGCTTATGGTAGTAACAAATCAAAATGATTACAAAGACTTACATAATCTAATTTTCTTTAATTAATCACATTCAATCAATACTTTAAAAATAGCATTGTATGTTATGATTAATTCTACATGGTATAGAATACAAACAGGGACTGAAGAATTAAAAAAATTACAGCACTAAGAAGAATTTGACTAGGCAAATTAGAATGTTAAAAAATAAACATTTAAATTGAAATATTTTACCAAACAAATATTATGTGGAAAAATAGTCATGGAAGAGATATTTTGGGAATATATTCAAAACAGCACTGATTGAAATGTTTTATCTAATGAAAGAGTTCTCTGATGTTTAATTTTCATTCAAGAAGTACTTGAGCTTCTAAGGGAATTGCCAAGCTTCTGCAGTTTTGGGCACCATAACTGTATAACATGATTTGGATGCCATGCTGTTTGAATATAACACAAGACCAAAAGGTTGTTTCTCATTTCAGAAAACCTTGGGATCCAGATATTAGTAACAGTCTCCTGACAACACACAGGCTGAAGTTAGATACCTCCTCACATCTATGCTTGAAAGGTCATTGTCACTGATGACATAAAAATGAGGTCTAATCAAGAGAGAAATATGACATCATCTGGTTGTCCCTGCAAACAGAACTAGAATGTGTGATTCCAGGACTGGTGGTTATTAATACTTCAGCAACTGAAAAAAAGACAATCCATTAGTATTACATCTCTATTTAATGCATAAGGACATCTTGCATCTACATTATCTGACAGTGGCTAATAATAGACAAGAATTAGATGTGCGCTTTTGTGAATTATATAAACAAAGTTATTATGATGCATAAAAACCCATTGTTTAGGTCTGTAAGTTTTTCCTTCTTACATATGCAAGGACCTCACAACAGATGTCTCAGTAAGGACTGGTTTACATTGTGGCTTTGAACTGTTTCCTTGTTTTGATAAACAAAGCATTGTTGTAATTAGTAAATTGGGCAAAAAAGTCTGAGTCAGGACAGAAATCCTTCCGTCATTTTTTGTGTCAGTATTATCCTGTAATATTCCACAGTGTTATCCTAGGAAAATGATGACAAATTCCTTAGCATATAATTTTTCCAGAATATTATGAAAATGTAATATTGTTCGTGTAAATGCTATCTTCTTTCTTCATCTCATGCAAAATTATAACAATACTTGTCCTAGTATCTTGGTCCTCAGTTGCATAATTTTACACGGGTCATTATATTTCAGAAACAAAAATATTGAACACTATAAGCAGTCTTTGATTTCCAGGCACTAACTCTGAGGGAGTCTGCAACCTCTGAATCTGTCATGTAACCAGACTTTTCTTCAGCACAAAGTATGATTAAAAGTAATAACACATGTCATACCACTGTGGCAATGCCAACACAGAGGATGCGTTTCTACAGAACAGATGGTACTTGCAATGCTAAGAAGTCTATTCTCTTCATTTTACCTCATTGTTGCTTGGCTTCTGTGCCTTCTCACACACGTCACACATTTGAAAGTGTGCACAATGTCCTCTTTCTAAAGGGCATGAGCATATGAACTCATATAAACAAGATCAGAATGCAGATTAATTTATCTAGAGCATAATTCAATATAGATTTAAAAGCAATATTAATATTTTAGAACTCTATAGCTTCTATTTTAACATCTAAGGAATTTATAATTTTGAAAAACTGGGAAAGGTAGTACTCATTAAAAAAACATAGCAGGGATCAGTTCACCTACTATGTTACAGATACTAGTGTGAAATACAATGGTTTCAAGAAGTGCTGAGTAAACTACATTACAATTTAAGACTGAACATTATGTAGAATAATTAAAAAAACAAAAGAGGTGTGAGGCATGCAGAATTCTGTCTGACCTTCATCCAAAATTGATGCTCTTGTTAAAAAATCATGGGACAAAATGATAGTAAGAGTTTTAAAAATAATATTCCCAAGTTGGTGTATCTGGTATTTCAGTAACTGACAGTAAGATACAAAGACAAGAAGTTACACCTATAAGGAACCTAAGGAAAGAGCATTATATGTTAAATAGTCTTCAAGATCTTTAATTTCCTTTAGAGATATGTAAAACCTCCAAATTCATGTTAATGCAGATTTTGCAAACTGGGGAAGAAAGGCTTGAATGTGTATGGAAGGAAGATCCTGTTCTGGCTGATGACTCAGTAGGTCTGTGTCCTGCTCCAGCAGTTGTTCTGCTTGTTTATTTCTTGGCACAAGAAGTGAGGTTCAGTTCATGAGTATAACACTGTCAGATATCGTAGGAAGAATCAGGAAGAATTAGAACTGCTTCAGTGAGCAAGCAGGAATGATCTGCTATGTACGCACCAAAACCAGTCTATTAAGGAATGAGTCCATAAATGGTGCAATAATAAAATGTGGTTTCTTTCTTGATCAGCAAGGGTGTGAATAATGGCACTGAAAGCCAGTTTATGCATTCTTTTGGCAGTCTGAAAATTACACAAATGACCTGAAAATAGGGCAAAATTAACTGCCATGATCTATCCATGTGTTATCTGAAAAATACTGACAGCCTCCTTAATCTTCTTCTATGGCAGCCTGTGGGGTCCCCTGTACTAAGAGGTATGCAATATTCAGCCTGAATAAGTCTTGGAAAAATGCTAGCATATGTAGCATCTATATTTTAATGTCATCTGCAACATTCTCTGCAATTTTTCCTGCAATCAGTCTTTTCTGCAATCAGTCTAGTCTAAAAAGACCTGTTATGATAAATTGGTCAGGCAGTTACATCTGCTTATCTTGATGGCCAGACAGAGAATATTGTTAATTGTACGGTATATGATAAGAGTTTTCATAATGGCTGGTACCGCATAGTGACTCACAAATTATACAAATACTTTCCTCCATAATTTTTTTCTGCTAATTTACTTTGTTTTCTCTCTCTGATTCATATTCTCAGGAAAAAAAAGTCTTGTAAATCAATGGCCTTTATTATGTTATGTCTGAAATTTAGGAAGTACACCAAAAGTGGGAAAAAATAAATGATTCTGCCCTTTATTTTCTAGTCTCTTAAGGGATCTTAACTATTTTGAGTTTGATTTTTTGAACTTTGCTACTCTACTCAAGAGATGCTGGCAGAATATGTAGCAATTTGTATTAATAGGTCAGGGTAAAAGAATAACTTCTCCTTGTTAGTCTCAAGCCCTTGGATCATTCAAAGTTAAAGCATGAGAAGTCCTTGAAGCTTACTACAGTCTATCTCAGTGTTGAACCTGTATATTAAAGGTTATGATCTCTGTAAATAAAAGGCACTTTGTCATGTTCTCCCCCAGTTGTCTTTCTTACTGTGACATTCTAAACTGACTTTGGGATCTCTTGGCAAATTCAATGCATTATAGGTGATCCCTGCCTGGTAGACGCTTCCTATCAGCCCAGGGAACAAAAAATGATTATGAGGAGCGTGAATAAAACTCCTTCAAAAACTGACATAGGCATTGACTGTGGGTTAAAGTTCTTCATACAGCTCATCAGTGGCGAAGAAAATTACGTCAGCATTTGACCTTTGGGTACATTTTTCATTTTGGCTAGGAATTCTATGTGAAAAGCATTTTATCATCTCAACAGTTTTTAAAATAACTATAAAAACAGTTCACCCTCAGACAACACATAAGGCTTTATTTGGGAAAGAGAATTAGTATGATAAAGCTGACAGTCACTCTTTATTCAGGAGAGATTCAGCAAGCTGTTACTACTTCTGTTTTGAGCAAGAAACATTAAAAAATTGTTATTTCACTGAAATACAAGGTTGCTTAGACACTGAGGAATAAAGAGTTTCTTTGGCGCTAAAAAGTGAATGTGAGCATATCTATGTGCAAATCATCTAGGAAAAGACAAATAAAGTCAGAGAAACAATCAAAATGCCATAGAGACAAAAAAGTAAAATAACCCTGAAAAAAGACTGGAAATGCCTCTGAGGAGAGGAATCCTGGGAAAATGCTGAGAAATGTGAGAAGACAAATTGTCTCCAGCTATTTGATTCATGCTGTGTTCTCAGAAAGAAGATCTTGTGAATTCTTTGTAAATGAACATGGTCTATCAAATAATTTCTCTCCTCTAATGGAAATAGTTCAAAGCATTTCACTGGTTATGTCTTAATATCAAAGGGATGCAATTGCTGTTAGATTCTGTATTGCTCTTCCAGAAAAGCCACATGTGAAACTGTTTAGTGAAAACAGCTTGTGGGAGTAGTGTCTCAGCTAATCCCACTTATGTAGATATTTAAAAAGGAATTTACATGATAAGACTCTGAAAATTTCAAAGCTCACTATATAACATTTGTGCATGAAGATTTACTAAAGTGTGTGTAAATTTCCAGGCCAAACCCTCAAATAGTTGTGGATTGAGGAGCCATTGTGAGAATAATTCACATGACACAAAGAAAAATGTTAGAAAATGGTGTTTCCTATAATTTCTTATTAATTTTTCGGAAAAACCAGTCTGATTATATATTTTTAAAAGGTTTCAGCTGCCTTAGAATTTCCACTAAGTTTGATCTCTCCTATAGGGAAGAGGAATAAATGATAGTAATAATAATAATAATAAAAAACAGTGAAGAGGATTTGTAGAAAACAAATTTTAAAAAATTCAGTCACAACAATAATTTGATTTATATGGGAATGTGGTCTCTAGACAGACATAATGCTGTATTCAGATATGTATTTTATTATTCTGTATACATTACTGACATTCATTGCAGTGGCATATTTTTATGTTATATTTATTTTTAAAGACGATTTTTAAAATTAAAATCAACTAGATCTACTGGGCTATTAAATATGGAACATTGACCATAATATAATGTCACATAGCTAGACAATTTTAGGTTATCAGATTCAGTTAGCAATAATATAGCACATGGAATTTATGAAATAGCAAAACCGAACTATATGTTTGCTTGTAACAGGATCCTGTCTACCCAGGATTCTTCCCATTCTCTATGCTGCCTATTGAAGAAAGAAAATTACTTTCAACATTTTTCAGAATCCAGGCTCTTTATTAAACACTATTACGTTTTTGTGTGAATTAACTTGCTTTTGAATCCTGAAAATTCTTAAAATCAAACCTTCAGCTACAGAGGAAAGCTGAAGAACTTTAGTCTAGGACTTGAAATTGCTGTAATAAGAGCACCAAGAATTCCAAATGCTGTTATGTTCATTAGAGAGGGATTGAGAGATGTTTACAGTTTAGATAAAATAGGATCATATAATTAGTAGACTAATGAATCTAATGTAGATGTGACACACATATTATCAATGTCAAATATATAGTCTTGCAAATAATTAAGCAATTTTAGTAGTCCATTTTGCTGATGCAAGGCTAAAACATTTCCAAGTTTATTCAAGAAGCAGCCAAAACAATTAAATATTTTTTCAAATGTTGTGTCCTTCACATT
The DNA here is from genome assembly GCA_025920805.1 of Petroica traversi. Classification (NCBI taxonomy): domain Eukaryota; kingdom Metazoa; phylum Chordata; class Aves; order Passeriformes; family Petroicidae; genus Petroica; species Petroica traversi. The sequence goes on from JAHLSL010000007.1 coordinate 24,353,566, forward strand.
TTTTCTATCCTAGCATTTGTGATAACTAGAACTGAAACCTGCAGATTTCTTGCTATTTCAGAGTATCAGTACAAAGGAGAACATGACTGTGTGATGACTAAGAAAAATTGTCATTTGATCAGGCAAAACTTTAAATAAAGGAGAGAAACTTTTTGTAATTATACTGGATAGCCTATTCTTAAGTGTTTTAGTATAAATCAGAGTATTAAAAATACTTACATAGTTTTATTGTGCAGTTATATTGACAATTGTAATTAAGCAGGCATTAGAACAAAAATAATTTAGACAATTATATGAATATATACAAAGAATATGAAGTATGTCCCTATAGAATTGGTGATTAAGAAATCCACAAAGACACTGACTTCAGTTTCTCATTAATTTCTTACTCTGTTTTCCTCAAATAGGGCTTCTTTAATTTTATGTTGGTAACTCCTTTTATACACCACAGTGTCTTTATCTTCAAACTAAGTTAAGTTTAGTATTTTACAAATCTCACTGACAGGTAAAATTATTACAAAGATGTACTTCCAAATACTATTTAGGGACCTGATGACAAACTTGGTGATCCAAGTAACTCTTATGGCATTACAGCATTTGCCATTCCAAACAGCATCAAGGCTCATAGTTTCCATCTTTCTTAGTGTGTATTAGTGTTATTCATCCCAAAGACCTAGGGTTTGCTATAGTGTCTTTTTATGTATTTCTAGGCTTAAAATTAGAATTTTCAAACTATTAATTTTTTGCACTTTCTCATTTGAATGCATTGCTTTCACAGACATTTGAAAAAGTACACAAGCTCTTTTCAGCAACTTATGTCAAAACCAGTACATGGCTAAATAATTTTCAAATGAACCCTAGAATAACTCTTTTGTCAATGGCAGCTCCTAAGATATTAGTTTAGTCTTGCTCATACCAGTAATTTACACAGCCATTATGACTTGAGACATGCAAATTAGCAGCCAAGAAAGAATGGAGATTAACTGTTGAGATCACAAGTAATATCCTTTTAAAATTAATTGGTATTTTGGCTTAACTTTATTTTTTGGTTCAATAAACTCAAGATAAAAATGTTTAATATCTTCTTTTCAAGTGGAAGTCAATACTTGACATAAACAACCAAATTTTCAGAAAATTTTGATTTCCTCTGAAAATCAGATCCCCTTGTTGTAATGCACCATATTTAATGGCAAATAAGCCATTTGAGCCATGAACTTTTTGCCTCTTTCTTTTTCCCTTCATGCTAGGATTTTTTTTTTTCCTTACTGGGAACTTGTGTCTATTGTCCTATTGTTTCTACTGGTATCTTTGTACTGTTTATTGCATTCTTATGTATTTTCTACAATGAAGCATAGTGGCATTTAAGAATTTTTCTAAAATAAAAATTAAGTGGTAGGTACCATCTTGCAACTTTTAAATTATCAGCTAAATAAGGCTTCAAAATTAAAAACCAATATTATGTCCTAATTTATAAAACTATTTCATGTATATAAGAAAAAAAATACAGTTTATGACCATCAGTATACAAACATCGAATAATTTCCTTAAATAAAAATACCAAGAATATTTTTATGTGAACATGTGAGTCTTCAGTGAGGATCATCAGTTATCTGTTATAATGACATAATAAGGGAAGTACTTCCATTGTTATTTTCACAGTGCAAGACAGAGTGCACTGTGAAACTCTACCCTTTCTCCTGAAGAGCTCTCCCATGGAAAAACAGACTCCAAAGTGCAATATCCATACTACCTGAACTTTGAGAATAGTATTTAATGCATTTCTGCCAGCCCATAATAGCGATATCACTTTCTAGAAAGCCTGCTGGGCTGAGTTGCAGGACTGAAAATGTGCTGTTTCTTATTTGGTCTAGTCACCAGTATAGTCTTACATATATAATCACCTTCATCTTAAGATCTTTACTTCCAAAGAGCTTTTCTATAGTTAAACTAATTTCTGACTTCCCACATTATTTCCTGAATCTGTTTTGTCTTTGAAACAGTCAAGTGCCTTATTCACATTTAATTCAGACTTTTCAAAACTAGGCATCGAGGGCTACAATTTATGATTACTTTTGAAAGGTATTACACAGGATTTTAAGCAAACTGCCTGGAGGAAAAAATGAAAGCAAAAGATATAATACACAGTTTTATCGCAAAGATTTTTTAACTTGATGAAAAAAGAAAAAGCATAGATCTTCAACTGGAATAATTAATGTTTGATGCTTGCTCTTACATTAACATCATGTTTTGTGATGAGATCTTACCACAGAATCTCCAGTGGTTACTGCAGTTCAGTTTAGGGAACAGTAGCACAACTGCCTAATCTATGGTAAGACTTAGATACTTCTGTAATTTTCATTTCTCTGAGAAGAACGCTGTGTAGACATAGGTGAAATGCATCAATGAAGTCTTCTGTGAGGTATTTAGTGCTTAGAGAATTAACAGAAAATTAGCTAATGATAGTAAAAACAGAAGTCAATGATGAATCATAAAGTAGTCAGAATAAAACTAGTGTGGTCCGTTAACTATTTTATTTCTGTATTTCTGTATTATGAAATACTTCTATTTGAATCTCTTTGAGGTATAACAGATTATGTTAACCTTTGGAAATGACTGAAGAAAAAACCCCATGAAGTAAACTGGCCACCACTTGACAAAACCATTTACACCTTCTGATAGTGGAGGTTAGTCAAAACTGCAAGAACAAATTGGCCTGTGGGATTTATGCATGTGATAAATCACTATTTTATAATATGAAAAATGATACATCATACTGATTTTCTAAGCACAATTCTCTGCAGTATTAAGCAGAATTACTGGGCACTCCCAAAACTTGATGCCAACTTCTGTGGAAAAACTTTTAAATTAGTTGATATTTATTATTTTTGTTTTTTCTTTAGTGCTGCTTTTACATACCAAGAAATTTTTTATTGAGGATTTTCTTTAAATACATGATTAAGTGTTCTTTTCTGATCTTTTATGAGCATTATCAATGAATTCTGGAACAGTCCTGTAACAACAAATTTACTGGATCTGAATGATGAATAGTAATAATACACTACAGAAAATGTCAGACCCTTTACAGTCTTCCACTAAGTGGACAAAAACATTACAATTACAGTAGCTTTCATAAACTCTGCTATTTCAGCAAATAAGATTTAAAAAAAAATAGAGTCTAGCTGCTTCCTAAAGTAGTTCCTACTACAAGACTGATCTCTTCCCTTTGGAGACTAGTGATGGCCCAAGGGAATGGCAGGAAGCTGTTTCAGAGGAGATTTAGGTTGAATTCTAGCATATGATTTTTCCCCCAGAGGGTGTTTGGGCACTGGAAGAAGCTCCCCGGGGAAGTGGTCACAGCACCAGCCTGATAGAGTTCAAGAAGTGTTTGGACAATGCTCTCAGGCACAGGGTGTCACTCTTGGGGTTTCCTGTGCAGGTCCAGTACCTGAACTTGATGATATTTTTGGGTCCCTTCCAACTCAGCATAGTTTATGGTTCAGTGATTCTATGAAAGATATTGTGCTGAAATACACAGGCAAAAATAAATGAAATCAGATGATTTACTAAAATACATTGTAGGAGAGTCCTTGTCACAGTTCCCATTCCTGGAACTTTCAGGTTCTGACACCTGTCATGTTCTGTAATATGTCACTTCAGTTTAAAAAGAAGAAACAAACAAACAAAAAAATTTGTCTGAATTTCTGAAAACAGATTAGCAGAAAACACTGACACACTAAGTTGAAAAATTCTTTCAACAGTAAAAACGAGATTGCTCAATTAAGTGAACTGTATTTTCAAAGCATGAATTTTTGTTGAAAAAATTTGTACCATGTAGATAAAGAAGGTGGTTAAAATAAAAATATGGTAAATTTCAAAGAGGTTGTTCTGGAGCAGAAGACAGATCTTTCTTTGCCAAGAAAAATGTGCAGGAATCTATGCATCAGCTTTCACAGACCTTCCCTCTCTATAAGAAAAGTTCTGCAGACATCGGTTCAAACTCTGACCTAAATTTTGAGGGATCTATACTGAAATTCACCATGGAGTAATCCATAAATTTCTAACTGTTTTGAAGAATGATATATGGCCAATATGTACATTTCACAAATAGACTCCAGTTTCTGTCTCTGTAATCTGAGCTATTGAAAAATTAGTCATTTTGCTCAAGAAAAATGCTCACAGTTTGAGGGGATGTCAGTAATAGCTTGTCTTGAATTTCAGTGCTGTTAGAACAAAGCCTTAAACACTTTTCTGAAGAAAACACAAAACATTTTTGTATACTTTATAAAATTTTCCTTTAAATTTGAACAGTCAGTCAGTGACCCTAATCTTGAATTTAGCAATGTGAGTGTCTTATAGGGAAGTGTCAACTAAAAATGAATAAATGGTCTACTATAATAGAGTTATTTCTAGCTCCTATGCTCTGATAAAATGTCATCTTTGTGATAACCAGTCATCTATATTACATCTACTATCAAGAGCTAGAATTGACTTCTTGCTGGGGATAATAAGGCAAGCCCTCACTGACACAAAGGGAATAAGTGGATCATACATGCTTGATAATATTTGCCCATATTTAAACATGAATTTGGTTTCTCTCTGCTTTCCTATTGGGCACATTTTTCTGTGAATATGTAGATATTCAAGATACATTTTGTAAAACCTTGGCACAGCTTATATCTGAAAAGGACTTAATAATAAAGCCACTATACAGTCAACTAAACAAAATTTAGGAATCAGCAAAATATCTTCCCCTTGCTGGGTTAGAAGATTATAAAATCTTAAACTTGGTCATAAGGTAAGAAAAAATGTTTCTGAAAAGTTTACTGTAATGCTTCTGACACATTAATAACAAATCAAGAAGATTGTATTTATTACTGAGCATTATGCATTACACAAGTATTGTCACCCAAAGTGTGTGCATAGAACTAGAGTTAGAAAATTTGAAAGAGAAATCTGAGGATTTTTTGAGAGTATTATATCAGAAGATATCTCTTTCCATAGAAATCATGCAGACTCAGAATCAATAACCTGGGCTGGAAGATATCTCTGGAGGTCATGTATTCCAGTCCTCTTTGCAAAGCAGGGTCAACTTTGAATTCAGAGCCAAATTCTCAGTTAAAGTTCCAGTTGAATTTTTTAACTTATGCAAGCATGGACATGCCACAACTTCTCTGCCAACTTTGCATCCCATAATTCTGATGTGGCAGCTATCAGCCATTTGCATGAAAAGTAGCATTTAGTGATCTTACAAATGTTCATCTCCTCAGCTCAGTGAATAGAAAGAGAAAAGAAAGACTTCTCTGACAATGGGCAGCTCCCTGTGGACATAAAATTATTTTTCTTACAAGTTACTCTTTTGGAATATCCCCTGATACATGAAATAGACCTATAACAGTTACTGAAAACCCAAAATAGAAATTATGATTAAAAATGGGCTATGGTTGATGCAGATTTTAAGCTGTGTTATATCAGAAATAGCTGTCCTTTGGAAAATTTCCATATAGAGGATAGGAAATTAAATTATAGGCTCTTTGAAATGCACAGAATTTAATAGTCCAAAATATGTCCTTTTTAAAATTTTATTTCTATATTCTCTAGGTGCAGATGACTTACTTTATGAAAATTAACCTCATATCAACATCAAACAGGCCCTCTGTCCCTTCACTGTTCCCACTGTAAAATGAACCATAGGAGCTTACCCCACTGGATAAAACTGATTTAACATATGTGCTACCATGATAAGCACTTCTGTTAAAAAATTGAAAATTATTCTACACAAACACTTTGAAAAATTCCACAGAAATAAAAGCTGTTATTTCTTGTTTTCTTCAAATTTGGTGCAGATGTAACTGTGAAAGACTCCTCACCTTCTTACTGAAAATTAACAATTGTAAATTCATTCCTAAATAGATACCACGATATTCCTCCTGAGACTCATTTGATTACTCAAAACTGCTCTTTTAGATCGCACCTGTGTTCCAGTAATGTTATATATTGTGTATATAATTTAAATTGGAATCTGTAATAAAATACATCTAAGTATCTGCCTTTGCACTTGATATTCTACTGCATCTCTTTACAAGCACTTCACAGAAAACATTTAAAATCACATTGTAATAGTATTGTCAATCATGTAAATTATCTTTGGTTTCAATTTGAAAAATGTTTGTGGTGGACTCTGAGTCATTTTCTGTATCATCAGTGGAGATAAAATTAAAGGGAATAAAGAAGAGTCATGAACAAAATTTAGCAACAGCTGTAAAGAAATAGGAACGACTCTTGGATATACTGAAATATTAGAATGCAAGATATCCTATTATGGCTCAGGTAATTGAGTCACATGAAACTGTAAGCTTATAACTATAGTCAAAACTTAGAATCATGTGGATATATATCAAAGACTGAATGTGTGGTTACTATTAAAGTCCAAAGGAGTAAGAGACTCTATTATACTTCTGTTTAGAGTTTTTAAAATGAAAAATAAAAAAAAAAGCAATTCAAAACTAATCTATTAGAGGAAAAGAAGGAAAACGAAGGTTCTTACTAACAAAAATTTCCAACAGAAAGCTTGAGCAAAATTTCCCTCTATACTTAGCTTTCAGAAATACGCAAGCAAAATTAATCTCAAGCAGATTTGACACATGAAGAAAATGATAAACCTCCAACATATCACTACAGATTTGTTCTAGATTGGTCACAGTCTCTACAGATGAAATAAAATTAGCAGCTGGAAACCCAAGTGTTCTAACTTTTATTTTCAACATATGCTGTTAAAATGCCAGTAAGTTTTAGAGAAAAAGAAAAAACATGATACTTAGTTCTTTATCCTGTATAAAAGCCAAATTAACTTAATAAACATTCATTACTTCAAGGACAGGATTTAAAAAAATCGAAATATTCTCACACTATTGAAGAATTAACTTTAAAAAGGTTACCCTAGATTTTTGGTGGTATTATCAGTAACCCTATAAATGGCAAACTTTTTTGCATTGATATAAAAATTCTGTAGCATTTGAAAATTGACAGACTCCAACTCACCTTGAATTTTGGCAATTCAGAATCAAGGCAGTACACTGTTGTGTTGGTTAAGCTTATATATGAAGGGATAGAATCACAGAAATTTATCTTCTTCAGATTCCATGAACCAGTGCTAGAGAGGCAGTACAGGGGGTACAGTGCCTATGTGGCACTATACTAAACACTGGGGCTGGCTATTTTTTTACATAAACCAAAAAATTGAGAGAAAATATTAAAGGGAATCTGCATATCAAAATGATTCCATCTATTACCTTTGAGAAAGGCACAACTCAAAAAAGGGTGTACTAGGAGAGAAGTAATCTTCAGAGAGAGAAAGCTAAACAATATTAGGAACAATAGTAGTGGAGAAACTGAAACTGAAATCCAGTTCAATAACAGTAGAGTTTCAGTTATCAAACATATGTAGAAAGATTTCTGTATTAGAAGGAGAAGGATGCTAAATGGTTTGGACTGAGAAGCTAAATACCAAATCCTTGGCTTTCTGGAGTACTGCCAAGAAAATGCATTTCTTAGAACAATTATTAGGCATGTCCTAGAGCAGAGAATTTATTAAAGGGTCACATAAATGATCATAACTGAGATTTTAAAAGGATGCATAGGCAGTAATTCCAAAATTCCAAAGAAATAATGGTAGCTGTTCATTCTCCTAAAGAGTATTGGGAATAAAAATGCAGTTGGGCCTCAGTAATGGTGTCAGTTCAGGAATGAACTGCATTAGATCAAGGAATGCAACTGCAGCTTCAGTAATGTCCTTGTTTTTAATTTCAGACCATAGTATGACTACTAAGGTATTTTCATTGGCTCTCATCTACATTGCTACTAAGAAATTTGTGGTGAAGTAAAGGCTTTAATCTAATTTTCATTCCTCCAGCATTAACATGCTTGTAATGATCTTATTGTTGTGCTAATAAAAATAATGGCACGCAGCACTGGGAAGAATGAAGGTCATGGTAAAAGAACCTGGCATTCTTCCACAAAGGGGGAACAAGGGATGATGTAGGTACCAACATCACTCTTTGAAACTAGATTCAAATTTTTTCTAAGGTGAAAATGATCTAATACTAATTTCCAAAAGTTCTTATCACAAACCCACTACTCAGCTGGCATGAGTTCTTGTTGACAAACCCGGGACTGACTAAAAGGGATAGCATAATTATTCTGGTAAACTAGGATTGAGAGGTATTGGCAGAACTGAGGAAGCCTGCCTAAAACTGTCTCAAGACAGTACTCTTTTTCATTTTAATATCACAATATCTAACCTAAAGAAAATCCCATATAACTTTATAGTAGCACAACCCAAATGAGTAAAACTGAAAATATGCCAACCTGCTATTAATAACTGACAGAGTTGGATAGTAACTGCTGTTAATAGTTTCTCAGATTGTTTTGGGAAAAAGACAGCATGTCAGCAAGCTTCTAGGTAAGGCTAGTTTAAAAGATAAACTAAACAGAAGGCTTGTTCTGTAGAAGCAATACACAACACTGTCATTACAAAAGCTTCAAGTTTGGCAGAACAATCATTCTCCCCTTTGATCCTGGGATCTGTAAGACCCTGCAATTTTCAGATAGCAATGGCACAAGATCAAGGTCAATAGTATTTTTTTAAGATAACATTTTTTAACAAAAGGATAGAAGCACAGAAAGAGCCAGGCAGCAGTTGCACATGTGGCATTCATGTTTTGTAATAATTTCAGTTTGAATCCTGCCAATATCACTTCATCTCAAGCCACTTGCTGGGACGCTGAGCACATCCATCCTCTCCTGTAGGCGTTATTTCTCCCCAACAAAGAGACTGTGCTTGGCTCCAGAGACTGTTAGTCTTCAGTTTCATGGGCACAAAAACAATTCAAAATGTACTATGAATAGTGAATAGGAAAAAACAAACCCTTAGCTGTCAGTAGCAGGCACAGCATCATGGAGGGCCTCTCCATTAGTAGATAGTTGTCATGTAAAAATAATCCTTGGCAGAAGCAGGATTTGGAGCGTGCTTGAGGAAGAAAATTTTTTAGAAAGATTTCATTATTTTCAAGAGATTATTCTAAGATTTTTTTACTAATGTCTAATATCTTTTGGTATCCTCACTTATATCTTACAAAATTTCATAATTTTCTACCAGAAGCTTTGGTGATACAATAGCTACCATCATAAACATTTATAAAACACAAGATAGCATTTCTGAAATAGAAAGCACACTGAGTAAAACCAGCTTCTGTTCTTAAAAAACCAAACAGTGTATGCATAAAGAAATACTGATTTTTAAGAAAGTCTACAATGAAAATTGCAGTTATCTAAGTAAGAGTGGGGAAATATTTTGGAAGATATCTTAACTACACTTTTTTCTTCACATTTGTATAGCACAGAGTTCATGCCTAATATTGCTGTGACTGATATTGCCATAATACAATTGTAGAGGCTGCAGGACATTGTGTGGCATAGAAGATGTGGGGTTTCATGTATACAGATCACTCAAATGTTCAATCTTGCACTGAGTGCATCAGATATCTTTTTTTTCTGAGGGCATATGTAATTTAAGAATTGCTTTTAGCCTATGACAGTGCATGGCCATGAATCCCACAGGTGTTGTGGTGGGACCTGCAACACACCTTTGAAACCACAGCAAACAAACAGCAAACTGTTAAAAAAGTGCACTTTCAGCAGTTTGGGGATTCTTTGGTTTTAAAGAACATAGCATCTGCTCCTTCTAATAAGTATAATGAACTGGAGCAGCAGGTTGTACTTCTCAAAATATTTCTTTTTCTGATGTGAAGCTTTAGCGTATATTCTGAAGATAGATTTCTCTCTCTCCAAAAAACAACATGGAGGGGGCAGTGTTCTTCAATTCTAAAAGAAGCTTGTCTTCAGCTTTATTACATGTATTTCACCATATTCCCAGGAAGACCACACAGAAGAAAAACACCTGAAAAGAAGGCACATAGTGGCATGGGGTGGCTATGTCTCCAGAACATATGATGTGTGTCAGGGGTAGGCTATGAGGCATTAAAAAAAATCACTTCAAGACTTATCATTGCACCTTTGCTTGTACTCAACATTTGATAAATTGAGAGGACAACCATGACATCCTATGAACCACTGCAGCAACAGATGTCCTAAGTGTGGCACTCTCAGTTCAATCTGGATACAAAGGACTGAGGTAGCTTTCAGGACTGTAGAAAAGAAAAGGTTGTACATTTGTTTAAATTTATTCTCAAGTCCACAAATAATATATTGCCAGCATACACTTCATCAATATGCATATCCTTCTACAGAAGAAATCCCTCCAGGGACATTTTGACAATATGTATCTTACTGAAGGATTATTCAGTCAAAAACCTGATATTACTTTTCTGCTCAGTGATACAATGCAGTTTGTTCAATACAATAATGGGCCATTATCTCTTGTTTTCTAAAAGATGCTTTGAACTGCAGACAGAAACTTACATGTCATTATAGCCTTTGCTATGTTAATGTAAAAATCCAAAACATTGCTGCCTCTGCTGGAAGGTGGATTTTTCATTTTAGATTTTTACATTTTGTAAAGCACTCTAAAAAGCCAAACCTTTTTTTGTTCAAAGGAGCTCTACTGACATGGTGACAGTTTATACCTAAGCTTCTACCAATGAAAGTATGCATATCTTATATCCAAATACCATGAACTTATGTCCCAGATACACTGAAGTTACTTTTAGATTTTAAGTTTCTTCCCATGCCTCTGATTACTCAAATTGTTGAGTATTTAACAGTGAACTGAACTGTTCCAGCAATAATGGTGCATTTTACTTCTAGTCCAAGATAAAACTTGTGAACAAGAGGATCTTTGAATGAAGGGGTTAATGAGGAATGTATGTCAAATCCAAAATCACTCAGCCAATAATTCCGTGACATACAGTTTGGTTTGGGTATTTATCCTACGGTGTTTAACCTCCTCTGGCATGCAAACCAGGAAATCAAAACAACCTGTCTGCATAGAGTGTAACCCATGAAGATCTGGCTTTTTACAGCATACAGGAAGTGAGCTTCCTACTCCTACAGGTATCATCACTGGGAGCCTTTCTTACTCCATTTTTGGTAGAAATGAGAAGGTGTAGTTATCAGATGGTGATTACATAAAAACCCCCCTTTAATATATTAGTTCTCCTTTTAAATTGGCATAAACCATTGCTCTGGGTTAAGCTGGCATACTGATGCATGAATTAAAAGGAAGAAGACTTATATAGGCAATGCTATCTGTACTGAATTTGATTCCTCTGTTAAGAATATCTGAGTCACTCAAGTAGACGTATTTGACGGGTATGTGATCTAATTGTGTTACTGCTAAACCTCAAACAGTTGCTATTAGAAGCAAATTAGCAAGAGACCTTTGGATAATTCTACCACTCAAATCAAAGCCTCAGTCAATTAGCCATCTTAATAAATAACAGTTCCCTAAAATGAGACCGGAAAAAGAGACTAAATAAATATGCAAAAAACCCCATAAGGTGAAAAATTTAACAATCTTCCAAAGGTCAGGAAGGAAACCAGGATTTAAATTAGATTAAAGGTTTGAGTTTTCTACTCTTTTATCTTTATTGAGGCATATTAAAACCAAAATAATTTCTTTTCCATTGTGAACACAGGCCATATCTTTGTAAGGAATTCAGTTCAACATGTCATGAGTCAGGAGGGTAGCTTAGATCAAACAGTTTCGTCAGAAGTAATCACTTGGTAACTGGAAGCTTTTGGCTTTTTGTGGCCCTTTAGCTGTCTTGACTGTCATGAAATGGGAATTGGTCCTCTGAACAGGAACAGTTTCCTTCTCCACAGCATTAGTGCTTCTCTATGCAGACAATGCACATTACCCCATCCATGCATATAGAGTTGATCTCTCTGTCCCTTGCTTTGATTTTGCTTGTGTTGTCCCAGCAATTTGCTTCATGTAATTTGCTGTAGGTCTTGAAGTCAGCCCAACCAACAGGTTGTTAATGGAGTAAACTATCTATTCATTCTATTCCTCTAGAGCATGTCTAAGCAAGATCCATGTCAAAGCATGATTCTAAGCAAATCTTTTGGGAGATATGATGCTGCATATAAATATCCTTACAGTATTTTTTGGGGGAAGATATGTAGAATAATTTGAAAACTGAAAGTTGAAATAACATACAAGCCTGTAAAAAAAAAAAAAAGAAAATCAGAGGTGAGGAAAAATATGCCTTGCAATTGTGCAAGTGTGATAGAGTTGATGATACTATATGGTACAGGTTCTCATGATTTAGAATTGAATCCATACGAAGCTCCCTCATATGCAGAAGAGAAACAACACTTAGCCCAGTGTTGCTGCTGAATAATGCATTTCATTCTTGCATTTTAAAAATCTACATTTAAAATACTGACTTGGCTGACAAAAAATGCCCAGCATAGAGTGACTCCATTTCAGCAAAAGAGAGCTTTGTAAGTACAGACTAAAGAAGGGGATTATGTCATAAATCACTACACATATGGTTACTGGCACTGGCAATTTATAGGGAATTAACTCACCTGATATCCTAATTCTGCTTCTGTTAAAGGCAACAGTAAACTCCTACTGTCTAACACAGAAACAGAACTGAACTTGTAATATGCCGAGGAATTGATAGCTCTATACTCTACAAATTATAATGCTGGATCCCATTTCTTCTTAGCTGAACATACATTAACACTTGATTAAATAAATTGAAATAAATAAAAATATTTTTGACAAAATTGTCACAAACTTAGAGTGGCCTTTTCATCTGAATATATATTTGTGTACCCTCATTTATCACACATAAATTCTCAGTCTTTAGTCATAACAGTTTTTTGGCATATGTAGAATATTATTCATAATGTATGTTTCGTTCCCATTTCAACATAAACAAGATTATATTAAAAATAATTTAATTGATATTATATATAAAATAATTTAATTAATTTAATTAATTTAAAGTTCCAATTTCATATGCCTTTATTACAGTTGGCTTAAATCTATAAAGAGCTACCTATTAAAAAGTCTTCAGTAGCTTCTATAAAAAGAAGTTACATTTATGATGTTTAGTATTACACATTATACAGTTCCTTTATTTTTTTGCTCACTTGATCATGCTGTGAAAAATTCATGAATATTTAGCTATTAAATGAAATGCAAAATTTTCATTACCATTTTATTGAAAACTTGACATCTTAAAATACCATACATACCATTAGTATTCTAGTGCATTGTCACCTTATTGAAAAATGCTGCTAAAAAACAATACCACCATTCAGAGAAAAAAAAATTGTCCGCCCAAGGCTATTAACTATAGTTCTACACATACATTAGTGACAAATAAGTGAAGCAGCCAATGCTCACAAAAGATGTCACTAAAATGCTAGGAAACAACTGTAACCATAGAAACCATCTCACACTGCAATCTGAACATCTTTTGTCAGTGTTTGACTAGAAATGAGATGCTTAAAATCATTAGGCTATCAAAAAATCTGAAGTCTCTTCATTGAAATTTACATATTTAAATATTTTGAAACCTGCAAAAACTTCAACATGATACTTTCATAAAATATTGTTTCAGCTCTTAGTCCTCAACTATCAGGTTTGATATAATAACAAGGATTATAGAGAAAATTACTCCCTCCCCCCAAGTCTCCCCCACCAGACCCTATCTTTGCTACATATAGCACAGAAGAAGACAACCTAGGCATTTAAAAAACCCAACATGAAAAACTAAGATGAGAATTTACCTAACTTTCCTTAATCAAAAATATTCATATACATGGCATTCACTATCTCTGCCTACTGTTTTGTTATTTTAAAAAGTATTTTCATAGACACCATTCCCCCTATTGACAGGATTAACAACATTGTATAACCTTCATGACATTATGCACAAAATTTTCTACAGTCAAAAAAATACTTGAATGAGAAATTTTTCATCTGACTTTCAAAAGTTTGAGAACTTTTGAAGATTAAGTATCTCTTTATTAGGCTAATGGCTTATTATTAACTAATGAAAATGGCCTATACAAACTAGTCCAAAGAATAATAAAAATGGCCTATACTTCTGGCCTATAGAACAATAATACAGCCCAGCCTTTCTGTACAGTGACCGATCCTGTTATGTTGGGCTGGGGGAGATACTGGAAGGCAGCCTTAGTTAATTTTGCTGTAGAAATCAGTGTTGCAGTAAATCTGTGATAGTCAGAAAATCCACTGTATAAAAACAAAACAGGAGCATAAATGGTGATTAGTCCTTTAATACAACAAATTTCAGTGGTAGAAAGGACAGTTAATAATGGAGATGCTATCGTTTGCAAGGAAGTCTTGTGGAAATTTAAGAGGAAAAAATTCAATTGTGTATGTTCATTAATTTACCATTTATGAACTATGAAATTTTGGAGATTACAGAGTAAAAATATGTAATGGAAAATCAAAGGATTGAAATAACTTGTACAATTTCCTTCCATTATCTTTTCAATAGGTCCTGAACTTTCAGGTGCATAAGGGCAGTACTACTTAAGCAAATCTCTGTTATGTAATGTGTTACTCAATTTCTGTGTTTTTCATGGCTTTAAGCAAAGTTCAATAGCCTTATTAATAGGCTTTGAGCTGGTCCTTTAAAGCACTGTTTGCCAATGTATTGTGATTTAACTCTTGTAAAAGGAATGTGGAGAATTTCAAATTCCGCCTCTTCTTGCCACCCCCATCCTTTGGTGGTGGAAAAGGTCAGATTTCAAGGTCATCAATCTCATACTTTCACAAGTACTGCGCGACACATTAAAACTTGTAAGAATGTCTTTCTTCTGGTTGGCAAACAAAGGCAGTACAATTTACAAACTAGGAATCTGCTATTTTTATCAGCAAACTAGATTGCAAGTGAAAAAAGGCAAAAGAGGAAGAAATACATTTATACAGTTCTTTACAAAGTGTTTTTATTATGTGTGTTTTACCAACAAGCTTCTCAGAATTAAACAGACAAGAACTGATATATCTTAAATGCCATCTAACTCATTCTGTAATTAGTAATTGATTGACTTAACATATACTTCAGGAGGTTGTGTATACATAGATATTATGCTGCAGAAATTAAAAGAAATAACAGGAATAGAAAATGCAAGATGATATTTTCTAGAAGGAACATCATATACATAAATACAAAGGTTAAAAAAAAGTTCTTAATAGGTTCCCTGAAAAATAACGGCTCGTGGCACTTTAATGATGATGTAGTAATGCTTTTGGGATGAAGTACTGTATGCAATTTTATCTAAAGCTATAATGAGTTTTAATTTCTGAACCCTAGATTTTCCTACATCATATGCACACGTATATTTAAAGTGTATGCTAATACTACTCTGTTTCTTGTCGTTCATTGTCTTCTTATAGCACAAAGATGTTCTAAAATTAATGTCTTACAGAAGACAAAGAAAGAAGAAAAAATATGGACATGTATCACAACTGTTTTTATAGTAGTCTTTATTGATTTTGGTGTTCTGATGGTAAAGTGGCAAATATCTTCTTTTCACCAAAGCACATTCAAAATTGCTCCTTTGGATGCCTGATTGATTTGCCAAACAAGTTTTTCTACTTCATATGCTTTACAGAAAGATTATATAAGTAGGAACCATTTGATTTATCCTCATTAGTAAGTCTTATTTTTAGTTTTATCAATATACAAGGATAAAGCACACCCCATAAGAAAATAACATACACCACTAAATAAGTACATAGATGATACAAATATATATTATTAACAAAGACATCAACCTATGCGAAAAAATCGACAACTTATCACCTTCAAATCCTTAGCATTACAAGGGTATCAACACATCCAAAATTGGAAGTTAGCTAGTTCTTGTGGCATCTGTATTAATTCTTTTGTTTTCAATGAACACAAAAGTTTTTCTGTCCTGAAAAAAGTTGACATAAAATTATGGAAGAGCAGCTCTGTTCCAACAGCAGAAGAGGGTCTTTGTCTGATTCACAGATATATGCTGTTATTACAGTCATATCTGATAGGAATCCCAAGAAAAGTAAAATAATATTTAAACAATCTCTATATTTATCAAGATTTTCCTGTGCCTAACTGAAAGTATTTATTGAATATACAGATTTGTTTTACTTAGGGAAACAATTTTAAAAACTGAAACTATGAGGTGTGAAATAAATTATGCTTCTTGCTTTTTTTGGTCTATCTTGAATCATACTTTTCCACCTATACTAATATTTTTCATCAAAATGAATTCCATGTCAGGCAATCACTCAAGAAGAAGGTAGTAGTTGTAGGCTTTTTTTCTTAAATTTCTGTGTATCAGAACTCAAATATTTTTTATGGGTCTTTAGTGTAAGGTTGTAAATCATCTTCAGTGTCACTAGGCCCCTACAATTCCCTTTTTGGACTGCAAATTGCAAGAGTATAACATCCTCTTGCAGTTCTGGATTATTGCACATTTTTGGTCTACTAATGTAGTAGATACGCCTTTGCTGATGTGATAAGTGCAGTGGTTTCCTACTTGTTTTCAGGTACAATCTAACAATTTATTTGCTAAGCTACTCAATAATTATTCTCAATAACAAGCTACTCAACCATTGACTTTGGTTAGATGACTTTGTTCTTTCTTCTGTCAGAAAAGAAAATCTGCTCAGTTAACAGGAAGTGGTTCAATGTTGTGGGTTGGCCTTGGCTGGATACCATTCCACTTTCTCAGCTGGACAGGGGAGATAAAATAAGATGGAAGACAACTCATAGGTTGAGATAAACAATTTTCTAAAGCTGCTATAGGATGCATTTTCACAAACAAATAGAAAAAAATTCTCTATTTTCCATTGACAAGTGATGTTTGGCCACTTCCTGTGAAGCAAGGCTTCAGGCTATGCAGTGGTTGCTATGGAAGATTAACACTGTAAACAACAAATGCTCCTGTCTTCCTCCTTCTTTTCCTATATTTTATATCTGAGCTGGTGTCACATAGTTTGGAATATCCCTTTGGTTAACTTGGGTCAACTGGCCTGGTTTTGTCCTCTCCAAGGATCTTTCCCACCCCCAGCCTACTGGTGAGGGGCACAATTTTAGAGAGGCAGCATTGATGCTGTGCCAGGGATACTCGGATACTCAGCAGCAGCTAAAACACTGCTTGATTATCAACAGCTTTCTTGCTACCCATGCAAAGTACAGCACTGTGAGAGCTGCTGTGGGGAAAATTAACTGGACTCCAGGACATGTCCAGGCTCACTTACTTTCAGTAACGATTATCTCCTATTGCTGCTGTCAGAGACAGAATACTGTTCCAGATGGCCACACTTACTAGTCCAGCCCCAGCAGGGCATGTCGTGGTTATGTCTTAATGACTTGGAGGCCTCCTTTCTTGGCTCATAAGGCTCATTTCAAAGTCCATTTATTTATTTATTTACTCATTCATTCACTCAAGTTTGACTAAAACAGATCAAACATTCACAGGGAAGTCACGGGCTTATTGGATTCAGCTATGCATGTGTAATACATTATTTACTTCATTTATACACTTGAATATTCAGTAATCTAAATGGTAATTCAGTTCTTTCTGCAACTGATCAATGACATTGTCTCATAATAGTAAATTCTGTATACCCACGACTGCCAAATAATATGTGGATTTCTATTCATATAAATATCTCATATTTCAAGATTCTCCAGCAAAATGCAACAATATTTTTTCAATAAAACTGATGCTAACATACCTAATATTTTAATATAAAGAGGTATTATTCATAGGTCAGTTATATATAAATAACTTAATGTTATTTCTTTATTCATAGCTTTGATTTGAAAACATAAATTAGATCGTGAATTTGTACTATCTCAATGCTTTTATGTTTATATTTGCAATAAATAGGTATTTTTCATATTTCTGTAGTAATATAAAATTAAACACTCATAATTGTTTGATGTTTTGGACTTCAAACTTCATATGTTCTTGTATAATTAAATTATAACATTGTCATCTATCTAACAAACTAAACTGACTTGAAATAGTATTTTCCAACCTTTGTGTGTGAGCATGTCTTGACATTCCAAATCATGAGCCACACTTGCAGACACAGTTGTTAGTAAATCAGAAGAACACCTATAACCCTCATTTTCTGTGAAAGGAAACTTAAAGGAATGCTGTCTGATATACAATAAAGGTTGCTGCAATTTCTCTGCATGTCAATCTTTTTAATTGCTGTTACAGTTCTGCTTTATTCTACCACACTGATACGTCTTTTTTTTTTTGATTATTTGATTAGGGTAGAATGTCCTTTTCCAGACACCAGACATTTCAGACATATACCGTTATTCCCAAAGTAGGGAGAGAAGACTTTAGGTAAAATCTCAATCCAATCAAGATTAGTATAGAAGTGCCCCACCTGCCTTTATCAGATTTATATCTGTGTATATCAATCAGTTGAATCTCTGTTTCTTGTATGTGCTAAACAGACTTCTGGTATTAGAGTCATTAACTGTATTTACACTTCCCATTTTGGTTTCATAAACGCTTAAGCCAAAAAATTTGTAACAATAATGTCTCTGTAAAGACAAATCTGGTCTTTATAAAATGAAACCCAAACCTGAGCTTTCATAACACATGATGACTGAATGCAGCTGAAGATGCATACCAAACCATGCACATAACTAGACATAGAAATAACCTATTTTGCAAGTAAACAAACTCCGCACAGTGCGTGAATGCAGCGAATTCCCACTTTTACTGAGCAGTTCTTGAAACATCCACATTAACCACAAGTTGCAGAAAGAAGACTGATTGTAGTAGGTGATGAAGTAGAGAGCTTGGCTACACTGAATATCCACCTTTCAAGCCTTCTCATATTTAATATTTTTTATATTGTGGGCACCTGACAGCTGAGTAAAGCAAACACCAAAATAATGCCCTTATCCTTTATTTACGCAATCAACCTAATAAGGTGAAGGAAAAGATAAGGTCTCAATTTTTTTCAAGTTTTCATATGCCACCATTAGTGCAGTATATTCACTCACAATTGAAAAAAAGCTATGACTAATGACTTCATATAACCACAGGCATACCCTGACTATCTTAATAGCAGTGATTTCTGATTTGAAACCCAAAGTGTTTGTAAATATCCATTATTTATACCTTCACAATCTTTCAAGTAAATTTACACCCAGCATTTGTGCTCCTTGACTACATGTACTGGTGCTAATGCTAAACAGGTTAAAATATTTATATTATACTTCATTATTAACAGTCTTTTTTCAAGACAATTTTCCCAGCATATTTTTATACTCATGCTTGTATAGAGGCTGAACTTTCATGGTGGATCACCAGACAGCCTGCCAGGTTATCTTGGTGATAACGTAGTGGAATCAAACTAGAAAATAATGAAATGGCATTCCAGGGCTCAGAAATACAACATATTCCTTACATAGAGAAAATGTTCATAATTTCATTGTTAATGACAAAATTAACATTGTTAATTTTGATGTAGACATTACATTCAGTACACCACTGGGTAGACAAAGATATTTCACAGAATTTATAAATAATATTCTTATTTCAGTTTCAGCTGTTGTTTATCATCAAGCTCAAGAACGGATTCAAACTTGACTTCAAATATAAGGAAGAATATTGAAACACAAGAGTATTACCTGAGATTTTCACAGAAAGTTATTTTCACTGAAGTTTTTTTATTACATACAACGAGATAAAAAAATTCAATCTTGACGGAGTTTGCTATTTCAGTGGCAGACTGCAATCTCTTCCAAACATCATAAGGAGCAACCTGTTTCACATTAGTTATCAAAATGCTTTCACTTCTGTAGTAAATCAGGAGCAGGCACATGTATGATTTCTAATATAAGTGTGCTGCTTTTGTCTAGGGTAGAGCTAATTTTCTTTACAGTGGTTAGTATAGAGCTAGGTTTTAGATTTGTGCTGAACACAGAGTTGATAATATGAAGATGTTTTTGTTATTGCTGATTTTACACCAAAGGCCAAGGCCTTTTCTGCTTTTAGTATGGCCATGCTGGTAGGGAAATTGGGGTACATGGGAGTTTGGGATGAGACACAGCCAGGACAGGTGACCCCAAGTGACCAAAGGGATATTCCAGACTGTGTGACATCATGCTCAATGTATAAAGTGGGGAGGGAGAAGGAAGGGGACAGTGTTTTGAGTGACAGTGTTTGTCTTCCCAAGTCACTGTTACACTGATGGAGCCCTGTTCTCCTGGAGATGGCTGAGCACCTGCCTGCCTGTGGGAAGTGGAGAATTAGTTCCTTGTTCTGCTTTGCTTGTGCGTGCAGCTTTTGTTTCCCCTGTTAAACTGTCTTTATCTCAATCCATGTGTTTTCTAGATTTTACCCTTCTGACTCTCTCACAGTTCCACTGGTGGGGGAATGAGTGAGCAGCTGCCCAGGGCTTGGTTCCTGGTATGGAGCTGAACCACCAATTCAGGACTTTAGTCTGGCATTCTCATGTGATTATCCATATTGTTTAACTGTTTGTTGTGGTTTTGGCCTGGATCAGCCGGCATTCTGTTTGCCAGGAGCAGGCAGGCGTGGTGTGAGATCTGTCAGGGAACATTTGGTGAACATTTTAGCTGGTACCCTAGAAAGAATAACTGCTGTCTGTGGTGGGGCATGTTCTGATTAGGTAAAAAAAACTCTGTGTCCCAAACCTAGCCTAACCTAACCTAACCTGACCAGACCAAACTGAACCAAGCTGAACTGAACCGAACCAAACCGAACCAAACCAAACCGAACCAAACCGAACCGAACCGAACCAAACCAAACCGAACCAAACCAAACCGAACCAAACCAAACCGAACCAAACCAAACCGAACCAAACCAAACCAAACCAAACCAAACCAAACCAACTGATTAACCTATTTGCAAAGGTTTAAGTGTTGCAGTGATTGGGGACCTCAAGATATGAGGGACCTCTAATTATGGAATTCAGATTATTTAAGTTGATGAAGCAATGAGTGGGAGGTGAAGCAGTGTTGTTTTAAATGTTGGAGCTGCCGTTAAAATATATTTGGGAAATCTCATCCTAAATGTTTTTATTATAAGCACAATCTGAAGGACCTCATGGCTGAATGCCAGGAAGTTCTTGGAATGGCATTTTCAGAAACAGTGAGGCATAATGACAAATAGACCACTGCAAATGTAGTTTCAGCATCTGATAGAGACCCTCAATTTACACCACAAGTATACTTGAATTCATTACTTTTTTATCAGTGCTCTGGATCCAGCCCTCCTGCTACCAGTTTAAAAAGCAGTTTCTCAAAGTAAAATCGAATTCCATCATTAGGGGACAGATTGTTCTAACAAGCTGGATTAGAGCAGCATCAGCATGAATTTCAAAAACTTCCATGGAGCTATAAATATAATGTGCAATATTTTTGCAATATCTAATGTGTTTTGGTCTAATGTTGAACATGGCCCATTGTTAAAACCAGCTGTGTTCTTTCACTTTTCATTCCTATAAAGCTATGATAAAGGCTGTCAAAGCAAACCCTGCAGCACCAGCCTTTCTTGATAAAAGTTCTGTGTACATAGTACACAGTAATCTCAAGATGGAACTTTGTTTCAAACCAGAACAAAATCTTCAGCTAATTATAAGTGAACTATATTAAGCACAAAAGGCAATTTCAATTTATACTGAACAAAGTTGCATTTTACTCTTTCAAACTGCATTTGTCGAGGTTTCTGGAATTAATTGAAAATTCATTTTGCTTAATTTTCTAAGGTTATTTCTTTTATTGCTTTAAAGTAGACTGTGTAATACTGTAACATATAAATCTCCCCCCAAAGAAGATTACTGGGGCTTTTTCTTTGTGTTAATTTGTATTTAAAGCTTTAGAATAAGAAATGAATCATTCTTTTCATTCCTTACATCACATTAGTGCAGCAATCACTAAACTAACGGTCTTATTATGAACACATTCAAAGCACTTGGAGGAAAGTTGCCAACAGAAGTTCTACACAAAAATAGGTCTGCTGTTTAAACAGAAGAGGATTAAAAATAAAATTGTAGTTTATAGGTGACTGGCTTAAGTTTAAAAAAATGGTCCAGTTGTATTTGTTTTGACTTTCCTGTATATGGTATAAAGAAAACCTGTGGGTTTTTAAAATTTATTTTAACTTTCTTAGCTATTTTTTTTGGCAGAATTTCATGAAAATACCATAAAATTGGCTCTTCTTCTTTTCCTGAAAGATTTATGACTGGTGGGTAATTCTCACATCCCTTTTATAATACAGGATTTGGCTGGACCCAGGCAAAGACATAAGGGTTAAAATGTCCTACATAAATTACCTTGGCTCTACATCATCGAAGAACCTTTGAACTTTTTCTCTCAAAGATGTCAACAGCAAAATCTATGAGCCAGAATTTAATTCACATTTATATCTAGTGGGATTGATCATGCCAAGAAGATGGACATAGTTAACTCTTTACAGAAACTGTAGGGTGGTATGTGGCTTTCTCCATGAATGCAGAACTAATTTGCCAGTCACCCAGCATTGCACGAAGTGGCATCAACCCAGGATGTAAGCATGGCTTTCTATGAGCTTCTTGAGACTAGGACTGAGTTCTTTATATTCCCTGGTTTGTGTATTGTTGGTAGGAGCTGCTCTAATCCAACAGCAAGCTTTCTGAAGCCCAGGTATAGGGGGCAATGTTGATGAACAATTCAAAGTTCCAGACGTTTCCTCTTGCCTTTCAGATCGAAGGAAAATTTGGAAGAAACATTTTGAAACCAAGTTAGGGAAAAAGTGAAAGGACTGGAGGAGCAAAGGAAATTTATTTTAAATGCATCATATCATCATTGCAGTTTCATCTGCCTACTCTGAGATCTGCAGTGCTTCTAAAAAAATAGGCTTACTTTCAGTGAGGAATTGCTGAACAGAATTCAGAGGCTGGCAGAAGTGACTCAGAGACAGCTCAAGTCTTCTCAGCAGTGGTAACTGATTTTAGTTCCCTAATGCTAAAGATAAAACTATCTCTGAGGCTATAAGATAGGCTTAGAGGCATAGAGAGTAGTAATTTGTCTTTCTACTATTAAAGGACTAGAAGAGATGTTTGGTTTTGATGATTACTTCATATTCAGAAGCTAATGAACAGCTGTATTCATCATCTAAATGTACATGTAGGAGGCAGAGACCAATAAGATGGTTTGCTACTTTTGGCAAATGGGAACCAGAATGTGGAAGCCACCATTTGAGCCAGTGTGGTGTCCTAGGCATATTTGAACTATGTAAATGTAGCTCTGGTTTGGGATTTCCAGTACATGGTTAAGATTGAAAAGATAGGAGAGTAGTAAGAATCAGGTAGAACCCAGGGCATGCAGGGACCAGCTTCTCTCCTACAAATGGTTATCAGTCTTCTTTATCTGTTGCTTAGTGGTTATTAGGCTTTTAAAAAATTCATATAGTGTATACAGCTAGAAGACAGACAAAAATACATAATTTTAATCAAGGTATATTAAGAGAAAACTCTAGATCTGAGATGTATGGAACTCAGACTCAGAATACAAATGAAATGTATGAACCTGTGGTTAACCTTGACATGGTGTACTGCAGACTTGCTAAGAGGTGGCTGTCTGTGTGCCTGGTGAGTTGTGTAGGAATCAATGTTCTACCAGGCAGGACTTTCATTATAAAGCCATAAGATGTTAGGACCCCTAACACACCCTTCCTATTATGGAAGACTGGGACCACAGGAAGGCTCTTCCTGTGTTCAGAAGTTACCAGCTCAAGATGCATAAATCTGATTTTTGTCCCCATAGCAATTTACTATTTGATAAATGTTGCAAGTGTTGCACACCAGTGGTGTACAACTGATAACCATGTTATCAGTTGTATTTGGTCATGACCAAGATCTGGTCAGGTGTGTCTTATGAAGTGTCATATTTAGTCCCCTTCCTTCAATTTCAATACATAAAGTGACAGGTTTATGGGTCAAGGCTTTTCTGATCAGGTTATCATTTTCCATTTTTATTTCAATATTTCAATGGCATAGCACAATGCTGACAGAGGTTGAGTCCGACAAGCTAGTAGTCACAGGTAATTCATGACCTTGGCAGATACCTGTTTGTAGGCAAGCCTGAAACCAGCCAGCAAGTATGGTATTTTACAGCTGTATTTCTGGCTATCAGAGGGGTATCAGGAAAATGAGGATTTTTAACCTGCTTCCAGAATAAGGAAAAAGTAAAATCAGAGACTAAATTGGGTGAATCACATCTCTGATAGAATAAGATATAATCTTATATAATCTTAGACCTTGGAAGCAGAATTAGATAGAAAAATATTAATTGCAATTTTAAAGGTTCTTCTGTAACCTTGTACCTGTATCTTCTAGAGCATTTTGTGACAGATGGTTTTGAAAGGCATTTTTACTATATCAAAATGATGAAGGTGATGAGGATGAGTCTGAACATTACTACTACTTCCTGTATTAATTTAAAGGGTTTGTATTTTGGCATTTAGGTTTAGCAAACAGAAAAACCAGAAAGTGCTCTCAAATATATCAGAAAGGGCATTTTTCATTTCTGTAAGCATTTCCAAGTAAAGTAGTGTGTCCAGAGGTTCCCAAGGCAGTAGCAAGCATGGACATTGCTGAGAAGGAAGATTTACTAAAAGCCAGATTCTATTTTCTATGTGACAACAACCAGAGAACCCTCAGTCAGCTAGAGCTTTTGTGGTTCTGATCTTGCACATTCTTTCCTTGTATGGCATGACAGCACAGCAGGGACACTGTCCCACTTAAAGGATGATGGATTCAGTAAATTCTCACACAGAGAGTGAACACACACTTATAGGGAGGTAAAAGTCAATAAAGGAGAAGCAGCATTTTTGTCAAAGATGCTGAAGGTATACAAGTCTGATATTAAGGTGCTCCAGACTGTGTACAGGTAGAGGTCTCCACTCTTAGGGATGGCATGCCAAGTTACACACCTCTAGGGGATGGTTACATTCATCTTGTTGAGCTGGTTTATTCACCTAAGCTTTGGTTGAGTTGAATAGGAATTTTGGATATGTATCAGGAAATTTTGGTTGCAACTGTCAAACTGAAGGAGGAACTGGTAGATTTTTAAAGACCCTTGCTATTTAATTCAATTCTGATGGCATTTATTATAAATGTCTAAAAAGCAGGTGAAAGAAAAATATTTTTGTGGCATTCTTCACATTCTCCAATGCTGAAAGAAGGGCTCATACTTTGGTACTGTTGAGACAATGTTATAATCTCTTCCTAATCAGTACAATGATATATTTAAAATGAAAGGTAGCCATGCTGATATCAGTTTAACTATTCACATACTCAATTTCATGTAGGCATAAAGGCAGTTTGGGTTACAAACTGCCTAAGTTTGCAGCAGAAAGAGCTGGTCTTTAAAACCCAGCTCTGTAAACCCCATGGTTCTACAAGTAATATAATATATTAAAAGCTCCAACTAACATTATATTCATCACCTTGTCCCTCCTTCCTCTCTCCCCCCAACATCCCCCATTTTCCCCCAGGATTATTTTAAAAAACAAAACATGCATGACAAACATTTCAGGCTTTCTTAATGCAAATAAATTTTTAGGCTCTAAATTGTTTGCACTTCATTTTTGGCAAATTTCTCCATAGTACACGGTTAGTAGACAGGGCATTGTGCAATTGTATTTTGAAGACACTCTATGGAGTTTGTCCCCATTAAAATATGGCGAAGGGAATGTAGAACTGCATTTTAATTTTATTTGTGGTGTGGTTGATTTTTTAGGGAGTAGGACACCTTAATATGTTTAATGCAAAACTGGTATGTGTTCCCTCAGTCCTTATGTGCAACACCTGAAATGGACAAGAAAATCTTCTGCACCTATCTGGTAGCATTTATCTGTATAGTCATCATATATTTGTTAACTGTGTGCTGCTGTGACTTATTTTATGTCTTTTAAGTAGTTTGTTTTGTTTGCTTAATTTTTAAAATAAATTTGATTCAGGAGGATGTTCCTGCCTTATTATTTTCAAAAATTGGAGATAGTTTAACAAAGGACATAATGTAAGACCTGTGAAATCTGTGGATGCCATTTCTCCTTCCTTAGGTTCTGAGAAGAAATGTTGTCTCTGTGCAATTGCACAGAAAAGGACAAAGAGTTGTAATACTATAGCAAAACCCTAATGGAAATGAGAGAGGACACACACACACACACAAAGTCTTATAAACATGAAATTATTCTTGTGATGCTCTTAACAGTGAAATTGTTATTGCTACAAATTTATCATTGTTCCAAAGTGCACATTAAGATCAACAATATTGCTTCTTAATATAGTACCAGTGAATTTTTCTGTCTCCTATATCAAAAAGAATACTGAATTTCATGAGGTCATACTGAAAATGAAACTGGAAAAACTTCAGAATGGATGCCCTTCTTCATATACTGCATTTTTAAAGTATTAGAGGACACATTTGATTACAGGTTGAGATCCACCACTCATTGGTATGTGCTTAATTTTAAGCACATGAATAATTTTACTCATTATAATGGAATTATTCAAATATTTATTATAAGCATTTTGCAGAATGGCGGAATTAATAAATTGAACGATACATGTGAAATAAAAGGACCTTTGCCCATTTTTTCCTTTTCTGCTTTAGCTCTACCTTTAGTCTCAAAATGTTTCAAACTGAATATATTGTTCATGGATTCTTAAGGTTCTTAGGTTTACTGAAAATGGGACGTTACATTCCAAGTTATTAACCTATTTTTGTAAAAAAAAATCTAATTGTATTAATTTTTGCTTCCTAAGGAAATTCTTTCTATGAGGTTGAAAATATATTCCTTTCTCCCAGGAAATAAGCATCATCTTTATTTCTGAAGGCATTAGTATTGCCATCTTCTTTCACTTATATATTCCTTCACTTGAGAGAAAATACACATTTCATTTTCCTCTCCAGCTGTTTCACTTCTGTTCGTGTCTTCTTTGAATGTATAAGGAAAATATCATAACTGTAACTTCCCATTACATGTAATCTAATTTGAGCCTGATGACACATTTTATTAGGACTTCCAGATGATTGCTTAAATCTCAAAAGACATTTATATTTTTATTTAATCTGTAGAAGTCATAAATGCTAATCATCAATTCTTATACCTAATCTTTAGCCTCACTATGTAGAAAATGTCTTCTTTAAATAAACCTTGCTTCAAAAATTCCATTAATTCTTTCCAAAAGGTTATAAAAGGAGTGCTATGCAAAGCAATAAAGCAAATAAATTCTATCTAAAATATAGTTAAAACACCTGCATCAATTGTATGACTTTTAAATATGGAAGGTACAAATTCACTAAGGGAGTCATAGTAAGGTAAATAGGTAGTAGTAAAATTATGGTTCATGATTCAGTAAGATATGACTTAAAACCAGAGATGCAATCGTCCATCCAGGTGAGAAAGCTCACGTTAAGAGTCACTTCATGGAACTAATGTGCACATACAAATCTTTGACAACAGAAGAAGCACACAAAACCAATCAGGTCCACAAAGAGCAAATAAAAAACAAGGAAAAAAAATCTGCCAGTCATATCACTTGGCCAGTAGGCTTCTCCTCTTAGCCTTTCTTTGCTCCCCTTTAGATAAAGATCTACTGTATTTGCAGGTCTGTAATGAATGGCTGGTACATATATGCATAAAGAACTCACTATTTCCACAATGAGTCAAATATATCATGAAAAGATCAAATCTAGAGGACGTGCACAGTGAGTTCCACTGACACTGTGCTGAATTTTCCCCAGGATGCCTCAATTACACTGTGCATTTACACAGCAAGTTCACACATGTGCATCTGCATATCTCCAGAGTTAGGGTTTGGAGAACAGAGTTATAGTTTGGGTAGCCTGGTACCACAGCCCTGAGTATGAACATGGATTATCACCCAGTCACAGCTCCTCAGAGTGCTCTCTGGGCCACCAGGGAATTCCTGCCCAGGAGAATGGAGGTTCCCTCTGTCCTTTCCTCACTTCAATCTGGCAACTCCAACACTTGGCACATCAAGAATCCTGCCTAAGGTTTTAAGCCTCCCTGAGTGATGCCATGGCACAAACAGAAGCAGCCCCACAACTTCCTTGTAACTTGAGGCCCGATGTGCCCTGATGTAGCTCCTCCCAAGCATTACATTCAGAGCATGGAAATTTGGACAGATGTTGTTGCCCCACACAGCAGGAAAACTGAGTATGTGGCACTCAGCATTCCCCCCAGTTTCATCCTAGAACTCTCAGAGTTTTCTACTAAGCAGGTGGGACAGGTGCTCATTCTCCAAATACAGTGTATGGCACCCTATTAGTGAGAAACATGAAAATTAACAAGTTTATACCTCCCAAAAGTTGTAACTTCTGGAAGCTGAAGATAGATTTTTTTTTTTTTGGCTAATCCTTCTCATGAGCTGATACTTTGATGGTCTTTAATCGAGAGAAATATATCAATTCAAACAGCCCTAATGCATAAGGCCACAATACTGCTAGCTGAGTGATAAAATCCCTGGAAAGGTGGCTAAGGCTAATCAGCCAAATTAAAAAAGAAAATACTTAGGTTAATTGTAAGAAAAGTCCCCTGTCAAAATGATATACTCTCCAGTGGAGTGATTTCCTGAGGGAAATGATGGAAATGCCATCACAACAGGATTTTTAAACTGAAGTTGACAAAAAAATGTGCTTCAGAAAAAATCCTGTATGTATTCTATGCCAAAGAAATGTGCTGAGTATATTTCTATTTCTTAGATTTCTCTGATTCCACATAAGTTTATGCTGTGTGATAGAAAAAACATTGCTTTAAATATATAAACTGACTATGCAGATCAAAAAAAATTATTTTCATTATTCTTAGATAATCTTTTTGTATCATCCCTACTAGCAAGAAAGAAGCAGGGAATCTGTTCAAAATAATGGCAGGTATTTTCTAGTAGTTGTCTTAATGGTATAGATTTAATATACATAATACACTCTTAAATTAATCTGATTTTTAATTATTTTCCAAATAAGAGTCCTGGCTTTCTTACTTTAACTCAATTTTTCTAAATCTCAAAAACCCCTTAATTCCACAAGATACATTATAACCCAATTCCAATACTTTGAAATAGAATATAATCAATAATGTGGTGCAAAGTTCCTTTCCTCAGACAAATTCAGAACCAAATTAAAGACAGTTCAAAGATACTACAGCACATGTGGCCCAGCACACGAGGGCAATTTTCTGTCTCAGACTGTGTTGAAAGACCTCACCACAGAAAAGCTGAACCAAAATTATTCAGGAGCGATTATCTTGCTTGTTTCCATCTCGTTGATGTTTTCCATATATTTTCATTTTCATTTGTTATTTAAAAATTATCTGTGCTCTAATGGAAATAAAAACTAAATGTCATTAGGTTGTCAACTTCATGGGAAATTTCTGAGACTCTGCTTAATTCTCCACAATTCATTGCTATTCTGTGAAGTGGAATAACACTTCAAGATCTTTGGTGGTGAAGGTAATTTGAGTTTTAAGAAAATTCCCATGGTTTCCCATGGTGGACGCTGAAAAAGATTAATGTAATCCTGGACTATTTTTCAGGTATGTTATAAATCTCTGCTCAATCAGTTCTGC
>JAHLSL010000007.1:24394498-24443546 GCA_025920805.1 Petroica traversi
AAGGAAAGGAAAGGAAAGGAAAGGAAAGGAAAGGAAAGGAAAGGAAAAATGATGTTCATGAGATTGAATAGAAGATTTGTCTTCTTGGTAAGGATTCACGTCTCCTGCTGAGAGTCCTGGCAGGGACAAAGGGATCACAATTTTTAAAAAAATATTATATTCTTTTGAAAATTTTAATGAAATGAAATTGTTCCTGCTTATGTACCTTTTGCATTATACTTTTTACAAATATCTATATATTTTTGAAGGATATTTTAAAAGTTGTTTGTACTTAGTACAAATATTCTAAAGTTTATTAATATTCACGTCGTTCCTTCCAAAGCTATTTGGCTCCTACCATTTAGATGTTGGTGCATTTTAATGTTTCTGCTCCTGTTCAGCTTGCAAACATTTTGAGAAAAGCAGTCCTGATGAGAGAAGCTATACACTAGTAAATGTCAAGTATTTATAAAAAAGCAGCTCTCCAACTTTAATTATATTTCAGAATTAGATGCTAGCATGTAAGATCTCTGAAAAAAGCAAAACTTCTTTTCACTCACTCTTATACTTTGGGAGGCTGGTTTTGTGCCACAGAAGAAGCTTTGAGCCAGCTCTCATTCACTCATCCATCTAAACTGACCTACCCCTATTTCATGTGAGCAAGAATAAATACCTGATCTTCCCAATTAACCAAGGTTTTCCCCATTTCCCAGCAATACTGCTCCCACTAGGAAGTGACCCTGTTATTCTACACGGTTTAGTTCTTTTTGTTTGGTTGGTTTTTTTTCAGAACATCAAGAGTAGATATTTTTTGTGTATGTTTATACATAAAATATATGCTAGTGTGCTATCCACATAGTGCACAAATTTTCTATGGGAATGCCATGTAAATGCAAGCACCATTGCTTATCCCTCTCAAACCTCTCAATGTTTCAGACCATTAAGTTAAGGAGAGGATTCCTTTCTGTATTAACCACATTTATTGATTCCACATTAAAAAAAAATATTGGAATACTAGGTTTTAAAGATGATGATTTAACCTTTAAAAATTAAAATATCTGTTCCTGTTACTCTTAAAATGACTTCTAGTCCTCTTCTAGAAGAATTGTTTCTCAGATGAATGTCCTCAAGAGCCTATGCTCTACACTATTTTAAACTCAGTACCTCCCATCGTAGCTTATTTCCCATAAATTTCAAAATGAAATGACAGGTCGTTTTGATGTGGAAAGTAGTCCCAATTTATGTCATTCCTTATCCCATTAGTTTTTTCAAGTACAAATATCCTACCAAGATGAAAAATTAATTATTCCTACTGAGAGTATTTAGACAGAAGTAAAATATCCTATCAGGACTAAAAATATCACTAGTGACTATTATACTCCTATAAAATCTCTGTGGCAGCAGCTCCCAAAGTAGATACATATCACACAAGCCATTTTTCTAAATGCAGAAGTAAAAGCTGTTCATGGTGATGGTTATTAGTAACTACAACTGTAACTGTAATGGTGGCTGATGTACACAAAAAAATTACAGTTTTTCTCTAAAGTCTCTCCTTAGTGTGAAGGAATTATTTTTAGTTTAGAGTTGTAGACAATCTTTCTCTATTACAAACTCTTTTCAATTATCAGGGGTTTCTTTAAATAAATTATTTGAAAAAAATTTTTACCTGATCCAGCCGGTAATCTAATATACTTCAGTGATTTCTTTCCAAATCTGCTAAATGCAAAGGAAATTTTCCAAAGTTTCCTAAGGAGAATTTATAGAAGGCCATCCTAATGAAAATATTTTCCTTTTTACTCTTGGGGAGATCATGGAACTCTACTTTAGATGCTAAAACTAGAAGAGAGAATGTCACTGAATGATACACACAGAGAGAAAAAACAATGGGCTGTTTTTTTCTGGAAACTTCTGAGGTTTTAAACTAGATAAGTACTTCAGAAAACTAACTAGTACTTTGTGCTAATCCCGTACCTTTTTGTGTCCCTGAAGATCTCTGAGGAATAACAAGTGGATTCAAAGACACCAGCAGTATTGCATACTTGAAATGCAGTAGAGGGAAAAAATGATCACATAAATTTGATCCAAATTACTAAATGTAGCTTCTTTGTGAGCAAATCAACATGACAAGGTAATGTCACTTCATTAAAAAAGGTCATTGTTTTGACAGGTTTAATTCAACCTACAGTAATCTGATCAGCGTTCAGAGTATAGAAAATCTGAAGCTGACTTTGCTTTATCTGTTTTGGCACTTAAACTGTTTATTAATTAATGATGTGAACTTTGAACATATAGGGCAGTTTTTATCATATACTAACAAGCAATCTCCTAGTGTCTTCTTGTCAATACTAGCTACATATTCGACTTCCACAACTTTTCCAAGCATTTTGAAATGACACCCTAGGTTGTTAATTTTAGAACTCTGCTAGTTTATTCTTCCTATACTGTCCAGTTAAGTTTTTCATTTGTCAGTAAATGCTTTCCTCTCTAAAGTTTTTCTTCTGGTACTTTGTATTAACAGACCATGCCTTGTGGTTTCTAACAGTAGTGGGGCAAAGCTACTGTGTCACATATGGTTTCTAGTGCCTATTCAGAGCAGGGATGGCAACCCAACAGATGCATTCTCTCACCTTGATCTCCTGCATGAGCCAGGGACATGTAAGTACACTCAAGTATATACTCTTTCAGAAGCTTTTAAAAAGAAAATGAAAGTTAATTTCCAAACCAAGCTTAAGATTTACTGGCTGAAAAGAATATGTGTGAATTAATCACAGTTCAGCAAAAGATACAAATGACTCTTTGATCTACAGCTACCTTCAAATCTTGTTTAAGGAATAGTGGCATTAAGTTTTTTTCCTGGAGTTAGATAATTGAATGAGTTTAATTTATATAACTTATTTTTAGAGGCAAAAATAATTAATTTTTGAAGAAAAAAAAAAGAGAGCAAAAATGATTGAGTTTCAAAGTTGTTTTTAGGTGCTTGTACTCTCTTCTAAGACATTATATATCCTAAAATGAAGTAATGTCTACTTCAGATTCATCTGGTTAATCCATACTATAAAGGAAAACAGAGGCATGAGACAAACTATGGGAACTTTCAATTAATATGGGAGAAGAATACAGAATGACAATAACATTTTTCCATATTGTCAATGTTTTGGATATCAGGAATTTTCCTTCAAAATCTTGTGAAAGAAGTATTTCTCAGGTGTAAAGTTTCATTTAGGTCAAACTGTTCTTTCTAAAAGTATGAGAGGAAAATTTTCAATCAAACATTCATGACATCTTTACTAATTAACCCCTTCATCCTGCTTTTTGATCATTAAGTCCCAGAAAACACTTTGTTCTGAAGTTGCTATATTTTTATGTAAATTACAATTGTTTATTAGACTGGCTGACTGTATTGTATTTATGATGTTATCTTTTAAAATGGGTTAAAACCCATGGCCTCAGAGACTTTCAGAAATGCCAAGACTTAAACAACAGATGCTGCCTGTATTCTCTTGACCTGAACTGCATTAACATCACTGATTATTTTACTGAAGAGAAGAAACAGAAAGATGAGGCAAGGCATTCTTCTGAATAAAAACAATACAGCCTGCCCCCTTCAATTCCAATATCCTTTGTCCTTACACAAAGAACTTAGAGAAAATCAGTTCTTTATTTTTTCTAAAATAGAAAAAAATTCTATTTTTTCAAACAATAAAAGTTTCCCAAGGTCTACATTCTGTTCCATTTTTCAGATAAGACTAGGATAAAAAGCAAGGTTCCACCACAACAAGTTTTTTCCAGCCAAAAAGAACCACCACTTTTAAGAACTGACTGAAGTGGTTCCATCTGCATTGAGAGCTGCACCTGAAGCCTGTGTTGGAGGTTTTATCCTGCCAGCATTTATATGCTGATTACTTCTATAAAACTTGAGAGTCATTTCCCCAGCAGCACCTGGAATAATTGCAGAGTGACTGGCAAATGAGTCATGAAGGCCCTGTTAAGGGTGCCAGTCACTGTTCAGCTAATAATTCTCCAGAATCAACACGAAACAGCAGCACATGACCTTTTGCTTCACTGCAACCCTGATTTTGTATGCTTCTCACTTGATTTGTTTGTTGGTTCTTGTAACAATGACAACAAAAGAAAGACCTATCCAAATTAATTATTTTTTCGTGAAAATGAAATAAGTTCATTAAAATGAAGAATGAGAGAAAATGCTTCCAAATCCAAAAGGGTTTTATTGAAATAGAT
Organism: Petroica traversi; assembly: GCA_025920805.1. NCBI lineage: Eukaryota > Metazoa > Chordata > Aves > Passeriformes > Petroicidae > Petroica > Petroica traversi. The sequence continues at coordinate 24,398,717 of JAHLSL010000007.1, forward strand.
GTCAACTTATTGGCTGAAAATACCTTTTACATTGACTTGCACCAATTATTCAGTTCTTCTGCCAAACAGCCAGTTGGTTAAAGGTGTAGATCACTTTTAAACAGGGAAAAATAACTCATTGTATAAAATGTGATTTTAAGCGCTCAAAGAACAGTATTTACATAACACACTCACCAGGTGATTTTCTGATTAAATTTTTAAAAATACATCAGTGTGAGTATTGTTTGCATCTGGCTTTTTAAATCTGAGAATGATAAATTATTTCAAAGCTATCTTTACACCACTTCATGCCAAAAACTGCCTTTTAGAAGAAAAATCAGGATACTTATTTTAAGAGGCTAGTAGTTTGTGATTATTTGGTTTCCGTGGCAATGTTTTGGAAGCGGGGGCTCCAGGGTGGCTTCTGAGGGAAGCTCCTGGAAACTTCCCTCGTGTTTGACGGAGCTAGTGCCAAGGTGGGACTGCAGTGGCCAAGGCCAAGTCCATCAGCACGAGTGGCAGAGCCTCTGGGATCAGAGCTGGGAAAGGGTGGGCTGGGGAAACCTCTTACACAGCAGCAGCCAGAGAAGAGCAGTGGGCACCTGTGGAAGCAAAACCTGCAACGCCCAGCTCGCAGGAGAAGGAGGGGGAGGAGGGGCTTCTGACCCCAGTGCAGAGACTCCCATGCAACATACAGAAGACCATGGTGGAGCAGGTGGATGCCTGAAGGAGGCTGTGACCCTGTAGGAAGGCTGTGCTGGAGCTGGCTCCTCATGCAGAGAAAAGCCCACCCTGGAATAGGTTTGCTGGTGGGATGTGTGACTCCATGGGGACACCAACACTGGAGCAGCCTGTTCCTGAGGGACTGCAGCCCTGGGAGGAAAACCATGCTGAAGCAGAGGAAGAGTGTAAGGAGCCCTCCTCCTGAGAGGAGGTAGCAGCAGAGAACATTTGAAGAACTGACCATAACTCTCATTCCCTATTCTGCCAGGCCATGGCAGGGGGAAGAGGTTAGAGAAAATCAGGAGTGAAGTTGAGCCCAAGAAGAAGGCAGTCTCAATCCAAAAGTCTTTCATTCTATTTTCTATTCCTCTCCAGATGAGGAACAGAGTGACAGAGAGGCCTCAGTGGGGACCTGGAAGCCAGCCACAGTCAACTCACCATGTTAGGTGTAATAATATCTGACAAGTTCAGGACAATCATTTGATACAATGAAATCCTAACTAGAGAGCACTAGAATAATTTGAAAACATGTTTATCATCAGAGAAATGTGTGAAAAGCTCTCTAAATTAAAAAAGATAATTTCTTTATATACATAAATATATACTATTACAAATACATATTTTATATATATATAATTTCTACAGGAGAATTATATACGAGATTTTCCATAAGGATTCCCATATCCAGATAGATTCCCTAAATTCTACTCTATTGTATTTTCCTTTGCATTATACCTCTTCTGCTCAGATTACATTTTCCAAGCTGTTTCTGGGAGGGTTTTGTTCCACTCTAATGCAGGATGAAACAGTTTTACAAGCGTCAAAAAACTTATCTGAAAGAGAAAAGTTTGATTTTCTGTCAGGTCCTGATTTAAAACAATAGTACAGAAACTGCCAAGAAAATCACTTGTAATAACCACAGAAAGAAATTATGACAACGATTGATCCCCAGTCTGTAGGTCTAGCTGTATTTTAATGAAAATAAGGGCAGAGGTTTGGGGCTCAGGATATTATAACCAATATCTGATTAGGATACCACTGTGTGCTATCCAAGAGAATGGTGCCACCTATTCTCCTTTTTGTAATGGAACTCAGTGGCTTCAGAATATGTACAGCATTCAATTTTGTTGCTAGTGAAGAATAATTAAATTAGGAAGATGCAAAGTTTTAGAATGTTGGGGGGTTTTTTCACCTTGGTATTTCCCATTTAAAACAATGCTTCAGAGTAGTGCAGTTACCACAACCATAAATAAGCGATCTTTCTTTGGTTAACTTAACTGCCAAAATGTAAAGAAGACAATAAATATTCTGCCAAACCATGAATACTGAAAACCTCAGTAGTCTGGATATTTCCACCACTATACTTCAAAACACTTTCTTGCTCCTTCTTTTTTGAAATGACCACTTCCTGATGTTCTTCCATTTTGTCTCCACTGAACCCTAGGTCCTTTGGAAGAATTCTGTCCCAGGCTGCACCTGAAGTATGCCTAAATCCCTGACTGATAAACAGCTACAGTGGGACAAGCAGCCACTGCTAGGCAGCTCCTACTTTCCAGGTGGGGAAAGGCATCACTCACTGTGTCACTACAAAGGCTCCTCAGGGATACACACCACAGTGCTGGAGCTAGTTTTGAAAATATGTAAATGTAATTGTCCAGTGAGTACTCATGGTACTCTCCCTTTTAATGTGTTAATGCTACTGGCTTCCTAAGCCTTGGACTAACAGGATTAAGCCCAGAACTAAGAAGAAAGAGACATTTGTGTGTGCCAGTTGAGTTGAATGAATGGTGCTTGTGTTGTTTGAAGTTGTACAGAGAAACTGTCACATATTAAAGGACAGATACTTTCACAGTTTCATACGTTCTTACAGAAACATCTTGGAAATTGCAGATACTATTTTTTATCCTACTACTACCCCGTTATTTAAATCAAGTTTACAAGGTCCATGAAATATGCTGTAGTTTAGGAACTGCTACTCTAGTGCTTGCCTTTTCAGCTTTCTGAGAGACAAGTCAGATCTTTCAGATCAATATTTGTTTCCTCTTTGAATACTTTCTCTCTCAGCGTTATCAAAAAGTGTCCCATGTGAAAAATGCTTCTAATTATGTGTTGTGGCAAAACTCTCCTCAACCAGACAGGCAGTAAAAGGAAAAAAGCCTGAAATTCATTGGTAAAAATGGGAAGAGTAAATGGGTGGCCTTTTGACTGACATGAACAGACTCAGTACTAATTCTAAAGCGAGTCAGAAAACAGAGGAAGATGTACTCAGAACAACAGGGGACAATTGTTTACATCTTAGAATATATGTGAGATTGGAAGTAAGAAAAGGGGAAGCTCGTACCCCCTACCCATCCCTCTGAGTCTAAAGCACACTTTCCCATCTGAAAACTCATCTGCAGTCCACTTAGATAGGATATAGAGGCTGTGTTTGGCAAACGGGTTGTTTTCTTAAAAATCCCTCTGTACAATAAGTTTGTATTTTCTCTTTTACCTAATGCATTATATACACCTCTAAAAACCCTTATCTAACTAATCATCAAGACCATAAAGCTTCTCCCTCATAATTAAATATTTAAAATCTACTATATAAATAAGGTTTACTGTTAGAAGAAAACTGAGGATGAATAGCAAGGTGTGCATTTTCTTAGTGCATCAAGTACAATATTTATATATTCATGTAGTTGCCTGGTTTAAGAGGCTGTCATAAAAGGGCTGAAGATACTTATGAGAGGCAGTCATTCATGGAAGTTATAGAAGCTTCTCCATCTTCCAAGAACAACCTCCCAATTAGCTGCTTCAACATAAAATTGTGAAATTCTTAACGTGATAATACCAAGAAGTACAACATTTGGTGAAGATATTTTGATATGAACAGAGCTGGTAGCAGTAATACAGCAATAATTGCTAGCTCATTTACGGCCTATTTAGCTCGTGCAGTGAACCAGATGAGAACAGCTAATGAGCACAGCTTCTTGCTGTAATTAGTAGAACAGTAGTGGCTCGCAGATGATTTACAGTTTGCAAAAGTCAGTGTATTTACTGAAAAGCTTGTGTTCTCTGTGAAGCTGTGCCATATGATGAACTGAGGATGCTATGTTTTACTTTCTAATAAGCCTTAAGATCTGGTTTATAATAACCTCAGAATTCATCTAAATCTAACAGAAGTACAACACTGAAGATTTATGTATGCTGTCTCTTAGTCTGGAGTCTAGTCTATCAAAACTTATTTTGCCAGTTAAGCATTTACTTCCATTACTTTTGTTGAAGAAATAAATGTTTTAAAAATGGGATAATTCTTGCCCTCCTGGCAGAGTAAAGACAATTTTATCACAGATTTCTGTGCTGTGCAAAGCTAGAATTCAAACAGGTTAAAGAAGGGACAAGAGAATATGGGAAGAAAATGTTTGCAAAAGAGAAGTACTGATATTTATAGACCCCAAATCGAAAAATAGATATTTTTAAGAAAGGTTAAATTCTCTTCCTTGACTACTGAATGGACTGCTTATAGACAAAAATGCAATTAGAAATGTCAGACAACTACATCCAAATGATATTTACTGAATCTATGCAAAAATAGTAAATATTCTTATGAAATATCTAGCTCAGTGTTTCAGATTCACAGAACTCAAACAGAACATAGACCAGTCTTGGGTTACTAGAGTTTTATCTTTGTTATTATTTTTAACACTGTGAGTGCTTGAGTGCTACTTTTGTTCTTGAAGGATAACTCCTACTCAGGCCTAGTAAAACCATAGCAGAGGCTTTCCTTAGCCAAGACCTGTATGCTTAAAATCATACCTCTAAGGGCAACTGAAAAATAATGCAGGTGGAAAATAGTGACAATTTATGATGGTGTATAATTTTAAAAACATATAGAAAAAATTTTAAATTAAAGAATGACATAACTTCTAAGTAAAATATACTTTTATTTCAAAACACGATCAAGGCAATGACATTACTTGCCTTCAAAATTACTGGTCAAGTTAAAAGGAAACAGAAGTAACCCTGTTTTGAATTTCAAACATGAGCCAATGATCTTTTTAAATATCTCATATTCAGAGTGTCATAAGCACTTCATAATAGCTTGTTTTACTGATGACAATTTGTCATTCATTTAAGTGTCCAGTTATTGTATCTTATATGCAGCATGAAAACCACAGGTTCTCCCTGACAGTTTCTGAGTCTTCGTCAATGTGTTCTGTCCACTGTACTGCACTGTAAGGGGTGTTTATCACATTTCTCATGCTGACCTATTTGCTTTATCTTGCAGACACTACTTAATTATTTAATGAGTAAAGGAATTCAAATGAGGACATTTGACAAACTAGAACCATACCAGGTTCACTACCTTAATCCATTATACTTAACAGCTCAACAAAATTTTAACAGTGGTGAAAAGACCATTTAGTCCATATGACACTGGTGATATCCCTAAGTTAAATGCAGCTGCCTGCAGTACTACTCCTGTAAGTCAGAGAAATGTGTTTGAACACCTTTAGGAGGGGACAGCAGAATATACTCCTTGAATGAGGAGAATGGGTAGGTCAAGCAAGATGGTCTCCAGAGGTTTCTTTCAACCTCAACCATTCTGTGATTCTGAGGTTATATACTGTTGGGGTTTATTATTCTTATTTTATTTTTTAACATGTTGCAAAACAAGAAAAAGTACTTATTTGTAAAGTTCTGTCACCCAGTGTGTAAATTGACCACTTTCTGGCTGGGCAAATAAAAGTCAACTACGTAAGAAAATGCACAAAATAGACTAAGCAAAATTAAGTAGTGTATACTCTCATATTCTCTTTACATTTCCTACTCACTCTTTTTCACTACTTTTTTCATGTTTTCATTGTATTGCATGAGGGATGGGAATTCTGAAACATAATAAAAAGTCCTTAAAATGTTTAGGAGCAAGCCATAAGCACAATGGTAAGTAGAAAGTAGTATCTGCAAGGCTCACACAGGGTACAGAGGCAATATCCCCATTTGTATGCTAATACAAATCTGCTTCATATAATACGGCACCTCCCCATTTCTAGCTGGAAAGAGTTTTCAGAAAATCTATCAATATTTGATGCAGAGATGTTGAATATTTTGGCTAGTGAAACAGACATAGTATCACAGAGACTCTTCCTGCTTTAAAATACTGTTTGATCTTACACCAGTTTCATTTTCTTGCCTATACTCCTGATCACCATAGTTTCTTTCTTACTTTTTGTGTCATTTAAGATGAGGAACAGAATATTTGCTTTTGTCTGCACAATTATTTTCCATTCCTATTTGGAATCTTGTGTTCCTTCGCAACTCTACAATGAAAAAAGCTGGCATGGTCAATAAGCAGGAATCTCACTTTTAGCTGCTGCAAACAGCCCTCTCAGTCCCAAACACTACAGAAAATTTTGGCTACAGAGTGTGACTAGTCTGTCATGTTTGATTTAGTGAACCCAGAAGCATTGATTATGTGCTTAAAGGTAAACAAGGGAGAACAGTAATTTTGTAGGAAACCTGCACAAAGGCAGCTTCCTGTTTACTAGCAAACCCTGTAGATCTTCCCTGGGTTTGTTTTGTCAGTTTTTCTTTTTCTGTCATGTCTTTTTCTTCAGGAGTGTCATAAAATGGTCCACTAGAAAGGGAATAAAAGTGTTCTCCTTGTACATTCAAACTTTATGAACTTTTCTCTGTTGGTTATATGAACAGAGATTCTTTACAGATATAGCAACTATGCAATTATATATGCTTGGTGCGAGTCACTTGGCTTTTATCACCCTGACCTTCAAGACAAAATTACACAAGAATGCAGCAAAACTTTGAGCTAGACTTTCTCAGAAAACGATGTTTAAGAGATTAAAAAAAAAAAATTTGCCTGGATTTTTTTCCCAACTTTATGCAGGGTTACTCTTCAGGAAATTCAGAAAAAAGTTACAGTCTTATTGGAAGAGTAAACACTCTGTCATGCATGTCCTATACTACTATTTTATGCTGATTTTTTTTTGGAACTATACAATTATTAAAAGCTAAAAGGCTTTAAGTTGATGCTGACAAACTATGCCTTGACTTGCTACTACGCTAACATGCATAGGTGAACCTTACATTTAGTTTATCCAGAGGACAATCTAGATTCCATTGCATATTGTATTTAAGGACTATTTATGATATTTACTAATATCACAAGACAAGATGGTATTTCTACTATTTACTACAGACCTATGGGAGTAGGATGCAAAATAAAGTATAATCCAGTAAAAATGTTTTCCTTGGAACTTCCAAATTTGTAAACACAAAAATAAGCTTTCCCCTTATGCACTGGTCTCTATTTTGCACCGTTCTTTGTTCCAGCAACACTGCCACAGTCACCTCCATAAACTCTCTATTATGGGTACGTTCACACTTCTGTGAATTACAAACCACACCACAGTGACACCATGCTCAGGAAATGTCCCAAGATTTCAGCCTGGGACACTCTAAGAAGAGAGTTATGAGGATGCATGCTTGCCTGTTGTTTCCCCTTTAGCCAGGCCTCTTTTCTTCTTCAGGTCAGTGACCTCATAGTAGCACACAACAGGTACCTTTGGTCTACAGATTTCAAACCTGTTGGAGGAGCAGCCAACCATCTCAGGCTCTTGCCATTGTTGATATTGACTGCTCAGAGGTTTTGGTAAGAGATGGAGTCTTGCTGAGTCCTAGTGGTATCTGGCTAGGCAGGACTGCGACCTTCCTGGGGCAGCAGGACCATGCAGGGAGCTCACACTCACAGTGAGCAGCACACACGGGCACAGGGGAGAAACAATCACAGCGGCACAAGGAGCACACAGGGGGCTCTGTGTAGGTTCCAGGTCTGGTTCATTCCACAGCCTGGAGGGTCCAGAGACAAAGACCCCAAAAAAGGGAACCCTTAAGTACCAAAGGGGGCGGGGTTTCCAACAACCAATAGGGAGCAGGCTGGGGCGGTACAAGGCTGATGGATGGGCTGGGGAACCAATGAGAAAGTGCAGGAGGCGGCACCAAGGAGAAGGGGCCAATGGGGCATCGAACTGGGGAGAACATTCCAGAGAAATTCCATATAAGGACAAAAGGCATTGGAAGGCCAATGGGTGAATAGGGAGAATGGAATTAAAATAAATGTATATAAGGCCTTGGGGTGTCTTGGGGAAGCACTTTGGATCCCCCTAACTGTGGAGGATAACACAGCCCTAGGGGCTTTGTTACCTGCGGGCCCTTTCAGAGTCCTGATCAGCCAGGCACACTGGCTTCCACAATGGAGAACTCTCAGACTGGATGGGACTCAGCAGCCAGCTCAGCCTGGAACACCTGTTGCTGTGCCGGTCCAGGCAGAAGCAGGTAAAGAGGATTAGAAACTTTGGTCTGAAGCAGAATGAATGGTCTGTCAATGTTGTTTTGATCTGTGTCATTTAGTTCTGTACACTTAAAAAAATCCCCCTCTTACTTCAAAAAGTATATGAGAGATAAAAAATAATCACCTAATACATCAGGTGTGTATCACAAATGGTGTTTTACTTGGAGTTTTCATTCTTATTAGAATGCTATTTTGAAATGTGGACTATTAAAGAAAGTAGTCTTTCAAATAATTGTAGGATTATTTTCCAATTCTCCACTGAAATGTAAGTACATTGTCAAAAAGCTTAACTTACTGCCATAAAAAAATTAATACTTATTCAAATTATGAATTCTTTCAGAACATTTAAGTGATGTGTAATACCTCTCATATTGTCAAACTGGTCTATATGATAAAACGTAAGGCTATTATTGAATGTAATTCTTATCTCTCTCTTTAAAGACATAGGTCACCAGTATGTCTGTTATTTGTACTATTTAAACTAAATTATACATGAAAAGGTTTATGTAATCCATAGTTAGGGCTGTACAATCCGAATTCAATTTTATACACTGAATATAACAGTTCAAAGAATTGCACATTTAAAATCTTGATATAATTGCTGAATATGAAATGAAAACCAAATTACTATAATGTTTTTGCATATTTGCAATACTATATCTTTTCTTTAAATTTAAAATTCATTTTAAACAAATTTCTGCAAGGAAACAACAGGAACTTAGAGGCAAGAAAATATTTTTTTCATTCTTTGGAATCTGAATACAATTTGCATATGATGGAAGTTACTTTTTTCGAATGTTATTTAAGGAAGGGGTTTTAGTGCTGGTAAGGGAGAATTAAAAAGATTTCATATACAGACGTATCACTACCGAATTTTAAAATTCAGACTTTCATTCATATAATAAAGGTAATCAAGAGTCCTTGTTTTTACAGAATGTTCTTTTTGAGAGGGCAAGAGTTTCTCACAGAGGAGTTCTCATAAACTCCTTGGTCTTTGTATGATAATCATTGAAATAGATATTGTAGAGTTAAATATGTATACTTAAAGACTTAATTGAATTGACCCATTTTTTCGGAATTAAAAAAAAAGATGTAGGCTTCAAAGTCAAGTATAATTTTTTTAAAAATTAATGAAAGTTAGGAGTCAACATGATGCACCTCTAGTGAATAGCTCTCTGACTATGAGATAGAAAATTAGATGTCTGCTAGAGCACTGTTACTGTTTTTCTGCATATTTATTATATATTATAATTTTTATAAAGTATCATATTATTTTGAAAATTATTTTTTATAACATTAGAAAAAAGGCTTTAATATATTATGTGAATGCTGCTAAATTTCATGTCTGCATGCACTTCTTGGTCATAATCAAGGAAGTTTCCACTATCAATGCTAAGTCCTTTTTGGACTTTCTTAGATCACTATTTTATTTGGGCAGTACTACTGTTAAGATCTTGCAATTGGATCACTTTCAGAGAGATTAATGAGTTATGGCTTAAAAGAAAAATCTTTTTTCTGAGTTATGTCACAAGATGCACTTGTTCAGATGGCAGTATTTTCCTCCTAGAAATGTGCTTTCTAATACCTGGGTTTCAAACCTAAATACAGATACCCAAACCCTAAAATTGGTACCTTTGGTATTTCTTACTTGAGTTGGAAACAAAAGCTAAGAAAGAAGCTGGCAGAACTTTAAGAAAAAGCTTTCATGCCTGGAGTTGCAGAATAATGTACATAATGATTTCTCCAGTGTTGCACATTGTGTATCTTTGAGAATACCATCTTGAGTCCACCCAACTTAAAGTCACACACGCACAGCAAAACAAGTAATGAATAATGAGATGGTGAAACTGAACTGTCACTGAGGTTGTAATTCTCTGTGTCTCATTTTTGCTTCAGTGACTCTTTTCTTTTAGCCTGAGACACAAGCAGAACAAACAATTAGTGCAATAATTGATGATCTGTGCCTTCAAAGCTTGTGGTGGCCATACTCATGTTTTATAAGTCTGCTAATGCAAACAGCTCTTCCTTGTGATTAGAGTGCTGCCTGTTAAGTGAGAGTGTTGGGGAGGTACACCTGTATCAGACAAAAGGGTTTTATCTGCATTTTTGTCAGTTAATGAAACTATGTTTTGTTCCTTGCTAGTTTTAGAATTCAATAAAAATTATATCTGCAATTGGTAAAATTATTACATATGTAGCTCATCTTCTAGAACTGCACCTTGCCTTCTGATTGGGCTGAGTTGTACTTGAGATATTGTAAAATAATGCTGCAAGTTTAAAAAAAAAACCCTTCTAATTTTATATATCTAGTTTTGCTTTTCTTGAGTCATTCAAACACTGATGTTTCTTCAGTCAGATTTTATCCATGCTAGTCTAGTAAACTTTTAATTATTATTAAAAAATGTCCTAGCTTCTTTAAAAGCCAGCAAAAATCCAAGATCTGTAATCTTATTTTTCATCATTAAGTTCTAGAGTAGGATAAAATGAAATTATATGAAAGAAGAATAATAAACTGATAAACAGCATGCCGTCTTTGCAAGAAAGTATCTTTCATAGTATATTCAATTCATTGATTTAGAGATTAGGGTCAGGTAGAAATATGACTGGAAAAAGTTTTATTGTGGTCTGAAACCATTCTACAATAAATAGAAATGTAATGGATGCCATGCACAGGACTATTCACCGTTGATTTTATGCCTCTCTAACACATACGAGTTTCTCTAAGGCTGCTTGTCAATACTTCTATACTTACTTGCTTTCCTGTTTTAGCTAATAGGTAAAATAAACCTTAATTATGGTCCACATTGTCAAATAAGGAAATGACACTGCCTTTATAATTTTATTAAAATCTTCTGGAATCTATAAAATAATGATACTCACAGGAACCTGTTTTACATGGATCAGGTTTTTTTGTGTATCATTAATCTAAAAGAAAAGAAGAAGAAAAAACCCTGTCCTTTTGCAGTAATACTGAATTAAATCCTTAAAATCCCACGAAGTAAATAATTTTTAAAAATTGATTAATTTATTTGCAGATATCTAATTTTTCATACTTCTGTACATGTAGAAAGACAGCAAGAAGTTTAAAGGACCAACAACTGAGATGCTGTAGTATCCCATTTTCAATTCTGCAAGATTTCATTCTTATAGAAAGTGTCACAGATTTGAATATTCTATGTTAATGGTGCTAACACAGGCAATTCGTATATTTAGAGCTCTCAACACTTGTGTCAAAACAAAACACACAGTGTTAACAAAGCACTCTGCAGTTCTGGGTAGACAACACTAAGTACAGTTACCCACTGTAGGTACTGTGACTTCAGATCTGTGACTTTTGGATAGCAAGGGATCCATACTGGAGGGTAAGTTTCTTCCCTCTGTCATCTACCGTTCAGAACTTCATCATCCTTTATCTACTTGCACACCATAAATTCCAGTTCTTAACACGTTACGTGTCCTCATTCAGCATCACTTAAAAGACTGTTCTGAAGGTAGGCTGCTATATATTCAGAGAAGCTAAAATCTAAAAATTATTGAATTACTGATTCAGGAAATGGCAGCTAATCTGAGAGAAAACTTATAGCTACGTTAAGGCCAACTCTGACAAGAAATCCACCCACACCATCATGGATGTGTCATGAGTGGAAAACATAGCATAAAAATGTTGCTTTTAACATTTTGATGATCTTTCTATTGATAGGTGAAATCTTATGCAGCACCTTATTAAAATAAAGGGAAAAGTAGAGGGGAAATTTAACAAATAGAGATGTCTGAACTAAACCTGAATTTATCTTCCAAATGTTGTTGTTAGCAGATTTTTTACCATGTATACATGAAACAAGACGTTATACAAGATAAGGTTTACACAGCAATGTCTGTTGTCATACCCAAGATCTTGCAGAGTGCTTACAGTTACCAATTAAACACTTGAGCTCCTATTGCTTTTATTCTTTTCAATGTTGTTTCTTTACAGTAAATTTATCTATTTCCACCTTCAGAACATTCTGTGTCTTTTGTCACGTAGCTAAATATTTTTCTATATAAATTGATGTATAAAAATCCTCATTGCTCAGCTTAACCAGAAAAGCAGATTATTTAAGCTCTGATGCATTTCCATTTCAACTCCAGTTGCTCTATTTTTTATCTGATTTACATCCCTATTAAAAAGAAGTCTTTGTGCTTCAGAACTGTAAATTAAGTTTCAATAGATTGATTCCGGTCAAAAAATCTCAAAAGATGTTCAGCTATAGATGGTCAGTCAGATAAACAATTCTCATACTCAGAAAGACAAACAATATTTAGTTTATTAAAAATTTTTAAAAGTCTGTACAGAATTCAAATGCAAATTCAGCATACTATTGCACACAACTGTGTATGATCATACTGGGTTTGCATTGGCAGTGATATGAAGGACGGTGGGTAAACAATAGCTCAACAAATGTGTCAGCTTAATGCAGTGTCAGAGGTCCTGCTGTTATCCATGACTCACAACAGCAAACATGAAACACAGTCTATACAGCTTCGGAGAATTCTCAGTGATTATTCATAACAGCATATACTCATTATCAAGCTTGCAATGTGTTTAATTTGGTCTCAAAGCTTTTGTTTTGACGGATTCACTTTGGTCGTGTCATTTTGAAATCCTAGCTCAAATTTTCTCCTGTTCCAACTATTGTTCCCATTGTGTGCCTTGAAGAGGGGAAAAAGTAGGTGACAAAACAAGAAAAATTTAACAGATCTCAAGATATGAAGTTTTGAATTCAGATAACTTTTTAAAGCACAAAGTTTTTAAGAAAAGGTTCCTAATGGTGTTTCAAGGCCAAGTTGAGATTCATGTCTTTTTGTTGACAAACTGAAAGGATCCTTAAAATCCATTGGACTTAAAGCTTATTACACTGATTGAATTTGAACCTCTCTATTAACATTTGACAAAAGCAAATGTTCAATAGATTAGAAGTAATTTTATTGTGCTTGGTGCAGGTTACAGAAAAGCACTCAGAAAAAAAAAAAATCCCAACAGCTATCTCTAACTGCATCATCATGAATTTTGCTACAAAAATTAAATGTCCTAAGATTTTCTTATTTTTCTTATATTTAAGAACCCAAGGTGTCCAAATTACATTTTTACTCCTTTGTGGTGATGTTTACTTCAAAAATCTTTTGGATAAATCAAGAACAAAACAAAAACTTGTAGAGATTGGTTGCAGGGTGCACATAATTTACTAGCCTGTTAGTGTTCTTATTCACAGACACATCATATTGAACATCAATCAGAACATTGAAATTATGCAGCAAGACTTTGTAACACTCTGCACCTTTTTCTGAAAATCTACTATAATTACTTTTTTGTAATGCATATGAAACACTAAAAGAGGCAGGTGATGAGTTCTCATGTTTTGCCTATGGTCAGAAGTGACAAAAGACCTATCTTATGACACTGATTGCTTGCACATCCTTAAATGACTTCCTGAGCAAGCCATCACATAGTATTTAGCATTTCCACTAAATTTTATCCTGCATTGCGTCCAAAGCAGCGTGGCCAGCAGGGTGAGGGAGGGCATTCTGCCTCCACAAGTCCATGGACCTGTGGCAGTGGGTCCAGAGGAGGGTCACGAAAATGATCAGAGGGCTGGAGCAGCTCTGCTGTGGGGAAAGGCTGAGAAAGCTGGGGTTGTTCAGCCTGGGGAAGAGAGGGATCTGGGGACACCTTATAGCAGACTTTCAGTGATTAAATGGGGCTTCTAAGACAGATGGGGACAGTCCTTTTAGCAGGGCCTGTAGTGATAAGGCAAGGGGTAATGCTTCTGAAATAGAAAAGTACAGATTTAGAAGAAATTCTGTTTACTATGAGGATGGTGAAGCGCTGGCACAAGGTGCCCAGAGATATGGCAGATGCCCCATTCCTGGGAGAATGCAGGGTCAGGTTTGACAACCTGATCTATTTGAATATGTCCATGTCCATTACAGGTGGGTTGGACTAGATGATCTTTAGAAGTCCCTTTAACCTAAGTTATTTCATGATTCCACAAATTTGTGCTGTTTTAATGGTGCTGACCTAAGGGAGTTTAATGTCTTGCCTGGAAAGAAATACCTCAGAAAATCTCAACAATTTCTAGTTTGTGGCCACTTGGCAGATCGAAATTTTGTAGAATAACCACAAATAAAAGAAAAGGACAGCAAGTGGAAAGTATAATAAAGAAAGGAGTTAAACCAGACAGAAACAATAAAGAAGCTTAAACTTTATTAGCTTTCATTCTTCAGAGAAAAAAATTATTAGTTGTAACCTTAATTGCAGTTGTCATGCTGCAAACTAACAGGTGTCCCTACAAATGCCAAACTACTTTTCTCTCCTGTTACAACTGAGCTTTGCCTTCTAAGTTATTTGCTAAGCTTGTAATTCATCTGGTCTCCAGGACAGCCTGTTTCCTGTAGGCAAGAATCATTGACCCACACAGATTTAGTCTTCATTACCTGGAAAAAACTCATGTTCCTTCCTATCTGATAAACCCTGAAATTCAGCTGCTACACACATGCAAAATAAACAGGGCTGTTATATATATGTAAAGAATTAATATTAAACATTAATTTTATATTAATTTTAGTTTTTAATTAGAACAAGTTCTGAGAAAAAAAAAAGGCAGTTATGTTCTCAGGGGAAGAAAAATGCTATTTCATTTATTACTGCTTATTAATGAAAACTGAAAAAAGGTCTAAATTATCTCCATTTGAAAAACTCCTCTTGTGATAAAACCCAGTTACTGAACCATGTAATCCAAAGCTTGACAATATCAAGGAAATTCCTGATTTTAATAGGTTCTGAATTAGTAAATATATGGTGACATAAGATCTGCTGGGTGCTGGATGAAAATTAACATTGTAACTTCTATTCCTCACTTTTTAAGGAAAGACAGCCCCATATCTTCTGGCAGACCCAGACTTCTGTGGTGGGTAGCAATTTTTAATAAAGGGGTACCTTTAATTTTTACATTTCAGATTGATTTAGCAGCAAGAGATAATCTCACCTATTTGACAACAGTTTCCTGACTACAAACCAAGATAACCTGCAAAGAGAACATAGAACCACAACATAAATCACAGCAAGCAAAAGAAATACGTCTTTTCCCAAAGGACAGTGAACGTGCTGAATGCCTAATTCCACCAGTGAATGTCCCATTAAACCTTGCAGAGCAGGAATGTTTCATTTGCTGGATTAGTACCCATTGCTCCTTGTCAGCTCTGCCCCGTGCTGTAACGGCAACAGAGTTCATCCAGCCAGCTAGAGCAGCATGGACACGAGGAAGGTAAGCCAGCCACACATGGGAGGATTTGTGTTATACTGTATTTTGGGTTTGAATTACTTCCAGGTCCCACACAGAGTCCTCTCGGTGTCAAAAGCTAGTCATACAATCTAATAAAACATGGTTTTACAAAACTCAGCATCCTCAGTGGGCTGAAGTTTTTTAAGTAAGTGTGTGACAGAATATCCAGACCAGGGTCTGTTTAGGGTCCTGTCAAAAGTTGCAGAGTTAAAGCTGTAAAAGTAAACAATGAGCAGACAAGGTGTCAATTTTGTCCCAAGCAACAATTTCTTAAATAGATTCTAAGTAAATATTCGCAGAATGTTTAGCATATATCTGCCACTTCCTGATTTGGAAGTCTTTTTCAAGTAGTCAATATATAGATAATTATATAATTATATTTATTTAGCAAGTTCAAGGGCATGTTAATTGGCTGAGACAAGTGAGGAAGGGTTTCATGATGCTGTCTGATTTGATTTTTTCCTTTTTCCCAATAATCGTTAGTGTTACAGTGTCATGTTAGAGACTTATCACTTAGCTGCTGAAATGCACAGGCACTGGAACCAACACATAAAGTACATCTCAATGCAAGTTATTAAAAGAATAGGAGCTTTCAATTATAGTAAATTAAGTCAGTTTAGTGAGAAGGTGTTAGAAAAATGCATGTAATTTATCTGATTGTGTAGTCTTGTTCCTACAGTACTTTGAAAGCTAGTTGGCAAATTATTTGTTGCTTGTTGGCAAATTATCCATTAGAATTTGGAAACAAAAAGTGTTCAAACTGATACCTGAAGTAAAGACTCAGATTTCTTGGTCACACCTTTATTATTTTTCTTCACCAGTTTTGTTTTCCTGATTTACATGTATTGTAAAAAAAAGTTACGATGCTAGTCAGTAAAATTAAAAACCTTCCCCATCTTTTGTAAAAAGTCTGTTCCAATAAAAAATGTGCAATGAAAATTGATCACTTAATCCCTACGCTATGCATTCATGGTCACACTTGCAGCTGATACACCTGAAAATGGATTATTTATGCTCTCAAATGGGTAAATGGGTATATCCATTTCAGTGCCCTGCCCAAATCTGGATTTAAGAATTCCAGCAGTCATTACAGAGAAAACAGGAAACGTTCCAAAAAAAAGAGGAAAATCACAGAAACCCCAAAAATAGACTAGAATGGACTATTTCATTTGGAAGAGTTCTACAGCATCATCTGGCCCACTGACCTGACCAGATCAGGATTCACCAACAGTTAAAGCACATCATTAAGGGCATTGCATGAATGTCTCTCAAACACTAACAGTCTTGGGCATCAATCACCTGTCTGGGAAGTCTCTTTCAGTGTTTGACCACTCTCTTGATAAAGTGATGGTTTCTGTTATCCAGTCCAGACCTGCCTTGACTCAGCTTTGAACAATTCTCACATTTCCTATCACTGATCCCAGGGAGATCACTCTTCTCCCTCTCCACTTCCCCTCCTCAGGAAGTTGAAGAGAGCTAAAAGGAGGCACTTTCCCCTCACTTCCTAAGCTTTCTTCAGTGCTTTTTCCTTAGTACTTTTGCTCAGATGCAGGGAATTCCAAGAGTGAATGGCAGGTCTGTGGATAAAATATTTATAAACATATCTTCTGCATCTTTCAGCATATGAGCAATTAACAGTATCAGCATCTAACTAATCAAAATCAGAATTCACAGACTAGCACGCTAATTTATATGGGGAAAACCTAAGATTTCTATGAGTGTTAGTGTGTCAGATAGACTAGGAAAAGGATGTTAAATGTTTTTCAAGGGAATAGTTGAGTTTCCTGTGAGCTACAAATGAATTCAGGCTTGTTCTTAATTCTTAGTGAAACACTTTATGATATCTGCAACAAGCCTAATGATTAAGGAATATATCAGACTGATTTTTTTGTCGTTATCTTTGTGCAGTGACTTTATGTGACATGCAAGATCTCTGTGAGAAAAGGGTTCATTTTTAAAATCAGTTTTATTTATTTTTTCTTTTCCTGCTATTATATTTTCTCAATTACATTTTTTTTCTGCCCTAATTCATTCCTTCCCTCTATATTTTATTAAATAAAAAAGTCTTCATTTCTCCCCACAGTTTTGCCTCCTTTCCTTCTGTGGTATGTACACTAAAATAATCACTCCTAAGACAGTGAATATGGTTGCTAACAGAACATCATCGGGCTTTAGATCTAAATATCACAATGAGGTTAATGACAGATGGGAAATGCTCATACATTGCACTCGTGGTTTCAGTCTGTCTGCAAACACAGTTTGTATTACTTTATGTTTTGCTTTGAAAGAACCTCAACAGCTTGGATTTCTTTTTAAGGTTAAGGTTAAAACCTATGAAATCTGAATATACCATTGCGTCAATACTGAAGCAAAGCAAAGAAGCACGTATGTCCTGTTGTATGGGTGTCTGATTTTCCTCAGCTGAAAGCTCAAGCCAGAGATGTAGATTGCTTTTTTGGTTTTGTTATTGATTTTTGAGGTTTTTTTCCCAGGGAGTAATAGTCCAAGATTCTTGGTTTACCACATTCTTGTCAGATATATAACACTCCAGTTTTTTTCTGAAAAGATGTTATTTTCATCAGAGAGAGACCTGCACTCCATTAACATACTTGATCTACAACATCCAGGGAGAGAGGTCAGGTGTGAGCCTGGCTGCAGGATGGCAGGTCCCCAGCGATGGCTTTGGCACTGTTGCACTCAAAGCCATCCATATCACTTGGCCCAGCTTGCCTCAAGTAAGATTTAATGCCATATGTAGGAGCATAATCACACTGCCTTCCATGCCACCTCCATGCAGATAATAGGTTTTTTCTGTGTTCTCTGCAGAAATCTCTCCACCTCTGTCTCCATTGTCCCAGATCTTCCTAGCCAGGGTGAGAAAGATTTCTCTTGTACTTTCCTTGTTCTGTCAGCAGGTCTTACAGCAGGCCGCCTTCTAATGCCAAATCTTGCATTTTACTGTGATAGCTAGTCTTAAAACATTCAGACCTCAAGCTTTTCCACAATCAGTAAGTGGAGTTAAAAAAAACCAAAACAAGTACACCAATTCTTGGAAGTGTTTGATGACATGATATGCCTGTTAACACATGATGTACTGCACTGCTGTTCAGAAAGTGATGTGTGTGACACGCAACAGATGCCCCACAGCCAACCCTGAGTAAACTTTGCAAATGTCTAAGTGACTGCCTAAGCCCAGTTATATCTATTGCTTTGCAGCCCTAGAGATGAATTAGCAAAAGAGGTCCAAGATGACATAGCAGCTACTGGAAAGTATGGGCTTAAGTCAGAAGGCAGAGCCTTGAGATCAGAGCTCCTGTTTCTGTAGAAGTCTAATGGACTGCAGGAAAAGAGAGTTCAGTGAGTACTGATGAGATGAATAGGGAAAGAAGCTAACCTGCATCCTTTAGTTAGCTGTTAAAAGATCTTCCTTACTGGGGCTGATGGAGATTTATTCTTACAATATTACACAGGAAATGGCCATATGGGTTTAATACTCTTAGAAATATATTAAGATCTTTCCAAACCAATACAAAGAGGTCCTTTAAGGGTAGCTAGCATGTCTTACATTCTTGGTGCGCAGTGAGGGGTTAAGAAATCAGCATACTCTATGGCCACAGGGATCACATGGGTAGGATTTCCCCTCAAGGGAAATACTTAGTTCATCCCAGAAGGGAGCTTGCATGCACATTAACATCTCTGCAGCATGAACAATGGTAGATTAGGACCCTGGCAATAAACAGGGAGTGGGCCAATGCGACAGTGTAAACATATCTTTTGCGTCTGCAACGTTCAGTAACATTCTACAATTCTTCTCTTCCATCTTGTCCAAATGAGCTTCCTTTGGCTTTAAGCCATTTCTCCATGATAATGTCAATGGCTTTAGCAATGCTAAACAGGCTGTGCCTGTTATCTTCACATCTTTTTTTCCCCTCCCCATTTTTTCATTGTTACAGCTGCTCAGCCAAACCATCAACAATTTATTTCCCACAAACTAAATGGAGCCAATAACATTGTAATCCAGTATAAACAGAGAAGCAATTGCTTCCAATTAGGCAAAAGTTTCAGTGTTTCCAGGCTTGCAGCCAGTTTTTGGTTTATGAAATTTAACTAAGTTACAGCTTAATCAGTTTGCTACTAAAAAAAAACCCCCAAAAAATCTAACCAACAATATCCTGATGATAAAGGAGTTAATGAAGAATGGATAAAAAGATCTTAGTGATGATTTTTTACAAAAGCCATACCCAACCACTGTCAACAGGGAATCGCAGCAATAAGAACTTTACCATTCTGCAGGTGGACCAAGTTGCATAACAGCAAACAGCAGGAACAGAGTTACTAAAAGGTCTGTCTTGCTGTTACTTTGCAGTTACTGCAATGTGGAAAAGAAAGCAGTCAGGTAAACAATTCTCACACAAATACGCTCTAAGACTGGGGCTGTATTTAAGAGAATGGATACATTTAGAAAGTTATGGCAATCATTCAAATCCTGAAAGACAGGATTAGAGCTAGAAAATCTGAGAAAAAGATACAAGATTCTAAGTATTTTAGAATCAACAAACAAGTATGTAAATGAAGGCTTAATGTTAATGAAGTTAGGAAAGACTGAATAACTCCTGATGATACTCTTGAAGAATCACACTGTATGCTCTAATGTTTACACTATTACAGAATACCAACAATGATTTTCAGATTATAATATGGGCAACACTGTTGGCATAACAGCTGGATAACAATTAAAAAGTGTAGTCATGCAAAATTCATCACTGTAATGTTGCTAATAAAGCAAAATCCAAATGAAAGTCATCTTCCTTCATAGCTATTTTTTTTGGCAGCATTATTCTGACAATTATTAAAAGATCTTCCATAACAGATATTTTGAAAGTAAAGTACTATAAATGAAAGCCTATATCTGTACTTTAATTTAGTGTCTGTGTAATTGCTTCAACAGTGCACCAACAAATATGTAAATGCAGTTTGAGTAAATGTTATAAACCTAAACACAGCAGCTGTTAAATCTCTTAACATCTATAAAGCTTCTTTTAAACACTGGGAAACCTTCTCTCTCTCATGATTAACTCCTTGTTGGGTAATGTAATATAGCATGGATACACCAGCTGGTGGGTCTTTTTGATTTCAGAAGTTATTTTCCCACTTTAATTGAAAACTTGTTTTTTCCTTTTGTGAGGCCATAACCTGGCAGGGGTAGAAGTAGTGTTCACATTTTAATTTCTGAGAGAAGTTACAACCATCTTTCTAATATATATTTTGCATTATTTAACATTCTATATAATCACAATTGTTCGAAATGTTCAAAAAAGATCTAGAGAACCAGGGAATATATGGAAATAGTAAATACGATGATACCAGTTTAATAATATTATTTTTACTAAGGCTTTAGATAAAATTACTGTTTATTTCCAAACAAAAATCTGTGTACCTTGAGAAACAGAAAATCAGAATCGTTTTTGGCACAGTAAGTCAACACCAGAGTCAATAGCTTTGTTCTTCATTTATAGAGATCTGCCTCTCAACAGTGAATTATGAGACAATATAATAAATCTACATCAAACTGTCTTTACTTTTATACAAACTGAGTCTTACTGTGTCAGTCTTGTCAACACTGCTGAATATTAATGGGAATAAAGTTAATTGCTGGGTGTATAAAGGTCTGATGCAGTCAAAGTGAAAGAAAGCACCTAACAGAAATCTGTCAATTTTGACAAGCTGTAATTTATTTCTACTTCGTGATATGTGCTGACACGTTTTAAACCTTACTCTAGTCTTTACCATAAATTGCAATTATTATAATTCACAGCGACATTTGACATAGAGGTTGGGACCTATTTTACCATATAGAAAAGAGTTTACATTCCAGGGAATTCACTTGCAAACTCTGGCACGTATTTCTTAGTAAATCCAATTGTTTCCACTCCCATTGAACACGCACAGTAAATTTTGTGACTTGCACTACTTAAGAAAAGAAATAGCACATTACTTTAGCTGAAATACAAAGTGTTTATGACAAAATATTTACAGATATTTAAAAACCAAGATTAGATTACAGCGTGACTGTACAATTATTAAAAAGTTTTGTAATACTAGACACTGGTGACATATAAGCCTGATTAATTTTTTTGAGTATTTTTATAACCAATCAACATTGGTTATTATAAATGTTGTTGCTGGTACCATCAACAGCACAAAAGAAGTTAGCTCAGTTTAGTCCCTGAACTTTTGCTCGTCTGTTACTCATTATAGTTTATAAGAAAGGTTTTGATGAGTCCTTGGACAAAAGAAAAATTCTCAAGATGACTGAGTTTATGGTGAATGTCTCACGATCTATAACCCTGGCTGTGAAGCCTGGTTTATTATGAGCTTCCTGAATTGGGAAGCCCTTGAGTCTGGGATTATTATAATTTCTAATGCTTAATAACTGTAACTTGCAAATACCAATAGCTCTTTTAAAAATTATATAAATTTAGAAAATATCACAAAGATTGTAAAGTTCATCAGATGATGCAGGCTATAAAAAGAAATGTGCTACCTCTAAAACATCAGCCTTTTCAAAAGATTTAAAATTCTTAAGAAGACACTGTAATTTTAATAGTAGCATCTGTGAGTTAGGGTCATGGTATATGCTTTTAATTAACTACACAGCTTTATTTATCTTGACTGTACCTTTGCCTTCTCCGGCCAATAGCTTGTCACTAAGCAACTATCAGTGTTCTTCCTGCCATAAAATTACCTTTTAAGAGAAGTGTGATTTGCATTTCCGCAAAACCTCCAAATTCCCATTTACTTCACTGAGATCAGAGGTAGTATTTTCTTCTTATTCCTTGAGACAATTGCATTAACAGTCTAGAGGCATTTAGAGAACCATTACCAGACAAAACAACAACAACTACAATAATAGTAATGATATTAATAATTGTTCACAGGGAATAACAGAATGATACCTATGTAAGATATCCAAGTGTCATCTTCTCTCAACAGAGCACATTTTCTTTTGCTTTTAAACCATCAAGTGGCTTTACTGAGAAACTGGTAGAGACATCCACAGCATCACACCAGGGAAATTGGAGGATGAGATTAAGCTGAGATATGAAATATTCTTTGTTAGCAAGACTTCAGGCTTTCTTTGGATTCCTATCATGTCAGAGCACAGAATAGCAAGCTGAAGCCATTACTAACGTGAGTGCGTCTATTTACACGGATAAATGATAGATGTCAAGGAATCGTGTTAGAGGAGTAGGAATGTTTTTTATCAACCACATGGACTAAATATAGAAAAGTTTAGGATTAGCAGATGAAGGAAGAAATACAGAATAGTTTAGAGTGTTTTAGACATAATTTACTGATACGATTACTTAAGAAAAATTGTAAAGGGAAGTTTATGATGCTAGTATTGTTTGAGTCTTAAAAATGTTTGTGAGCCAGAACACTTTCAGTCTTCCATTCCTTATGTAGTCATTTGTTCTTTATCAACACGAGAAAACAGAAAACATAAATGTTTTAAATACTACTATTCTCTACAAACATTTAATTATATACAGGAAGAAGATCTCGATTTGTTTGCATGACAAAGAACACTAGAAATACAATGGAACAACACTGTTGTGAAAATATATTGCCTTAGTGGTCATCTCTGTTGTGCATTTCTCTGTGAATTTTATTTGAAATACTGAAACTGTCTTACAATGAAGGCATTTGAATTCTTTTTCCCCACATCTTTTTCTAAGTAGTGCTAGAACTGTTAAGATTTAATTGCATATTGAATATGTTCATGGTTTACATAATTATTTTTAGATATATAGGCAACAATAAGAGGAAAGAAATTCTGTAAAAAAGACATCAGGAGAAAATCCATATCTGAAAATTCAGATTCATGTATGAGTTTTTAAAAATAATTAGGTATTCCAGGAAAGATTCTCCATTTCATTATTTGCAGTACTACACTAGAACTTCAGGATTAACAAATGGACGCAAAGTTACTTGGGTAACTATATGAGGACAGTACAATCTAAAAGTATTTTTTTTCTCTTTACAGAATAATAAACATTAAAACATGGAAAACATTAACCCTGCAATTTAGAACTGCAGCAAATCTTTAGTGCAAGTTACATTATAACCTCTCTATTATGTCATTCTGAGTATCTGTTGTGCCAAGTGCCCACTTAACTGTGTGATTAGGCCAAGGTTTCTGCAACCTTTACCAAAGATACTTATGAAACAGTTCTCCTATGGCAAACAAGCCAAACCACTGCATGCAGGATTAACACATTTCATATGTTGTCCCTTTCTGAATTATTTCACTTGAACATGCATATACTTTCTGAAATTCAGATTGCTTAGAATGTAAGTCCCTGAAGTATTGTTCTTAGCTAAAATGATCTCCATGAAACATTTAGGGCTGATCCTGGTTTAATTACTGTGATCTAAAATCATTTCAGCAGAAACTTGTAGTAAATCCCTGCATAGAAAAGAGCTAGTTACAACAGATACTTGTCTGGAATTCATGATCTTATCCCACTGCCTACTGAGCATATGTCAGAAATAAAAAACAACGATAAATTGTGTGTTTGTTAGAGCAGTAGCGTGTCAAAATTTGGACTGATGTATCACGTAACACCTTTTCCTCACTGCTTGGCCCTTCCAGCTGTGGTTGTGAAACATGCTTATTGTAATAAGGTAAAAGCTCCATCTTTTTTGATTCTGAAAAAAGTTGTTACTGAGAATTCAGTCTTACTATTACCAAGAACTTCTTTTAGTCATAATTTCTTAGCACTTAGAGAATTAAGCAACGAATTTAATATTTGTCCATGGGATCAAATCTACTATGCATAAACACCTTGCAAATCTGCCAAAAGACATAAATCTGAACAGAAAGACTTTTTTTTTTTTTTTTTTTTTTTGCTAGACATGCTAGGAAATGTTATGCTTTTAATAAGGACCTGGCTTGTTTTCAGGCTCATCTTTTTGTTAAGGCAGAACTGAAAGCAGAAGCCTTGGAAGTAGAAAAACAGCATAATCACCAAGATACCGTTATCCTGTCTCTTGTAGCTTTTATATTTGTGCTTCTCAAAGTTATGGACAGCAAATTACTTGTGTGATACCTGAGCTGCATAAAGAAGATTGAAATCTGGGCTGTTAATGATAATTTCACTCTGTTTTGGTGTTTCTCTGTAAAAGCTCACATGTAGCTCAGATGCTGGGTGTCTGTATTACTGCTAGGTACTCAACAAAATACAAGAGATGGAAAGTGTCATTCATCTTAGATACACTACTAATGAAAGAAATCTTATTTCTGTATGAAATGTTTTTTTGAAGAAGGAATTGGTTTTCTTGGTTTTTTTGTATCATCAGATACAGTTTGCAGAAAAACATTAGGATCCTCTTTATTTTTTGGTACTAAGTGACATTAAATACCTTAAATGATTAATCAGCTTAAATGAAACAGAAATTTTGACTAGCAATTAAGGTGGTGATTAATAAGGGTATAGATAGGTAAATTATTTACTCAACACATGATTATCCAGGTAGTATTTTTATGCTTAATTTTTAAAAAATGCTTTAGAAAGAAATTAAAGATATAAGATAAAAGATCACTACTTCTTATTTGGCTAAAGATGCAAAGCATTTTTAAAATTTTTGCTTGTAATTTCCAGATAGAACTTTTTACCACAAACTGCCCACAGAAACTCCAGAGAGATAGGAAAAATAACATCATTGCTGATAGTACAAATCTGGAGCTTACAAAAGATTAACTGACATGCTCAAAGTCACACACGTATGGGTGGTCTGGAAATTCAGTTTGGGCATATAGGCTTCATGTTGTGATCAACCATAACCGTCTGACTTCTCATTTCTCTTCTTATGCCCTTTTATTGCCAGGTAAATGCAGCTGTTCCAGGATGACATTGCCAATTCCAAAAATTATTTGGCAGTCTTTAATTTTCTTTGATCTTTTATCAGCTACTCCAGTTAGTGAAATGTGGGCATGGAATCAATAAGATTTTTACCTTTTTATCATCTTACAGATAGCACATACCAGACAGAAGCACATCTGGTTCTGAGTGGCCTTATCAGGAGGAAATCAGAGACAAAGCTGATTATGTTCTACTGGGTACCTCAGGAAAAATATTTTCTGTAGAATGCTTATTCTACAGGCATAACTGTGAGGCCAAAATCTGACTTAGTATTCGATAGTATCCTTTAATCTGTATATCACATCTGTTAGATACAAATTTCTTACCAATTTATGACTTTGGAATGCTTATGGAATTCTTTAGGGAATATTTTAAAAGTAGCATTTCTATTTTGTTGGAGTTTTGTTGGTTTTTGTTTTCTTTTACTTCTTAATTTGACAAATCTCCATTTTAAGTACCTTTTTGTATTTTCTTAACTTCCATCAGAGTTTTCAGATCTTCAGTCAAGGATGAGGAAAGAAACCCTGCAGTGCAGGCAGCAGATTTCTCAGCAGTGTGCTCTTAAGGCTCCTCCAGGCATTTCAATTTATAAAATACTGTGATCATACATTCCAGCAAATACAGAGCTCATTCTAGTAGAACACCTTGATGAATAAATCAATTCTTAATTTTTAACTTCTCTATTAAAAGATATACCAATAATCTCTTCTTTCTATCCTGCAAAGGTTTAACGCAGGAAAAAAAAAAGAGGTGGATTATTACTAACTGAAATAGTTATTGGAAATCCTGTCACACTGCTCCAAATTCTTTCTTCAAGAAAACAAGATTAACATTGAAGACCTTCATGCTGTTTTGATAGTTACATTAAGTAATAACAATATTTATTTAGGAATTTATTTCAACTCCTTGAAATAAAAAGAAAATTTTAAAAAGAGTTCATCTAAGGTAACCTCAAAGCCCCCCCCCTTTTTTTTTTTAATAAATAGACGAAGTAACTTAGGAAAACCCACTGAGAATTACAGTATATAGGCAGACAGCAGAAAAGCAAAACTGCTTTTTTTCTACTGATTTTTTTCCTAGAATCCAACCCCAAAGTTACTGAAAAGGACAACCTAGAACATTGAAAGGAAAGGAAAAAAACCTATTCACTCCAAGAAAAGACACACAGTTTAACTTGTTAGGTTTATTTAAGTTTAGAAGGAATAAAAATTTGCATGCATGAAGTTGATGGAAGCACTTTGTTCTGCTTGTCCTCTGATTTTAATAAATCTAACTGGTAAGACCCTTGCATGCTTGGAAACAACTCACACAGTAGGTCTCCATGATGGAGAAGTAACTTCAGACATTTATAGAAGAAAGTGATACAGAACCTTTACAGAATATTTGTGGGGAATCACTTGAGTAGATGTGGTGAACCCTTTTTCTAGTAAGAGGCAGAAGATGAACATCTGTGGGGGAGCCAATAACACAGAAATCTGCGTTTGGACATAAACACATAAAGTAAAAGAGCAGCTCTGTTTGAGAAATGTAGAATGAGCATATGTCTGCTCCACACGGATATTAAACTTGGGA
Source organism: Petroica traversi (assembly GCA_025920805.1). NCBI lineage: Eukaryota > Metazoa > Chordata > Aves > Passeriformes > Petroicidae > Petroica > Petroica traversi. Next base: position 24,425,587 of record JAHLSL010000007.1, read on the forward strand.
TGATATTTTCCTTAAAAAAGAAAACTATTTTAATATTTCCTCTTTTGCTGTGGACTACCTGCTTCACTGCTTGGAATAATGTGTGAAACATCCTTCAGGCACCATTTAGCCTATTTAAATGGAGAAAGATGATTTTGGAACACCATCAAAGCACATATAGAATAAAGGAACCATTCTGTTTCAGCAGCAGCATAAGAGACCTGTTTTACATTATGCATGTGAAGTGTTTAATTTAAACTGGTAATGGTTAACCAGGTCTGGCCTCAAGCTATGGAGAGCTGGGGAAAACATCCATAAACAAAATCCCTTCTATTGTCCTTCAGTTTTTTCTTTTCTAAAGTCAGAGAGAGAGAAAAAATATTTCTGGAAAATATGAAGATCACTTAAGTGAACAATCTTTCTCCCAGAGAAAGAAGGTAAAAAGTGCATATCTCATACTGAGAAGCCCAGCAGCCTTAGGGTTACCTGTAGTGAAATTGTAAGGAATACCTTACAATGGAGTTTGGAGTTGGAGGTCATCAGGGGAGCATACACAAAGCATTCATGAAAAATGTATCTTAGATGTCTATGATTCAGAGATGTTTGGGTGCATGTGGTTAGCTCTGTGCAGAGGAATCCCTCAGCATGGGGCCTAACTGCATCTCTCAGATTAAGGGAGTTTGCCATTATTCAAAAGGAGGTTTGCATGTATTAAAATGCATTTATAATTCACAATAAATGAGTTTATTTTAATAAACAAATAAATGTTTTACCTCAATAAGAAAATAACTAATATAGAAACCAGGCACTGTGTATGCTTCCAAAATTAAACTAGCATATATACTGTTCAAACAGAAGGCAAAAGTTCAAGATCTTTGCCTAAAGCATTTATATTTTCCAGCGAGAGTAACTATTGTCCAGCTCTTTCTGTTAATAGCATACAGATTTCAAATATTTTCTATCCCAATGAGAGAAAGAAGAAATTTAATTTTCAAGAGACTGAAAATTAATTTTACTGCTTATTCATTCTTTTTCTAGTAAAGTGATAAAATAAACTGATATACGTAATTGAACTAAAAGAAAGCAGAGAAGAATAAACATTTTACTTTTTTCCTTAGCAACAGTTCTAGAAAAGCATGACCATTTCAGCCATAAATTATTTAGAATGCAATATTCTCAGAGTACCTTAATAATGGACAATAAAAGTGAGCATTACCCCAAATTAAATAGTATTAAGTATTATAGTTTTATAAAAGAACCTTCCCAGGGATGAAAAGGTTTACTTCCATAAAAATCCTTTAGGAATTCAGCAAAACTTCCACGTTGACAGCTGGTGACCTTCTTTGTTTTCCTTTCAGGCCTTTCATGGTTTGTTTACCTTTTTATCTTAAAAAAGATAAATTGACAATTATTTCTCTTCCTTTTTGTAGTTTGATCTGATGGAAACCCAACTTTCCAAACAATTGATATTAGACTTTGCTGTTAATATGCAGGCAAAATACTGTTTCTCATATCAAAATGGACCTTGGGAAGTCTGATTTCTTGGAAGTTGTAACTAATCTTTTTTTTTCTTTCTGTCCCAAGTACTTTGGAATTAGCAAACCAAATCAAATGGTATTATAGTCAGACTGTCCCAAATCCAGTGGCAACAAAAGACTAACACACATCTTCACATTTTAATATTTCTTATTTTTATGCAGGCCAAGTGAGCATGCTGGAAAGAAATTACTGTGATTTATGGGACCAGAACTAGAAGTCAAGAAGAGATTAAAATGGACATAATGTAATTTACCAGTTTCTTAAAAACGAGACCCATATCAGAATGAAACCACTTTAATAATAAGACCACTTGCTTCGGTAAGTGCAATTTTAATATATTATGACTACTCTTTTCTAAAGAAGCATAAAAATAAGTATGTAAAAATTATTTGTCTGTATTCAGTTGTACAAATTGTATATATCATTAAATGGAATGTCATGTGAATGGGTCAGGAAAAACAGCAAAGGTTTTTCTACACTTGATTCTTAATATCTGTTTAGGTTAATTTAAAATTAATTAATTAACAATTAGTGAAATTTGAGGAGTTGAAAACCTGAGGTAAATTCTAAGACTTCTATTTCTAAGTAAAGCAAGAAATGAAATAATACATGTTTAAGTTCATTTAAAAGCTCTTTTACTGAAAATAGAGTAATAGAATGATAAGTGTATTGGCTGAACAGTTAGTATGATACAACTTAAATGCATTGTCCTTGTACATCCAGTAGATGGCAGGTATAGTACTTCAAACTTTTAAAAAGTCATAAAATTCTTTAACTTTTTAAAACAATAATATGCTATTATCTGGGAAATTTTACTTATAATACAGCCCTTTCCATATTTGTGTATTTTTTCATTTAATATTGTTATGGAAGATATGCCACGATGAAAAGAAATGTTTAATACAAACAGATTAAGTACTGAACACAAATTATAAATTAATAAAAATAGAAAGAACGCATTGAACAACATGCAGAGAGAAATTGAATGCTCAGAATAATACTCACAATAAAATAAAAACCACAACTTGCAATCTTAAACTAGGAACTTAAAAACCTTTGTATTTGTTTACCTTTTTCATAAATCTGCCTCTTTCTAAAGCAATGGTTGTATCTTTTTCCATAAGAGAACTTTCAATTTTCTGTTATGTGTCATTGCAGAACTAAGAACCATGTTATGACAGTCAAGTATTTATAAATTCAGAGATTCAAGCAGTAAGGTTGTTGGTTAAACCAAGATAAACATAGACACAAAATGATGGTTTTATTTTACTGCAAGATTGAGCTATAAAATCCTGCTTGAAGCAGAGGAGTTCCTCCTCTCTCAGAGCACAGAACAGTTAATATTCAGTTACAGATTAGGAACAAAACCTTCAATTTTCTTTCCATTGTTCAGTATAGACTCCATGCATTTCATTGCACATTGCTATAATTTCAAACCACTCTGAAGCCTATCTTATTAATTCCTGTAAGTACTTTTTTTGCATGCTATTCAGCTTAATAATGTCATGAATGCCACCTTTTCTTGGCCAAGTTTTGGTTGACTTTCTGATACCATCTCTGTTTTAGATAGGGGGAAACAGAGATGCTTTGAAATTAAGGTCAAAAGTATTTGGAAATGTTCATTGGATTGTCTGATGTTTTTGGTAGGGGTGGTACACATTAAGCCTGATAATAGTAAAAATATATTAAAAAGATCCTTTATTAATTTTTTTTCAGTAATGAGTGCAAGTTGAATGCAAACCAAGATAATTGCACACCTAGTGAGAATTTCTTCTGCACAAAAGAGAGCATGTTTACAGGCCTCAGTTTCTCATGTCAGATTCACAATGTGAATTTAATTAAGCTGCTTATTTCCTGTCTTTGACCTCATGTCCCCACAGCCACCTCTCATGAAATTTCAGACAGTTTATCTTTGTACTTAACTCTTAAGAGTACTTTCTTCTTAACTCTTCTGTACTCTGGCAAAGCATTCATTGCTTTTCCTTTTGATTTTCTTTCCATCCAACCTTCTCCCCGGCTTCTTATGTCCAGCTATCTGCCAGACTAATTCACTTCTTCCTCCGCATTCCAAGTCAGGCCAAATCATCTTCTGTAGTTCTTATCCCTCCTCCAACCTTCCCTGAGAACAATATATTGGTATCTTGTTTCAGTCTTCCTACATAATCCATTTTGACTTTGACTTTGTTTCACTAATTCATTGCCCATCTTCAACATTCCTCAGTGTAGACAGCGGAATCCTTTCTCCTGTCTTCACTGTTCTAGATTTAGGAGCTTGGAGTCCCTTCACTTCAGTTCTAAGACGCCAGACTTGAATGAGATGCTTTCCTTATTTCTGTTGCCTGAAAACCACAAAACAAGGCATTACACCTTATCATTTAATAAACCAGTTAACAGATGATCATGAACACATCAATACGTGTTATGCTCTTCAGTCCAGAGCCTAATATTGACTATTCTTCTAAATGAAGAAGCTCATGCACGGAAACCTGGCTTTTGTCATGTACTTTAAAGTTTGCCTGCTCAGTTCCATGGTGAAGATGGTAAAAGCCCAGTCTTGTCAGTGATAACAGGTGTGAGAGAAATAAGCAATGATGGAATCAACAATTATGAAACATCTAATGAGCATGTACAAAGTGACATTCCCTAAAATACTGTTACTTGAACACTTTTCCTATTTAAAAGAAACGGGAAGACTTTTTAATGAATAAAATGCTGCCAAATCTCCTCTTCTGCTTGTAAATATGTGAGTTGCAAAGCTTTTCTTTGAAAAGATCAGGAAAGTTTTTTTCCTCAGTTTCATTTTTGGAAATCAGTGTTAGTTTTGGCTGAATTACAAAATAAAACAAAATAAATTTTCATGCAAGTACCAAATATGAAAGACTTCAGTAAAATGAATAAATGAAATAAAGTTGTATGACACAAATAATAGAAACCTTAGTAAAAAGTAGAAAACTTTGATGATAACCAGGTCTGCATTTAACATGTGTTCATAGAAAGCACAAGGTAGCCATAGCTTATAGAAAAAACACTTCTCATGCCTTTTCCAGTGTTTCATCTGCACTCTGCCTATTTCCTGCCTTGGCCATTGCACTGAGGTCATAACTTGGATCACAAAAGTTATTTTGATTTGAATAGGAGAATGATTTCTAATGAATACTATTATGACTTTAATACAATCTTTTTTATTTATCAAGAGTACAAAAATTTTTCTTTTGTACTTAGGAGCTACAGTCTCTGTCTGGGCTGCCATGCCCCATCTAACAATCAGAACAAAAAGCTGCTTCCAAGCTTGGAAATCTGCAGCATTTCGATTTTTGCGTTACATTTTGCTGTCCCCTCACACACATAGACATAACATGAAATGTAATCACTTAATTAATCCACCTTCAGATACATTTTAAAAAAATACATTGAGAGGTTTCCTCTAATTATAAATAGAGTAAAAAATATAGATACCAACTATACATCTGCCGCAACTACTCAAGTCCCCAGACAGTAGCCACTTCTAGAAGAATGTGAAACCAATACTAGCTTTTTAAAAGTGGAACTCTTTTAGATTAAAAATTTGAGTTTGCACTTATCTTTAAAAATTCTAGCTAATCAGTTTTTATTTAAATGTGTTGCTGTGTATACATGTTACATATGTATAGGCTATGCAAAATAACAAAAGGACACCATTCCAATGTGAAAAGGGAAGTTGTATTTTTGAGTAATAAAGATGCTCAGTGATGATGAAAGGACATGATTTTTCATTAGAACTAAGTAGCAGTATTAACCTCAGTGATCTTCCATATTTTTGGTCACTTGGCTTCACTTAGGAAAAATAATCTCTTCCTGAAAATATAGAAAAAAAAGGTGAGTAATAAAAGAACAAAAGACTTCAGGAGGTAGGCCAAAGCAAACAGTGTTCACTACTTAATAATACTGCAAGACTTTGTCAGCCTGATTCAGTCCAGAGCCTTGAATCTATTCCCTGTGAACATATTACTGTTAAAAAAAGAGAGAATGGAGCTTTAACATGGCACTCTGTAGTCAGTTTATTTCACAAGTGTTGAAGGCTAGTTGAGAAAGTGGAAAATTTTTGAAGATCTTGTCACATGCTCTAAATATGTCAAACAGATCTAGAACTAAAGCTTTGAATGCGTGTTTAGGGGTAACACTATACAACAATAACTTTTTTTTTTTTACACTCCTCTTGCACCATGGTACAGTGAATGTATCCTGAATGCTTTTCTTTTGTTTGATTATAAACAGCAAAGTATTTCTGAGGAATTAATTTCCATCACATTTTAATTCTTTTTCATATTACCATACAGCAGGACCAAACCATGGAAAATGGCAAAATTCTCCTGTAATGCAAATCTTCAATATGTCACTAGCATATAAAGCAGTAATCCCCACAAAGGATGCACAGTAACACATGACAAAGACTAAGGCAAAAGAGAATAGGAATATCTGAAGCCAAATTAATTTATGGAATATTCTCTATACTTTAATATACATATACTGTAGTGTACATGTTCAGTAAATATTATGAAATTCTAAAATTCCTAAAATTGAAAGAAAAAAAAAACTCCACCCAACAATTGTAAAAACCAGAAATTACCTTGTTTGAGTAGTTTCAATAAACTGCAGTGGGATACTGTCCAGTGTTACTAGCAATCTAGGGATTAAAAAAACCCAAATAACCCAACCCCCAGAAAAACAGATACAAAAGCCAAACCCTAAGTAACCCACAAATCATGTTTGTCAGTATTTTGAGTCCTTTTACTGAAAAACTGCACAAACAGTTTTACTACCTTCTTTTCCTTGAAATATTGACTTCAGTCTTTTGTCACCTGTTCCATCAGCAGAGCATAATAAAGATATTTTTTCCCCTCCAAACAAAGATCTTTAACTGAAATGTTCCAGGCTGCCTAACACGTGTGGTGGAAATGGGCCTGGCCTAATAATTTTTCCTCCTTGTTCTGTGACAAATGCAGCAGAGAGTATCACTACCTCTAGAAGCTCTGCCCAGACAGAGCTGTAAAGCAGCCCAGGACTTCTTGTTTACATGTAGATGTCAAAAACAAGTTTCCTGTTCTCTAGAGGTTTAGGCCAAAAATCTAATCACAAACACATGCATGGAAGTGGTAGCCATCAGTCTTAGGAAATTAGGTCATAGAATTATAAGGAAAAAAGGTTCTGAAGTGGACATTTACTGGAATTTTCAAAATCATTATTTGAAAAACAGCAGCTAGCTCTCTCTGAAACGGAGAGTGTGACTAGACTAACAAGGCCCTTTTGAAAACACTAATTTTTTTTTAAAATGCATGAATGAATGCTGGCAGAAATTCCCCAAAACAATGATAGCAGAATACAGGACTGGAGAATATGTTTATTCAACGTGCCTGTATAGACAATGGAGAGAGACAAGAAACCCAGAGGGTGAGTTAGTTCATAAAACAGAGAATGCCTCTCACCACTGACTACATAAGGCACCTAAAATAATTTATGTATAGGAGCCATTGGTAAGTGCATTGAAAAACATGGTATTCATCTGAACGAATGGAAAAATGGATCTCTAATTTGATGAGTTCAAAAAGTTGGAGTGGAATGACCAAAGTTGTTTGGTAGTAGTGTGGACCAGGTACAGGATTTGGGATAACTTTTCAATAGCACTGAAACAGAGAAGGAGCAGTGAAGCAAAAAATCAGATACAAACTAACTTAATGTGCACAGGCTTAGATATCTGGGATTTTATTAATTCAACTGCTTCTGAAGTCACTGTCAAACTTTTCCAGAACAGAGATGCTTTTAAGAGGGAGTAAAGAGAAATAATTACTTTCCTGATATTACAAAGACTGAAATTTTATATATGAGCAACAAATGAGGACAAATATTTTCAGTACTGAAAAGTTTCAATGTTTTTTTTATAGGAAAAAAAGGTAGCAGAATGAAGAGGCATTTGAAGGATTTGTGAGCTGACCCTAGCTAGACACCAGATGCCCATCAAAGCTTCTCTATCACCTTCCCTCTCAGCTGCACAAAGGAGAGAGAATATAAGGGAAGGACAGTGAGAGACAGTTACCAACATAGGCAAAACAGACCTGACTTGGGGAAATTAGTGCTTACTTTGGCTACATCCACCTGTTTCAGCATGGGTTCCTCCATGACCAACAGGTGGATTTCTACTCACCTTATGGACTGCAGAGGCACAGCCTGACTCACCATGGTCATCACCATGGGCTGCAGGCGTCTCTGCTTTGGCACTTGGGGCACCTTCTCCCTCTCCTTCACTTATCTAGGTGTCTGCAGGGCTGTTCCTCTCACATATTCTCACTCCACTCTTCTGAGTTCTGTTGGTGGAGTGCAGGTTTTGCCTCCCCTTCTTAACTGTATTTTCACAGAGGTGTTTCCTGCACCCTGCACCATCACTGCTGGGTTTGGCCCTGGCCAGCAGTGGGTCTGTCCTGGAGCCAGCTGGTGTCTGTTCCTCTATGAGCTTCCCTCAGAAGCAAAGCCTGCAGACCCCTCACTACCCAAACCTTGCCTCACAAACCCAGTACAAAGGGATGAGGTTACAATCACCACAGATGATCCTGGCCATGCATTTATTCTTTGAGAATGGAAAGCCTACTTGCCTTCATCATCACATCCCCACGGATTTTGCTGTGAAACTCTCATTGGCTTAACTGTCTCTTCAGTACTGAATAACACTTCTCTAACTTAGGGAAGTGATTCTGTTAAGAAGGCTTGGAGCAAATGAAAGAGAAGTCTTAATTTTGAATTAATTGCTGGCAAACTAAAATCAATGAAACTATTTCTCTTCTTACACTAAAGTGCAATAAATTGTCTGTAGGTCATAGTACTCAGACATAAACCTGGAATCTGTAGGTTTTGCACATAAACTAACCTATTAAATTTGTCTTCACCTCATTGCAACTAATTAAATTTTCAAATTTTCCAGGATAACTAAATCCAGCTGCCATTACATTAAAGCAATTCTTGCTGTGAGCCATGCTAACAAATTTTCCTGTGTCTATTATAGAGTCTCTGATGTCACAGGCTGGAATGTGACATAGTTGAATATTTCTATTTCAATGATTTTTCAGTCCACATTTTTCAATGCTGGTTTTTAAATTATGCTTCAGAGCTGGGCCAGATCACAATTTGTATCTTCTGTTTTGGTTAGGGTGTAGTAAAAAAGAATTTAAAATATCTCTGCTCTTTTAGCTAAGAACTGCATGAATGATATGAGTGTTGCAAAACAGACGATTGATATGCCTTCATTATAATTTCTTCCCATTTCTAGCTGCCATTTCCCCCAAGGCAGAACAATACCAGTATTATGGAGGTTTTTGATGCGAAGCAACCTATGTACTAACCTTTGATCAGGAAATATGGTGGTTCTTAATTTTGTTCTGCATTGCTACAGTTTAATTCACTGAAAGTGAAGTGGTGAATTTACAGAACAAACTGCCAGACAAATGCTACTCTGCGTAGGCTGTTCTTTGCAATATGTGTATTTGAATTTAAAAGGCCAACTGCATCCAGAAAGAATGCTTAGAACTTTTGAAATCATTAGTATCAAAAACATACAATGTACGTAAGCACCAGAATCTCATATGAGAAGAATCATGTTGGTATAAAAGCTACAGTTTTCAAGTGTAGAATATTTACAAGATCTCAAAGAACTATGAAATTATTTTCTTTTTCTGTTGCAGTAAGATTTTTGTCTGTGGAAATATCTTTAAGTCCAATCTACTTTTTAGCCAAGATCACCTATTGGTTCTTTTCAAACTACTTTTTAAACATCTGTTTACCATAAAGACATTAAAATTTGCTATCCATACTTCTTGTTTAAGTGTGATGCCTAACTGGATGAATTTATTGTAGGTTACACTTTTTGCACGTATGACTGTGATTGTTGAAGTTTATTGATCCTCTGTGAATGTTTTTGTCATTAAAAATACCTAAAACTGTGGAAAAAGAAGAGAATAGGTATGTGTATCAATGAAGATTTATTTAAAGTTAAAAATAAATTTAAGAAATATTTTTGAAATGTCTGTCTAATATTTATGTAGAGCTTTCAGCGTAGTGAGACTTACAAAGAAAATATAATTCTACAGATTCAGCTAAAACTCTGAAACTACATTTTCAAAATGGTAATAAAATTCTGTCTCTCTTCTGCAAATGATAATCTGCTGGATAATGTTCATGAACATCATGTGATTCCTACCTCTCCAAACATTTGTTATTGTAATCCTGAAAGGAATAGGGAAGTGGTTTCAGACCTTTGCAATGAAACACTTCTGTGAAAACAGCTGAACTTTATCCCAGGCAGAATAAACTTTTGATGAAGAGTTCTGGAGGAAATGTTGAACATCTATCTTCATGAACAGTATACAGGATAAATAATCCAAGTGATATTATTTCAAGAAGCACTTTGTGAGTGTTAACGAGAGAATTCAGAGCTTAATCCAGTTTCTTACCATATATTCAACATAAAGATTTAATTTAATCTAGTGTTACAGATGAAAATTTAAATATGCCAGACTCAGGAAATATAAAATTGAGGTTCTCACAGCCATTGGCATTGAGCCCCTTTGCAGAGGCATTGAATTTTATTATTGTTAAGGATATGCTGCTGGCTACAATGCAGTTAAGTGACAGGTGCTGTGAAAAACATAAAATACGAGTTCCCAGCTTCCCCACACTTTTCACATCCTCTTGAATTAACATAAATATTTTTAATGGATATAATATATGGCATTCCACACTAAATTATTTTGGCTTTTGGAAAAACAGATAATTTTTCATTGAAAAGTACCTCTGTAAACTACCAACTACTGACTCAATTTAACGAGGTGCTATATACGAAATGAACTTCAAGTCTTTATATTAATAGCTGATATTTTCAGTTCCTGGTTTGTATGGGTTGTTTATTGCAAAATGCCTAAAAGGGTAATGTATTTTATCTTGAATTGAAATCCATGAGGAGGGAGATTTGGGTATTGATTGAAATGAGAAAAAAAAGTTTTCTGATAATTTGCTTCTCTCTTTTTTCCTTCAAGATCCCTAGAGTTTCTAGTAGAGGTCTGTACCTCTATGGTTTCTAGTTGCTTACTTTGAGATACCAAGTTGCTGGTTGACGACTCACATAATTTATGAAACTTAACTGAATGTATTTAAGTGTTGAATGCAGAGACGGAACCTTATGATAAGAAACAGCTGCAAGGGTCTACAGTGCACAAAAATCAATCACCCTAATATTAAAGATGTGAGTCACTGAAAAAATATAATTAACTATTTCCTACACAACCTCACCTGAGATTAGGTCAAAGTAATACAGACCAGCTGTTTCATGATCCCCTGACCCCAAATGTCATTGCTGCAATTAATATGGACCAGCCAAACTGGACCACCTAGGATCTTAATAAACCAAGCTTTAGACAAATGCCTGTTCTTTGCTAGGTCTGTAAAGACTTTCACATCTCGGTGTCTTAAAGAAGGAAGATAAAGAGTTATCTAAAGCTAGTATTTAATCAAATTTCTGAAATCAGGTTTATTATAAAACTCTGACATGTAACACATGTATGCAAACATTTATAAAGAGCTCTCTGCAATGCTCAAGTTTGAATGGAAAGCAGCAGCTGAAGTTTTGCCCCAACACACACACATGCATGCACAGTTTCCTCCTCAGAGGAGAGCATTTTCTTTCTTTCTAGGCAGGAGACAGGTGGGAGGCAAGTGATTGTTGAGTTAATTTTATATTGGTCATATCTAAGTTCAATTCCCTGGTGTATTACAGAACAATAGGGTCCATAATTTATGAGAAATTGTCTCAGCTGTAAAGCACAGAGCTCTGGTATGAGATTCAGCTTTAAATAATTTGCGTCTCTATAGCTGGCAAACTGCAAAAGTATGACTCTTGCATGTATACTATGTTTAAATCAAGACTGTATACCTTTCTTTACACAAAGTATTGTGAATTACAAATATGCTTCATTCCATGGCACTCAATATGGAAATAATAGTCTTGCTCTGCTTTGCCAAGCTGATGTAAAAATATACTTCAGAAACAGTGGTGTATTCACATGGCATAGGATGAACACATAGAACTCATGTTTGGAAGATATCCACATACAAATTTGTTTACTTTCTTTGTGAAACTCCAAGGGGAAAAATGAAAAAATGTGACTTATTTCTATGCTTGATTTCCATGTGCAATTTTTTTTAAATGTAACTTTTTTTCCTAAAAATTCCTTTATTCTGGGTAATATAAACTATGATCAAGATCAAATTATGTATTTTTTAAAATATTCTTCTGTTTGTCTATCAATACTTCTAATTTCACACTACTACATTCTTTTGTATCCCCAAAAAACCATTATTCTAATCAAGTAAGTTTTAAGACTCTCTTCACATGCTTCATCGTGTCAAGATCCATTAGCTTTAAGCATAATCAAACACAGTTAGAGATCTGTTTGAAATTTCTTTTTACTCTATCTTATTATTTCCTTGTTTATATAACCCAGGGTGACAATGCTGCAGCATTGTGTAGAGCTTTATGTTGAGATGTTTGTCTGTTACGACAGGGAAAAGATATACTCTTTTCTCTCTGTGATTAAGCCTAAATTATAGATTAAATGAAAGGACCTTTTATTACTTGAAGAAGTGCACTTAGGTTTTTTATGTTTAGTTGTTTTGGGTTTTTTTTATGTTGGAGTAAGATAAAAGAACAGAGGTTTTGTTTCTTGTGTGTATTTAGCTCTATGAGGTTATTCTAAATAAACATGTCATGCAATTGGTGTAAGAATGAACTTTCATTACTTACAAGGCTTGTATGGTACAACTTTTAGTGTTCATACAGTACATAGTGTGTTTACTAGTCTTTTATTAGATGAAATGTTTCTTATGTTGAACCCCAAACTGAAAAGCTATGATAAGGCAAAGTTAACACTGCAAGGCAGTGCCTGTAAATGAAAGGAAAATACAGTTTTAGTTATCTTAAACCAGAGTCTGCTCAACAGTTAGGGTCAAATTTTTAAATTTGAACATTTTCAAGTAAGAAATTATGATGTACAACTGTAGTATTCCTTGCATTAAATTTATTTTCTGTGAATCTTCTCTCTTTCCATTTTAACTTTCCTCTCTTCTGCAGGTTCTTTGTGATCCTCTGCATCATTCCATTCCTTCAATCCTCTCTCTCCTCCTGTTTAAAATACTAGGTTCCCCCATAATGTTACGCTTAGCTCTGGCTTTTCAGTGTCATGCAGTGAAACCAAAGCAACAGCAGTAACCAACATCAATAAATATTAAAAGATCAATGATAATTTAGGTAAGAAATCTATTGATTCCTTGTTCCTATAGGTAGTCTCTCTTAACTCATTAAATCATTATAAGTGAGGAAATTTGCACTTATGAATACAGGAGCAGTGTTTATTGATTGTCTTTGTCTCAACAATCCCACCTGTTCTACCTAGACTTGTGTGTAGTCTTATTATTCATGCAACAACCTTAAATAATTTAGGTTAACCACAATTTAATTTATTCAAATTATATTGGACAAAAATGTTGTTGCAAATATATAAATATCAAATAAAAATATCAAACCACATAAAAGTATGTTAAAAGTAGTCATAGAGGGACTGGTAAGCTCAATCTGGTTAACTCAGTGAGAATTTTTTAAAATATCAGAGCAGAAAGTCAGTAATCTTTTCAGAAATATCAAGCAGTAATTTTCCAGGCATACTGTGCTCCTAAGAACCAGAGAGCCAGTGAGGACAATTTGTACAAATATGCACAAACAATGCCAAGATACTCATGTTTATCTGAATGCATCAGTTATTCTATCATCAAGCCATAACATACATCCTCAATGCATACTTTGGGATAAACAGAGCCTGCCCTATCCCAGAATTTTTCAAGTATAGTGAAGTCAGTTTGGTGCACAGAGAATAAAGAAAATAAAAAAAATTTTTTCCTCTCAAAGCAGCACACTCTGCTCAAAAACCAGAGTATGCAGATATTTGACGTAAAAATATTTTATCCTGCAATATTTCAGATTCTGTTTTAATGTTATCTACTTTTTATGCCCATGATCAGTTTGCCTAGTGATAGGCTCATATAGTCAGCAAACAGTTTAGCCAGCCTGAACAAGACTTTAACTTCCATTTCCACGATATAAAAAGAGAAAAAAAGCAGATCTTTTTGTGATCATTTATGAAAAAATATTACATTGAGTTGTGTCAGGTTTTTGAACTTGAATTTTAAATTATTAAGCTTAGTGTTCTTAAGTGTTCTGCCTAATTATCTACAACATTTAGTAGAAAGTCATGGAAAATAATACTCCTTTCCTTTTAGAAATTATGAAATTAGAAACATTCTTTCACAAAAACCCAACAAAACCAAAACAACAAACAGAAAATTTGGGAGATTTACTGACAGTGTTCATAAAAAACATTTACATCTTCAAATGTTATCATTTTCTCATGGACATAAGTAGCTTATGGGGAAATCCCTAACCAGTTGTACAGCTAACATCTGCTGCTTCTCTCCAAATAAAGACCCAGGAGCTTATTTGTGAAACTATGTTGTCAGTATTTCAGATATCAGCTCCATTTTACTTACCAGTTCAGCCCTAACACAATACTAATCCCAGATTCAGTGAAATTTGCATTTCCAACTCTAGTGTCCTTTTACTTTCCATCACAGTCTACATATTTCTTCCCAAATTTCATTCCATTGTATTTACCAGTCAGTTTTTACACTTTTTCCCTTGGTTAAGTAGTTTTCAATGCTTTGCTTTTGTTTCAGGAGAGGAATTACAGAAGCACGCAGTCCACTTTAAACATAATTTCAGCATCTGAAAACAACAGAAACTAAAAACATTCTCACTTTTATAGACCTGTCTTTAATAAAGCATATTTTTCTGCTTGGCAGAATGCAAATAACACAGACTGAATTCAACTGTAGAAACAAGTTATGTTCATTTATTCTTAATATAAACAGATTTGGTGGCATATTCAATATTAAAATCTAAGTCTATATAAAGAATATGTAAACCACCTCTAGACAAGAGAGCTACTCCTCATAAAATTTGAGGTTTCTGCTCTAGTACAATAGCTATAGTGAGAGTAAATTTGGGATGTGTACAATGAAGGAAACGAAAAAATTTTAGTTTCAGAATGCAAAAATGGGTATTGGCCTGATTCAGCAACAAGGTGTCTTTGCCTACTTAAATATTTGATCGGTTGTTGCATGGTGAAGAGATAAATTTTCAAGGATGAAAAATTATTATCTTCAGCAGTGGCATGGAAAGTAAACTCTTCCACAGGCTTTTGCTGTGTTGAACTGCTTATGGAGCCCAGCAGAAGTGCACACGTAAAAGTGACCTACGGCACAGGATTTATGCCAAATCACTTTCTTCCTTTGATGATGCTTTCCTTCTGAGAAAAGATATATTTCCTACATGGGAGGAAGAAAAATTACTATCTTTACATCCTTGAATTCATGTGGTCTATCTTTTCTGGGTCCCATCAGGAACATAACAAACAGCTAAAGGCAGATTATCTTCCACTCTGACCTTGGGAAACCAAAGAAGTTACCACAGTACTGAGCCCAAAAAGCTTGTGAGTAAACACTCAGTCTAAACTTGCAAACATCAGAAAAGGTTACCTGTCACTTTCATGGCTTATTCATTCTAATGACTACTTGTTTTCACGATGAACTTTATTTTCAGTTGCGCTTTCTATCCAGTTTCCAGTGACGACTTCTTCTTACTCCTTATTTGCTTTTCTTCTACTCTTTTCTCCTTGCCAAGATACACTATACTATTGAGCACATTGCCAAGCAACCTATTTTTCAAAATACTGATCCTAGAATGAGATATTAGACTATCTGCCTCACAAAACCATCACAACCAGAGTAAACATCCCATTGTAATCACCTATGTTCTACTTACAGGAATGAAATTTTAGGTCAACAACTTTAACCTAGAAGCTACAATCATCTAGGTCAAAGAAACTGACTTACAGAATATTCTCCATTGCTTAAGCATATTCTGCTGGCTGTTTGATTCTTTTTTCAAATTAAAACAAATGTGTCGTTAAATTGCTTCTGTTGAAAAGACGAAAGATAAATGGACAACTATATTTTCATAAAAGGACCAGTTACCTCACAGACAGAGAAAAGCTGAAAGGAATAAAAACTTTATGAAGGGGATATTACTCACTCCCAATGAACAGAACAGAATACCATCTATACAATGCAGCAAGCTGAAAGAACAGAAGATCACAGGTTCAGAAACACATTGAAATGGAGGGTCTCAGTGCATGAGAACATACAAAGTCCACCATTCAACCCTTCATAGTCTGGCAATGTAGAGCAACATTACAGCTACTCAAATGTAGAGTAACATTAGAGCAACTGTACCTTGAGGGGGGCACCTTGGAGATGCTTTCATAATGTGATGTTACAGTGACATCCTCTGCTGACTGCCCTCTCCCTGTACATAGTCAGATGCATAAACTGTGTAGCCGTGTGTGGCAAATTCATTTTTCCCCCTGCATGTTGGAGATGGCAGTTCATTTACTGCTGAATTGATCTGTACAGGTGCAGTGAAACCTAAGCTTCCAGTGGTTGTGCATGTACAGATTAGCAACCAGGCATGCACACTGCATGAGGTCAGATACTGCTGTGCACGATTTTTTCCCTTCCCTGGCATCAGCACAACAATTCCCCAGTCTGGAAGGATCATGAAACAGATGACATTTCAGCAAGTGCAACAGGCCAGGTTATACTCAGGATCACATCATGTGGTTCCACTGAATCCTTTTATAAATGGCATTTGTATATGACTGGCTGACACAGCGCCGAAGAAATCCTGCTCTCATCTATTCTGATTACAAAGGTGCATTCAATACAGCTGACATGCTAAACAAACAACTCAGCAACCCTCAACTTTTAAAAAGTACTGCCACCTTTCTTTTTGAAGAAAAAGTTGTATCTGTACACAGGCTGTGGAACTGCAGTGAAGTCATGGCATAGAAGCTCTGTCACTGATTTCACATACATGAGAAAACCAAGGAGATGTAATTCTCAATATTGTTCCTGCTACCTCTGCTCTCATTATCAGAGGAACTGCAAAAGAGCTGTGTCATGAATGAGTGGTTTAGGTTGCTGAAAGGATCGCCATCAAACACATCAGAAAAGTAGGTTTGACATGAATTTGTCAAAGCACAACTTTAAGTCTGACAGCAAGGTTCACTATATTACTTACTATATGGATGAATTATACAAAAGAAAATTGATTTAGGATTGAGCTCGTCTAGAAGACACAAAAGTGTAAGGGAGATCCCCCTGTTGAGTGCTTTAGGTACTCTTTTATATCCTTTAAGATACGAGCCATTGGCCATGCCTGAGTCAAAGATTCGAACTAGCTACGCCTAAGCTCTCAGTGGGAGTTAAGGAAGTAAGGGGGACCACTCTGAACCTCAGATTTAACAATGAAGCAGGACTGCAGGATCTTCTAGTATGTTTCTCCCATGTTGATGACGCCTGCATAGAAAGCTGGCTGGGCCACGGGGTCACGGGAAGCTTGCAGTACTTCCCAGCCTGGAAAAAAACTGACAACAGTACAATGGATCCTACTAAGACAGGATCAAAATAAAACAATGCTGCAGATCTAAATTTTGGTCAAAAGAAGCAATTTGCAATGAAGCAAGTTGTAAATCCGATCAACTACTGAATTTTCAAACATACATGTAAGTATTTTCAAACCTACTACCTTGTAGTAGTTCAAACAAGCCTACAGGTGCCACATATAACTAGCTCAAGAGCCTTTCTGTTGGTATTTGAAACCTTTACAGCTCACATTTCCTCTGCACATCTTCAAAAGGAGGTTTTTTAGAGTAAGTATTGCCTTATCATGAGTGCTGCTTGTGCAAACGGGTGGGGCTTGCGCCGATCCCAAAAGCTGGGAAGTCACTCATTCTGGTTTTGGGTGGCAGGGTGCTCCTCCTTAACACCGACTGTACCTGAAACTGGAAGCTGGTTTAGAGAAGAGATGGGTGCGACCTGTCCCTTGGCTCTTCCCAGAACCGGCGGGGACTGCTGCAAGCAGCGGCACGATGCTGACCGGAGCGGCCGGCCGAGGCCGGGCACAACAGCTGGAGCCGGACAGGAGCTCCCTCTTCCCTGGCGCTGCTTCCCGTCCTCGGGGACAGCTGCCGCCCTGCCCGGGAGAGGCCACCGAGCCCGCAAGGGAAATCCCCGACTCTCCCCAGGCTCTGCCTTCACCTGCCTCTTGAGGTAGCCCCAATGGGGCTCTTGGGGGAAGAGGAGACTCAGCCCGGCCAGCACCGCAGCCCGCTGACTGGGCCAGGTGAGGAGAGCAGAGGCGGCTCAGCCAAGCTCCGCCGCGGGGAAGCAGCCGTGGCCGCTGCGCTGGCTCCCGC
>JAHLSL010000007.1:24443946-24460531 GCA_025920805.1 Petroica traversi
CCCCGCTGCCCGCGGGGGTGCCCCTCACCGCAGCCCCTCCGGAGCGGCAGCAGCGCCAGCCGCAGCTCACCTGCGCTTCCGTAAAACTCGCGCCCTGCGCCGATCCCCACCGCGCTTCTGCCTGAGCCACCGCTGCTTCTGCCTTCTCTGATTTCTCTGTTCTAACGATCGTGCTGTATAGTAAAACAGGGTTTTACTTTATCCGAGTTTGTTCTGTGAAGGGCCCAGGTAAAGGTGTCATTGTGATTGCAAAGGAGAAAAAAGCCAGCCTAAATATTCAGGATGATTTTAATGGAAAAAAAATAGACTTCCTCTTCTCGCTTATTTTTACCGAGGTAAAATAACTTCAGGCAGGGTTTGTTTATTTGTTTAAGTTTATTGCCTTACATCTTTTTGTAGATCATCAATCTGAACTTCACTGAATAGCAACTAATGAAGTGTTTTCAAAAAAGTATAAAATATGCGTCCTTATTTCTAAGTTTTTCATTCTTCATAGTTTAAGAAATGGCTACCCACTTTTTTAAATTAAATTTTGGAGGACAGTGTACTCTTTCATGTTAACATATTTGTTTTTAAAGCTAGGCCAGCACTTGTCACTTGGTCACATACATGTCTGAAACAGCTTAATTACTTTCTGAATTTCACCATTCAGAAGTCATTGTGCTACAATAATGGAAAAGCTAAGATTGTTGTATTCATTGTTTCTATTTACTGTTCTTGAGTAGTTTATTAATTTAATTGGCTTACTGTAAGCTTGATTTTTAAATCTCATTTCCTAACAATGTACCATTGTGTAAAGAAAATTTAAATGTGCTGGCCTGTGCTCAAACAGTCAGACTGACTTGTGTGAGTACTGACATAAAAATTTTGAACATTATTTTGTTGCAGTTTCTTAATTGCATAAAAGAGAGCATCATTTAACTGCTCCTCTGAAGGGCGCATTTGAATGAGGAACTTTCTTCTTGTCACAGTTTCTCAGGTCTGAAATATCTGCTTTCCCAAGGCTGTTGAGAGGGAAGTGGCTCAAAGAAAGGGAAAACTGGAAGAAAGATAGGCTTTGGTTTGTTTGTTTTTTTTTTATTTTCTAGTTAAATGGTTAACCTCCTCCACCATGCAGAACAATTTGTATGTTATTTAGGCCTTAGAGTCTCCATTTTAAGCCTAAGACTGCGAGTGTGTCTATATACATGATTTTACTAGCATGCCTTGTTTCACTTAACCTGATGGGATTGTTTGCATATTCAGAATTACTTGGCATATTGGCAGAAACTTTAAAAATAATTATGTAATATCTAAAACCGTAATGAGGTAACTATTTGTGTGTTGTAGGTTCATGATTTTATCTTTTTCTGAAATGATTTGCAACGGTGTCTACTCTTGATTTTATGACAAAGATGTATTTGCCTATTACAGTCAAGCAGGAGACTGCACTGTGAAGAATTTTATATTGAAATCTCATGCTACTTTTTAAGTTCCTCTGGGTCTGTAGAGTAGTGGTCAACCATGTAACAATTTCCTTCCAAACTTTCTGTTTGGTCTGGACTGTTGAAGCAATATAAAAGGATGAGAAATTGTGGTTTTGTTTTTCTCTATGGTTGTCATCTTAGACTGCTAAAATCAACACTATGTCTGGTGTGCTGTTAAATATTTAAGCAGTCCTCTTGCACACAGCTTTATTTTTAGGATTGTGCTGACTTTTCTTCAGTATCAGAGTCAGATGATCTGTTTATAGGAAGCCTCTTCCATGGTAATGTGGGCATACCTGATTTGAGATGATTATGACCCTTATTCTGCACAGGTTTATACACCCACTTAATTTATTCCTGCTCAAAATTTATGCCAAGTTGAAACAAACTTCTCAAAGTGTGCAGAGTGGAGCATATGTAGGCCTGAGTAGGACGTTAATACAGTGTGTGTGTGTATAGATATATTTATGTGTGCATATATGTGTGGACTCTCACTATTTCTATATCTTTATATTGTGGTTTTGCATATAAATAATATATGTATGGGTTCACGTGTGTGAAACTTAGTGCTATGTATAATTTAGAAGTTTATATTTTCTTATAAACATTTATTTGCATTTACTTACATTAGAGTACTTTAACTTTTGCACTTCAGATGATGCTTAGGTTTTTAATTTTGGTGGAGAGTATAATTATATTGATGATACATGATGTGAAAAATGAAGTGAGCAAAGTGTGGCTTTTTCTCTTGTTTTCCATGAGAGGCATTATTTCAGAAATTTTATGCTGAGATAACCGTAAAGACACTTCCTTTACAAATCTGAAGAGGAAATACTACATAATGATTTCTGGCATAAATTCATACACATTTAAATCTGTTAAGAGCTGTTCTGAAGACAATGAAATTTGATTCCTTTGAGTTTGTGTGTTTTGTTTGTCTTGCTTAGAACCAGTGATGTGAAAACCTGGAGACTTGTCAGTGTGGGGTCATTTTTTCTTCAGTTATAATGGATCTTTAGCATTTAAATGATGATATAGTTGATAAGAAATGAGGATCAACTTTGAAATATGTGCCAATGTTTGACTTCTAGGCTGACTCCCCCACAAGAACAGTGGGAGGATATTTTAAAATATGATCTTTGTTTGCTGAAGACAAATAGTATGAATTATTGCCCATTTTGAGTTAGCTGCACACAATAAAAACACTTCTCCAGAACAAAAGTATAATGCAAAGTGCTCTTTAATTACATGGAAATACCATATTGCCCAAGACTTTTTATACTAAAACGACAAAGAAAGCAATCTTTATACAACTTTTAAATACAATTTTATGCAAGTTTAATTCAAAGGGGATATTAGTTATTATTTGTATTTTGTGTTTATTGAAATTCTTTGTTATCGTCATAGCTTACATATGGTGAGTTGAGGTACTGTAGTGGCATTGCCAAGTTTTGGAAACTTTGAGTTCTCAAGTAAATACACAAGGCAGTGTTATTTGACTTGAGAATATGTATTTTATAAAATGGCTCTTAGGTCAGCCCCTAAGATCATATTCTGGCTAGGCCTTCAGCCCTTGAAGACTTTGAAGTTGTGAGGAATACAAAAATCATAAAACAAATACAAGAAAAAAATTGATCATAAACAGAGGAAATAAGATTTGAGCTGCATAGGCTGGGTAGTTCAGACTGATTTACAGAAATAGTGTTGTAGATGGATCAGTGGTTTGAATAACTCTGAAATTTTACGATAGGAAAAAAGTAATAAGGGGAAAAGGAAAGGACAAAAAGAAAAGTACTTGGTTCAAGTAGGATACTGCAACTGGAATACTGCGCCCAGATTCATCTTTTTGTAAGGTTTCTGGTATTAAATTAGGAGAATTACTACAAATCAAATCAAGAGCTGTTTTAAGAGTATTCCTGAGAATTGAACCAAACACATTCAGGAACAGGTATGCATCCACTTTTGTTTCTAGTTGTCATTATAAGGAAAATCCAACTTAAATAAATAGAAAAGGAAAACAAAAATTAATTCAGTTTTGTTTTCTCAGGCTGGCATCTCTCAACTTGTGGTCTGAGCAAAGAAAGGAGAAAACATTTTCCAAAGGTTTATGTGAAAGTATATTTATCTTTTTAAGCAGTCATCAAAAACATATGGGGTTTGTTTGTATGAATGATGGGGGTTTTGTTTGTTTGTGGGTGTTTTTTGTTTGGGTGGGTTTTTTGTTTGTTTTTCTCCAAACCTACACATTCTCCTAAAATAAACAAGAGCCTGGTGGCAAAGAAATTAATTCCTTTAGAGTTGGATAGGGACTCAGTGTACGTGAAGTGCTGTAGAGATTCTTAGCTTCAGGATAAACAGAGAAACTCACAGGCTTTTACCATGAGGACCAAGAGTCATATATCTTCATTCAAACATACAAATGTAAACATTTTATTCACAACACTGTTGTCTGTAGTCAGTCTTTATATGTTCTAAAAAAGTTATTACAGATGTGGGTGTTTATCTGTGATAGTTAAATTCTCATGGTGTCTTCTACTGGTGTACGCTGGTAACAAAGTGTTAATTTTTTTTCATGATGTGAGTTTTTCTCAGCACCAAATATTTTCCTTTGCCTGTGTTGTGGAAGTACCAAGTTGTTAAATTGAATTTGAGAAATGCAAGACACCTTGTTATTATGCACGTAAATGTTTTCCAAACTCGAGGAAGACTTCTGATGTTTCCAGCTTCATCTTTTATTGACTTTACATTTATTGTTCTCCACCCTGGAAACTCGAAGTCGCTGGATGTAACATTAGTTTATAGCTTAGTTAAGTTTACTTTTGGACTATATCTGAGAAGACGCTAGTAAAAACATAACGTCAGTGTGAATTAGTTTAAAGAAACTGTAGTTTTTAAGAAAGGTTAACTCTGTTATGTAATCTGTCATGCATCCAGATAAGGAAAATGGATCTAATACCACAAACCTATGCAGGGCATTTGAGAATTTCCTAGCTGATGATTAAAGATTATTGAATGCATTGTCAAAGAATAAAAAATAAGATGGAGCTCTAGCTAGAGGACAGACAATCAAAGCAGTTCACATCTTAATTTTTAAAGGAATTATAGAAGGAATGTGTTCATCTTGTGGTTTTTTTTTTGCTCTGAAGCTTTCCCCAGGAAATACATAATTTCTATAATGATTTAAAGAAAGTAGAAGATGAACAGGCATATGGGATACTTCTCCCACTCTGATGCGATTCTGCTCTGTCACCAGAGAAAGGATAGAATTTGTTGGATGAAGTTGCAACATGTCCCAGACAGAGGTGCCATGTGGACATAATATGGCACTTGGTCAGTGAATTTGAAATACCCAAGGTCTGTCTGTCTGTCCCATAGAAGGTTTACTAAGTGTAAACCACATGATGACCTGAGAATGCACAGAAAACCCAGAGTGTCCTGAATGTGCAGTGTTTTATGCTGATGATCTCTGCTGTGGATTGTGTGAAACACCCTGGTTTGTGTCAAATCCCTGTGTGGATTTTTGCAGCCTTTGATCATGTTTTCCTGTGATTTCTGGAAATCTCTCACAAACATCTGAAATGAACTTGTTCTTCTTACCTAGATTTTCGTTTCCCTCCTCTGTGTTTGGAGAAATTTGCTTGTATGGTTACCATATGTTTATACTGGGGTTCCTTGCAAGGAAACAATCACACTTAGGGGCGTCTTCATATTATTGCTTTTGGTTTTATATTTTTACTGTATTTTGTATATAAAACTGTTTTGGTTAAAAACTTCTGCTAAATGAGTGTTTGCTCTCTGTTTAGTGATTATGCTAGCAATTATTTTAAGGACACCTATGAAATTTTTAAGATACAAAAATGTAGAATTAAAAATTTCAGTAGATGCAACTCTCAGTTTCAATGTACTCAGTGTATATCTCAAACAACCTGAGATAAACACATGCATTGTTTGTAGATTCTTTAAGATTACAGTGTGTAGGTAATTTCTGACTTCTTGACTGGTTGTCATCAGACATGTTTATGTTGATGTTGTGTAATGTGGTTGCAGTCACATAGTTGCAATCAAGTGTATAATTAAAATCTCTCAAATACTTACCCGAAATGTAGGTGATCTGTTCCCTAAAATACTTGATTAATCTTCCCTGTGGAGCAGTGTGGCTGTGTGTATATATATATATAATATATTTATGTATATCTTTAGTCAGTGCTAGCAGTTGACTTGTGTATGTCTCTTGCTGCTTGAAGGAGGATTTCTCTTTCTTCTGGAGCTATTACATGCTTTGCATGCTGGGAAATTGTCATTTGTAAAATCTTCCTTATGGTATGTTCTGGTAAAATCATAGAATGATTAGGGGTTGTAAATGACCTTAATGTTCATAGAATCACAGAATGGGTGAGGTTGCTCAGAGCTGGCTTATGGGCTGCAAGTGTACATTGGCAGCTCATGTTGAGCTTTTTGGTCCATAAACATCCCGAAGTGTTTCTCGCCAGGGCTAGTCTTGATCCCTTTTCCACCCAGCCTGTATTTGTGCTGGGATTGCCTCCACCCAGGTGCAGGACCTTGCACTTGGCCTTGTTGAACTTCCTGAGGTTTGCACAGACCCACCTCTCAAGTCAGGGACCCTCTGGGTGTTAAGATAATACTGTGGATGTGTTGCAGTGATTATGCATAGACATAGTTAGGCATAAATTCCAGTGTATATCTCTGTTATCTACTTTCTCTTCCTCCACCTATTTGTGGCTTCCTTTTTCTTGTTCCTTGTATTTATTTTCTTCTCAGCTGAGGAAAACTTGATCTAGAGGTAAGCTTTCACTTCTCCAATTATACACTGTGTATATTTGTGTTGTGTTTGTATGTCTTACATAGCTTGTTGTGTGTGCCTCTTCTGCAGTCAAAACCACAGCAGATACAGTATTATGACATTCAAGATAAAACAGGTAATTATTTTGATAGAAATGTATCAAATTTTATTATTTTTTTAAAAATTAGAAAACGTGTACATTATCTAATCTGGTTCTTAGCTGTTTCTTAACAGAAAAAAAAAGAGCTATTTAGAGACTTTGATTACTGGTGGCAATAGAAAGGTCTTTCCATTGTGACTCTAGGCACAAGGTGAATACAAAGATCTACTCAGAGAAGCTGCAAGCCATGACCACAGTTGCCAGCTCTAAGCCTCTACTTAGTACATTTTAAAAGAGCTGTATTTGAACGTGTCCTGTGGAGCCTGAAAGTATGTTCTATTTCTTCTTTCTTTAAATTATTTTTTAAAAAGTCAACCTTGAGAAATAATTTTTTTCCCCAAGTGTTAGAAATAGTTTTTGTCAACAGCTTGTCAGATGCAAAAGCACAGGCAAGACACAGCTGGGTCTGGGAGAAACATTCTGTCTATGAGGCAATTTGCCTGCAAGATGCTTGTCCTTAAAAACGTCAAGTTATCTATTGCCTGATCTTTCCTCCTGAGAAATCACTTTACATTAAAATAGAAATTACTAATGTATGTGGGCCGCAGTGGTAAAGCTCTCCCTCTTGGCTGTATAGCTTTATGTAATTCATGGCTGCTAGGCTAGGGTCTGTGTTCAGGCTGAAACATTTCTGAAAGCCCCATTGTGTAATTAAATCACGAATTAATAACACAACTCCCTAAATTGTGTTATTAATTCATGAAGGTCTGTGGTGTGAGGGAAACCTCAGTTATAAGGAGATGACAATATGAGTTGATGTTTTCTGTTTAGCTGTAATAATCTTCCCGGTTTGCTCTAAGTTCAGCTCCTTCTGCATCAGCTTCTAAGTACTGGGTTGCAGGTTTGCTGTCTGTTTATGTGACAGGACTCCAGGTGTGCTGACCACACCATCTAATTTTGTAAGTGCTGATCTTACCTCTCTGAGGATTTCATGTTGCCACCCAAAATCAGCAACATCTAGGGAAATGTAAAAAAGAATACCAGAATAATAAAACCACCCATACTGTAGGTATCTGAAAGGTTGAACTCATGCCTTTATTCTGTTATTTTTATTATACTTACCTCTAAATAGAAGGAATGCAGCAAAATATGTAGAATGTGAGTAGGAGTCTGTTCGATTCCAAACCCACACAGTTTTCACTGCATTTTTTCCTTAATAGTTGGCTGTCCTGCACTTAAAAAAAAAGTTTAGTGAAAATTGAAACAATCTGTGTGTGCTTGTTTGGGGATGGAAGGAATTAGGTTAAGGGAAAAGATCTCTTGATTTTAGACAATGTGATTTCCTGATTTCTGGAGGAAAATTAAACATTGCTGTCTGCTTGTTATCCTCATGTAGCCGTATGTCTGCAGTCCATTTTGTCACAAGGAGCCTGATAAATATATTGTTATGGAATGGTGATAGGTTGGTCTGTGCAGAGATTAAAAGAAGGATTGATTCAATGAAGAAACACACTTCAAATGGAACTTTTCAAGGGAGGAAGATGATACACTGCTTGAGAAGTGAACTGATGAGTACATGTTTGAGTTATCTGTCTTTGCATGTGCATGTTAGAGATGTTTTGCAGGACAAAAGATGTGTTATTTAGACCCCACCTTGCCGTTGGGGCTTAGCAGGAAGACCAAGGTAACAGCCAAGCTAAAATGGATGTTTTTTGTGTTCTCTTGTTTTAACTCCTCCTTCACCTGTGCTCATTTTTCCTGTGCTTCTTAGCAAGCTCTTATTGACTGATCACATTATGTAATTTAGGCATCTAAAGTAAATACCCTAGACTGGTAGACAGTTGAGTAAACTTAGGGCATGCAGTCCAAGGTAAAATTTTGGCTGCTGATTTTTCAGCATATTTTAATGTGCTGTGCATTCACAGTTAGCACATCACAGTTAACAGCACTTGTTAACATTCAGAACACCATTTCATACTGCAGTCACATAATTTTGTTAAATACCTTGGTTTTAGCAAAAGTCAATGATTTATATTGTTAAAAAAGGGAAAAAATAAATTTGTGTCAGTTTTACTGACAGTTGAGCAATTCTCTTTTTTTTTGGGCATAATATAGTTAAGGGAGTAAGTATGAAAACCCTTTTGAAGACTGATGTGTGAAGAATTGCTAAACTTTCGTAAAGCTACTGAAAATCACACCTGTTTGTTTAGAGGTGGCCTAAGAACAAAAAACTTAATCTCATCAATTTAAAAGGTCAGCAAATACCTGCTTCCTTATTCGAGAGATAAATAATCAATATGTAAAATCTTGATAGAATATTTTTGGAGATGCCTCAAGAAAAGATCTGAAGGGAATAAAACTTGTTTGTTGGTCTCACTAAAATACAGCGTGTATCTCCATCAATTGCTGGTGAGTGAATTACTGGTGTAGAATTACTGGTAGAAAACATATTTTTATTCTGCTAACAGAATTTTCGAGTAACAATGTCACTATTTCCCCCCTCTATTTAGCAGTACCAGAGAGAGGTTCTGAAAACAACAGAAAATTGTTATATAACGAGAGGGGCTTTCCAAAGAGCAAGTCGGAGTTTAACTTCCATCTTTTGAATAGGAATGCATAAAAATCTTTCTCTGAATGTCAGTGGAGGAATGGGAACAAATGACATGTTAATTGAGTAGAAAGTATTGAAAGAACTAGATCTTGTTTTTTTCTGAGACTTGAGTTGCTTGTTATTCCTTCATCTCTGCCTTCTCATGTCCAGATTTTTTTCACATTTATCAAGTTCAGCTACTTTTGATGAAAAACTAGTGATAGCAAAGACAACTTAATTCTGTTTTTTCGAAGAAGCCAACATCTGGTAAGAACAAGGGGCCAAGTAACCTTACTGAAGGTAGGCTGCCTTGGACTTCAGGCTTTTTAGTTTGGAGAGAATTCATATGGGATTCAAACATTTCAACAGGCTAAGCATAGAAAAATTTATGTCAGAATTTACAAACTGTTGTGAGACAAATACATTGGAAATCAAGCTTTATTATTACCAGGTTAAGTCGATGCAAATCATTTGGCATCCTTGGATTTAGTTTGGCCTTCTAATTCGCCTCAACAGACTACTCTGAAAAAGCTTGTTAGTAGGTTCTCTAGTTATATGTAAATTCTGATATACTGATAGAATATTAACATGCTTTGCTAAATTAGTTATTTATTATAAATGCCTTTTATCATGTCCCTGTGCTACTGGGGGACCGTGCTGCTATTGTAGCCAACACTGCACGTTTACTCAGCTTGCAGGACTGGCTCCATGGATAGTACAGTGATGTAAAGGTGAAATATAACTTCTTGCTGGTTTTGATAATGTTTTTGACCCTTCCTGTGATACCTGCAGTGTCTAAAAGTTTAATTCTGAAATCAATTTAGACCAATTGCAGGTATAGAAAGAGTCGTCTTCCAAGTTTGTAAACAATCTTAAAGTTCTATTAAAGAACCAAGTTAGTGGTCTGTTCTAGCAATATTCTTAGTTTTTACTGTCTTACTTTTAGACTTCCCCCTTTCCCCCATCTACCATCCAGTATATTTGGTATCTACACTCATAGGTTTGCTGAGTTTTGATTTACTTGGGTTATGTGTGATGTCAAGGATTTCTGAGAAGTGTTTAAATCAGTTACAGGGCTTCCCAGTGCAAATGAAGTCTGATGCACTCAGCCCAAGAAGGCTCTGGGTAGCAATTGTGTGGATAAAGATAGATAAATAGCCATTGGAGATTTCCCTGATGAGGTGTTTTACTGGAAATGAGCAGCATATTGGCAGGTGTTTTCCCTGCTTTTAGGTAAGGATTCACTGATAATGTTTGTTAAATACAAAAAGAAACAAAAAAGTATTGAATATGTGCATTGAAGTAAATTGTCATGGTGGGGGAGAAGAGATTTTTTTGGTTGAGTTTTTGTTCAGGAAAAAAGAAGTAGCACACTTGTTCTTCTGTTCTTTATGGAATAGGTATGTATCTGCTCTGTCTTCAATGATGT
The DNA here is from genome assembly GCA_025920805.1 of Petroica traversi. Taxonomy (NCBI): domain Eukaryota; kingdom Metazoa; phylum Chordata; class Aves; order Passeriformes; family Petroicidae; genus Petroica; species Petroica traversi. The sequence goes on from JAHLSL010000007.1 coordinate 24,454,333, forward strand.
GCCAGTTTGTAATACAGCCAGGTGAGTGAGCTGCTATTGCTACAAAGACAAATTTCAGCTTGCAGCTTTAGAAACAGGGGTGTGATTTGGAAGTGGTTATTTTTCTTAGTAGGTATTTGTTTTGTTCTGACAGGGGAAAAAAATCTTTCCACCATTTACCTGTATTTATGTTCACATTTCTGTTTCCTTGTGTGCAGACTTGCTTATGTTGCAGTTTCAGACATTGTTTATCTTTACCCTCTGCTTTCTGAAACTACATTAATGTGGCTCAGCTGTCTTGTCTTCTGCCAAATCCCTAACTAATGACAAAATGGTGCTTTAAAAATTAATCAGACTGTTTTCGGGGGAATGAAAGAGTGATCTGCATGTAATCACTTTATCCAAAGAGAAGAAATATAGTCAAACACATAAATTAATAGGATGTAAAAAAGCTTAAGACTTAGAAGTGTGTGCACTGCTGCATTTTGTTAAAAGTTTCTACAGCTCCTGAATTTTATTTTTCAACCCATTTTTAAAATGTATTACTACAAGTGAATCAAATGTGACTCATAAATCTGAAGGCATATTGGATGTAGTTGTATTAGAATATTCAAAAATGTCTTCAAATATTGAATTGTGAAATGTTTATAAAGTTGTGTAGCATCATGATTTTCAAAGCAAAATGTTCTCATTTTCTACTTTTCTGGTCTTACTTTTTAATTTGAAAATTAGTTATATATTTTTATTTCTTACCATAAGTACCAGCTCGCTACAGGTAAAAAATGAATGACTAGTTTGTCTTGTGTTATTTTTCCTACTGAATATATGTTGCAATTTTTTCAAGTATTGGGATGGCTATACTGACCCCTTTTCATTGTCATAATAATAAGTCTCTATTTCACTGTGACTGACCAAGAAAAGAGCCTGAAAGAGTTAAGAAAAGATGATGAATTTTATATTTTTCCATATGTGTTTCCACTGCTTGGTTTTATATATGGATTTGAGTGAAGTGGATCATCTGAACCTGTAGATTATCTTTTCTGGATGATGTGGGAATTGGTTGTATTTTCCCTGAAGAAAGCCTGTACCTTACATTTTTTTGTGTAAAATCTGGCAGAACTTTTTGCATTCTGCCAAAATGTGAAAATATGCTAATTTTGCTTGCTTTTTCAGAGATATTTTGTGCAATCTCTCTAGAGACCTTTTAAAATATATTTACTATAATTGGGACGTATCAACAGAAATCATCTATAAATACGAAAATTTTTATGTGATCCCTCCTCCTCAAAATCAAGAAAGTGAAAATCAGTTTAATGAACCTGAGGACTACATGAAGACATTTCAGTGACAACCTCTTAACCATCAGTAATGTTCTCTGTAGGAGCTGCTAAGTAAACAGAGTGGTTGTTGAACAATGCTTATTCAGGCAGCTTGACATCTACAGCCTAAAACTATCAAAATGTGTCTCTCAGTATCCTAAATGGTCTCATTTTTCGTACTGGACAGTATTCAGAAAAGTGCAGCCTTGACTTCTGCTAAAATATTTAGCAAAATATTGTCTCCGAGATTGATTAGAGTTTGCAATGAGGTATCAGGTGCAGATGTTTCATGTAGTAAGACATACTGTGTATCAGTTGAAAATCGAGTTAAGTTTTTTATGTTTGTGTGGTTGCTTCTTAAAAGGTTGGAAAATCCTTCTGGTTGAAAACGGCAAGCTGGAGTGATTTTCCAGAATCTTCTGGTCTAAATTGATTGGCCTGTCTAAAAATGTGCAGAAAAATTGCCGTGCTTTAGTAGGATAAACTGGTTCATGTTTCACATATATTGGACACTTTATGATGTCCAATATATGTGAAACATGAACCAATTTATCCTACTAATACTACGGCTATGATATAGCCGTAGAATGTAAATTTAAAGCCACTGGTTGCCTTGTTTGTAGTTATAGTCGTAAATCTGAGCAAAAACTCAATTCTCTGAAGTTATCTACAATTTGAGCATTTTGGTTTTTTGGTATTAGTATGCACGAATGCTTATGAAACAGAGCGTGCAGCTGAATGGATGTGTTTTTGCTCATGATATACTAAACCTAATTTGTTCTTTGTTTCGTGAAATGTGGAGGGAATCTGAACTAGAGTTCTAATAATTTCTGACTGCATCCGTTTTTTTTCTCTCTCCAATTAAAAATGGAATGACGATTTTTGTGACCTTCTTGGGATAATCGTGAAGCAGAAGCTGTGTTGTCATGACATGAGAAATCAGTTGAGTAAGCATTGACCAATGCAATTAGAATAGTTAATTTAAAAAGTAGGGAGCAAGGTGAGAAAAAATAGCTGGAAATGTGTTTATGTTTTGGGAATATTTATAACTGAGAGCAAGGGCAATTTTTTTGGACTACAGAACATACAAAAATACAGGTCTAGGTTAGATATGTGGCATTTTAGAGCATTTTGGCTTATCTTTATGGAGAAGGGATTTTAGAAGAAGAATTCTGCAACAAAACAAAAGATGTGGCTTGCCAAATTAGTTCAGCTCAAAAAACCTTTGCACCTCTATCGGTTATGTTTTTATTTCCAGCTTTTTGTTAAGAGGATGTAATTTATTCCCATAGTCAAGAATAAATATTACATTTCATGCAATGTACAATGTATCATTAAACTCAGAAATAGTACACTAAAAAATGTATAAGGAATTGCTGTGCACAGTTTTAGTCCAGAATGAATCTTTTGTTTTATTCTTGACTGTGTTTTTCCAAGGACAACAAATTTGACTTAAACTGACTTGGAAAATGCTGCACTTCTTGAGTTTGAAGCTGTAAAATTTTACTGTGATTTGATTTCACATCTTGAATATATAATTATATTTGAAGCAAGTCTTTTACTGATTATAAGCATTGTAATGTCCCTAATGCTGTCTGTAGCTGCCACAGATTTTCTGTTTCTGTCAGGGTGAGGACGCTCTCCTGCATTCCTTAAAGTAAATTAAGCAATAATAAAATAAATATTTGAGCCTGGAATGGAGGTGGTCATTTAGATCTGATCTCGAAGCCTTGGAAATAGTTGCCTGTGAACTTTTTAATTTGCCAGTGTTAGGTTGTTTTGTGTTTGTTTTTCCATCAACTGTTTGCACATGCATGCTTCTTGCATAGCTCCCTGAATGTCAGCCAGCACTTGAGGGCACTTGAGATTGTGTATCTACAAAAGAAATCTGTTTCCTGGGGAACCTGAAGTTTTTTTCTTCTTTTACTTTTAGGTTTCTTTTTGTGCGAGCCCAACAATTCTTTCAGAGCTGTAGAAATACTTAGGTATTAGTTTTAGGAGACACAAGTAACATGTGAGTGAGTTCTTACTAGACAGTGCATATGCTACTGTAGCTGCAAGAAACAACCCTTGGAAGAAAGAAGTTTTGGGAGCCTCTCCCCAGCATCAGATGAGGGAATAGGATTTTTGGAATGAAAACTAGGGAACAGAAACATGGTGGAATTTACTGACTGAAATAATGCATGAAGAAGTGTAGCCATTTAAAAAAAATTAATAATAGTATCTATTTTTTTTGTAACCTGCGAATAAGGTACTCTATAAAATGTACAAAACTTGACCTTTGAAAAAGTAGAAGACAGTTAGGGCAGAGCTGTAAAACTGTTGGCATCTGATTCTTTATGCAACATCTGTATCTGGAACCACTTACATGCTGTGTTCTCATTTACTTGCAATAGTAGAGCAGGAAATCATGTTTGTACAGCTCACTGCACAAATACCATGAAGTAGTGAATATCTAGTAGATTTAAAGTGATAGGTCTGTGCTAGATGTTTCACTGGTAAAGAAAGCAATTCCCATTTCTTCTTCTTCTTTTTTTTTTTTTTTTCTATTCCTAATGCTCAGAAGATGAGCTGACTTGTCTCCAGAAGAAGAACAGTATCATGAACATCAATATTAAACTAAGCCACAACTTGAAACTCACACAGAGGAATACAAATGTGTGTAAACTTTAGGGCTGTGGCTCTGTAGTTGATCTGGGACTGAACAGTGAAGAAGGCCAATGTGAAAACATAGAATCATAGAATATTAAGGGGTTAGAAGGGACCTTAAAGATCATCCCCACCGCCATGGGCAGGGACACCTCCCACCAGACCAAGTTGTTCAAGGCCTTATCCACTCTGGCCTTTAACATTGTCATGGCTGGAGCATTCACAGCCTGCCAGGGCAACCTCTGGGTTATCTAACCACCCTCAAGTTAAAAAGTATTTCTAATATCACACGTAGGTTTCCCTCTTTCAGTGTGTACCCATTGCTCCTTGTCCTATCACTACAGTTCCTGATGAAGAATTCCTCTCCAGATTTCTTGCAAGGTCCCCTTGAGATACAGCAAGGGGTATCTGTTGGGGTTGCTGTGAGGTCTCCATACAACCTTATCTTTTTCAATCTGTTTTGTTTTAAATTTTGAATTGTATCTGGTGACTAAGGCAGGGCATATTCTCTCTGGAAAAAGAGAAGCGATAATGGCATAGTTTATAAAGTTGAGTGCCATTTTTTGTGTTTGTATTTATGCCCATCCTTGCTGCTAAATTGCTCTGTGGTACAAGTCAAGTAACTTAACCAAATTTACTTGCACTGTTGCTTTTTGTCTGCTCAGTCCATAGACGTGGCTTGCTGAAATGTCAGAGCCTGTGGCTGTTACTTTAAGAAGTGCTTCATTTTAATTAAACAGGATGTAACAAATACAGACTTCTTTGGGTGTAAGGAAGGAGCAAAAGGGAGGAAAGTGTTGTGGTTTTATATTCTCGATTACCCTCCATCACCCTTCATATTTATAACCATGTATGTATTTATATAACTGGATGAAAAAGTATTTTCCCTTACTAGTCACGCTGTGGCTCTGACCACATCCCTTTCTTATATTTTGCGACACACAGGGTGTGTCACCTTAATTTCTTGGTTTGCATTTGCTACATATGATGGGAAGTACTTTGGAATGCAAACAAACATGAAAGATCAAACTGGGCAGCTACTTTTGGCTTAGTCTTCCTTGAACTAAGTTCCTGACAATTCACAGACCTAATAATATTTCTCATTTCATGTGCCTGTCATCACAACAATATATTTTTAAATATTAATCTACTTTAGCAAGCAGTATCATACAAAAGTAGTTGAACATTTTTTTTCAATTGTTATTTAAAAAAATAATCAGCACCTTCAAATAAGTTGTTCCATACTGTATCCAGACAGTAAAGAGAAAACAAACCAATTAATCCCAGCCACAGATTGATGGAGGCATTACAAGCAGTATAATCATAAGTGTAGTGACTCAGTGGTATGGTCCTGCAGAGCAGATGGAGTTTTCATAGTCAGCCTTAATTTTGGCACTTTGAATTTTAAAATGTCTGGCTTCGCAAACATGAACATCTTTTTGTGTATGTTCAGATGTGTATACTGTTATACTGATTCAGAAACATACAAAGGGAATGGAAGTTATTTGTACCAATGTCCATGTGCTTTATTACTAGATTTGAAAAACTGAAATGCTTTTTACAGTTTGCCAATTGACCTAATAATCCAGAGAAATATGTGTAATGTTTTTGTTTCCATCCTGCATCTGGTCATATCATCACATTCAGTGATGAAATGTTCTATGTTTAGAAAATATCTGTAAATGCTTCACATTTAGAGAAATTCTGAGATAGCGTTGTGGTTAAATATTTTTGCCGAACTGGTTTTGAGTAAGTAGTTCAGACGATCAAACTTTCTGCTTCTCTTTTACTGGGTCATTAGTTGAACAGTATAGCAGAAGAAAATCAGTTCCAGAAAAAAGACTTTGTGATCAGGTCATACGGTTCTTATGAATTGTGCTATTTGTACATTAGTCAGATTCATACTCTGAAACAGTTCTGATTTGTACTTAGGTCCTCTAATTAAAAATATATATTGTATGCATTTGGTTTAGGAGCACTAGTATATGGTAACTAATGCTAATGAGCAGCACAGTAAATTGAATCCAGCCCTCATAATCTTAGGTCAAGTCTATCCATCACTCATTCCATCAACTGGGAACTGTGTAGTGCAGTTAACTTTACTTCTAGACAATTACATGGGTCAGCTGTCCCTTCTGCAAATCTGTGCAGGCCTTGGGAGTTTCTTTAATATGAATCCCCTGAGGCAAGTACTTTCTGTACTAGTGTCCTGGTTTAGTGCAAATATTTAGGAGGAAACCTCTGGAGGGTCT
>JAHLSL010000007.1:24460541-24561323 GCA_025920805.1 Petroica traversi
AAAAATTGGATAATATGAAAACAATGAAACCTCTCCTTCCTCTGAAGAGATGGTAGATTCAGAGTCCGTCTGAGTCCGGTTCAGTTCTCCAGTGGGGGGACGATTGCCGGGCCCGGCTGTAGCAGTCGGCGAGGGTGGGGGAGGGGCCCCCCGGGGTTTCCCTGGTGTCCTGGGCTCACGCGATGCCAGCCCCACAGAATCCCGAGGAAGGAAAGAAGCCCCAGGGTCCGGGGTGGAGGGGAACCCGGCCGCGTGCAGACCCCGCTCTCTTGACCTTGGTTCGTAGTAATCTGCGGGACGGGGGGCGATGATCCCGGGGAGCTCCGAGTTCCGGCCGCGCTGGAGCCACGCGCTCCCTCCTCTGCTCTTCTCTTCCTGCTTCCTGCTGCCGCTCCGCCTCTTCCTCCACCTTCACTCCCACCGTCCTCCTTAGACCAACCCAAAGCTGCAGAACTTAATGTCCAGCACAAGCCAGGGGACGATTGGGGATACAAACAGGCCACATGGCTAACCCAGGACAACTAGGAATAAGGTTTAAAAAATTGCCTACCTCATAAAGAATGTTAAATGTGGATGCTATTACTGACATTCTTCTACTTAAAACATCTGCAGTAGGAATAATTCTGTTTCCTTTCTCCTCCGTTGCCTTCACTTATTTTTGCTTAATGGAGGGACATAGGAAGTGTATTGGAATGTCCATCACATTGGTAGCTCTGGTGGTGAGCAATTAAAATGTTTCCTTTGGGTTTTTAGACTTTATAAAATGATACTTGGTTTTTATTCTGGTCTCCATGCAGCCAGATCAGTTGGTGTGGTATGTCCCAGCTGTGCCTTGCACCCTGTTTCATGAGTTCCTTGCACATATTCAAGAGTCGCACGTACAGTTTTAATGTGGGGAAAAGTGCACTCATCATCTGCCTTGTGGTGGGGTATGAGGATGGTCGTATTTATCTCAGGAGTATGTAAGTCTGCTTAGGTTAATTTAATATGAGCTAGGATAATGATTGAATTATCTCAGTCACATTTGATGCTGTAGCTGGGTCTTTTTAGCTCATCTCAATTGCAAAGTAAGGCACGTTGTTTAATCCATAATCTAAGCATGAGTCCATTTGTTTATCCATCAATCAAAATTCATCATGACTTGGGTTCTTTGGTCCTTTACTGAATATTGCAAGAATACTAGGATTTTCAGTGGGTTTTTTTGTTGTTGTTTCCCCACCCCTTCCCCCCACCCCTCCCCCAGGGAGCCTGAAAAACTCAGAACTTTCGATGCCTCACTGCAGTAATGTATATAAAAGCCTCCTATATATTTATCATAATTGTTGCTTCTGAACAAAAGATGAAAAGTCTCTTTTTTGGCTATGTGGGAGTGTCATACAGGAAAACAGTAGTTTCCAATTTGATGTTTGTCATGCCTTTTTTTTCTGAGATGTGTTCTTCCTTTTATTTTATATTTCTCCTGGCTGAAAATTAAATGTTTCTTTTCATTTTGGAGTTTCCTTTTGCATCTCTATGGCATACTAATTCAGATAAAGATGTAGAAGGAGATATGACTGAACATTGCCACTAGCAAACATACTTGCTTTAAAATGATATTTATTAATGTAGGTAAAGAATAGAGACTAAATTGTTCAGGAAAAAAGTTTTGGGATGGAACAATAATCTGCAGTATTTTTTGTATCCTGTCATATTTCAGGTTTGCATTATTTTTCCCACTCAGTTGATCTGCTGTCAAAAAAAAGTGTGACTTGGACAATTAAAGCTTTTTCAGATGAGAAAATAAGGGGAATGTGTACACTGCAGTAATGTTGAGATTTGCCTTCTGAAGGTCAGTGAGGATATATGCTGCTCCCAAGGTGGTAGGATGACTGTACATTGTAAGTGGCACTGGACAGACTATCAAGATTTTTATGCATTTTTCTTTGCCCTCAACTCCCAAAAAGACCACAAATTAATTTTTACATCTGTCTTGTCAGACTGAATACTCCATGACATGTGCTGTACAAATATGAATCCACAGCTGAAAAAAGGACAATCTGGCAGGTTGTTTTGGTTTTCAGCTGTTTGAGTAATTGCTATGTATGTATAAAACAGTAAGTGGAAATAGAAGTAGAGCATATGAATTTTCATTATCCTGAAATAAAAGCCCCTACGCAAACAGGGTTTTTAGAAAAAACAAAAAAATTAATTATTTTACCTAGTGATAGAGTGGTATTTGTTTTTCGTTGTGTAGATTACATTCTTTCTTTGTATATTTAATGTGTAATTAGTGTCATATGATGACCTTTCAGCTTTTGAATCACTACTTGCTTGAAAAATAATTGTTCCTAAGAAGTTTTGCTATGTAGCAACAAGGCATTTCAATATGAAATTACTGGGTTTTTATTCTTTTTTTTTTTTTTTGCTGTAGAATACTTATTTTACCTACTGTGTTTTACGCAACTCCTTAGGAAATTTCCTTAACTGCCTTCTAAAGATTGCCCTTAAATGAAGAAGGAAATGTACATACACTTGTTTCATGTGTGTTTGGCTAATGTGTTTCAAAGTGTGTCTAAAACCTGTAAAAAGTTTAAAACATAACCCTTTCTTCCCTAAGTCTTTGATCTCTCTGTTTTGACATACTGCTGTAGATAGAACTGACCTTCCATATGGACTGTGGTGTGAAATGTGGCATGAAAGTGCTGACATGGTTACTATTACTTTCAATATTTTGTCTCTCTTGTGAAAATTTTACTCTTTGACACTTTGATGTGAGTGATGGAGACATTACATCACTCTGTGCCTTGTATTTATTCATGTTTGGAAAGGACAGTTATATTTCAGTCTTTCTTCCATTGTGCACTTTGGGATCAGTGGGCAAAGATTACAGGAGCATTACTGGTAATAGTACTAGTAGTTAGCTATTAAAATTTTTTTTTCTATTCAGAATAAGAATAGGTGATTAATAAAGCTTGTAGAAACAACTAGTGCCATGAGGGCAAAGTTTATATGTGGAAAATGGGTTTTTAAAAGATGTATATTTAGTCATTCTTGTAGGAATACAGTTAATTTGTTATGGTGCCAGTGTTATGGTGTCAGGAAAAAAATACTTTGAATTTTACTTCATATCAGTTCTGAAATCATAAAAGAGAAATACTGATGCTTTAGTGACATTTCTGTTTAGCTTTTGGAATGCTAACATGTATCTTTGTGCCAGCATGTCTCTTTTTGTCATAGGTCATGTACTTGACTCTTTGCGTTCACACCTCTTTCAGTGACGCACATTTAGTATTTCTGTAAATTCAGCTGGGGCCCAATGTCACTGTTTCTGCTTGTTTCACATGATGTATTGCTAAGCAACATGTGTACAAACAATCGTCTTTGCTTTCATTTTATCTCTTTCCTGTCCCACTCCAGCCCCCTACTTCACTAAACAGTGACTCAAGTTTGAAAGGTGTGTATTAGCTTGTCAGGCAAAACAGTAGTTTTAGTTCACAGTCTGTGAAAAATGAAAGATGCAGTAGATAGTGAGGATTTTGGATGTTAGATGTTCTTCAGTTTCACTACTGAAATATTGATCACATTCCCAGCAATTACTTTATTTTCCTTGCAGTCACCTTTTTTTTCCTTCTAGAAGCCATGATTTGTTACGATATTTTTACATATCCTCAGCCATAGTCACTGAGAAAAATAGTTTTGGAATACTGTGGTTCTCATGTCTACACCTATTATAATGAACCTGTAAAAGGTACGGGTAAATTACAGATCTGAGTGGATTTTGGATGTTGCTGAAGACATTTTATTGCATTGTCTAGATTGCTGAAGTGTGCGATGGCGGAACATTATACAAATGTATGTGTGTGTATATATATATAAAGAGACACAATTTCCTATAACTAGGAAACATTTTACATTCATATATAGCAAACTAGATTCTTGTGAGAGAATTGAGGAGATGATCTTCAATAGTCAACTGAATTGAAAAATAAATCATAGTCAACAGAGCTGGGAAAAAAATGGAAGTGAAGGGCACATTTTCTTGCCTGAGCTGTCATTAAAGGGAAAACTCAGAAAGGAGATACATTCAAAGATATTTTATCAATTTAATTTTTTATTTTCTGGGCAATAACTTTATTTTTTCAGTTTTAATTTTACTTGCATAGTGAAAAGAGTGTTTGAGTTTGCCCACCATGTGGATTTCCCTGCTTACATTTTAATAGGTTTTTATGTGGTGGTGTGTTCTGACTACCTTGTCTTGTTTTCCCTAGTTTTCTAGAAGGAACAGTTTGTGAATTTCCGAATATGAGCTATCATTGCTGGACTAGGAGCAGTTGAGTATATTGTTTACTGGTAACTTGCTTTGTAACTATTCTGAATTTTAAATCTCGTATTCAAAATCTGAACTGCTCTTTCAGATTTTAGAGAACTCCAATCTTGTACATATTTGATACCATCATTTGCATGTAATGTACAGCTAACGGCAATCAGTATAAAATTTATTTGATTTATAGTTTTTACTTCTGTTGGAAGACTGATGGTAGCCCTGTTCTATTTTGCCCTTCCTTTTGTTTTTTCTGTTTTTGAGGAGAAAAAGAATGTCTTTCACAGAATGTTTGATTATACAAAGGTGAACTCCATTATTTTTCTCATTTGTTATTCATCAATTTGCATGTTAATGTTTTCATTGGAGACTAGATATGCTAATTTCACAGCTTCTTAGCAGATTTCTTAATCATGAAGATATTTGTATGTTTAAAAAGAAACCAGGTAAACTGCCAACACTGCTTCGTAAAATTATACTACAGGTCAATCTGAAAATCATGACTGATGCAGGGGCCCTGTTTCCATAGGACTAGAGCCAGCTATTGCTGGAGTTGAAATTAACTATAAAATTTGTCTTCTGGGTTGGTTGATTCCTCTATCTTTTAGGTATGCTTTTACATAAACAGTTAAGGAAATATTCAGACAACAAGTTGGTCAACAGGTCTTTTTTGTATATGCTCTTCAAAAATACATTTGTACACATAGTAAATATAGGTGGCTTCTTTATATTCAATTATGATTAGATGGATAAGGATGTCAATGCTTTTGTTTGTTGTAAAATGGAGTTAGCATGATGAAAGCCAAGAACCAATGTTTTAGAATTAATTTATGTTGAAAAACTAAAAAGGTGTTGGTAAGACTTTCAAAACTTCTCTTCTGAGGCTAACTGAATTTTTTGCTTAGTGTGAAGGTAATTCCCTCCATGTCTGCAGAGATATGACTGTTAGGCTGCAGTAAGCTAAAATACATTAAAATAGTACAGTTAACAGGTTTGCTGTCCTGGTGGCACTGTAAGCAGGTCCACTGTAGGGTTGGGAGGATATTTGAGATATACCTAAAATACACTGGGCTCTTCTGCATAGTGATAGGGGGAAGTAAGTTTCAGAAAACAATTTAGATTACCTCTGTTGGGGTTTGCCCTAATGGCCTGTACTACCTCTAATATGGTCGCCCTCCTGGGCGGCTGGTGGTGGTGGGACTGAATCCTATCAAATGACTCGGAACTCTTTTAAACACATTGAGAATTTTTTCAATAATATTAGATCACAGAGCAGTTTAATTTGAACTGCTTGCAGAGTATTATTTCCAACACTTGCTGGATATCATTTGTACCACATTATCATTGTATTTAAACTTGATTAATATGTCTTCTGACTTAATTTTCTTATACTGTATGGTAAATGCTGAATAATTACGTCTGTAAATTCATGCAGTTTAGAGCCTATTCATTGCATTTCATAGTCAAATTTTACAATTGTCATCCAAATGTCCTCATTTAAATGAGAGATGCATCTCATGAGGCTGTCCCAGCAAGAAAAATTTAAATAAAATATATGTTGTCTTGTCATTATGATCTCTGTGAAGAGCTTTTTCTCTTCAGCTGTGTTTCAGTGTTAACCCAATTTTCCATAGTAATTCTAGTAATGTTGTTTCAGAGATTTAAAACATTAATTATATGCTTTTTCTTTAAAATGTTCACCAACCTTAAAACAATCTATCTATAATATGTTTTAAGTACTGTTATTATTGTAATAATGACTAGTCGAACCTTGACTGTAGGCTGATGTCTGGTAATTAATATTGTGGTGCCCCTTAAATGGTTTGTTGCTAAAAGACATTACGAAGGCAGACCGAAACCATACAGTATCTTGGAGCTAAATTAATATTAAAAAACCACATCTCCTAAGTAGTTTCTTAACAGGGATAATCTGGTAACCTTCAGTAAGTAGATTTGATGAGGTGAATGTCCTTTTTCAGACCAGATTTCAAATAGGACTAAGTAAAATCAGTACTTTAAAAAAAATGCATTCAGCAGAAATAAGTGCAGTTTGCAACATACACTGTTTGAAACCATTTCTGTGAACAGACTGAGATAGATTTTTATTCTCTAATCATATGTTTTGGGGGTCGACTATTTTGCAGAGTTTTAGCTTTCCAGATGCTCAAACAATGCACTCTTAAGTACAGTATCCATAGATTATCCCCAGAATGCTGTAGATTAGCTATTTTAAGATTTGAATTGTGACTAAAAGCTGAGAAAAAGCAACAGCAGTTGCAGTTGCAAATGTGTTGTCTCCATTAGCTCATTTAAAATGTATTTATCAGGGAAAGAGACAAAGTAGGCTCTGTCTGCATGTAACACTGTTACTTCATTAATATTTTACATACATATGTGTGTGTCTATAAATAAAACCTTTATGTGAATTCTGTCAACAACAAAGAGTATCCAAATGAGAGGCCATTTTGTTTGTTTATTTCTCTAGGAGGGCAGTACAAGTTGTCATCACCAAGGACTGATTAGCAAATTTTGGACAATAATGAACATAGTTAAATTTTAAGTAGAGCTTCTTTCTATTTGTTTAGATACTCAGAATTTTACTGTTTTGGCAGATAGGTTATTTCACTGCCAGTTGGGACAGTACTTTTAATTTGTCTTAATTTAGTAATTGTAACTCTTAGAAAAATATATTTCTATTGAATGCTTTGTAACATGTAATTTTTAATCCTTAAAATAAAGAATAAAATATGTTTAATTTTACAAAATTTACTTTAAATTTTTTTTTCTTATAGATCCAAGCAAGTAGTGTTTGTCAATGTCTTTTGGGGGTTACCTGATTTAGCTGACTTAAGGCAAGCCACGTTTGAAGCTGTGCTTCTTAAAATATTTAGGTTGAAGAAATATTTAAGTTAGTTAAGTAGCTTTTCTAATGAAAATCATTTGCCTCCAAACCAGTAAGCTGCACAGATACTTTAATGTGAATTCAACAAAGAGTTGTATTAAGTTCTCTGTACAGACTAAAGCCAACCCAAATAATTTTTTTAATGGCTTATGTCTGAGTTGCTAAAAGTCTGAAGTGATACAGAGCTTAATTTCAGTTGTAGGAGCTATCTATACTTTTGAGTATGTTACAAAATACTTTTTTTAAAATGAGGATGACAGGCCATTCAGTAATGGCTTTATTTTCTGACTTAGTTTGGCATAATAAAAATTGTATCTCAGGGCACCTCTTCCCTCTGATACATAGTAAAAAGAGTCTCCATATGTTGTTATTTTAGCCTTTTGAATTCAAGTAGGCTCTGAGCAGGATCCTGCAGATCGTGATGGTTCCCGTGCATTTCAAACTAATGGAGGACAGCTGCAGAGCAGGGTTGCAGGCAGAAAAGAACCAGCATATGTAAACCCAGAAGTGTTGGGCGGCATTGCTGTTGCCCTTCTCAAAGATGACATGAAAAATTGCTTTATTTGTTCATTTATTTTAGCCAATAATGTGATTTCAGAACCATTACTGATTGTTTGTTAGCAGTACTAACAGTATTTGGTGTATGTTCCATTATTTTCTTTTCCTGATGTCATACAGGCACAGAACTGCCCAAGGAAGGGACCTTGAAAGATCACCTGGCCCTACCTTTTGTGGGAAAGGCAGCCTAGGTGACATTTTTTAACATCTTCTCCAATCACATCTCAAAAACCTCCAGTGATGGAGACTCATGTGCTTGGGGTGGTTGTTGCAGTGGGTTGATGCTGGCCTGATGCCAGGTACCCACCAAAGCCACTCACTCACTTGCCAGTATAAATAGAACAGAGGACAAAAAGTTTAATGAAAGGTTCATGAGTTGAGATAAGGTCTGGGAGAGAGATCACACATCAAATGCAATAATGAGCAAAACAGGCTTAAATGAGAGGTTTGCATTAAATTTATTACAGTAACAAAATCAGAGTGGGATAGAGAAGTAAATAAACCCTTAGAACACCTCTCCCAGCTCTAGCTCCTGTCCAGTGGCATGTGGAGGCACAGAATGGAGTTTACGGTCAGTTCACCATTTGAGGCTTCTCCCACTGTGGGGTCCCTCCCACAGGAGACAGTTCTCCATGAACTTCTCCAGTGTGAGTCCATCTCATGAGCAACAGCTCCCTGTGAACTGCTGCAGTGTGAGTCCATCCCACGGGCAGCATTCCCCTCAAACTGCTGCAGTGTGGGTCACTCTTCCATGGGGTGCAGTCCTTGGAGGACAGGCTGCTCCAACATGAGAGCAGGGCCCCTCCATCCACAGATCTCCCATGGGGTGTAACAGCCTCCTCCCAAGCACCCACCTGCTCCAGCCTTGGGCTCCTCTTCCACAGGCTGTGAGTGGATCTCTGCATCACCATGGACCTCCATGGGAACAGCCAGTTTCGCCATGGTCATCACCATGGCCTGCAGAGGAATCTCCTGTACCTGGAGCACCTCCTGCTCCTCCTTCTCTACTGATCTTGATATATGCTCACATATTCTCACTCTTCTCTGACTGGAATTAAAACTGTGCAGCCTTTGTTATGATTTCTTCTTAAATATGTTATCACGGAGGCATTACCACCATCTCTTAAGTGACCCAGCCTTGGCCAGTGTCAGGTCCACCTTCAGAGCCATCAGGGATTGGCTCTGCTGTAATGGAAGCTTCTGGCAGCTTCTCACAGAAGCCACCCCTGTAGCTCCCCAGTTCCAAAAACCAGGCTGTGCAAACCCAATAGAGTTTGACTGCTGTCACTGTAGAGAGCCTTAGATTGGGGTGGAACATTTTCTCATGCAGCTTCTACCTGTTGCCCATGTTTTTCTGCATGGCCCCTTGTGAAGAGGAAAGTTTCTGTCCTAATTGTACCCACTCTTTAAATACTCAAATGCAAGTATAAAATGGTTGGTACTGTTAATGTTTTTGCCTCTGTTGGAGACTTTTCACCCAAGTATCTTTTATTTAAAAAATAAATCTCCTATCAAAAAGAATATGATGATTAAGACATTTTCCCACTGCTTCCAAATTTAAGATTTTGTAAGATCAGCATGCTGAAAGGTAAGCTTCACAGTTTGTTGAGCAGTCCAGCTGCAGTTACTGGAAACAATAGTACAGATACATCAGATTTGTATTGTCAACCTATAAGCCCAGTGTCTTATTACCAGCTGTATCATCCAGTACTGACCATGATTTAAATGCACAGAGGAACTGGAGGCAGTGAAGTGTCAGTGGAGCACTGATAACCATGTGAGGAGTATCAAAAAAAACCAAAAAAGAGGATTGTGCCATTTTTTCCATGCCTCATATTCTCTAATATGAAAACATTTTTTGCTCTCTGTTTGCTCAGAATAACACTGAAAGCACTGCTGGGACTGTACCACCATTCTTGTTGCAGATAACTCACTTGAAATGTGCGTGGATTGATTAAACTGCTGAAGTGCCCTGAGCTCTGGCTCCCAGCTGTGCTGGTTCTGATTGCTGCTCGCGATGTGTGCTGGGAACTTTGCTTGTGGAGAACTGGCAGGCATTTGGTACAACCTTGCTCAATACTAATTGTGTAATAAAACTGGTAATAGAGAAAAATGGACTTAATACTCTTAGGTATAAAAGGCCCCCTAAAAAAAAAAAGGAAAAACCTGGCATTACTGCATAATTCAGGGTGCAGATGTTCTATTTTCATATACTTCCTGATAAATGCTAGCTGTATAACTAATAGCACAAACTAGATGGTTTACTGAATCCTGTTGTCACAGCTGAATTTTTCCTCAGTTTTGCCTATCAAGGCTAATTTTTTCTAAGATCTTGAAAGATATTTTTAATTTTTTTTTATTTTTACTGGACTGATCTTACTTGCCTTCTTGTTTCAGAAGAATACTGAAGGCAACATTACAGCAGTTTTTGAAGGAGGAACATTAGTTATTTTTAATATTAATAATTACTATTAAATTGGAAATTAAAGAAGAAATCCCATTATAGATCATCATATTTTATTATTGAGGTACAGACTATGTTGCTGGTATTTAAGATGGGCAGGTGACTGTCAGTGATTCCAGATCATCACATTGTGAGACTTATGAGGTTAAAAGACTGTAGTAAAGCCATTGAGTTAGTTGTTGGAGTTAGTAAATGTGATCTGATATTGACTGAGCTCTTAATCTTCAATGTAATGGATACTTAGCATTAAACAACTATGTATTATTTATTAAAATCTTTCATCCAGAAAACTAGATCATTCTCTGTGCTGTTGGGAGAAGAATGACCGTGAGTATAATCCATGAGCTAGGTACTGGTAGATGCAGAGTCAAGGAATAAATATTTGTAAGTATACAAAGAATTGGGTTCACTGACTTGGCTTTCAGCGTTAGTTCACAGTAAATGATTAAAAGTATGTACTTGTTGTGTAAGCAGTGATTATGACACTAAAAATTTGTGTGATATGTGAATGAAGAAAACCAAGAGTAGTCCTTTATTTTATGGTTTGTTTTTTTTTTGTTGTTGTTAGTAGATGTGGTTTGATTCCAGTTAAGGATTTTCTTGCTTCTTTTTTTTCCTGGTACAGACATATTTCAGATTTTACCCTGCAAATAGAGCATTTTTTTTGCAAACTAAATAGACTTCTTTGTTTTAGAAAATCTAGCCATTGGCTAGAATCACTGTTTTGAAATGTGAAAGATTTTTATCACCAACACTGGACTGGATTTTTCATTTAAATAAGTTTCTCATTGTTATTACTGAATGAACAGTTAACTTACAATCTAAAATCTGGTAACTATTCTATCACTTTATTTTTACTTCTAAGTGCATTTAACATTGAAGTTAAAGTAGTTAAAATTAGTGTTGCACTCAAGAATTGTTTGGGCAACCCTCTTGCTAGGAAATGGCTGACAGTAAAAGTTCTAATTTCTTCATTAGCTTTTAAGGGAATTAGATTTCAAATAAAGTTAGCAATGAGACTGAAGCCCCAGATTTTTCCTATAATGTTCATGTATGACTCAAAATTGTTGTACCTAAAAATGGGTTCGAGACTAGCAGGAGTTCAATGAAATTACTTGCAGTTTCCTGATTAGTAGATGAACTTTTTGGAGATCAGCATTTAGTACTGTCTCTTGTAGGCCTAAAACTGCAGAATGAAAGACGGCTCTTATTTCACTAAAGCTTTGCTGTCGTACCTTTCAACTTTCGAGCCTGCCAGTGTGTGTGATAGAAGGCATCAAAATGTGTGAAAAATGACCCAAATGCAGAACTGTTATTTGCAGTTATCAATACAAACTGTTATTGTGCCATAATTGACAGATGGTTTTGCACTCTAATATCTGTTTTTAAGGATATTTTTACACTGATTTAGACAGAGTTGTGTTGTGGGTTGTGGGGGTTTTGTGTGTTTTTGTGTGTTGGGGTTTTTTTTTGGTTTGCTTTTTTTTCTTTTTCTGCAGGAGGAGGGTTTGGTTTTTTTTTGTTTATTTTATTTTTTTCCCCCTAATGCAGCAGACAGAAACCCCAGGGGTTAATGGTGCTCAGCAAGAAGTAATTACACTGTAAAAACCCTGGTGGCATATAGTAAGAAATTGGTATTTGTTATTTTAGATGGGGAGCATTATGGCCAAAACACGCTCTGAACCCCCCCTGAAAGTGCTGGTGAATAGCTCTTGGATGTTCTAGTGTGAAATATATATTTTTCTTTCTGTAAAACTCTAAGATACGAAGTTTTCTTTGCTGCAGGGAGAAAAAATACTTGGGAATTTATAAAGCTGGATAAAATGAAAACTGATTTGTTTCTAGATCCTTGGCAAGTACATTTTGCTAAAGAAGTGACAAAGTCTTCTGTTAAAGTGACTTCACCCAGTTCTTTCCTCATGTCCAGTCATTTACTTGGAGTGAACAAATGGTAATTGTAGCTCTACTTGAACACTGGCATTAAAGTTAATGTGTTCTTAGAAAGTTCTTATTTTCATACAGGTCGAATCTTGTTTTCCTTCGGTGTACAATTTCAAAACTAGCGGAAGGACCAAACATAGATTTCTCCAATTAGGTATAATTTCCACTTGAATTTTCTCAGAACATTAAACTGTATCTTTTAAAACAAAATTAAATTTTTCTGGATTGAAAATCAACAGTTTACAGTTGCTTGCTTGAGAATAGCAGTTGCCAGATGTTTGCAATATAGAAAACAACTGCAGTTAATAGGAAGGTGGATGTTAGGGTTTGCTTTTATGAATATTGTTGTGTTTCAGTGGAGGGTGTTGTTTTTTATGGAACTGTATAAAATGCACATGGTTTGCAATTATGTTCTATTACAGAGTTCTGTAACTTCGATTGTGCTCCTTGAGTAGTCGAATAGATGATCTTTCTGGCTCGTGTCTTAACTGCTGATGGGTAAGAAGATAATGTAAGCAGTACAGCAATGTTTCTGCAACATCATAAATTCTTCTTACAGGAGAATTCTGATGTTATTAACACCAGTAAAGGATCTATGGAAATTTTAAGTGACAGATTTGAAACAACTTCAGCCTTGCCATGAGCAAGGTTTTCTTCTAATGATTACTTCTGCAAAGTGGAAATGCAGACAGCTGTGTTGGCTGTGGAAGCTATGGTGGTCCTGTGGTTCTTGGGTGAAATGGTGATGGAATTAAAGAACCTACTGATAGTATGAGGACCTACCTGCATCTGGAGCTTGGTGTTGCCGCCTGAAATGGGGTTTTTTTGGTGGAGAACAGAAGAAAATTGAGCTCAAGAGACATTTAAGTGAGGTAAAATGATAGGGTCCAGGACAGGGAGGCAACTGTTTGAAATCTCAGAGGAGAAGTGGAAGCAGAAAGGAAGAGAGTCATGTAAGATGAGAATAAGATAGTAAGGAATGTTAAGCTAGTGTAAGACTGCAGGAAGTACAAACAAATGAAGAGCTCTGACATGTTTTATTTTTGTCTGAGAAAGAAGCCATGTTAGGTATTGTGGAAAAGAAAAAACAAAGCCCACAAAGAAATCCCAGAAGCAGAGGGAGGTAAGAGGCATGAAGGCAGACCATTTTGGAATACTGGCTTGTCACCATTTCTTCATACTGCACTTGCTTGCAACTCTTTTTCCCTCATGTGCCTGCCTTGTATAAATGCTGGTCCTAAGTTGTTTATATGCAAGTCTCTTGTCAGGCCATTCTGTGTGCCAGTAGAGCCATATTCCAGTATTGGAGATAACTGCATGGAATGTCTTCGTAGCAGCCACCTTTAAGCCCTATTTGAAATTGTTAGATACATTTCCTGAAATTAAGTAGAACATTGTCACCCAATATATTTAATGTTTTTTCATGCACATGTGCATATATATATGTTTTTTCACTTTGTGTTTTTATTGCCTTTAACCCATTGAAGATCTAATGCTTGGAGCTGTCACAGGAGGTTGCTTTGTCTCTTGTCGGTTGCTATAAATATTTCTGTCATAATCTTAACAACAATCTATAATGATACAATTTGCCAGTTTTCAAAAGTATTCTCAGAGCTACATTTATAGGCTAACAATGAGTTTGGTATTAAAAGAATAAAGAATGAGCCCCCAAAATAGCTTGTTTGTGATCTAGTATCACTTCCTACTCTTGCAGGCGTAGATTTTTTTATACTGTGGGTTGGGTTTTTTTTTCCCTTCTCTGTTTTATATACCTTCTGGGGAACTACTGGAACCTTTGTACAGGGATTAAAAAAGTGATAAAAGCAGTGTCAAATATGTTGCTGCTTTATGTAAACCAGAGTTTTAATATGTTAAACAGTAACACCTAGCCTTTAGGCATGAATGTTCAGCTGCTGAGAGCTTCAGCATTAAGTACTAATGTGGGCATTCATACCCGCTGCCCCTTGCTGTAGTAATTCCTTGTAACTTATTTACTTTATCAAAGACACCAACTCTAATCTGACAGCATTTGCAATCTGCCGAAGTGTAAAACTGTCACAAGATGCATTTACATATATAGCAGAATCTGCATAGCTGTACAGGAGGTGAAAATAAGTCGATATAAACCTGTGTCAGTGAAGATGGGATTTTGTGTACAAAATCTGGCAAAACAGTTTATCAGATTTTGAGCTGTCCTTGGTGCCAGATGAGGAACAGAAAATTTTATGAGGAAACAAATGACAAAATTTTTTATCAGTTTATTACAGGACAAAGTACAAACGGTAAACTAGCCACTGAAGTATTGAAAAGCTCACAGTACATGGATATTAATCACTGCCTAGAACACGTTGCTAGACTATATTCTCTTTCAGAGGGTACGGTGCTTTCCTTCAAAGCTTTGACTTTTATTTTAGGGTTATACCTTTAGAATTATTGAAATGTTCAAAGAAGTTAAAATTAAAGCAAGTGAGAAATCCCAAACAGTTTCATGAATCATGAGGATCAGACTAATTGTGTTGATTCTTGTTATGCTTATTTTTTTCTTTTGTCTGTGCTTTTTGGTGTTTTTTCTTTTTTTTTTTCTCTCTTTTTGGATATCTTCTCTAAAGATGTAATTTGGATTTCTGTCACATGCACAGATAAATGAGTGTATTAAAAACACATGTACTTCAAAATAAAGGTCAGTACTATAAGCTGTTTGTGCTTACTTATATATAAGTTTCTTTTGTAAAAATAATATATTGGGAGAAGAAAGTTGAAGACATCTGAAGTGTTGTGCCCTTTTTTTGCAATAGAGGAGTTAAAGTAAGGGCAACTTCCATGACGTTCCAAATCACAGGCATTTCATTACCTTTCTAGTTGTTTGTTATTGCTCTACATGGATCAGGAAAGGTTGAAGAGCCATGATCTGGGTTTTACTGCTCCTTCTCTACTTACATTTGGGAAGCTGCTACTCTTTAATAATAGTTTTTATCCTGAAATATTCCAGTGATACTCACGATATGGGATGGTGCCATGAAGGTAAATGAAATTTAAACTTCTGGAAACTAAGAAGTGAAACATTATTTTGTGTATGTGAATATACACACACACACACACACATACATACATATATATATATGGTCAGTGCTGTCATTGGAATGTAGTGTAGGACCTTGGGCAGAGGAGCTGCTGGATCAAGGCACACGGCGGCAATGCCAGCAGGGAGGCAGATGCAGGCATTGCTCAACATGTGATAGAAACTGTGTAGAGGAACGCTGTTCTGGTAAACTGTTTTATTACATCTGTAAGCTCTGTGTAAATGTTAATAAGTTGTTAATGGACTAGTAAGAATGAAAATGTTGGGGAAGATAAAAGTAGCCTGAAGCTGCAGTTTGGACAATGCGAGGTGTGGCACAGGTTGCCTGTCACTAATGTAAAATTGTTAAAATTGTGCAATAAAATGCTTCAGATATTAAAATACAAGGCATGTCTGTGAATCCTGTGTCTGGTAGTATTAGCAAGTATAAAATGAATGTTGCGCTGTGGGACTATAAATACACATCTATTGTGCTAAATTATTTTGGATGGTGGAATAACGTGGAATTGCATAGCATCACATAGCTTTTTAAATGCAAACTTGTGAAAATTGTAACTGATAGAATCATCATTAGTTTCTAAAATTACTCCTTCTATTAAAAGATATTGAATTCACTGACTTTTTTTAGGTCAAAATGTAGCTGGTTTTGCTAGATAAAATTGTGAGTTATTGCAGAAAGTAGAGTGTCAGGAAACAAACTTTGGAAAACAGGAGATGAGGCATTAACCACCATGCTGACATAGGAAGGTCAAGCCCTTAATTTGCCCACAGTTAGCTTTACTTAGAAGGTGGAAATAAATGTGCTTTACATTGTAATGAGAATTTATGTAGATTTGTTCCAGACTCACTAATTAAGTACCACTTGAAATTAATGATTGTTTTATGCTGAAAGCATATTTATATTTTTTTCTTTTTGTTGTGGCAAGGCATAGTCCAACATGAATATTTATTAAAACTTTTCAAGTTACTTAACATTTTACACTGTGCTTCTTTATTAGTGCTTCTTTTAGCAGTTTGTTTTTCCTCTATCAGTTTTAAAGCAGGAATGCAAGATGAGATTTTTGTTACGATACTAAAATTGGGCAAAAATTTTATTCCTTGTTCCCCCTGAAAAAACAATGTGGAGTTATTTGCTTGGTTTTTTTGTTTGCTTTGTTTTAATGTTTATAGATTACATTCATAATTTTTTAGTAGATGTCCGACCATGTGCCTTGAAAGCATCTGGAGTTTTTTGTTATGTTGCTAGATAACACATCATGTATTCACACCTTCAGGTTAGTAGTATTGAACCTTTCAGTTTGTGATACTTTCCATTACAAGATACATTTAATGACATATGCATTGCTCGTGGGGATTTTGAATGTATGTTCTTCAGGTGTACCCTGTCTTTGCATAAAAACACTCAGAAATTGCTTCTAATCCTTCAATAACAGATATCTAACAAGTGGGATGATTGATGATGAAATATTAGTGTTCAATGGCCACCTTTAATTTAATAAAACTGAAAATTTAGGTAAGTTCTAGATTTGGAAGTATAAGATACTAATATAGTATAGTTTTTTTCAAGACTGCTACAGAGAAAAGAGATATTTTGATCTCTGTTCACTACTTTGGAATAAAGATCTTTCTGATACTTTTAGGCACTTGATTTTGTGAGAATACTCACAAAAGTAGGTTAAAATTTGTAAGCAAGGAACACAGAGAAAAAGCTTACATGAGAAGTAGTCACTATGTGCATAATTTGTCTTGGACTGTGCTTTTAAAAACAAAAAAATTATACTTCATTATTTGTCAGACCATTGAGAAGAGACTGTGGTAGGAAAGGAAATAAGAATTTTTCCTTTCCTCATCGAGAGTATTTACATTGTGTTGTCTATGTATTCAGCTTTAAAATCTTGTGCTTTGACAGTCCATGTCTTCTGTGGGCTAGTAGAACTGACTTTATTCTTTCAAGCTGTTTAATACTGTTGTGAGACTTAGAATCTGTTTTACAGGTGAGGTGTGTAATCTATATTGTTGACACAAAAAAGGAGTAATAAATGCTTTCCCCCGCTACCAATACAAATGGAAATGTTGCGGTGGAATGATGACTTACAGTGAAATGTGGTATTATGCAATTATGTCTTTGTCTTGTCTTAGCAAAATGAATTTAAAAAGATGCTAGATTCTTATTTTAAAATTCTGCTGCTGGTTTTGGACCGGGGGTCCAACAGGTAATTCAATTTGTTTGTCCATTCCATCATGCTTGGAGCAGGTTGTTGAGCTCCAAAGGTCTCTTCCAACCTGAATGATTCTGTGTTGGGGTGTTCCGTGAATCAGGCCATTGTCCTGCCTCAGTGACTGTTGTAATTAATTCCGATAGGAAGGCAACTGGAGAAGAGTTCTATAGGTGGAGCTTCTCCTCTCCGTGAAGCAACAGCAAGACCCTGCCTACAATAGATGCACCATGGATAGTGTAGCCTTCTAAAGGCGTCCTGGCAAACATCACACCTTAGTGTTCTGTTTGTGTATCTCAGTGATGCTGTTAAAAGATGCCTCTGATAAGTGCAAGCAGCATAAGTCCCTGTGGAGACTTAGATATATTGTAGAAGGTTATGGAGT
Source organism: Petroica traversi (assembly GCA_025920805.1). NCBI lineage: Eukaryota > Metazoa > Chordata > Aves > Passeriformes > Petroicidae > Petroica > Petroica traversi. The sequence continues at coordinate 24,478,387 of JAHLSL010000007.1, forward strand.
TGAGGGTATGGACATTATAAGCTTGGACCGTGAGCTCTTGTACGGCTATAGATTTGAAAGACTTTCTTTGGTGTAATAACATGAAAAACTGGTGATCTGACTCTCTAAGATTTTATCGTTGTGTGGAAAGCATAACTTCAGTGAGTCTTTATGTGGCCACTTGGATTGGTGGGTGGGACAGGTGAGAAAGGACTGCACTACCAAGATGTATTACTGATGCTGTGTTCTCTCAGGCAGCTGCTGGATGGGCCATCAACAAGATGTTCTTCCCAGATAACACAAGTGCTTTCCCATGAACTTCACCATTCTCCTTCCCCCAGTCTTTGATATGGTGTGAGAGTGCTGGTCCATTTTGGTTACAAAGATGTGGCAAGCAAGAGACATCAGGAAGTGCCATCAGTGTGGTGTTTTCATACAGCTGGGACAGAATAACCAGGGTTGCTGCTTTCCTCCAGTATACTGTGGCTAAAGAACCTTTACCTTTTCTCAAGCTTAAGCTGCATACCTGCATACCTGTCTCCTAGGCAGGACTCTGCTAATGTTCCATCCTTCTGCTCTTAAGGAAGCCTGTTTGAATCTTCTGTCTTGGACTTCTTGACATTTGTATTTCTATTCAATGTAAATTTTTATGGTGTTGTGTGAAGTAAGACGTAAGTGTTGGCATACCAGAAAGATGCAAGTGTCTCGGGAAGGTTGGACTGTGCATTGTGTTCTGGTTTTTTGTGGTTACCAAGGGGAAATACTAGTCCTGTGCTAATGGGATCTCTTTCATCCCTCTCTTCATGATTACAACTACTAAGCCTAAATTTATCTTAATTTTGTGTGTACAAGCATGCATTCAGATGTAAATACATACATATGTGTATATATATAAAACAATGTTTAAAGCTTTGTCATCCACAAGGAGTGGCTGAGAAGAGTGATATTAAAACTTACCGTGTATATTCCACTGGGAATGTTTGCTCTTGGAAAGTCTGTTGGGTAAAATCATGTACTCAATCAGCTAAAGTTCTTGTTAGATTATTTTTACTTTTTCTGTAACTCTTTGTATCTGGTGGTACTTAAATTATTGGACTTGGTGTCAGTGAACTCTGCTCTGCAATGGCACACATCCACTGATGGTGTTAGCTGCTTGATGGATGTTCACTTGTTGCTGTGGTAACGCTGTTCTGAGGAGCAGGAGAAAGAACAGGGAGAACTTTGTACAACCATGGTTTCTGGTTTCCTTGTGATGCTGACCATGTACTAATGCCAGTACAAAATGAATATTCCTTAAACCACCATGGATGTTCTAGAGATCATATTCATTTAAAAGAGAAATGGGAGATTTGACTTCCTAGAAATTCAAACTTGATTTTGGTTTTAGTTTCTTAGACTGAAATGTAACATTGTTTACTTCAAGGCTGAAGTTCCCATGGGGAGGAATTTCTGGGTAGGTATCAGGTAGCTTTAGCAGGCAAAGAAATACACTGTTTATTCAGAGGGCAATCAAAAGTTATGTGATGCTACTGCGGCCTCTTTAGCTTGAGGTGCTTAAAACCCAAAGTATTAATTGAATTTCCATAAAGAAGTGTAAACCCCTCAAAGTTTGATACCCCTTATTGTTTCTCAAGCTGTGACAAAATGCTGCTTGTTGTTTGTGTGCATTGGTATTGCTAAGCATGTCTGCATTCACTGTGGTGTAAACACAGGATGTGCTCGTGCTACTGTAGCCTCTTTCTTTAAGTTCGGTTTGACTGTTTTCATAGATATGACTAAGATGGTGTTTATGCAGGAAACTGCCTTTTAAAAAAGAAACAGATCATTTTTGAACAGTGTGTACACTTTTCATGTATAAGGTTAAGACCCGTTTTTGCAGATACATGTGACTGAATGCAGTGATGCAGCTCTGTCAATGCTCAGTCCCAATGAAATTGCTTCATATTACTTTACTTTGAGTCTCTTTAGATTACAGTTCATAAGCATGTGGGGGAGTTGTCAGTAGACTTGATGGAAATGAAAGATATGAGGTTAGGAAAATAATTAGGAATAAATTATTTTAAAATACTAAATAAATGTGTGTTATAAAATTTCACATTATTAGAATTATAATAAAATTAAAGGAAACTTTACAATAATGAAAATTGTATAGGCAGATTTTATCATTCTCATTAAAGAAAGCAGAAAGCATTAGTCAGAGTTTTGTTATAATTGCCCAATAGTATGGGAAATTGCAATATCCAGACCATTGAAAAAGCCGTTCTGTCACACTAGAAGAGAATAAGACTTAAAGCACGAAGTAATGACAATTAGAATGATATTTGAAATACCACAGAAAAAATGGATGTCAGTGGTAGCAATGGAGCCTTGTTGGAAATCAGTATATAAACCTGGTGAAGATAGCACCTCTCTTGAAATGGGTGAAGGCTTTCCAAAGTATGAGGGAAGATTTATGTTGTTTCATTATAAAATTTTTAAAAAGGGACAGAAAACTATGATCTTTGACTTCTGTGGTAGGAAGTGGTGGTATTTTTGTGTGTGCATTAACTGATATATTTGGAAACATCATGCCAGCCCTTCATTAGGGCTAATACAACTAAGTAGAACTGAGAACATTTGCTCTGAATTTTTCTTAGTTATGTTAATCCAGTTTTCAGTGAAAAGAAGCTTGGAACCTGTGGACAAAGAGAAGTATTAGTAAAGGGAGTGGCAGTAAGTTTGTCAGCCCGTGTAAAAATAGGGAGCAAGAAAAGTAGTTATTGCTTGTACAACACTGAGAAGTCCTACATCATCACAACTGCAGCCCTAATTTATTTTTCTTCCCTTCTTTCGACCAGTAGCTCATTTGCCAGCACTGATAAGTCAGTCCAGTTTGGGATTCCAGTTTACCTGTGAGATGACAAAAACATATAATCTGTGTACAAAAACCTACTTGAACATTATTATTAACAGAAGTTACCTGTTATAACAATACCTAAAGTAAACTTTCATTTTGTATATAGATAATGGAGCAACAAAGAGAATATAATAGACATATTTTATATATATTACTGTAGAGTAATGCAGATAGGTATACAGGAAAAAAGTTACAAAAGTTCTCAGGTCAATAGGAAAGAATTCCTGGGCTGATGAAAGTAGTATCAATAAGTTTGGGCTTATATTTCTGTTAATTGTTAAGAACTTTCTGGAGGAAAGCTGCATTATTTGAAATAGTTAACATACATTTTAAAGTATTTGCACATTAGCAGAAGTTAATGCTTTCTACATTATTTCTTTGTCGTAAGCCAGTATAAAACATGAAAATTTAGCTCTGGGAGATTTCAGTGGATTTCAGCTTTAATATTAGCATGGTTCAAAAGATTTTATATTGCTTCAGCAGCTTATTCTTTATGCCTACTTCTAAGAGGATAAAACTGATTAACAGATTAGTAATAATTTAGTATTTTGGTAAGATTAATAGCAATGTGGATGTGTTGAGGTTTTTGGGTTTTTTTTCCTTCTTAAACTTTAAATAGGATTCTAGGACTGGCAAAGATCTCCTGTTTTACTGTCTGCCATTGCAGACAGTCTTATCATTTAACTTGTGTCATAAAATTGTCAAACCTGACTTTCAAGGAGGTTTGGGTTTCTGCCTCTGGGGCTTTACTTGGAAAAACTATCCAAAAGATAAATTTCTTTGGAGGTATAGAATTCTTTTGAAGTATGCAGCCTGATTATCCTTCCTAGTTACCTGATAGTCACTTTTGTTGGCTGTATCTTGGGTTTTCTTGTTATTTTCCTTCTGTTCTAGATCCATATCTCTGGAAGATTCACTTACTTTCTTTTTCAAGTTCATTGAGGCAGATTAACCAAGCAAAACTTTGTCTCATCCCGTAAGATACATTACATATTTCCTTAATTATATTTATTTTATATTTTTTTCCAAATATTTTATTCAGTATTTTATTTATTTTTTTTTCTATCTATCTATTTATTTATTGGCAGTGGAATGCAGGGATTGTGCCTCATACCTATACTGAATTTTGCCAGTGCTTTTTACTAAAGCATGAACAAATCACTCTACTAAATATGATTCAGTTCCTGTTAAAGGAGAGATCAGCTGGCCATTGTTTAACAGTGTAACAGTATGTTTCTGCTGGGCATAAGGAAAAATGCTGATGACTAATTTGGTAAGGGATTGTGAGCACGAAAGTTGTTTCTGAAGGAGTTTCTGATGTGCTCAAAAGAGTGAAAGAGGTTACTCAACGTGACCCAACTCTTTTTTGAGTTGCCAGTCTAAATCCGAACTTCTGTTTGTCCTGATAAAGGGGGCAACAGTGTCTCTGCAATGTACTGGTAACACAGGTAGAGTAAATGAGATGACAGCAAGAGTGTAGTAAAGCTGAGCTTCCCACTGCATTTCACAAATTATACAAAGTGTAAAACTTAAAAAATGTTAATGGTAGAAATAAAAATTATATCAGAAAAGTGTATCAGAAGTCAGGATACAGGTGCTGAAAGTCTTTGAATTTAGTCCATAACTATGTCTGTCCTGGTTTCTAGCCTATAATTTTATTTCATTTTGTGCAGTCTCTAACACCGCTAGATTGTCTTGTACCTTTATGTCTCATTCGTTCCTAGGGTATTTGCTACACCTTGTAGCTGCTGGTAGCCATACAAGATACCACCGCCTAGTCAGGTCTGGTGTGCTGGCATTTTATTGGTTTATTAAAAAACAATCAAAGAGTATTTTTGTGTCTGTATTGCTGAAAGGATACTTTAGGTTATATAGTATGTAGCAATGTATAAAGGAAATCATTAGTATTTTAAAAAGAGTAATCATGGCATAAATGAAACCGCTAAATAAAAGAATCAACCTTAGAAGTCTTTGAATTTAAACTATCAGTGGCCTTTGATAGAATACAGCTTTGGATAGAAATGCCTTACAAAGAACCCCAGTTGGATGGCAGAATCTAAAATGTTTCTTTCTGCTCTTATTTAGGGGTAGGAGAGGGGTACTTGTTGAATATGAGATTAAGATCTTTCTTCATTGTAATTCTGAAATCAGTGTTCAAGGAGTTTTGTGCCTTGTTCTCCTTTTATCACACACATTCACTGGCGTTGACCAGACTTAATGTTCTTGTTACTTTAATTTATCCTCAATATTCCTTTTTTCCCCCCTTTTTCTTCTAATCATAGTTAGGGAGGTTAAACAATCAATTAGTGAAAATAATCTATGTAGCAAGTTTATTTTTTTTGTTGTTAGGAAAAATGCTCTTGGAGCTGACTGCCTACTCAAGCCACTGTAAAGAGATGTGTTGTATGCTCGTATGAAGACATAAACCCCTTTTTAGTAAAGAACAATTAATTATTAAAAGATCTATATTTTAAAATTTTCTCATTTAATGTCACTGATCATTTTGCTGTACACATTTTTATTTGTTTCAAAATCTCAAGGGAATACATTCATGTAAAATGGTGCTTGATTACATGGCAAGTTATTTAGCCATTGCGGTTGGCAGGCGTGGGACTCTGTGGTTTAGTGGCTTCTTATATCTTTGTGCAGGCACAGACTTCGGAGGAAGGAGAAGGGGGGTAAGGTACATTTGTTTCCTCATGATTATGTTTTTATTCAAAAAGAGTTGATAAGTTGTTTTTTTTTACTAATTTGCTTCTTGCTATATTGAAATTTTCTTCAAGATCCTGTTTCAGAGATGACTGCTGCATTTGAAACACAGGATTGGGTGTCTCTTTGAAATGCCGTTCTGTTTAGAAAGAACACCTACCATTTAAGTAAAATTATAGTGCTCTGAAAGCAAAAAAATAGTCTTTTGTCACTCCTGTATATTTATGCATATTTCATTTTAAACAAAAAGGAATTTTTCCAGCTTGGCAGAAGTAGTCATTGGCAAATTTTTAATTTTTTTTAAAATACCAGTGTGAAGGCTTCTTTTTCTGTTTCATAATTAATCCTAAGCATAGATAATTCCTTTTTTTTTTTTTTTTTTTTTTTTACTTCAGCTTTTTCATAAACACAACCAGTTCCATTCAGGATTGGATGATTCCATTGTTTTGGTTGTGTGGGCTTTTGGGTGAAATTAAATGCTTTTCTCTTGGATCCAGCTGTAGTTCAGGCAAAGGGAGGAGGAGGAGGCTGATGTGATGTGGGGAAGTTGGCATGGGCTCTTTAGTTGTTATACCCAGTAGGCAGACTAGCTATGAGTGATTTGCCCAGCTTTTTTTTCCATGAGACAACCACTGCAATGTGGTCTCTTTCCTCCACTTACATGGTTATAAAATCTTTAGAACAAAAAAAGAAACTGAACTGTATTCAGGGTAAGATTTAGCAAAATATAGACAAGTTTGCAAGTTGGAAACATTCTGAGTAATGGTGAGGAATGACAGATGCGTTTTTGCACCAAAAAACATTATTCATTTTGTCTTCTTCCCTTTACAATAAATAAAAATATACAGTTGCAAAGAATATTTCTAGAATGTTCCTAGACTATTCAAACCTTGCACATCTGTATTTTCTGCTGTATCACTGTAAGTCTTCTGTTATTACAGCTTTCTCTGTAATGTAACTTTTTCTGAGTGGTGTATTTTTTTGCATTTTGAGGGAGATTATCTGCACAGACTTCCGTAGGCTGCAAACAGAACTTCTTGCTGCAACCAGGTTTGTGTCTGTGGGCTGAGATGGCCTTCGGTCTCTAATCAGATCAGTCCAAAGAGGGACCAGTGGGCGGGAAGGGAGGGAATGGTCAGAAACCAAATTGCATGTGCACGTAATTTAAATACGCACCTGCCCGTGGTGCCACGTCTGTGCATGCAAAATCGTTTCTGGCCCTAGAAATTTGGTCTACGTTCAGATTTGGCTTTACATAACAATACAGGCAGGCATTTTATTTTTACTTCATCGAGCTTTCTTTTTGCTAGTTGTTCATTTTTGTTCATTTTACTGGGTTTTGAGTGTGAATAATAAAAAACCCTTTCTCCTCCATGTGTAGTTGTCAATTATAGAAATGATGATGCTGGTGAATCTTTTGGTGTGGAAAATGTGATTGAATATACATAGAACTTTTGCTTATATGCATCCATTTAATGGGCAGGTTTGATTCTTTTCACTTGACTTTTTTTAGCTTTCTTACTACATTTTAAGTTTTAGTGTGGTACAGGTTACAAATGCTCAGCACAGCAATAAGAAACGAATGTAAAAGAAATTAATCTAGTTTCTAAAGGTCAATTTTAACTTAGATACATAAGACAAATTACCAGATGCTTTTAAAAATCATGGCCTCACTTGTTGTATTACCCTGCTGAAAATTCCAGAAAGTCAAACTGATCTGTCAGTGCTTCATATGTAGTTTCATTTACCTTATTGGAGCATAATAATTAATGACCAATGTATACTTCTAATGGTACATTGCATAAAGGGAATCAAAGGTGACATAACCCATGAAGCATTCTTCAGTGACAGCTTTAGGGTTTTGAAATGTCATTTGTTGTTATTGAAGCCATACATGTTGGCAGTTCAGCTCAGCATGCTGGATCACTGCAGTCAGATCACTGCTTATTTGAAATGTTTATAGCTTTGTTCTCGCACAGTTGTGCACTTGCTGGTTTTAAAGGCAAAAAATAATTGAGGTGAAATTACCTGCTGATAATATGTAATTAGTTGAGTAAAAGTATTTGTTGGTGTGAGGAAAAAAGGGAAGCCATTTATGAAGAACAAATATTACCTCTACAGTACTGTGGTAAACATTGCAAGGACAACCCCCCTTGAATTTTCTCTAAGCAGGTACAGAGGATCTGATACAATAAAACAGATATGTTTGTCTTAATAACGCATCCATCCATTATTTCATGGTTTGCTTATGCATAGTAAGAGCACTGCTACTTACAGAGAATCAAAACACTTGAACATGTAATGGGAAAATACTTAGATTTATACGTCTAAATTATAATTAAAATGTTTTTATGATAACAGTGCTTCAGTGCTTGAGGATAAAGTATTGGAGCTGGTTGGCATGAAGGGTGTTGGGTAGCATGTGGCAGTAGGTGTTTGTGTGTGGAGCACCTTGAATGTTCAGTACTGGGCATGGGAAACACTTGTGGGTTTTTACACATAAAGAATGGTAGAGCAGAAGCACCCAGCTGCAGCTGGGCTGGCTTGGTTTGGACTCTGGCATACTGTCAGAATCTGTGGGCCAGGAATCTCCTTGTGAGGGGCACTGAGAATTTGTGGCTTGCTGCCACACAAGTAAAATGGATTTGGTCAGAACTAAATGGATTAACCACCACTATTTTTGAATAAAGAAATGGCGTTGCCTTTTTTTTTTTTTTTTTTAACTTGTCACTTTACTTGCTGCCCCTTCAGCAGGAGCGGGGGGAAAATGTGAAAGTTCAGGCAACAAAACTCAGAATGTTTTTTTTTATGTCTTGCCAGGAAAGACAAAACTTCTCAAACTATGAGAAGAAAACTCAGGCCGCTTAACTGAGTTCTAGATTTTAAAATGGTGATGAATAAGCCTAGCTGTGTTGGTTCCTCTATTTTTCTTTCATCAGAAGTTAGTCTCCTAATGTTTTTACTCACATTCGTAGGGTCACGAAGCTTACAGGACATACAGGTGTCTGCCCCCTTTCACAATGAATGTTATTGCCCATCTTCTTGCTTGTGATCTACTAAGAAGGACTAAGGTGGCCCATGAACACCTAATTTTGTATATTCCTTTTCAGTGTATGAGATCTTGATCACTCAGCTGCTGGCAATACAATCTCCTGCCCTCTGCAGACTTCTAGTTGCTAGGATCTTTGTATATTAAGTGTCTGTCTTTTCACCCTGGCTGGCTGAGTGCCAAATGGCTGAGACTTCAAGCAAATAAGATTATTTTACAATGCCTCATTTGTTTTTAGAACTTAGAAGGGTTTCTTTATATGTTAAATGAAAGTCTCAAAACTTTTCTTAGTTTGTGACAGCTGCTTTTTCCCTGTCAGGAACAGAATTTTGACTTTGCTTGTAGTGCTCTTCAAATACTCTGGTTAATGCCAAAGACTTCAATTTCTCTATACAAGGCAGAAAGCCATAATTTCCTTGTTGTAAGCAATATATTTTTAATACGGTTTTCTGTATGAAAATACCCTGTAACCTGGAAGCTTTAAGGAGCTGATTTACCTTTTTGTTCTCAGGGTAAATGTCTTCTCTGCGTCATTTATAAGTTAACTATTCTGATTTTAAGTAAGAAAAGGTAACCTTTATTTTGTGGCCTTGTTTAAACAATTGTTAGGAAGATTACTGTAAAAGAAGAATAAAGACATTTTCATAAAAAGTTCTAGCATCAATTGTGAAAAACAGTTCTGAAACAGAAAATTGTAACACTGCTCTATGAATGAAAAGTGCATTAAAAAGGTCATTTTTAAAGTAGAGTTCACAGGAAGGCAGGAGCCAACACTTGAAATTAAATATTCAGAGACATAATTAAGTCGATACCTTTTCACAAAAGCATTTACAATTTATTTTTTTTTGGCAGCAAGTGAACTTTCATCTCATCAAAAACAATACAGAGGAGCCTTCTTAAAGTCCAAAACCAGAGGGGCAGAGCCATGAGAAAAGTTCCAGTCCCTTGTTGTGCCTGAGAACAATACTGTCAAATACCTTCTCTATTTTAGGAGAAGAGGTGTAATTTAATGTAAGTGAAATTCTGTACTGGAAAAATTCAGTATTTAAGTAGGGCAATATGGAAGCAGATATTTGAACTACCAAACCCATGCAGGAGTTTAGAGTTGACAGTGTCTTCATTTCATGTGTTAGATACATGATTTCTAAGATGCACGTCCCAGACACATTAAACTCTAAGACAACTTTTGTCTTGATGTTTAAAAATATTCTTGAGGCAGATAGGTCTGACTGAAATTAAACTGTCAAATAATCTGTCAGTACTAGTTGGATGGGGGTGGACATGTATTCACCCACACTGAGATGTAAATGTGCCTTGTGAAATGTGGCAGCTATTTAGGAGCTCTACACAACCGTTCAGGATTAAAAATGGGGAAGTATTTATCCAGTTGAACTTACAATGGGAATTTTAGATAATCAGAAAGCAAAGTCACAGGAATGTGACTTAGAGAAAGGAACATTAAACTGTAGGAATGTACATTACATAGTTTTTTAACTTTGCATTTAAAGCTGGGGTCTTTTTCAGATCTTCCAGGAGAGTCGTAGGTATAGACTTCTGAAGACCCAAAAGGATTTCTTCCTATGTCAAATCAGAATCATCTCTGTCTGCACCCTTCTTTGTTTAACCTGTTCTGGGAACATCCAGTGATGGAGATATCACAAGTTCCCTCCAAAAGACATCGCTGGTGTTTGAACTATCCTTTTCTTTTTAATATTAAGCTTTAATTCACTTTATATACACACATTGCTGCCTATCTAGAGGCAGAAGTAAAGACTGTCGAAGTTTCCTTCCATCCATCTTTCTACCTAGTAATTGGTTGGGTCTTTAAATCTTGTCTTTTGTAGCATATTCTGCAAATTTTCTTTCTGCTGCTGTCCTTGGACTGTCTTTGAACACACAGAACTAGACTGCGTGTTACATTTGAGGTCTCATCAGTGCCAAAATGAGTGTCAGGATAATTTGAGATACCTGATATATTAAATACCTGTTATGATGTCCTGAGATTGAAAGAAAAAGATGTTCTGAGAAGAGTCCCAAGAAATCTGTTAGCCTTTTCCATATTAGCCTGACAGTAAGAATATGACATTATGGTAATTTTTAAATGCTTTTTTGTATAAGAAAGTAATAGGAGTTTTGTCTGAATTAACTGCTTATTAAATATAGTATCTTTATTAGAAACAAAAATCCTATAATGTGGGAATAGCAAAACCGTATTTGTTTTTCAGTGAGAACTTGTTTTAGATACTTAAATTAAGCAAGAAAAGAAGTTGGGCCAGCAAAATAATTGTTGTGTATTCTAATTCTACATAGCCTCAGCTGCTAGAAATTGGAACTTGCAGTTTCTTTGTCTGCTAGGCAGATGAATCAATAGGAAATCAGATTTCACTTTCTAGTACTGATGCTTATCAAAAATGATCAAATCCTGACCTGCCTTTAGAAATTAAACAGCTTAATCCCCTGCTGTCATGGTTGGGAGAGTATGTCCTTCAGTTCCTTAATTATTCTATTAGTCCTCCCTGAATCCTTTTGCCAATGACCTAGGTTTTTTTAATTTTAAGTGCTGGATATGAGAAGGCTTCTGGTTGTGGTTATCACTGCCAAAAGCAGAGTTAGTAAATCCATATGCTTTTGATATTCCCCAGTTGATGGCAAAAACTATTCACTAGTAATACATGATCATCTAATGTTCTACACTGGCTGAATTTAATTGCTGCTTTTCAGAATAGAGTCCCTTTTATATCGGAGCAGTTTGTATTCCATATTTCCACATGTCTGAAATAATTCTTGCAAAGTCTGAATTTTGAATTATAATTCTATCTGTGTGGGGAACATAGTGTAAAGCTCCTTTTGTGACCTGGCAATTTCTGTTTTATGCAGTTATTTCTTTGGAAGCAATAAAAAATGAAAATTAATCATCCTTAAGGTTTATGCATATATTGTGTTTCTTCATTTTGTATGTTTCTAGATTCACAGAAGGCTTAGACATATGTTGAATCTCTATGCCTCTGCTCTGTGTGTTGTGTGTTCCTGCAGTGAACACATCGAATTAAAGAAAGTACTGGATGTGAATGGTCCCATTACAGAGACAGAAACTTTGTTGTGATCTGCTTGTGATCCCTTTCTCCTTTCAGTGGTTTCCAGTTCTTTACTGACAGTGTCCTAGTGTCATGATTAGGAGTCCATTCAAAAAGTTGTGCATTCCACCTTTGAAACTTCAAGGTAGAAAGGCTTGGAACCCAAATGGCCTCTTCCACTCTAGAGAGTGATTCACTCTCTAGAAACCTATATATAGCTCTTGTATTATTACATAAAAGCTGCCATTTTTTGTCATGTTAAAAAAAGAAAAGAATCATGTTGTTTTCCTATCCCTAAACAGGTGTCTGGCAAGGGAAATCCTTTTGGGTGTTGTAGACAATGAAACCCAAACTTCCTATGACATGGCTTGCTCAGAGCTACAAAGCTATGCTATATTTGCATAAACCAGTAATTTACAGGCACTTTTGTTCTGGTGGTTTTTTTACTAGCTGTTCTGGACAGCTTCCTCTTAGTATTTTGGAACGGGGAATTAGTGCATATAACATGGCATTATGACTTAGTTATTCTAAGTTAGTCATCTGATGCCCAGTACAAACCTGGTTCTTGGTATATGTGCTCATGCTAAACTGGTGTCCAGCATGAGTGCCCACAGCCTTTTCTTCGGCTGGAATTTCTTCCTGATTATATTTCTTACAGAATTAGGAGCCCAGTAATCCTGTTACTTGGTGATGTCACTTTATTCTTAATTAAAAAGGATCCTAGTTATTAATAAATTGAAGTAAAACTGACAGCTGACTAAGGAGCAAACTAATTATTGGAACTAGAAATGGATCCAATATGATTGTTAAACGTTCACGTTTCTATCAAACTTAGTATGAGAGAGCCCTTTACAAAAGTTTTTCAAATGACTCTTAGTGATTTCCTAATACACTAAGGATATAGAATTAATGTTGTGAGTAGATGAAAGAGTAACTAATTTTCAGATCTCAATATTTTACTTAAAATGTGAGGGAATTCTGCTTTTTCAGGAGTAAACCACACACTTCGAAATAATTTATTTAAAATAGTATTCTTGATCAGAGATATGTTGTTTTCTGTTTCTGTGCAAAACAAAAACTAGTTTTAAGCAATTATGTAGACTGACATATATCTTGAAGGAAATGAAGTGATTTTGAAAGTAGAGCAGAGGTATAAGGAAGTAAGAATGATCTGTAAGTCTCTTACCTTTATTAGAGATCTAGAAAGATCTCTTACCTTAGAAGCTTTGACTGCATGTAAGCAGTTTGTGTGAAAAGATCAAAGACATTTCTTCTACATCTGTGTAGTCTGTTGAGTGAGATACGTGACTGGTGACTGAGTCTCCTGAATTGATGTAATGCATCAATGATGCCGAAACACATCTGGTGGTAGACTCTTACAGAAATGGCGGATTTGGGACTTTGTTTAGTTTTGTTTTGGTTGCTTATTAATAGTGTATGGAATTGACTCTTGTATTGGTTTACTTCCACCTTTCTTAAATTAAGAATCTGTTTTCCCAGACATAGTATATGGTATAGAACTAGTAAGACTACAGAAGAGCAAGGGGCTCTTTAGATGTTTTTATGTTAAAGGAGCTAGGAAAAAAAATCTTAATTTTGTTAGTGATTCATCATCCTTTTTCTGCCTGTTTGCTGAAGGGCAGGAAAGTTTCTGCTCCATTTCTCAACCTCCTTGGTGAGAAACGCAATCTGTTCGTGAAGTATCTACATAAATGGATGCCTGTCAACAATCTAGCACTTGTCACGTTCTTCTCCTAAACATTTCACAGGGAGCTCCATCATTCTGCGCTGCAGTGGACAGTGTTGAGCTGCACAGAGAACGTGTACAGGAACTGTGGGAGCCCTGCTGAGGTCCCCCTGCAGTCTTAGAGAAATGTGGCACTAATGGATAAGCGTAGATCTCAAACTCTCAGCACGAAGCCTGAACCAACAGAACAGGAACTGTTACCTCAGTTCTCCCTCAATGCTTCCGCCCGTAAACATTTTCAGGGAAATAATGCAGCATATGCAGCTGTGGTAGATGTGATAATATTTTTGCCACCAACAGGATGCAAAGACCAGTTTATGTTCTGACTCTCATTATTTTTGCTTTTCTAAATGTTTCTACTGAATTAACCTCTTAATCTGTGTGATAGAGCAGTCAGCTATACAAGTGTGCTTTGATTTGCGTGGCACATAAACTTTTAGAGTTCTTATGTGACAAAATTGAGTGTTTTCTCAATTTCTGAGTTATTGAACTTAATCTTTCTTTACAGCTTCGTGACACTGCATCATCTTCGTTGCATTGGAAGAATATTCACAAAATGCTGAGGAAATAGTAGTAAAAAAGATTAGTCTTAGAGAAGATGCATTATATTAGAGAGACAAAGGCTATTTTAAATTAAGGTAGTCTTTGTATGGAATTAATGAAAATCATCTTCCAACACATAATCAACATATTTTTGGTAACCCATTGCATGTGGTAATTCAGAATAAAGTACTTCCACAGAAGTTTCAATGAAAAAAAAATCCAACATTTTTAATGGAAATGGGGATAGTTGTACTGGTGTCTTGTGAGTTACACTAATTATGCTAAAATTGTCTTCGTTTGAGAGAAAAGTGTTATTATTTTACATTTTTCATGTTTAATTGCTGTGGTGGATTGACCCCAGCCAGCAGCCACTTGCCAGACTCAATTCAGGAATCGTGAGAGAAGACTCAGGGCTGCTTGTCCTGAACTGGGAGTTCTTAAAGTTTGCGTGGAAGTAGCATGAATGATGTGTGTCAGTATTTTTGGCAGCAAGCGATTTGAGTGACAGAAAGCAAACCAACATACAGTGGCAGGAAGCATAGGTAGCAAGAGAACCTGTTTGAAGAAATACAAAGGAAACAACTGCTACCCTGCATGGCCACGAGAAATGGCCATCTGTATTAAAAAAGGTTGAATATGTTGTTCAGAGTTCAGACTCTCCAAAATAGCCATATTTCTATGTTTCACCATTCCCATGTTTTGTTCTTTTTCATGGATAGTTCTGTGAGGAGCTCAGCTGTATTTTCAGCTCTGTGGATCTTCATTGTTCCTCAGCCACTCCGAGTGCGTGTCTATGGGCAGCATACTCTGTTCCTGATCTAAGAGAGATGAAGAAATCTGATTTCTTCAGCAAATCACTGCTGCAAACAGAAATAGCAAAATATTTGTATGTAGGTATTTGTTATCTAAAAGATTGTTTAGATCATAAAGCAGTCAATAACAGGTTTTCTGCTTTCTGATGGCCCATTTGGAAACTGCTTACTGAATGCTATTCCATAGGCAACAAGTCTTTTATAGAACACGTATGTACATCAAGCATTGTAGCAAAAATGTAAAAGGAATAATGAATACTGTAAATAAGGAATGATGCTGCCTACAGTAAAGCATTAAGAAGCATAACTGATGTTAGGAATGTACCAAATGGTGATTGATAGTTCTGAGGCTATATCTAAATATATAATTATAAATAAACTGAACTGAGAATACAGGCTCAAGCATAAGCCCAAAGTCACAGTGTGAACTGTGCTACATCACATTCTTTCAGATGATGCCCAAACAGTTTGGGTCCTAGCATGTGTAAGAGACTGTTTAAAAGGAGGAGTGGCAATGTCATCTCTCTGCTTCTGGGAGAGAGGTCATCTGTGTGCCAGTGAGCCATTTCAGTGCCACTTAGCTGGGGATCCATAGAATGGTTCCTGGCTGGATAGTTGGTATATTCTTAGTCACTTGTCTGTTTCATTTAGCAGTTAGATTGGAAACAAACTTTCTAATACTTTTTTTAGGAATGCAAAGGCAAAAAGGGAGCAAAGAGCTATATTGCTGTTCCTATTCACCACTTTAACCCTGGAAAATCTGGCTCTTGGCTGCTATCCTCAAGGGTCATGAGACAGTCAGGGTCTTTCCTGTGTCTCTCTTCTAAGTGTATTTTCCTTGCTCTGGTAATCTCTTCCTCATCTTTCAAGATTTCTTCAATTGCCCCTTTGCCTTTCCAAAACAAAATATTTGTTCATCTATCATTTGGCTGTTTTTCTGAGCCTGTCTTGGGTAGTACTGCAATACAGGCTGTATCAAGTAGATTGGTGCTACTCCTTATATTTTTCTCACCCTTTTCCTTCCTGGATAACTGAAGACTGATTGCCTGGGCAAAATAAAAGATAAGGAAAGGAAGGAAAGGAAATAGCTTATTGCCTATCCTTGCTGTTTGTCTGCCTGGCAAGTGCAAATGCAGTGACTGGAAAGGTCTAGGGTGAAGCACCATTTCTGAAATGTCTTAGGCACAGAGTGTGACACCCTGGATGGAGGTGGAGAGGCCACTGCTGCTGGAACAAGCTCCACCTCCTGTTTGTACTCAGATGTTGCTACATATATTCTGAATAGCCATAAAAATGTAAACTTCTGTTTAAACTCCAGCGTTTGAGTTATTTTGTAGTTACTGTAGTGGTGCATATGTGATGTTTCTTACAACAAAACCATGAAGTCTTGTGGTATTTTCTTTATGCATAAGACTAATATTTTCAAGATGGGTTTGTGATGAAACACTGGCTTTTCTGTATTATGATTTTGCTGTGCTCTGACCCCTGTGGAGAAAGGAAATTCTGACTTCTAAAAATAAAATTCACTGTTATTTTAAGAATAAAAAAGAAAAAATGTTTCACTTTGGTTAATGTGATTATTTCAAAAGTTTTGTACGTTTATATCTTTAGACTAAAACAGTGGTATTGATATGTTTATTTACTTATTTATTTATGCATGTAAGGGTTATGTCAACAGTCTTGTTTAGGTTAGGTCAAGGTTACTTGTGTTTTAGCAAGTTAACAGACATTCAGTGTGACTCAGCTTCTCCGCATGCTGTGAAGACATTGTTTGGCCCATAGTCCTTTTATGTGCTGGATCAATATCTTTGTGCTGTAAGAGACTTCCAGTTTTTATCAAAGTTCTTGTTGCAGGTGCTGTTAAGCTTATCACTAAGGGCTTCTAAAAACATAACTATCTAGAAGAAAAAAGCAGTCATCATTATAAAAACACAATGAAATTTAATTTTAAGGAAAAGTTCAAAGATGACTGAAAAATTATAAAAACCGGGTCTCATGGCTTTCCAGTGACCAGGTCACTGGGTCTCTCTGTTCTTGGGGAGTTCCTGAGATTTTGCAATTTTGTATCTAATGGTTATTTACTGTTATGTTTTGCCTGTTGTGTTTTCACTTGTTAGTAAATTTATTTTTTCACTTCTGTCTGCTCATATTTTGTTTCTCCTTATTGCTGTAAAGGGATTGGCTAAAACGAACAGGAAGAACTCATTTTAGAGTGTTTCCCTTTACATTTTCTTAAACCAAGACAGGAGGGTATCTAATAAATAACATAAAGACTGGGGATAGACTTGAGTTGATTCAGAATTTTTGTGAAATATTAAATATGGAACCTAGAATTGTGAGTAAGTAATCATGTTAAAAATGTGGTATTTTTATTTCTGAAAAGGGAGAGGCAGGACACATTTGAAATAGACAGCTAAACTGTGGTAGTTAAGCAAGTTATTATGCAATAAATGTCATTTATCCTGTTTCACTTGTAAACTAATGCACACCTTTGACTAAACCACACCGAAAGGCCATTAAAGTGATTCATTTAACTTCACACTTGGAGTAGGCAAACAAGGTGTTTGTGGACAGCTTTGATATCTTAATGACTACTGATGACTTGTTAAGCAGCCAGAAATACATCCCGTTTCTGAACCCCATGTAAGGAAGTCTTCTCTTGATTCTTACAGATGTACTATGCTTCCTCTTTATGGCTCTTATAATGACCATGTAACTCTGATAATTCCGCTTTAAGCAGCTATTATACTGAAACAAGGCCTTTTATTAATATTGGGGAATTTAGCTCTAATACTGTAGTTTTCCCTATTTTGTCTTGTGTTTAGCAAAACTGAATGCTATTTATGGTGGTGTAGTACCAAGCATCCTGGCTGCGTTTTGTTTACTTTGGTCTGTGCACATCAGAGTTATTGTAGGCAAAAATAAACTTAGCTGAGGGAATTTTTGTCACTTTTGCAACAGTTGGTTCTTACACAACGTTTGAAGAATCACACCATCAAAATGACTGTTTTGGTATGAGAGTAGTGTATCTGGGGAAAATGGATTCAAACAAGATATTTCTTACATGTAATTTATAAAAAAATGCTACAGAATATAATAACTTATACCGCATGATCCATGTATTTCTACATACATACACAGTATGTGTAATATTGTAAATGCTTTTTTTTAGGTAGAAAAAGTAGAGTTATTTGAAAAGAGCAAATGGAATGGGAATATAAAGAGAGAGCAAACAATTTAAATCATAATGAGTTTAGAGGGAAATGCTTGTATTTCTGAAATCCAGCAAAATGACAAAAATGTTGCAGTTTTTGAAAAGGATCAGCAGTTCCCAGTGAAGAATAATATTTCACTTACTCTATAAAAGAAAATTTGTAGGAATGCCACTGTTTGTGTATAACCTGAAAACATACAAGTGTATTTCTCCAGCTATACTTGTCATTGTATTTTTTCACTGCAAGTTGCCAAAACATGGAGTAGTGCATTGAGCAGACTCCTCTGTAACAGAGAAAGGGTTTCGTGATTGTGTTTTCAGAACAAAGTCTTAGTTCCTTAGGCTGGGAGCATGAAAAAAAAAAAGCTATTTTTTGTGCTTAAGATAAGAAAACCAAACAAAAAAAAAAAAAGAAAAAGGAAGGAAAAAAAGTTAGCTAGATAATAATCTCCAGTGTATAACATCAGAGTTTTTAAAAACCTTTTTTAGTTTGATCCGATTTTGAAGCTCCAGTATCTCTGCATTGAAACAAATTATTATGATTTAAGTTTTGAAACATTGCTTTGAAACATTGTTTTACGTGCCTGGTAACTTCAGTCTCAAAAAATTGATATTTCATATTGAGTTATTATTTAGGCATTACATCTTAGGCAGAGCTGAAATCTATTTCTTTTGGCCTCAAAGCATCTTTTGGGCGGGCTTCTGGGGAGAGATCATAGAATCATGGAATGATATTAGACTAGAAGGTCACTCCTAAGGACGTGTAGTCCAAACACCTCCTCTAGGTCTAATTAAATCATCTTACTCAGGAACTTGTGTGAGGAAAAAGTTACCAGCAGTGGCTGCAGGATACATTTACTTCTCTTTCCTTTCCTAGTGGATACTGCATTGCTCACCGGAAGTGAAAGGCAAATGAGCTTTTACTTGCTTGGGGGGAAAAAAAGTTTTCAGAATACAGTGATAAATATTTCCATACATGAAAAAATATATATCCTATTTGGTACCAGTCTGAGAAGTGGTTCAGTCTGCCCTCAAAACTTCATTTTACATTAGCTGTGTTTCACAGTTACATGTTTTGCAGCATAGTGAATTCTCATGGGTTTGTATTTGCAGTTTCCTGAATGTGGTTTCTATGGAATGTACGACAAAATCCTGCTCTTCCGCCATGACCCTACCTCTGAAAACATTCTCCAGTTGGTGAAATCAGCTGCAGATATCCAAGAAGGAGACCTAGTTGAAGTTGTCTTATCAGGTAACTAAAAAACAATAGAAATTACTGTCATTCTTTCGCAAATGGAAATTAGATTTTGACCCAGCATAGGTGAGAGTCATACAACCAAAACTTCCTTTTTCTTGATTCCTTTCTCAGATATATATAGGCATATTATGTAATTTACTTTTTTTTTTCTGTTGCCCTGTATATTTTGGAACAACCCCTTTCATCCATATTACTAGTTAAGCAACAGGTTATTGTTAATAAGTTTTTTGCTTTATGCAGAGTGCCATGAAAATGTCCACTGGAAATAGAGTAATTGCATTTTCAAAAAAAATTATGCTTGCTGAGACTACTCTGACTCTTTACATGATTTATTTTTTGAATTATGTGAGAAAGGGGAGAGCACAATTATGTGACTCAAATGTAGAGGAAGCCTGAGGATGTCATTAGGTGTCAATAGGACTTGTCAAAAGCTTCGATGTAAGAAGATATGAGCTGTGTGACTAGGAATAGTGCAAAGTTTACATGGGTGTGCAGTAGAGTGAATGTTGGAACAGTAAAGATGTAAAGGCGTTATTTGGCAAGTAAAACTCGGAAGATGGCTGAAGTGCTTTGTTTTTGCAGTTGGAGCATCTGGGAAGACTCTTAAAAGTACAGAGATGTGTATGCCACATAAAAGTAAAAGTTGCACCTGTAGAAGAGTGTAGGATTAGTGAAGAGAAAGGCCAAGTCCTAATGGATGTTGAAAAGAATGGAAGTAAGAGTTAGGTCACAAAATCTAAGCCAGCTGAGCTGTTAAACATAGATGTGTTTTATAGGACCCTGTTCCATAATCCTTGATTAGAATAGGAAAAAGTGAAATAAGGAATAACGCGTGCCATTCCTGTAAGTCATCATTCATCTTTTCCATAATGAGGAAACAAGTTTTTCGCTTTCAAAAAGATGCCAATAATCTGAATTTAATATTTCCCACATAATACATCAGTAATTACAATGCAACAAAAAAGAGGTAACAAGGATTTTAGTGCTTTACTTGATGTATGGTTTATATGCTTTTGAAATGTAGCTCACATACCTTCTAGTTTACCAAAACCAGGCAAGTAGCTGTTTAAATCTTTATGTGCAAAGGACAGCAAATGAAACTTCTAATATGTCATAACCTGACTGATGGCACTATTGCAAATGAAAGCCTTCGGTTAGATTTCTCAAATTAGGCATGTTTCCTCAATAAACACTTGAAAGCATTAGTGTCCTCCTCCAAATGAGTTTAAACTAAATGAAGCAATTAATTTTTGCAGACAATTCCTGTGGTATATAAAGGGAGGGAAGTATTCCCAGTCTGCAACGCCGAAGAAGAGAAAGAACTGTACAAACAGCCTGTAATGTTTAGGGAATTATTCAAGCTAATGTGGGCAGGTTTTTGTTGAAAAGTAGTTCAGACATAGTTTAAAATTCTTATGGATTTTGGCAATAGTGCATATCAAAGTAGCTGTAGATGGGTTATCTCTCCTTTTGAATTAAAGGATCAAGTTTGTTTAAATACGGGGCATTTTTTTCAGGATGTTTCATAATATACATTGAAAATTTATTTTGAGTGGTTTAAGAAAACCTTTAGAAAACAGAACAGATTGGCTTTTATCCCTACAGTGTATGGTACTGAGAGCTTGAGTGGTGGAAGGACAAATGAAATACAATATGTGTTCAGATACATATGTTGAACTGATTAAAGTGGTTTATTTCCAGTCTTCATTACAGAGCTCTGAACAGAATATACGTTCTCAAGTTCTGTAAATTCATGGTATATTAGGGTTATTATTTATGAATATCATGTCCAAAAGAGGCAGTGGAACACATTGTTGCTGCTATGGCTTTGCTGATGAAACTCCTTGTGCTTTAGGTCAGCATCCCCTGAGGCACTGATATCTCGTGTCAAAAGCTGTACTGATCGACTGCATTCATTTTTTATTGCTCAGGTCAATACTGGTCAGAGTAGAGAAAGCTGAACTCTCAGTCCTCTTATTCAGGGTTATACAATCAGTTCATATCCTACTAGTATGCATTTTCTATTTTTCATTGTAGTTTACTTAAAACCTTATTAAAAAGGCAGGACCACCCATGATTTTTTTCTTACTCCACTTATGTTCTTGGTTGTTTAAAGATTAGTAAATATTATTGTTTTCTGGTTAGAACTTATATTACAAATTCCTGAAAGAGCTGAATGTTATCTACAGAAACTTAAAGGTGAGAGGTATTGCTCACTGTAGCTGAAGCACTTTAGTCCATTTTAGTGAAGAAAATTGTACCTTCAGATGTCATGCAATGTAACCGAAACAGTTTTGTTAGAGCAAAAAAATTCTGGTGAAACACAAGAAGTTTACTTAGCCCATATTGCAGCACCTGCCAGGCTTTTGTATTCTTGATGAACATTATTCTTTGTATTTTGCATTGGGGCAATACAGAGTAGTATTCAAATAGACTGCAAGAATCATGTAATGTGCTGAACAAATGTTGTGTGTCTGTCTGCTGAGTTGTCCAGAGCCGATAAGCACAGGCTGTCGCAGTCAGCCAGATGAATTGTGGTTCAGTGCCAATATAGATTCTGGCATTTTGGAACTGAAAGGTCAAGCATTATTATAAGAGTGGGAGCAAAAGTGTGTATTGAGTGTATGAGATTTGGTCAGCTGCACACTAAAGGAGGAAAAGGGAACTTTTATTATAATGTAGTAGCCCTAATAAATATGGGTTTAGTTTTACTGATGCTGTTTTTTTCCTTTTATTTTATGTATTTTTTAAAATGTCTGTTTGAACACTTTATTTGTGGGATTCTGGTAGTGTTTGTATAGAAAGATGAGAATGTTTAAGAAACGTATTAGAACCAAAAATTGTGCAATGAACACATTTGGTTTATTAGGCTGCACTCCTGGGCATTCATTAAACAGTATCACTAATACCCTTCTGGCAGTACCATAGAACTCATCCTGTTTCTGTTTTCTTAGCTGTGCATTTTCTATTTCATTTTTTTTCTTCAAAATAATTGTAGGTTCATCTAGTCTTCTCCTTCACAAAGGAGAAAAATGTCTTTCCTACTTCTGTGGAAATCTCCACTAATGTGTTCATTAAATCCAACATCTACTTCTTCTTTTGCATTTCAGACTGAAAATCATCGGAATCTTTGGAGAAAGGATTTTGTCTAAGTACATTTGTAGGAAGGGTTCCTTTTATTAGAATAACTTCAAAAATTATTAGGCAGCCAAAAATCAGGAAGCAAGTTACAGAACTTGCAAAGTTACAGTCAGAGATGGCATAAACACTGAAAGGAAGAGACACCAGAAGTTCCAACTTTTTAGATCTGTCTTTCTCTCTCTAAAATATAGTCTTACTGTTTGCTGAAGAAAAGGAAGCATATTTATGTAAAGTGAGTTTGAACTGAAAAATCTCCTTCAGTCTTGATGTGATCAAGTAATATTTGCTGAAATCTTCAGTTGGACCTCTGAAAAGTTAACTTTCATGTTCCACTTATGAAGTAAAGGATGCAAACATGAATTACCAAAATAGCATAATGTAAAATCCGCAATAAATTTAAACAGAATGGATGATTTTTGCTGTGATAAACTATCTTCTTTAAGTTAACTAGATTTTTGGACATCTTCACTGTTGTTTTGACTAGCTTATAAAAGTAATTTATTTCAACCGTAATTTGTTGATGCCAATGAATTGATATTAGTGACAGGTGCTGTCCTTTCTTTGCAGAGAAGTTAAATAGTTAACAAGTTTTTACTTTAAGGTCTCACGTGAGATCTGGAATGTAGATGAATTAGCCCCTTTCTGAAATGAATGATGTACCAAAGATAATATTTTAAGCTGTCTGTAGATGCAATTGCTGCCCTTCATGTATGTTTGTGACTTTTTTCAGAATAACTGTATTTGCTGTTTTTCCCTTAAACAGAGGCACAGAGTCTATAGAATAAGCTGGCAGATGAGAATTGCTGTGGTTCTGTACATCTGTATTCTCTTTTTGAGTACTGTTTTTTGTGAACTTCAAGGAAACAATTACTTGAGATGTCTTTAGACTTGTTTTTGCAACCATAGTTTGTCCTCTTCTGTACCTTGTTCATGAAGTTTATTAAAAACTGCTGTGTAAATTTGCCAAGTCTATTCATGGTACATAGAAAAAAATTTTTATATTCTCAGTTTTAATAAAGGTTTGTTTATAAAATTCTGTCTTGTTTTTACTAGGCAAAGTTACCTTGAGATGTAAGAGGTTTTTGTATGCTGCTGGAAAGCAGACAGTGAAATGTTAGCATCTTGTGTGAATTAGTGGAATGTACTTCATCTGCTTGCTGTGAGCAGTTGTGCTCAACTTGGCGGGATTCCTGAAGCAAAAAAGTCAAATAGCAGCTATTTTGCGTTCCCTTGCTGGGCTGATGAGGGCAGGAATTGATCCACTGCTTTTGTTAAGAAGCTGTTTCTGTTATAATATCACGCAGACTGTAGATCACTTGGTTGTTAGATGTGGACCTTTTATTTTGATTCAGTACAGTTTATACTGCCTATGGTAAAATATACTGAGCTGAATAAAAGCTGTGGATAGCTATAGAATTACAGTAAATGCCATGTATCAATAAGGCACATAACTGGATTGTAGTGTTAGTTCAACTTGAGATGAAACACTATGATGTTATATCTCTGAACATAATTTTATAGTACTTATATAGTTGATCACAGTTTGTGATTTTGCTTTGTTGTGATTGAAGAGAATCCTTCTCTTGATACCTTCATGGCTGTCTAAGAGGATATCTTTAACAATTATTCTTCCTCTATGTCCTTTCAATTTTCTCTAGTTGTGATTTTTCTTATTTCTGTAGAGATAAGGCTCATTCATGATTAGGTTAAAGCAGATTGATTTTGTATCCCTCACTGTTCATTAGTGTAACATTGTTCTTCGGTCATGAATTTCAGATAGATGACTGTTTGAAGTTCTCAGGACTAAAAGCTTCTTTCTGTCTTTGTTTATGTTTGCCTCACTGTTTTTTCTTCCATATATAACTGTGTTAATT
Organism: Petroica traversi; assembly: GCA_025920805.1. Classification (NCBI taxonomy): domain Eukaryota; kingdom Metazoa; phylum Chordata; class Aves; order Passeriformes; family Petroicidae; genus Petroica; species Petroica traversi. Next base: position 24,502,683 of record JAHLSL010000007.1, read on the forward strand.
GTTACTTTCTGGACAGTGCCTATATGAGAAGTCACTGTTCCGCTACTACCTAATAGATCAAACATCCAGCGTTTTACATCTCTAATTGTCTTATTTTTTGAGAGAATACATTTTTTATTTGTGTGCTTTTCAGTGAAATTATCGGTTCATTTGAGATATTTCACTTGGTTTTCCAGATTTGAACGCTTTCGGTCCAAATGCTCATAAAGAAACTGTGCTTTCACAGGAGAACAGGGTAAATGTTCAAATGGATAAATAACTGTTTATGACTTCGGAAACAAAGGGTAGAAGTGCATGCTGTTTTCACAGTGGAAGCAGGTTACCAGCAAGGTACTTAAGTCTGTGCTGTTAAATGCATTCATGAATGATCTGGAAAGTATTACTAGTAAAAGTGTCAGCTGTAGCAACAAAACAGAAAATGGCTTGTAATGACACTGCCCTTGAGTCATCTACCTTTGTCACCTTCTCTGCTTCAGAGAATGCTGATGTTGGTTTGAGAACTCCTCTTTCAAAGATACAATTTGAGACGTAGTAGATTTTTGTCTGATCCAGTAATTGTAATGCTTTTGTATTACTATCACATGTGATTTCACTGAAAAGAGATATATTTCATGTCACGCCACTTTAACTGGCTTACAGCTTATTTATCTAAATAAGCTGTAAGCCAGCTTTCCAAAAAAGGTGGAATTGAAGCTGATTAGCTACATTAGTTGCAGTTAATGCATTAAAAAATGCCTATCAACTTGCAAAGTGAACCAAATTAAATCTTTATTTTTATATTATATTTATTTTAAAGCCTTTGGAGTAAAAAAACCCCTTATTCTCCTTAAAATAGTCTTAATTCAATAAGGCAATCTTCTTACCTTTCTTATTAATTTTTACTCAGTTGTCTTATTATGATAAATAACACATTTACCCTTGAAAAAAGATTTTAGATACCTTCATTTTGACTGAGTTTAACACAATCCACTTAGTAAGAGTAATTCAATATATTATTCAAGTATTATACTTCAACTGCCCCCATGTCAGCTGATCTTTCTCAAAAGACTTGAGGTTATGAATGAAACTTGAAGTCTGCAGTATTTTGTCCAATATTTTGATGGATATTTGTGTGCTCATTTAGACTTAAAATGCAATGCAATAATCATCTGATTAGCATTCAGAATCAATATGGAAGGCTTGTAATTAAAAAGGCATTGATGGAAAAAAGTGCATGGTAATAAAAAACATTTTTATCAAAGGATATACCAACTCTGCTGTTTTACAAATTTATTAACTGTTTAGTCTTTCTTTTACATCTGTGATGCGTGAAACTTGGATATAGCTATCAACTATTTCACAGGATGTGTCTTTAATGGCACTTGAGCTTTTCTTAAAGATACGGTGGCAAAGTCCAAGGTTTTTTGTGCACCTCATTACTAAAAATATTCAGTCATATACTTTCAATATGTGGGTATTTGTTTATTTAAAATGTATATATGTAGCTGAAGTTATAGTATTTTCTTTCTGCGCCCTAATGGATTGTGTTTTGCATGTCCAAGGGTGTGTGCACCTCTCCTTGGAGACCACTGCTGTAGGTTCACTTGAAGTTGTATCTTAGGAAAAAAAAATCATCTCTTTATGAAATCTTTTTGACTATTTGGGTAAGAAAATTTAATTTAAATTTTTTCTCCTTTTCATAGTTCTTCATATTCTTCCAGTTGTTTTTCCTGCTAAAACAGATTTTAAGTATAAAACTGCCACCATTCAAAGAATTCTCTTTTCCTCACCAGATGCTTTCATTAAATTACCTCCCCAGTTTATTCTCACTAGATACAAATTTAATGGGGAGCAAGCTAAGCAGAAAACTCTGTGATTTGTAATACAGGGTTTTGTTTGATTGATTTGTTTAATAGTTTCTTTGACCACTACATGCTTGATGAAACATTTGTATCAGTGTGTTTGTTGAATGATGGAAATGGTCATGAATGGAGAGTAGCTTTAAATGATTCAGCATATTGAAAAATAAAGGGAATAACTTGACCATCAGACAACTTACATTATATACAGTGTGTTTTACACTGCTCAGATGTATTGCAGGAAAAATCTACTGTTTGAAGAATCTCTCTGCTTTTTTAGTCTTTCTGAAGTTGTGGTCTCAATAACTTGGTGCTTCAGTAGGCTTCAAATTAAATATGGTTTAAGTTAAAAAAACAATCTTTCAGTATCACTGTTGAACTCATTGAATTTATTTCTCATAGTAATTTCCAATAAATTATGTGTGCAACCCTTTGTCGTAAGATACACATTTTCTTTTAAGAAGTGCTTGAGGTTTGTAGCTAAAAGAGGTCTGAGCACAAACAAACAAACCTCCTTCCCCTGGGGATTATAACAATTTGAAATGGCAACTAAGGAGAAGGATACTCAGGATCTGCCACAGATTGCAGTGGGCTGGTTTTTATATCTCGATGGTAGTGTGACTCAAGCCTGGAGATATTGTCATTCCAACTGAAATCTGGCTTTTAAAGAGGCCCCAAGAATGTTTCTGTTAACATAGTTAAGATGTGACTTGTTGCTAAAAAGAGTTTTGAAGAGCCTTTCCTGCTTCTCAGGACATGAAGTCTCCTATCACTGTAGTTCGGTAGTGCAAAAGGTTTTTCTGCAGCAGTTATGTTTGTTTCCTGGGTTTTTTGTTTTCTTTTGTTGTTTTGTTTTTTTGCTTCTTCCTCTTCTTGAGTCCAGTAAACTCTTACTCATTTCCTCTCCAAACAAAACAATTCCAGTCTTTTAATCTCTCCTTATATGTCTCTTCTATGCCTCTAGTGGTTTTCCTCATCTGCCACAGCTGTTCACAGCAATTGAACAGAGAATGTCATCTCAGGAATATTAGTATCACCATTTCCTAGTGTTAACTTCTAGTTATTTCTGTTCATGAGTGAAAGATTGGGTAAACATGTTGTGAATAGAACACTTCTGTTGTCTTTAGTGGGCAGCTAAACATTTTGCTTTTATAATTTTGACCTTCTGATCTACCTGGCCAGGCACTGGAGATGTTTCTATGATGAGTCATTATGGAATTTTGGAAACCTTTTAAAAAAAATAAACCACAATTCAGAGCGATAATTAATTTATTTCTTTTAGGTTATGTCATCTGGGCATTTCTTTAGCCTTTTTTATTTTCCTTCTCCCTTTTCTAGTGTTGTTCTAGAAAGATTCAAGTGAGAAAACTGAATGGTTATATAGAGTCATGCTTCTGTTCTATATCTCTGATGGTCTCATCAAAGATCTGAGGCCTTAAGAAAGCATTATTAATCAGACAGACACTAAATCTCACATCACTGATGAGAGTGTGTGAACAACACTCATAGTGAATCTGGACACTAGGATTTGAGAAGGAAGGAGATGAGAGCCTTACTTGGATGCCTCCCACACTGACTCATTTGCTCCCTTCCCAGCCTTACATTTGGCTGTTTCCCACTGCCCCTCTCAGTAAGGAGGGAGCTGCTGGCCGAGAAAGGCTGGGCACAAAGTCTTGTTTGTTCATGCTGTGCCACCACTTGCAGCTGCCAACCTTGGGCATCATTGATCCAAATGTGTGGAGGTTCTCGGGCCTCCTTCTCTCATCTCTGTGATCTTCCTCTATTTCCATCATCTTACCTCTGTGTAGGGTTTTCACCCTCGCCCTTCCAGCCCCCCTTCTTTCTGACATTACTGTTTGTTTTTGGGGACCTTTCTTTCCCCTCTCCTTGGCTTTTTGGACACCCAAGCTCATGTTTCCAAATTAAATAGTCCAAGTGCAGCAGCACAATGTATTATCAGCCTTGTAGCAGGTGATTTGGTTTCGTGTGTCACTGTCACTGGAGGATTGAGGACATGCAGCTTTTGATTAGTCTGGGTATTATAAAAAAATTGCAACTATCATGTACCACTTGCATTTAGTAAGTAGCAGGCTTCTGTTCAAGAGTTCCAAATTCTGTTCTGAAAATGTATCTCTCCCTCTGTCTCTACGTCCTACAGCTAATTACCTAAAACATTGGGACTGATGCCGGAATGGTTTTTTCCTTTTCTTTTATATACCGTTTACACAGTTCTCTGTATCCACAAGTATTAGTATGCATACTTGTAACCCTTCACTTAGTCTAATGCTTAGTGTTTTGTAAGTGTTCTGCAGGCCCTGAAACTAAACACCCCAGAACTGCAGAGCCAGGGAGAACAAACATCCTACTATCTCAGGAAGCCAAGGTCTCCGAGCAGCACAGATTCTGTAAACTAGGGGTTAGCCCACCCCAGCCCCATTATTGGGCTCCCTTGTTAGATAAGCTATTGTGTAAAGTCTCTAACTGGTGTGTGTGATTGACGGGGCGTGTGCATTTGCCACGCTGTCACCTGGATGAAGTGGATGCATCAAACAGGATCCTGATTAAAATATCGAGGCAACGACCCCAATCCTCTAACTGTGTTTCATAACACCAGGTAAAAGGCATCAGGACCAAGCAATTATAGGTAAAGAAAACAAAATGAAATTTATTGTATTAGAAGGATTTTTACTGTATGTAAAATTTAGCATGGGAAAATCCTCTTCCACAAAGCTTAATAGATTCAGATTTTCCCTATCGAAGTTTCCCTACTTCAAAGTCAAACAAATAAAGAAAAATAATGATTATAAATATGTACATGTATAGATTTTAGGAAGTGATTATTTCTAGTCAGTATTAAGGTCCTGATAATTTTAGTTTAGTTTTTAATTCAGATTTTATATGGACATCAGAGATAGAATCTTTGGCCTGTATGAACTGCCAGAACTCTGCTAACTTAAATGAAATTCTGGAAACTCAAACTGTATTCGATTGCCAGGATTGGAACATTGAAAAGAATAAAATTCTTTCCTTTCTCTTAGTCCAGCTGGTCTGTATACTCAGTCATTAATTGTTATGGTTTGACCAGTGCTTGAAGTTTAGTAGTATATAGTTGTGAATTATATTAATTTTTTAAGTGGTGGATGCCAGCCCTTCTTGTAAGTAAGGACTCAAGTTACAAGTGCCTGTGGGAACTCAACAGGATACATTACTCTTAAATGCATTCCAAATGGAAGAAGGTAGTAGGGGAGTGCCTGCTTTTCATAGCTGCAAGATATTGCTAGTCTTGTGATGGATGGTTTCTTCTGCCATGAGAGGCGTGGATTCAAGATGACAGTGCCCATTGTGTGAAGTCTCTTACTCATATCGGCAGGATCTCACCTCTGCTTATATAAGTTCAGAGCCCTTTTGGACTTGGAACACAAAATGATGAAGTAAATAATTCACCTCTTTCTGAAAGCAAGACCTTGCCTCTCTGATTTGCAATATCTTTTTGTTCTACTTTCCACTTGTGCTGAGTGATAGATCTGCTGCGGAGCCCAGAACAAGGAATACTGGCCATTAACAGCCAAGTCATTAATAAACCTGATGAAATAGTCTTGTCAAAACTCTTGCAGTTTCAATATCTGTGTTTTGGTGATAATGGGAAAGCTTAAACAGATGATGACAAGGTAGTCTGAGAGTTAACAGTGGAATGGTGTCATATTAAGAATATAATATCGCAGACTTTTCTGCAGAGTAATTAAGCTCTTCAGGATGTGCTTATAGCTATATTTGGAGGCCCCTGTTTTTTTACAGCACAGTTTTACATAGAGCTGCAGAACTGTCTCTGCCCCATCAGTGCTCTGTCAAAGCAAAAGGGTAGCCTGATTACAGAAGATTTTTGTTACCAAGAAAGGCCTTGATTTAATTTGGAAAAAATGTACATATCTTTCTCTTCATCAGCAGGGCTTATGATTGTTTTTGGTTTTTTTTTTCACTAAATAGCAGGAATATTCTGAAATTTAAAGCTTTGAATGTTAACAGCTTTATGAAAAGCTTCCTAGACATGTAATTTTAAAAAGTTGATGTCACTGCATGTTGTAGTGTGTTGTGTGGCTGGAGTTTCCAAAACGCTGGAGACCATGTCTTCACATATATATCATGATTACATAGACCAGGCAAGAGGAGAGGAAGAGAATTATCAAGGGTCAGTATGATTTACATCTATAATTTGGTCTCATGCAGCTGCTGACCTATAGCAGCTCAGTTGGTATGCATATGTGGTAGGACCACAGAATTGTCTGCTGCCTGATGGTGACAACTTTTCCTCCTGTGGCTGCATGCTGGATAATAGAGGCCCAGAAAAACAAATCCTTCTTAAACTTCACAGATCAGTGATCTGCTGTGAAGGTGTTGTCTGAATTCCTATCTTCAATATGAAGTTAAATACGGAAGTTACTATATCTGTGTTTTGTTCTCTATGTACGAGTAAAGTATAAAAATTTATAATTGTCTTCTAATAACATCAAAATATATTTTAAAGCTTTGAGTACTTGACCCTTCCAACATAATTTTTTATTTGGTTGGAATTGCTGAAAAACATCTGACAATGTAGACAAAAATATGGTTCGCTCTAAGTCCTGAAGCAGAATCACAAGAAATCTGTTCAACATCTAAAATGTGCTGTGAAGGGAGGGTGTCAAGAAGATGGAGCCAGGCTCTTTTCAGTGGTGCCAAGCAATAGGACAAGAGGCCAAGGGCAAAACTGATGCACAGGAAGTTCCACCTGAATATAAGGAAGAACTTCTTTACTGTGTGAGTGACTGAGCTCTGGAACAGATTGCACAGAGAGGCTGTGGAGTCTCCCACGTCAGAAATGGTCAAGAACCATCTGGAGCAATCCTGTGCCATGTGATCTAGCATGACCCTGCTTGAGCAGGGAAACTGGACCAGATGACCCACTGTGGTGTCTTCCAAACCTGACCTATTCTGTGCTGAGTCGTGTTTTCTAGTGGACCAAGGAGAGCGTTGTCATTAGAGGGTGAGCATTGTCTGAACAGTGAATTTGACTACTGTAGTATCGAAAAAACCAGAAAAATAACATATTTGAATTATGTTAAGTGAAAAATATGCCCACTTAACATTTTTAGATAAATACAAAGCTATTTAATTTAGTTTCATTAGGTTTCTAATATGTTGGACTTTTTAATGAAGTCCTAGTGTTATGAATTAAGTAAGCTTTTGTAATATGGCTTTTTATGAAATAATCCTGAGAGAAGATAGGGAAATTGTGAAACAAACAAACTGTTAAATTATTTGGATTGTTCTAGTAAAAACGTTTTTAAAAAGGGAAGTTTGATATTATTGGAATCGTTGGATCCTACTTTTGTGATGGTATTTTAAGTACTTATTTTAATGGATCTCAAGACTGTTTGAGACTAGAAACTTGTTTTTCTGTGGACAGTTTTGGAAAAGAGTAGTAGTTTTTTGCAGAATAGCAACTGAGACCAGGGCATAGGTTTTTATTGGTACCCTCCTCTAGTTAAAAAATGTTTTCTTCATCAGTATGCAGATTTTTGGTTCTCTTTTCATTAGCAGACAGTGAATGAGTCAGGGTATTTGGATTTTGTCAAAATTCCTTTGAATTGAACCATTAAAAAACAGGGTTTGGACCATTGTTTTGTTTTTGGTTGTTTTTTTTTTTCTTTCTTTCTGTCAGTTGCAAATCAGGAATGTATTTCTGTTGAAAGATAAAATATTTCTCTCAAGTGGCTACGTACCTATGGCATTCATCCCGATATCTGCGAAGAGTAAGCACACACATAACTTGTTTAAATGGTAGTCTGAAGGAGATCAAATATTTGCATATGTGATTATTGTTTAACAACATGTGACAGATACTTCTTTAGACTATCTGATATGTGTTTAGGATATTTAATAAGAATAAGAAAATATTTCATTTAAGTCTATTTTTAAAAGTGTTGTGGTACTTGTTGTCCGTATTATAAATAGTTCTTTAAACATTTTAGTTGGTTATTTTTACAGTTTGCACTAGTGCCTTTAACTAGCCCCTCTAACTTTTGCACCTGTTACACTGGTTGTCAGGCTCCTGACTCTTTGTAAGGATTTGGTACTTCAAGAAATGCACAACCATCTTCCAGGCTCTCTGCAAGGTCCTTCTCTTTATTGAAATTTGAATATATTATTAAATGTTTTGTTTTTAAGCTCTAATATATGTTTTTAACTTGAGTGATCAGTTCACCAGTAGCAACATAGGCTGCTGATATACCAGGTGATCAGCAGAAACAGATTATTTTAGATACGCTTTCATTTACTTGTCAGAAAACCTTGCCGTATTTCTTTACTGGATGTGTTCAGTTTATTTTATTTATGTATACCTTCAAGGTGTAGTGAGTCAAGCTTGAAAAATTTCTGAGGTTTGATTGAACTCTGACAATTTTGCTAAGTGTTGATATCCTATAATACTCCCGTGTTTGATTGGAAAAATATTGTCAGAGACATCATTGCTGCAGGTTTGTAAATGCAGCTTTATGCTTTTCCCAGTGGTCATTGTAGTATGAAGAGATATCATCACTCTTCTTATCTTCAAAATATTTTACAGTGAACAGTTCCAAATGCAAAGTTCAGCATCACAGTGGCCAAAAGGCTTTGCTTTGTCCTGTGGTGAAGTACCACATAAGTGAAGAATAGTAGTTTCGTTACTAATTCTGTTATTTTATTGTATGATCTTACTGTTCCAGCTTCTGCTACATTTGAAGACTTTCAAATCCGGCCCCATGCTCTGTTTGTTCATTCGTATAGAGCTCCAGCCTTTTGTGACCACTGTGGAGAGATGCTGTGGGGGCTGGTGCGCCAGGGACTCAAATGTGAGGGTAAGCTGCTGTGACATGCAATTTGTCAGTCTAAAGAAGAGACTTTTCCATTCTACTTCTGTGTGTTGTGTCTACTGCTGCTTTTACATTGGTTAGAGACAGTAAGAACTGTCAAAGTAATTAACTGATTAAAGAACTTACCTTTTTGACTGTTCTGAGGCCTCTTAGATATGGCTCTGTAACATTGAATGTAAAAAAATTTGGTCAATATGTGTTTTTGAGAAAAGGCTGTGTGTCTTACTCTTCCCTTATCATTCTTAATGAGCCGGTGTTTGATTCTGTATTGCAAGAATTAAGATTTTTTTAATTGAAGTTACTGTCAATCTGTAGGAGGTTCTAATAGCTGTTTCCTCATATTGCCACACCTATTTGGCTTCTAGTAAACAAATCTAATAGAATATACCATCTGCAGTGAGACTTCTTCCCTTCCAAGTGCTGGTTATAGAAATTTCCTGCACTTTGAGACCATAGATTTTGAAAGGTCAGAGAAAAAACACTAGTTGTAGATATATCTATTTGGGGCTGATAACATTATCTCTCTAAAAATTTGCTAGAATAGAAGAGCAGAGTAGAGGGGGAAAAGTTTAATCAAAATTAAGGCTAAAGCTTTTGAATTTATGTTGGTTTTGAAAAAATCCAAAATTACTTGCTTTTTTGCGTGATAAACCATAATCTGATGGTTTTAAGTGTCTCTTTTCAGGATGTGGTCTAAACTACCATAAGAGATGTGCATTTAAAATTCCTAACAACTGCAGTGGTGTACGGAAAAGACGCCTGTCAAATGTGTCCCTAACAGGACTCAGCAGCATCCGAACAGTTTCTGCAGAGCCCTCGCCCAGCGTGACGGATGAAGCCCTTCTGGTATGGGATTCCCTAGCTCTAGAGGCCATGGGAGGAGCTAAGAAACAATGACATTTCATGCTGTAGAATCTGGTTTTGCCTGTTACAGACTACAGAGGAGGGTGGTATGTAAATTGTAAAGTAGGAAGGCATCTTGACATAAAAGGGAGGTCACCAGCTTAAGGTATGTGGGTTTAAGGTATGTGTCACTTCTGATACTCCCAGGAGTCTCCTCCTTTTTCAAGAATTAGGTCATTTTTAAGATCTAAAACTGCCACCAATGCTAATATAAGTAGTTGGATCTTGGAGAATCTCTTGTGGATCTAGATGTTGAATTTCTTCTGTATTGGACCATTATTTCTCTTGGCTTATTGAACAGGAAAGATTCGCCTCATTAGAACACTGTGGCCCAGACAGCACAGTATTAAACTGAGTATCTCTCACAGTCAAGGCTGTAGTTAATCATTTGGAGCCTGCATGTTTAGCATATTTCTGAGTGTTTGGAAGAAAGCAGGAGAAATCTCCATTAGATCCTTAAATGGCTAATGGTGGTGAATGTCTATGTCTGGATATACATGTGTAGATGTTTATGTAGATGTACAGTATACACAAAAGCACATAAATATATGGTATACTTGTATATTCATTAATATATTAGTTTTCCAAAATGAAAGAAACTCTTTTGAGAATATGTTGATTGGAGTAAATTACAATGATACCTATTTTTTATTTTTAGCATGTTTGTTCTTTTTAGCACTGATGGTCATAATATACTTGAGTAGTTAAGATTTACACAGTGTGTAAATTAATCCACTTCTAAGTGAAGGTTTTGAAAACCTTAAGCTTTAAAAGAGAGGAAATAATTTATAAGTACACACAACAATTATCATGTTTTCCTCTCAATTAGAATATTAAACTTATTAAACTTGACATACTAAAAGGACACTGTTGCAAATTATGTAGACCTGGTGTTAGATGCAGTACCATCTATGAACCATAATTATGTACTTATCCTACTGATTATCATTAGTCTAAAGCTACTTGGAAATTAAGGTTAACATTATGAATCTGTATTTTTAATTGAAAAGCTGCATAAATGAGTAAGGTGCTTAAGTTCAGCAGACTACAGCAACAAATGTTTTTGGATTAATCATAATTCTCAGCAGGTTGTTTCAGAAATTACTTTGGCCGAGACAGAAAATTTTGGGGAAGGATGGCCCTAATTCTGATTTTTTTTTTTTTTTAAATTCTGGTTTAAAAAATGGTGTTAGTGAGCATCCTGGTATACCCTCTATAAACATTAACTGCATTGTACAGTTAAAATATACCAAACATTTTTCAATTTGAAAACATTTTGAATTATATAATTGTGTTGTTCGCTGACACATTCTTACACAAAATACCTGTTTTGCAAAGCTGTATGTTTCAAAATGTTTGAAAGCATTAAAACTGCCAGTGAAGAAATGCAGTAAGTGTCATCTAGACTGCAGGCTATAGTTCTGTGAGAACTTGTAAACATTGGTGTTGATGGTTCAGAACATCATGCGTACACATGTGCATACACAAGGAAAATATATTTACAACAGGCAAAGTGGTGGGCATTAGCCTAGAGAAATCAAACCATTTTCTTATCTCACTTTTATTTAATGAAATCATGGTATCATTTACCAGATTTTCAGAAATGCTCTCACATATGGCTTCTGTGTGTCTTTTGTTCTGTTCAGTTTTTTTTTTCCTTTGAATGTATTTCCATTCCTGCCCCACACCCCGCTTTGTCTAAGTGGCATAAGCTTTGTCAGTTCTCATGTACCGGATCTGTCCTTTGGACTCAATGCTTCCACAGTGCTTGTGAGATAAGTTTTATGACAGTTTATATGGGGATGCCAATCAAACAATGCACTTTGGAATGCCTTTCATTTTTTTACGGTCTGTGTGAATATACTGAAAAACATCCCCCTCGTTCATAGAAGTGTATCCTTCATTACTAATATTGATGTGTTACTTGAATCACTGCTAACAAAATATGATCTCTGTTATATCTACCAGTTCTTCATATAGGACTAAAATAAATGTATTTTTACCCCTAATTACCATGTAGAGTCAGAGCAGTTGAGTGAGAATAATTCATGGAGATCTTTGATAGATGTATCAAACTTAGTTATTTCTTTCTTGTGTTGATGTTGTGTGCACCTAAGAGGAGACAGACAATGTAAGCCTGCCTTCTGGGAAAATGACACTTATACGCTTTATAAGTTATGCTCTGTCTTTTGAAATTTCGTCATTTAAAAATCTTTGAGGCAGGATAATGTGGAGTCATGCAAAATGTACCTATACTTTAATTATCCTTACATAGGGAACCACCATGCACAGAAACAGTTTCAGGTTGGGTATAAATGTTTTCATTAGCCAATAAAATATTTCATTTGACCTGAAAATTGAATGGGGACTATATTTGAGTACAGCTTTAAAAATCTTCCTCCAAAGAATAAAATCTTCTTAACTTAGTAGTGTAAAACTCATCAACAGAAATGCTAAAAACAGAGCAGAACTAGGATGATACAATGCAACCCAGATTTTTACATGTATCAGCTCAAATGCAGTTCTTAAGCATTTATTCTGTAAAAGAGAATGAGAGTATAATATGATCCCATATTCATGCTTGCTTCTAAAATAACATTATTTTCTGTCTCTTTCTCCCCCTTATTTCTTTGTTCTGTTTTTTTCTTCTTTCCAACTGCCTGTCAGTCTCCTGTCAGCCCTGGCTATGAGGTATGTACTGAATTTACCCGTACCATGCTATCAGCAGCATCCTCTTTTATGATTATCAGTATGAATTTGAAGGCATGCAGGAATTAAATCATATTAGTAAAGTCCAGATTACAAAGTGAGGGTATTAATTCTTATACTAAACAGTAAAATTAGTGAACATTAAAATATTTCAATAGAAAAGTGACTTTTTCATTTATTAGGCATGTTAGAGGTCATTGGTTAGACTGAAGCCCTATTTTATATTGGTAGTGACACATGAGAAAAAAATTTTAACTTCACTTTCAGGACTTGGAAATTTGCTGGAGTAATGTAGAAAACAAACATTTTATTTTTAGGCTGAGCAAACCTCACATTCAAATGCTCACCAGCAATAAACTTCTGATGCCATACTACCATTGGGGTAGCTCTTTCTTTCAGACTGTGATTGAATTAAAAAAACCCAAAAAGTCTGGGATTCTGTATTTCTGTGGAAATAGCCATGAACGGTGTACAAATAAGTTACAGCTCTATACAAAAAGAGTGTCAAGTCTAAATAAAAAAAAAAATTCTGAAGTGGGTGATTCATATCAAAGATTGTTCTTTTTGACTTTCGCTATGGATTTCCCAAAGAAGTTTGGTTTATGTTTAAAGTTTCAAAAGCTTTTGGAGCTAAGAAGGATTGGCATCTTTCCCTTGCAACATGTATTTGAGATGCAGCCAGAGAAGAGCAGACTGTGTAAATGTTAGAAATACTACATTTTAAAAATACTACATAGTTAGTCTGAGGAATATTTTGTTCTGCTAAAATGAAGATTTCCATGGCTATACATCTACTTCTTTGAAAGAAATAACTTTATTTCCTATAATCATAGGATGATTTAGGTTGGAAGGGGCCTTAAAGATCATCAGATTCCAACTCCCTGTCTTCCACTAGATCACTTGCTCAGAGCCCCAGTGAACACTTCCAGGGATGAGGTTTCTATTTCTTCCTAAAACACATACATTCTTACTGTGTATGTCAGAATTCCAGCTGCACAGAATATCCATAAAGGAATACAAACATGTATATATAAGCCACAGTTTTTGGAATATCTAAGATAATTGTATTCTTAGTATGGTACTGACTGATAAATGATGAATCCACCAATCTGGATGATGGTGGGTTACCCTAAAGTAGCAGTAATTAAAGGTAGGCATGAAAAAAAAAAGATATTTGGAGGAAAAAGAAAATTGTATTTCTTTTGTGAAAAGAATATGTGTTAGCTGTCTATGGTTTTGCTTCAAAATACATTTACATGACACTATAGAATTTTATTTCTATTTTTTTAAATATACGTTTCCATTATTTGGGGAAGTTTGTTTTCTACAAGCAATGAATATAGAAAGATCATTTTATAAACAAGCTTGAAGTGATTTTTCGGGAAAAGTCTAGCTGAGCTTTGCTTTTAAAATAGGAATGATGTGTCCCCCATTTGGCGTAGGTAAGTGAAGTGTTACATACTCTCTTTGCTTTTTGATGAAGAATGAGGAATTACAGTTACTTTTTGCTAAACGGTTTGAAAATTACAATGTAAATAGTTTTAGTTAAGAAGACTTTATGTATCACTGACAGAATAAAAAGCACCAGGTGTTGCTTGCCTCTCTAGATTTGTTATAAGCAGAGCTGGCTTGAGGCTTTTTAGCTATATATAGAAGAGTGATTCTGCAGAACTAGGACAGTAGATGGTCTGGAAGAGAATTGTCTTGAGTCATGGGTGGCCTTTTTCTCTTTCTTCCCTCACACCCAACACTTAATACAGATGGCCTTTTGTCTTAGCCCACTGAAATAAGGAGTCCTTGTTTCCAATGACTCAGAATTAGCCACTCTAAGAAGCCTTTGTTTTCCACACTCCTACAGAAGATGCATCTCCTTTTCCCAGTTCCAGTCCCTGCAGCCTCCCCAGATCACTGAACTAGAAACAAAAAAGGCCCTTGAGGGAGGGATTAAAGAAGAGCTGGGGTGTTGCAGCTGAGAGTAACTTGGTGCCTTAAACCACTTCTAACTACAAGTCCTTTTCTAATGGCTGAAGTAGAGTTCATTAGATGGAAGAGCCTCAGAGGCAAAATTAATATTTCCTTTTGAAGGCACTCGAGTTAACTGTGAATTAATACCATTCTGTTATGTTTTATGCTTGTCACCCTCAAGTTATCTTTCCATGCTCCAGTGATACACATTGCACATTCTTCTCTGTCTGAAAGGGAATTTACTTTCTGTGTGCTCATATGTTGTGCTGTTTTGGGTAGTGCTCCTGGAGTTTGATCCAAAATCTAGAATTTATTTAAAAATAATAGAAGGTGAAATAGAGGCTTTGAGTAATTAAGCAGATCCTAAGTAACATTCACATTGATCCAGTGCCAGGTCTACCAGGTGAATATAGGGTCATGTACTAAACAGAACTAAGAACTGAGAACTCAGGGAATCTGACACTGAAGGTTGAATATTAATATAGGAATTTAAGTTTATTCCATATTCTTTTATGTATTTTTTTAGTTTTCTTGTCTTTTTAAAGTAACTTAAAATAGTTTAGCATATTTAAGGTCAAAATCAAAAAATATTTCAAATGTGGTTCTCTTTTTTCTTCAGTTGTTGCATATGTATGATATTCAAAGTTCAGCTGAACCCCAAATTAAATAATTTTAGGATATAGAAAGTAAATTTGTACTGGCTTACCTTACACACTGCTGTGCCATAAAATAACAGTAGTCCCAGTACTACCTGCCATGCACAAATGCTGTAGAAGTGAATTTATTGTAACTAATGCAAACTACATTAGTGCTTTTCTGACCTAGTTTGCCCCAGTATGATTTTTTTTCAGGGGTTCATTACAGCTAGGTAGGATACAGAAGATGTTCGAGCCAATAATTTCAAGCTACAAGAGGCATATTTGGAAAATCGTCAAATATTTAATCAATTGTGCATCTAATATTTTCTAAGTATCTAGGAAATTAGGTAGAACAGAAAATGCAAAACAGCTTAAGATGTACATGTTTTGAAATTTCATATGTGCTGTGTCCACTGATGTTTTTGAATGCAATTGTTAGTGATTCCAGATGTTTTATGGGTATTTCACTCTTCAACTTGGAAGAGGAGAGAGGTTCAGGTTGGTTTTGTCACCAGGTAATTACCAGTTTTTCTTAAAGCACCAATTTGTTGTTAGCTTATGACCCTACATCTAAGTCACCATGGCTTAAACTGGGGATTCATAGAATCTCTATGACTGTAGGAATTCTTTAGGAGTGTGTGGTACATGTAAGGAAAATTAGGACCTATGTTCTTATAGTTTCTAAGTACTAGCAAAAGGGTTTGCACATATTGAAAATTGCCAAATGCTGCAGCACACATTCTGCTTTCCTGTAGTTTCTCTGAGACATCATTCGTGATCATTTGGAGTATTGTGAATTGGTACAGATCCCAAAATGTTAATTTGAGGAATAATGGCAATCAACCCAACCTTTTATCTCTGCTTAAATGGCCCAGGTGTGTTCAGGAGGAGGTGCCTTCCCTCCCTTCTAATATATAATCTTGTTTTTCTCTATTAGTAACGTAGTACTGCCCCCAATCTTACTTCAAGCCTCACCAAGTAGGTTTGTCTGGGCCTCCTCTGTCCAGAGACAAAACTTTCCAAACCAGTCTGTGGTTCACCTTAAAGACCTGCCAGTTATCCCTGATGGAATGTAGACAGTGACAGATAGGACACATTTATACAGACACTGGGGAATGGGGAATAAGCATATATGCATATAGAATGAATCAGAATTGTGCAAAGATTATCTGAAGGATTTTGTATTGAATCATAATTTGTCTGTGATACCATTGTGTCATCATGTGTGCTCTTTTACCTCCTATTCATTAGCTTTATTCAGCAGGCATAACGAAACTGCCAGGTCTGGCTTCTGATGTGGGCATTTTAATGCTGCAAGATACTTCCATTAAAATAACTTGCTAATTAATGTACTTAAAATAATGAAGTACATGGTACAGGATCAAACTAAACCTAATATTTTTGAATGAACTTGTGTCTGTAAGATGCTGAAAAAAAAGCTTTATGCTATGTAAGTCTTACTATGGCTTCTAGTACTACAAATAGAAAGGGCTTTTGTTTTGGGAATTCCCTGGTTCTGAGGAGTCAGCAGAGTCCCACAATCCCTGCTGAAACCCAGTAATCTTCTCTTGCTACTTTCCAAAATAAGGCAGGTTACAGGCAGAGTGTTCAAACCACTTTCTGCTGTTGTTGATGTCTGAGTAGAAGAATGGTATACATAATAATTTCCATCTGTGGATAGTTTAATATTAACAGCTTGTACTAAAGTCAGTTCTTTGATGTGTTTACACGTGTGAAAGTGAAATGTTTTTCAGACCATAGCTATCTAGCTGTGGTGCTTGTAGTATTAAATCATACACTTGACTTAAAGAGAGGAGTGCAAGAAGCCTTGAAAAACAACACAGTTGATTGCAGTCTAAGTGTGGTATTTTAGTATATTTAACTGAAGATTTGTTTCTTTGAATTCACTTAATTACAGTCACATAGTTTAATTTGTAAAAGAAAGTCAACATTTGCATTGCATTAAAAACAAGAGTTCCTGTGGTTACATAGATATCTAGCACCTCACTTGACAGTAGTTTCCTGTGAAGAAACTTTGTATGAACATGTTAAGGCTTTATCCTCTGCCTTTAATACAGGACGGAAATGCATGTTTCAACAAGTCTGCTTCAACACTAAAAATGAAACTTCATGCAAACAGTTCTTGCTGTTTGGATTTTTAAAACAGACATCACTTTTCTCTGTTGTCCAAGTAAATAAAAACCCCTAGATTGTACCAGTTTGTTCTTTTGTTAAGGCAAGCATTTCAAAATTGTAGGAATACTTCTGTGATTTCTGATTGAATATCTCAGTGTAAACTACAGGAATAATGTCGCAGCACTTCTTAGATATTGAGCCTGCAAAAGGTTAGCACTTCTTTGTGTAAGTTTTGGAAAAAAAAAAAAAAATTTAGGAGAGTATTGGTCTTGTAGCCTGATCTCTTCTGAGTGAAGGATACTGACTTGAGCATGTTTCCACAAGCATGATTGCCAAAATAGAAGTAGGTGCTTTCTGACTCTTACAGAACATGAAGCTTTTTGGTAAAGTTTTATCAGAATCCCTGGGACATTTTTAGTGGGACTGTCAGACCTTTTAAAAGAAATAAGGCAAACAGCCGTCTCTGTTATGTTTTAGACTAGCCCATGCAGCTGGGTTGCAGAGCTGGTCTTTGTTCCCAAGAGCCACCTCTGTGTCCTGCCAGCATCTTCCTACAGGTTCTGTGATTTCTGTGCCAGGCAGCAACAAATGTGAATGCTACAAGACAGTCAGGTAATAACAACAGTTGAATCTATTGGTGGGGAATCAGTATTTATTTTGGTTTCTTTAATGGCATTTTGTAGTGTATTTGGACAAGATAGAAAACACAGGAAAGATCTGCTGAGCTATTTTTACCTTTGGGAGGCTGTCTTCTTACAGTGACTGTACTAGAACTCACATAAAGGGCTTCAGTATTCAATTCAAAGAAATTGAACAAGAAGGAGAAGCAAGTCATCAGTTAAATAGAAGTCATGAGGAATGGCCCATGTTGGGGAAAAGATTGGTACATCTTCCTTCTTGGAATGAAAAAAAAAACCCCTTTTTTACCTTGTTGGTTTTTGGGGGTTTGTTTTGTTTTGTTTTTTTTCAAAATAAGAGTCAGCAAACTGGATTCTATTATATTTTCTCACAATTAAAATATAGCTGAAGTATCTGGATGTGATCAGTGTCACAGCTTAGATGGGGAGTTCAGTATCTGCACATATTTCTTGGTGTTTTTTGTCACTTGGAAAAGCACACTCTTGAGCTGTTAAAGTATAGGTTGCCTTGCTGGGATGATTGTTCTAAAGGACTGTTTAATATTTGGAACTGTGCAGGCAGTTAGTTTCCATGGTGTAATCTGGTTAAGCAATCATTTCCTGGGAAGTTTCCAGACTTGCTGAGTCAGTAGTCTGGCTGGCTACCAGGAAAAACTCATTTATCTTTCTAATAAACCAGGCACGCCAGCTGAAGGAGAAGGTGCTTTGTGGAGGAGATTCTTGCTTTTCCAGGGAAAACAAGATAGTTCCTTGTTTCCTACACTTTTGGGGGCTTAAAATTGTGGCATCTATCTGATGCTGGAAGTTAGAGTTGAGGGACTTAGACAGGACTTTTGGATGATATGGGGAGAAAAAGCTTATCTGGCAAGAGGGAGGAGGTACTCCTCCTAATCAGTCAGTCATCAGAGGTGGAAGATGTTGCAGCTGCTGCTGCCATGAGTGATCTGTCACCAGCTTCCCTTCCCCTGCCGCCTTTGAGCAGGGCCCAGGGGCACATTGCCTCTGGCTGGGAGAGGGAGAGAGTGGAGTCAGGCATATCAGGCTTGGGCATGCAGGAGTGAGAACAGATCCGTAAATTCTGATGTGTTTTCTAACATGGGAGAAGGTGAAACTTGGCTTAACCTCTTGACCTGAAGGCACTGTAAGCTGAGAATTGCTGGTGCCTTCATGGTGTGCTACACTGCTGGCATGAGGCAGCCCAGCACTTGGAGAATGGCTGAAACACTCTTCTCCATAAATTGGACTGGAAGACTGACATCTTACAGAAGATTTTCCAGTGTTTTATCTTTTGTTTAGTATGCATTACTGCTTGAGCTGTAGAGGACACTTATGAATTACTAAAAAAACTTCATTAATTTTCTGTTCAGGATCCCAAGTCAGCAGCCAAATAAAAGCAGACTTGAAGCAAATATTTCAGAAATTATAACTGTGCATTGACTAATATAAATTTTGAAAAAAACCCCTACCAAACAAAATGACAAAAGCTTTATTAAGGGTAACTCTATTTGATCAAGGTTGATGATATGATGAGTAACTGTTTCAGAGTTATCTCAGAAGCAATCAGGTCAATGTAGAACATCTAGAATGCACTTTCTGTTCAACCTGACATCTTCTCAGAAACATATACTATCACATTAAAACTGAAAACTTTGCCATCAACCTGAGCAAAAAAAAAAAAAGCAAATAATTTGTCCCACACTTGTACTGTACCACACCTGAGATTTGATCAGACGTCTAGGTTAGAACCAAAGCTGTAGGGGAAACTGTCTCTCTCTGTTAATCATAGCTGCCCGAGATTAATCTCAGTACATTTCAGCAACACTACTGAAGTTTCTAAAACCTGCAAGGCATTTGGTGAGGAAAACTGGGCCAAACCAGCTTTCTAAAATCCTTTAAGCATGAAGTCACCTAGGTATAAGTAATTTGGACTTTGCTTTTAGCAGTATTTGGTTGCCAAAATAATTTTTGATTGGGCAATAATTTGGAAAATGAAGGCAAAGAGTGATCATAGAAAAGAGATTTAATTCAGATGATACTAGTCAGGATTCCAAGAGAGATGATGGCGTTAGGAGATAGTTGGATCACTTTTACTGCTGACAAGATCGTCAAGAAATAGCTCTAGTGATAAGAATGGTAAGCTGAAATATTACTTTGTTACAGTAACATAATGAAAGCAAGCGCTAGAATTCTTTCCCTTACATATTCTCACTCCTTTTCAGTTAAACTTCATTTTAAGAGAATCACTACATGCAAAATGTCCACCAAATGTGCAGATTCAAGAAGGAGAGAGGAAAGTGTTTTGTCTAATGTGTTACAAGTAGTGATAAGAATTAAGGAAAACCTTTTAGGAATTATTTTATTTAAAAAGAAAAATATTTGCATTAAATTGTAGTGTGCCAGAAGTGAAACTCTTCTTGTGGGCACTGGAAGAGGAAACTCAGAGCTAGGATTCTGGTCATAGGATAATGTTGAGGCTGTAACTTGTAAGGCACTGAACTAGGATTATGACATAGCATCAGTTTGGACCAAAATTGTTCCTAATCTACACGGGCATAAAACTGAGAGGACTGCATCTCTAGTTCTGGCTGCTGCTTGTGAGCTTTGCCCTGTCCACAAACACTGAGGGCTGCAATTTCCAGGTGGCTCACTCTAGATGAATTTGTGCAGAGCATGTGTCTCATTCTTCTGTCCTGAGGGTGTTCTGCCTTCTCTTTTATAGGGCCTGCTCATGTTTACTTCATAAGAATTAGTGCAATCTGCCTGAGAAATATCATGCAAATTTTATTGCTAGTTAACAAATAATAAATAAATTTAATCTTAAATTGAGACTAATTAATTGGTCAGGGTTTTTTAATATGCACATGTGCTTTGCAGAGCATGAAGATTTAAACCTCAGGAAGTAAACCCATAATATCAGAGTATCTACTCAGATTTTTCTGCTTTTATTTGTGATAAAGAAAAGACACGTGCGTAATCTAAATGTGGTAAGGTTAACGATAGCAAAAATTATAAATAAAGGGGATAGAAAATACTAATAGATTTTCTATCATTAACCTACGTGCACATAGAATAATGCAATAATTTTCCTATTGTTTATACAAGAAATACAGCCTTAAAAAGTTACTCTTGATGTAAATCAGAAAATAAGAGGTAAAAATAGTTTTTATCAGAATGTAAAATACTTTTCTGAGAAATTTTAATGAGCATTTTGATTTTGACTAATAATTTTTTAAATAAAAACCTCTTTCAGGCACAGTGTGAAGTGTATGATAGTAGGCAAAAGATGTTCAGTACCATTCACATTTTTCAAAAGCAGTCTGAGAGAGGCATGATGCATGTTCTATTAGTGTTTAAAGGCACTCACATGACTTTTTATGACATATGACAATGTTATTGAAGTGAGGGAATATATGAATATGATATTCTTTTAAACATGAATACAAAACTATTTTTTATGTATTTTACAGCAAAAGACACCATCAGAATCATACGCTGGGCGAGAGAAGAGGTCGAATTCACAGTCCTACATTGGAAGACCTATTCAACTAGACAAGATTTTATTGTCCAAGGTTAAAGTGCCTCACACTTTTGTCATCCACTCCTACACGCGTCCAACAGTTTGCCAGTACTGCAAGAAACTTCTCAAAGGGCTTTTCAGACAGGGTTTGCAGTGCAAAGGTAAGTAAATATCCTTTAGGAACATAAAAGTTAAGCATAATAAAATTAATAGATTGGTGTTTGATTGGTTACTATGTAGCCTTATTCATGATATCCTCACTAAACTGTCTATTTGTAGGCACATGTACAATTACACTGGATTAAGCTGCAGTCAAAATTACAGTAATTGGTGTTCTGTAGGAGCTGGCTGCCTGGCTGTTCATTCTTACCCTTTGGTGTGTGTAGTAGCTCACATTTTTCATTTGCATGTAAATGGTCTTGTATTTGGCATAGATGAACCTGTGCTTTCAGCAGAATAGTTAGCATAAAGGACTATAGTCTTATCTTCATTGTCTTCAGTCTACAAAGTCCTGTGTGTGAATTGAAGTACATGCCTGAGCCTCAGCAGCTCAGTGCTTTGGGGAAGTTGTAATGGAAGTAAAATAAGATGGGGTTATATGAGAATTGAAATGCACATTTTTTCAGTGTGACTAATGTGCTCCCAAGTCTCATGGCACTGTGTGCCTCAGTAGGTGCTGAAGTGAGGCAGGCACCTTGGATCGTAGCCAGGATTGCTGGATCACCTTAGCCACCCTTAGCCTGTAAATACAAAGCATTGTGCATGCTATGGGGATGGAATGTTGGGTAATGGATGCTTAAAATCACCTTCCTTCTATTACAATAAATAATAACTATCATAAAATTATCAGTATCCTTTGTGTTACTGCTTTAAACCCTGCAAAAATTCAAAGTTGCATTCATTTAACTTAAGGTATGATTCTGATACAGTTTAACTTAAGCAAAATACCTGTTTCAGTTAATTTTGAATCCTGGTACCCTAAGCAAATATTAACCTAATTTAAAAAAAAATTATTTGTAGTTTGACACTGCTGTACCTCTAGTTGGTTTTTGGATCAATCTTAAATAATTACAAGGATATAGACGACCTTCCTATATTTTTTCCTTCCTGAAAAAAGGTTTTCATGGTGTGTTAGTAACTTACAGCCCTTAGTTTAAGTAAAATGTGTTCGTAAGCCGAAAGAAAAGAATTCACATGACTTCAAATGAAGTGCTACTTAGACATAGGAAAGAAGTAAAAAGAAAATTTGAAAAACAGGGAAAGGATTGAAGGAGCCCACAGTTGCAAGCTGTCTAGAAGTTGCCTTGAGATTTTAAATCTAAATATTTTCTCACTTAAAATTGTTGGCTAGGGTTCTCCTGTTTCAGTTTTCAATCATCAGTATTTTCAGTCATCAGTCTCTTAAACTGCAGCTGATACACTGCTTCTTTCACTGGAAAAGCAGCTCTGGCTTTGCAGCCAAGCACTTGTGTCTCCTCATTAATCTCCTAGATGAGTTGAGCACCACTTTGGCTGCAGTAGTGCTGCTCCACCCAGCTACCCTTGGAAATGCTTTTTTTTCCCCTCAGAAATGTGCTTCTAGCATCTTCATCCTGTCCCTTCCACTGGCAGGCAGCATGCAGCCAGGCTAGTGCACACTCTATGAACATATGACTTGTATTAATTAAAGGATAGGCCTTAATACCTATGGGCTGGGTAGGAGGAAAAAATATAATTGTGTTACAGAAAAAGAAATAATTTGGCTGTATCCCTTTTTTACTTGTCAGACTGTAGATTCAACTGTCACAAACGCTGTGCTCCTAAAGTGCCAAATAACTGCCTGGGGGAAGTTGCCATTAATGGAGGTAAGTTGCATTAACAATTGTTCCTGCTATTGTTTAAATCATCAGTTAAATAAAAGAGAAATGTAAAACTGACGTGTAGAAACACACATTTTTCCATTGCTTGGGAGTGGCCTTTCCTCTGCAATATTTCTGCTGTGTGTGGAAGATGAAGTGTGGGAGGAACACTGTGAGTGGCTCACACATAATCAGTTTGGAGTGTGTTTCTTCCAAATAGGCAGCACTGGCAGACAGGCTGAGCTCTGCCACAGAGGTGATGTCAGCAGCAAAATGGCCCTGTGATAAAGCCTAGTAAATGCAGAATGCCACAGGAAAGCCAAAAACCACTTGGGAGAAGTTGGCATTCACCAGTCAGACAGAAGCACAAAATTCTCTTAATGTGAGGGGAGAAAAAGGTGGTTATAGATAATCTTCCTGAGAAGGAAAAACATACCTAGAAGAATTAGGAATGCCCTTCAGGAAAAAATTCCACCATTTGCTGATGGCATGAAACAAATCATACTGGGGTTGCCAGAAATCGAGTCTTGACTATCTGCTGATTTCCCCATGCATGTGCTGCTGGTTTTGTGTTAAGTATAAGGGTGTATGGGTAGGCTTGACAGACGGTACTGGAAGAAAAAGGAGTGGTTGCAGATGAGTTGATGATTGCCTTGAAAATGTCACTTTCCTGTGTGATAAGGGAATGAGAAGTGTGGTGTTCAGTTTCTAATACGTATTACTGTGTTAAGTTGTCAGCCTAAACTGCTTCTGAGGTTAATAAAGTATTACCTTATGATGCAATCTTTTTCATTTCAATCAGTAGTCTATGGAAGTCACACGAAGAATTTTCAAAATTAGGAGTGCTAACTAATACTTTTCATAGTATTTCTCATAGTAATGTTACTGTATCGCTATGAAATTTTTGTGTCTAACAGGAAAATTACTATAAATACTAAGTATCCCACTTGAAATGTGACAAGGTGCATGATTTTCTGGAAGATAGATTATGTCTTCCTGCTGAATGTCCTTTCTGATGCACCTCTCATTGGACTCTTGGAATCACTACTATTTTTTCTTTTTTAAAATCTTGCACCTTTATACCTCACTTAACCATTAACCATCCCACAGCATAGCTATTTCTTCAGAAGTGCAAGTAATGTTGCCAGGGGAAATTTGTGGTTTGGTTTTCGAAAACTAAAATACACAGCATGATATGTTAATTACATTGATAGGAGTGTAAAGTTTCCCCTAAGATTTTGGAGACAAAGTAACTAAATCTTCTTATAAATGATTAACTTTTTCCTGCATAGATGCAGTTTTAGAGAGAAGTGATTTATCTGAAGTGCTGTGAAAAGACAGGAAGGAATGTAAACTTTGTTTCTGCACAACTGAACTAAATGAACAAAATTTAAATTTGTTTCTGAATTACTCCTCCAAATTCCCTCTTTCCATCTGAGGCAGCTGTATTTCATTCCCTCCAACACACCCCCTTCTGCCATCTCCCCACCTTCACTTCACAAGCAACATGCTGCTTTTGTTTGGACTTTCCTCCTACACGTGAATCTGATGCTAGGTTAATGGGAAGTGATAGTTTATCTCAGGAAAGCTTGTGCAGTCACTTGAGGTGAGGACACATATTCTGGGCTTACTCCAAATGTATTCCTTGAAGATCACAATCCTAAAATTTATGGAGTTTAGTTTTTAGACACCAAATAATATTCATAGTATGGTATACATAGAATCCTTGTAGAATTCTGAGTTGTGTGTCCTAAATGATGGATAGAGGGTCCTTGGGATTATCAGAGGTGATTTCATCCTGGATCTCATTTGTATTTTCACAGTAATTTGGTTTACATTATTTTCAAACTTAATAAACAAAATACAGTATCTGTCGTTTTGTCCATCTGCTGTGTGATGCATCTTCCCCAAAATAGAAAGTGAAAGAAGAGCTGAAGCAATGATATTCCAAGTATGGTGTCGTTAGTAAATGGATTATATACTAAGTGTAAGGAGTTATTTTTAATTGATTATAGGTTTATTAAAAATAGAGATTTTAAAATTGTTGAAGGAATAGTAAAGAGAAAGCCTTACACTGTGAAGTATCATTCATGACCAAATGACTGGTTCTGCTAGAGATGAAGTATGTGTCTCTTAAGCACACAAGAGTAATTTATATCCAACTATCTTAAGACTACTGTACATGAAAACAAACTTTTCAGATGTGCATTTCTAATTTCAGTGAAGTGCCATCAATTCCAAACATCTTGCAGTCAGACAAATTCTGTGTGCTTTTTCTTATGTTACATTGCCTACATTGTCCGTCAAGAGCCTTCCTCCCCACAATTAGGAAAAGTAGCTGGGAGAAACTATTGGATGTGTTCCATATATTTTAACCTTGCTTCAAATTTCTGAAACTCCACAACATCCCAAAAAAACTGATGCTGTCTTTACCCTCTGTCTGGACTTCTGGATTCCAGATAAATCCATTCATAAGCAACAATGTGAGAAAAAGTTGTTTCTTACTCTGATCTTACTTTGGTGTAGCTAATTTGGAAACTGGGAAGTTCAGTATAGATAATTTAGATATAAGCTGGATGATACTGTTAATGCTATGCCATATTCAAATAAGTTAAACCCTAAGTCTTTGGTTTTGGTGCTTTAATATTTATTTTCTAATGGCAGGTAGCATTGTTTCAGTGGTATTGATTGTTATGCTGCTTTGCACAGGCTTCACAGAAAACACTGTTCTTGTGAAAAGTAATATACAGTTCACATTCTAAGTAATTGTCTGCTTATATTGTCTAGATGCAGGCAATAGACTTCCAAAGAGAACTTGAGTTTTTTGGGAACTTAAAATATGCCAGGATGTTGTAGTTGGAGTATTGCGTGTTTTTGGATAATAACTTGAGAAATTATATTCCAGACCTTCTTAGTCCTGGGGCAGAGTCTGATGTGGTCATGGAAGAGGGGAGTGATGACAATGACAGTGAAAGAAACAGTGGCTTTATAGATGACATGGAAGAATCTATGGCTCATGACTCAGAGATGTCAATGGCAGGATGCCATAGTGACAATGGAGAAATGCAGGATGCTGATCTGGATCACGATGAGTCTAACAGGATGATCAGGTGAGCTGGGGAGTGAGTGTACCTTCCATCCTTCTTTGAATTTATTTGTATATATCGTGTCTAGGGCTCAAGGGGGAATCTACATGATCACTGCTCTCACTCATTTAGAATGGGGCATGCTGGTGAAATGTGCATTTGAAATTGCAGTGCGTGCTTCACTGATTATATGCATTAGTAATTCAAGAGAAGCTTTATTGTCAAGTTGGAGTAGCATTGAAAACTTATGCACAAGTTCTTGCAGGTCTGTTCTGGTATGAACATGATGTGAAACTGTGCATAAGCACTAGTAAACTATTTACTTATTTATGTATTTATTGTTTACTTATTTTCCTAGGAATTCTTTCCCTGGCTTAACAGTGCAATGCCTGATCATTTAAATAAATAAACAAAATGTGTAAGTAGCTATGGTGTAATCAGATCTAGGTAATTTGTTTGTATTTTTAGATACCTTTATTAAAAAGGAAAGTTTGACAAACTTAGAGTAGTAATTTGAAAACAAGTTACAAAATAAATTAGTACTTTGAAATAACTGCTTAGGAAGGAAAACAGGAACTGAGTTGTGCAATGTACCTCAGAAGTAAATTAAGAAACATTATGCACGTATTGGAACTGTCTAAATAGTATGGAAAGAGTAGGGATTATTCATTGTCAGGGAACCTAAAATGAACTAAAAGGTAATTTCAGCTGTAATCCCCTTGATGCAAGGGATCTATACCCTTAAGAATTCTAAAACATTTTTCTTTCACAGGTCTGTTTGACCTGCAATTTCCTCTTTTATTTTTTTGGTTGGGAGTCTCTCTCAGTAATATGTTCCCCTTACTTCTGTGTTACTGTCATACACCTGTTGCACTAATAAAAGCAATCCATTTCAACAATATGCAGTTTTACTTCATGCAGTGGTGAACTACTGTCATATTTATCTGCATAGATATCATGTGTATGATGTGTCATTGGAATATGAGCCTGTGCTTAGATCACAAAATCATTGTCACAGAACATTTTAAATTTCCAAGTTTTATTAAGCAGACAGCGTTGCAAGTTTTCAAAAAAAAAAAAATACCCAGTAGTACTAATAGAATATTTATAACTAAGGTACATGTTTTACTTATATAAGGGACATTCCTGTATTTCCAGTAATACCTGTCTGCAGTTATTTCTAAGGGTAGTTTCTGTATCCGTGGATATTTTTAAGTGATCTATAAAAGACAAATAAAAAGTAAGCTACAGTACAGATAAGAACAGCTAAATAGGAACTGCAGATGTTGAAATCATTTTTAGGCAGAAAAGAGATGTTAACTGTATGTTACATACTTAATTAAACTTTCAGACAGCACTTTCTGCATTTTGATAGGAAACTACCAATTCATAAAACTTATTTCCAGAATGCATTACAGTGAAGCAGGGCCATCTGCAGACATCTACAGACACAACAACTTTGGGAAATTAGCATAGTATTCTTTTCCTAAACACTATCAGCCCTTTTTTGTTGGAGTTGTTGCACCAATAGCATTGCTAGCAGGGCAGTGTTGTGCTCTGTTTTCACATACGATGCAGCATCCCTGTTTAAATTTCTGCCAGAAATAGCTAAGTATTCATGTTTAGGATTGAATAGATTGAGTCCATATTCCATTACACAGAATCTTGCTGTTAATTCCAAGAGCAAGGAAGATGGCCTAGGTTGCTTCTGGTTACTACCAGATTTTGTCTGACAGTGCTGTCACATTCCCAGCTTACTGTGTGTCAGCTGAGTGGTAGAAAATTGCAGTGTGCATGCCCCACAGGGCAAATGGGGTTTCACCTTAAGTCTTTGAGGGTAGAGTAGCTTAAACCTCTTTCTCTGAGAGATTCCAGCAGATCCTCTGCTGTGCCTGGCCAGGGCGTGTGCAGCTGGGCAGCCAACACGTTTTCTATTCTGTGAAGTGCCATCACTCCATTGTGTGTTTGAAGCCAAGCAAGATCACAGGACAGAAGTGATCTGATGGACAGTGTCTATGTGGGTTATCAGAGGTTCAAGATCAAGTTCTGCTCTGAATTGTACACAACACAAGCTTGAGCAGTGACTCCCACACCCTAGCTAAGGCCCTAGTCACTTGCCCATTTCCTTAGCTCATCTTAAGAAATATTTTTGGAAGAGTGTGTGGGAGCCTTCAGAAGGTCTCTGACATTCTCATGGTGTAGCATTACAGTCTTTTTTCTTTGAAATCTCAAGGTACTTGGAATGACAAAACAAAAAACTAGGTCTGCTAGCAATGATAAAAATAAATGTGGCTATTTTGCGTGTGTGTGTGGATGTGTATACATATATTCTGATTTTAAAGATTCTTTTTTCTTTTTGTCCAAAGTTATCTTCTTTTTAAAAGCCTTTAATGATTTATTCTTAAGCCCTTCAACCAGCAACAATATTCCATTAATGAGAGTGGTACAATCTGTGAAGCACACAAAAAGGAGAAGTAGCACAGTAATGAAGGAGGGTTGGATGGTTCACTATACAAGCAAGGACACACTGGTAAGAATTTTTTTGGAAGACCTGTCTTCCAGTACATGTTCTATTATAGAGGAGAATCAAATTCTAACAATACTCTTATAATTGAAAGTCACTCATGCAAGGCAATTTTGCAAATTTTGTGATTCCTAAAGTCCCAGTTTTTATCATAACTAAGACTGGCACTGTTTGTAAGAACAGGAGACAGATAAAACATGCAAAACCCATCTGATTATATCTGTTGCATTACCATAGGCAGCCAAATGTAAAGTCACTCTTAAGGAAGGGAAACATAACATTAAGGGGTTCTGTAAAGTAACTTTACTTTCAAGCTGCCAGTTGAATTGAAACTTTAGTAAAGTAGATTTAGTGTAGAATTCCTCTCTGCTAAAATATGAATAAAGCCTTCATTATGTAACCTTCAAAAGTAAACTGGGCTGGTATAAGGGATAGAAAAAGAATTTTCAATTGCTGTAGGTTCATATATGTGAGCAAATTGTGCTGAATGTAATGCACACATCAAAATGACATTTTAAATTTTTAAAACTTGTAGAATTTTAACAGCAGAGCTTAATAAGAGCTCCATAAATTCTAAATTCAGTTATAAAGTCTTACAATCTTGTAACAGCAACTGAGTCTTTATCACTCACAGTACATCTCTTCAAACTGAAGAAACATTTTGGCAGTGTGCTTTTGTGAAATGAACATTTTATTAATCTACTTGTTGTTCATTGCAGAGAAAGCGACACTACTGGAGACTGGACAGCAAATGCATTACGCTTTTTCAAAATGATACTGGAAGCAAATATTACAAAGTAAGGAATATTTTTCAACCTCTTTCTATACCAGCAGGATATAAAGACTAAATTGCTAAATTGGTCCTTACTAAAAGTACAATAGTATACCTTTTATCTAGATTTAATTTTCCTTATTTTTTCATTATTTAAGCTGCATATGTGTGTTCTGCTTTTGCACAAACAAGTCTCTGATCAGAAAGGTGTCAGCTAACAAGGACCTATAAAATGTGTGTTGTGGAAATGAAAAGTTTTTATATGAGAAGTCAACAGGGTTTTATTATCTAATGAAGTTCTCTTGATATATGGATGGCCCTGCTTTTTTTTCTGAAGGAACCTCACTACACTCTTTGATTAAGTTCAGTTAAATAATTAAAGATCTATTTAGTCTTGGACAGAAACATTTAGTATTTTACTAACAACAGTCCTCTGTGTCACAGAGTTTCAGGTTACAAGAGCTTTTTTGTTTGCACAAGAAGCATGTGGTAAAAGACAACAGTGATATCATAAACTAATCAAATAAAGTTCATGCTTAGGTTTTGTGTTGATAGTCTTAAACAGAAAGTAAATTTTTTTTTCATTTCAGGAAATCCCATTGTCTGAAATTTTGTCACTGGAACCTGCAAAGACTTTCACTTTGCTGCCTCAGGGAGCCAATCCTCATTGTTTTGAAATAAGCACAGCAAATATAGTCTACTATGTAGGAGAAAACATAGACAACCTCTCCAGCGTTCCGCTGAACAGCAGCGTTATCAGCAGCGGTGTTGGCATTGATGTGGCGCGGATGTGGGAGATGGCAATTCAGCACGCCCTGATGCCTGTCATCCCCAAAGGGGCATCCACAGGCTCAGGACCCAGCCTGCACAGTAAGTCCATCCATTTCCTCCATTTCGGAAAAGGAGAATCACATCTCAAATGACATTGCTCAATCTTCTGCGCATGTTGAGAGGATGGATTGCACAGCGGGTAAAGGCCATTCTGTCACGGCTTGACACCTATCTTCCATATTATTTTAAACACCACAGTTTCTCATCCATGTGTTTTCAGTTTTCAGTCAAACATCTGTATTAATATACAAGATGCAGATATTTTAGTGAACAAACAGTTATGAAATTAATAGGGCTTCTAATTCAAATTTGCCTTGCTGATGTGAGAAGTAGCCTCCTTGTGCAGAGGGATGAAGTTTTCTGAGCTCCAGTTCGAAGCTATTAGATTTTTTCCCATCCTGACTCTAATTTATGATTTTAGCTGTCTGCAGAAGCAGCTCTTCCCTCTTTGGGTCACTGCAGCATTAGATGATATGCTCCCTTTCGTCATATTTGGCTGTACAGCTGCCTCAAACATTGTCCCATGATGAGATGAAAAGAGCTCAAGTGTGAAGAACAGCTATTCTAAGCACAGCAAGGCACATCTGTTATTGAGGACCAAAAGAACTGAATCTATCTAGCTTCCAATTTACATACTTTTGTGTAATTCTCTAGCAAAGGTGACAGTTTATGTAAACCAAATATGAGACCTATTTAAATCTAGCTTGGGTACTGATACAGAACAAACAATTCTGTACTAGTAGCTGTGTGCTGCTGTGGTTGCTCTGTACTTCTGTTCAGCCTAGTCAGTGTAAAGAGAATTTAGAAATGTCTACACAATTTGGATTAGACCTTTTATTGCAATATACACCCACTTTAGCACTTGACATCTGGATGCTATTAATGCAGCACAAAATGCTAATGAGACCACAAGCCCTTCAGAAACAGTAATACAACAGGCTGTCGCATTGCATCTCCAGGCACAACAGCTCACATATCAGATTAGATCAGCAATGTCCTTTGCTTTCTTGACTGGGATCTTGTATAAAATAGTGTCGAATTCTGGATGTCATTTCCATCAGACTAGTTGCCTAGTGCCCTGGTTTGAGTCCAGTGTAGCTAAACAAATCACCTAAAATGCTGTACTGGGCGTGACAGCTGTCTTCTCTCCCTCTTGGGAAGTTTCAAAAATTTCTTTCCAAGTTTGTAGTTATCTTTGAGTTATATGTGCAAAAATTAAGATCATCTGAGACCTTTAAAATTTCCTGTGGACAGTGAGAATGGTAGCAACCTTCTTCCTTTTGCTCAAAGTCTAAGACTGGTCCATGTCTTTGTCCATGCTTTTTTTCATGTAAATACAGCAGTACATATATTTGTAAACATATTGGTTGTGATTAAAAACGTCTCCATAACTGAAACATTCTGTGCCAAAAGCAGTCTTCCTAAGGAAGGAGAATAAGCTATATGAGGCAGAAGTTAATAATGTTACTTACTGCAACTAGGATTGGTGCTGATGGATAGTACCAAGTGTCTTCAGAGTGTAATACAGACCTTATAGCAGGGGACACTGGTTTAGAAATTTTTGCTTAAACAAATGCAAAGGCAGCATGAATGGCATTCTACACAGAAGTAGGAGACAGAAGTGTCAATGCTCCAAGGAAGCATGCTTTCCTTT
Source organism: Petroica traversi (assembly GCA_025920805.1). Classification (NCBI taxonomy): domain Eukaryota; kingdom Metazoa; phylum Chordata; class Aves; order Passeriformes; family Petroicidae; genus Petroica; species Petroica traversi. The sequence goes on from JAHLSL010000007.1 coordinate 24,534,619, forward strand.
CCAAAGTATTGCCTTTGGGTAATGCAGTTAGCTGCAGGCATATTCTGATTTTTTACTGAACCCCTTAGTAAGTTTGCAGTTCAAAATGCTTATGAGATGCTTATGACATCCTAAGCCCTGAATTGATAGAATTTGGATCTGGTGCTTTTACTAAAACACAAGTGCAAGATTTTTTTTCCATTATATCTGTTTTAATTTTTAATTTTTAATAATATCTGTTAATCCAGCTGAAATGTGTATTATTTTTAATAGTATGCAGTCTAATTTGAATGTGTATTTGCCTTGTATTTGATCTGAATAGCATCAAATATGTTGTAGGTGACTGAAGAAATCAAAATTATTAATAAATTCACTAAATAAAACCAGATTAGTTGCAGTTGTTACTTGCATGAGATACAAAGTCTCAAAGTAGAATGGAAAAAAGCAATAAGAGGCCTATAAATGGGAATTGTGAGACCTCACTATTAAAAAATTATTAATGGATTGTATAATTCTGTTTTTTCCCTACACTGCAAAACTGTTGTTCAATTCATGTGTTTGTGGGCTGGTATAATTTTATATTAGCTGGTAGACAAACAAGCTGACCTAATTGGTCCAATTTCTAGTGCTGTCACTAGATACTGATGTAATGTGAATGTCATTTCCTATTACTATATGTTTGAACTAAAAGCACAGCAATCTAAAGTATATTTTGCTTTCTTCCCCAGGGGATATATCCATCAGTATTTCTGTGTCAAACTGCCAAGTCCAAGAAAACGTGGTGAGTGTTCCCTGGATGCTGGTGCTAGACATGCTATGATTAAGCTGGCAAAATCATTGATCTGCTTTTCAATGGGAGTGTTAGGGAGTTCATCAGCCATTTCTCACTTACGTTGAAGAAATTAACAAACAATTAGCTTTTAAACTTTTAACAAAAACCATCTTCGTGGCACCTTTTCTCGAGATGCAAGAATTATGTACGGTCGTTTCACGGGCTTTAACTGTGAATCTGTGTAGGATGTTAATTACCACAAGGAAAGGCAAGGTGCAGAAATTACTAGTTCATGGAATTTGTCAACTGAACTTTGTAAAACTGACCACAAGCCTTGATAAATACACCATTTCCTGTCATATCTGAGAGATGAGATATATTCTCTGTTGTGTGAAGATGGAAGTGTCCAGGAAGAGTTGCGTATATCATAACACACACACACAGAATTCTGGGTTTCTTTTACTCTAGGACAGTTAGACACAGGTCATGTGGTCAAGTTAAGCAGTCCCTCTGCTTGCTTTCTGTCTCATGGCAGAGGGAAAAAATAGATACTCCCTGCAGCCACCTAAAGTTTTGGGACAGCTCTGGTAGTTGGCAGAAAAATATTGCAAAAAGATTGCCTGCTAGGTATGTGTCCATTTGTTTCCTAACAAAAAGTAAGACAGCCTTTATTATGAATTAGGCATTCTTTTACTCTTTGTTGTATATGCTGCTGGTTAAATATGAGGAAAATAAAACGGAGCTGTGAGATTTGGTGTTTGTTTGAGTCTCCCAAATGAATCTGCTAACAGCTTGTGCTTTAGCCTGTGTTACAGCACTGAGAAATAGCGAGACAGGAGACTGCCTCTCTGGCACAAATGGAATATTTTACCCCACTCAGTGAACCTGTTGAAGATTCATCAGCTTTTACAGCATTTACAATTAATGTGGCCTGTAAAAAAACACACCTGAATTTTTTGGCAGATAATGTATTTTAAAATGTACTGTACTAAATGGATGCTACTTCCAACTAGAAAAAGCAAAAGAAATACAAATTTTCATTCAATATCCTTAGGGCTTAATATCTGTTGTTTATATAAACAGGATATTAGCACTGTATACCAGATCTTCCCAGATGAAGTATTGGGATCAGGACAGTTTGGAATTGTTTATGGAGGTAAGGCTTTGGTGTGCTGTACAATGGTGTTTAAGATAAAAACTTTCTTGAATGGGGAAAGTATTGGACTCTGAAATATTTTTTGCAGAAGTTAGCAGTCTGTTGTTTCATTTAAACAGTATACATTCAACAAAATAGTTCGTTTTGTGTTGATGAAATAATTTTGTAGATTGACGGTTTCTGCCCACTACTGGGTCAATGAATATCAATAGTTTCATATTCTCTCTAAGTTCTAATAAAGCAAGCCCTGAACACTGTTCTTTTTGAGAACTGTAATGGATGAAAAAAACCTTCTGTGTTTCTTTATATATTCCAGCGAGGCATTTTTAAATTGTTTTTTCAGTAGCTTGTTAAAATTGTTTCTCTTTTTATTTTCTTTTCAATTTTTCCTCTCTCTTTTCTCCTTTTTTCAGCAGTTTTTTGAGGATGTATTTAGGTACAGCTGTTTGAGAGAGCGTGAAGTGAGAACTAACAACAGATTTCTCACTGAGGCATCTCTGACTCTCTGATAAACCTGGGACATGCACTAACCTGCCTTGAGGCTATCCTAAGTATTTCATTACTTGCAAGTGGTGGAGCTACTAGGGCTAAGCCAGTTGCAGAGAATGCAGCTGCAGCTTACATATATATATGAGAAAATTAACTTTGCATCTATACTGTTGAAATGTAGATCTGCCTGTCTCATGTTTGTTTCTTGTGTGTTTAAATGGCTTTCTTAGGAGATGGAAAGAAAAAGTTCTGTTGTTAAAGGGTACAAAGAAGAGCAATGACAGAAAACTTTTAATGTCTTATCTGCAAACCGGCTTTGAGAATTACTTGGTTATGGCCATTTGTACAACTAATGAAAGGGGAATACTTTTCATAATAAATTATGTTAATTGATCGAGAGCTTGTGTTTTATTAATGCAGGAAAGCACCGCAAAACTGGAAGAGATGTTGCCATTAAAATAATTGATAAACTAAGATTTCCAACTAAACAAGAAAGTCAACTTCGTAATGAAGTTGCCATTTTACAGGTACTTTTCTTTTTTACTGTATTAGCTCTATTATTTATTTTTATAAACACCAGATAATAATACGATTATTCTAATTTTTAATCACTAGTCGTTTTGCAGAAATATTAGTATTTTTGCTGCTTATTTTCCATGAACAGCCAAGAACAAATGTATCAGCAATGTCACGCTAGGAGTTAAAATTTCTGCCATTTTAAGATCACAATAAGAAAAGATGTATGTTAAATTAACTTGAAATTGATACATTCTCCTGTACTGCCCCTAGAAAATTTGTCCCTGTTGCCTACAGGTTAGGTACACAGTTTATATTGTGAAATACTGAAACATTGTCTGGTTTAGGTGGGGGTCTGAAGTCTGGATCTGTAATGATGAAAGCTGCTGATCATATTGAGAAATCTAGTGCTGTATTTGTCTTTAATAGAATCTTCATCATCCTGGGGTTGTAAATCTGGAGTGTATGTTTGAGACGCCAGAAAGAGTCTTTGTTGTTATGGAAAAACTCCATGGAGACATGCTGGAGATGATCTTGTCAAGTGAAAAGGGCAGATTGCCAGAGAGAATAACTAAGTTTTTAATTACTCAGGTAAGAAAGTAATTATAGACCTAGAGGGAGATTTGAGGTCAATGATTATCACTGCTTCTTATGTTTTCCTTTTGACATAATTTACCTGTCTGGTTTATGAAAGTCTGAGTAAAACAGGAGTGGTAAAACAGCTTTCTTTACATTACTGTAAATTATCTGATAGATAGTAAACCATTAAGAGGACTTAAAACTAGACACATGTAGAGCTGTTGGCTGCTGGATGGAGGGGGCATCAAGCTACAGTTTCTCATATGATGGAAGAATTAAGCACAAGAAAGAAAAGCACTAAAAGCAAACTGTTGAAGAATTACAATAAGAAATCTGAGCCTCTTGAAGTGCCCGATATCAAACCAGTGCAGTTCATACTATGCACTGTTACATCTATTTTCTGTGCTGCAATTGGATCTCAGTGCTACCTGTGACTGAGTCCAGCTTCCATTATGATTTCTGTTAACAATTTGATCTGGGGTTTATTTGAGCTTTCTGTTGTTATATTCCTGTAATATTATCATACTGCTTTTTGGCTGCCTGAAATACTGGTTTAAATTTAGATATACACATCAGTGGTGAGCCACCTCACAGTCAGAGAAGCCCATGTTTCCACAGTTAGGTAAAAAGAAAGTAGCAGGAACAACAGAATTATGGTGTTTATTATTGTAAATTTCTTATTTGAGGTAGAACTTAAGAGATTTCCAAGTTTTCAGGCTTTAATGGACAAAACTACCACCAGCTTTAGAATTTGATTTCTTCTATTCACAGGCTCATTCACCCTCCCCACCATTCACTGCTCTAATACAGTGACAAATCCTGTCAGCTCCTGACCAAATACAAGGAACTGAGTTAAAGCCACACGAAAAGTATGCATATCTGTTACACTGTTACTATATTCATGTCTATGGAATAGAACAGAAATACATACAACACTCCACATTCTTTATCTTGTCAAGAAAACACTTCAGTTGGACCATATAATAGTTCTGTGAAATATTTCTAGTTGAATCTAGATATAAAAAGTAATTCTGCAGATGTTACGACTTTTGAAGAATTCATGCACTAAAAAGTAAACAAATACTTAGAACTCAGATTTTAAAAGATGTTTATAAGGTTAACCCTTGGAGAGGGAAAAATCATATTTGATGTAGTGAAACATCAAGAAAACTTGAGGCACAGCATCTGGTTTTTGTTGAGTTTTTCTTTTGCGTTGTTGACATTCTTGTAAAAGGTACATTCTTATTGGATTGTTTTTCTTCACACCAGTCCTTGCTTGTCTGGTCACTGATACTGTTTAAACAATATAAAACAAACAACCATAATTTGATTTGTTTATTCACAGATCCTTGTTGCATTAAGACATCTTCATTTCAAAAATATTGTTCATTGTGACCTCAAACCAGAAAATGTGTTATTGGCATCAGCTGATCCTTTCCCACAGGCAAGTAGAAAATGTCCTTTCTTAAGATAAATTGTTCTAATTAATAAGTGTTAGCAATGTTTATGTATAAACAAGAAAATGATTAGTGACCTGTCTGCACAGAATTTTTACATAAGAAAAAAGCTGATCACTTATCCAGACTGCTTTATAAAGAAGTCATGTTTGAAAATCCTTGACTCTTGTCATTTGTCTAAAATATTGAACTAGATTTTTTACTGTGACATAGCTATTTGTGTGATCATTTCTAATTTGCTCACCATTAAAGCATGAATTACTTGGCTGGTTGATTTGTTGCAGTAAGGAAGTTATTTTTCTGAAATTTTGGGTAGGGCTCATAAAGAACAAGAGCTTCTTTTTTAATTCTATTAATTTAAATACCAGGAAGATCACAGGATATTTAAATATACTTTTTGATTGGTTGTATTTCTCATTAAAAGGTTTATCTATAAGGTTCTGTTACCTTCAGTCTGCAGAGTTCATCTATAATCTCCCTCAATTGCCTATATTCAAAATGAGCCCTACTGATAATTTTTAAATGATATCAATATCAGTAATTGAAAAGTAAGGATCTCTACTGAGTTGTTGTAAGTGAGAATTTTCAAGATGCTAAATCTGTTTCTTTGTAGAACTCAGACAATGAAATCTGCTGAGAGGCAGAGTATAGCTAGATCCACAATAAAAGAAAAGGTGAAGTTTAAGAACTAAATTTTGTCAAGGTGCTTGTTTTAGGAAAAAGGCATAGGTAAAACAATTTTTCTGCTAGCTGTGTTCTTATGCTATGAATGAATAAGTATTAGTATATATTACTACTTCCATCAGGAACCTGAGCAGTTAAGCCTATCCAAAACTGTGTTTTATTCATAGAATGAAGGGACCAAAGAGATACTGTGGACTGGTAATCCAGTCTACTGTTTCAGTAGAATAAGAATTTTCCTCTCAAAGAGGAGTTTTACAGAAAGTACCCTTGAAAGAACAGTAGGGATGCACCTTGCAGCTAATTGATGATAGAAGTTCCTCAACTATGTATTTGATAATAAAGATAATGTATGTCTTACTATAGCATTTTTCATTAAACAGGTAAAACTTTGTGATTTTGGCTTTGCCAGAATCATTGGAGAGAAATCGTTTAGGCGCTCAGTTGTAGGAACACCAGCCTACCTTGCTCCAGAGGTTCTGAGAAACAAAGGCTATAACAGATCGCTGGATATGTGGTCAGTGGGTGTCATCATTTATGTAAGCCTCAGTGGTACCTTTCCATTCAATGAAGATGAAGACATACATGACCAAATCCAGAATGCTGCTTTCATGTATCCACCAAATCCATGGAAGGAAATTTCTCTTGAAGGTAAGAGACCTATTTGTAGCTATTCTTATATAAATGCTAAAAGGAGTAGATACATTTTGCTTTTATGTTTGGTTCTTGTACATAACACAATTAAAAAAAAAATTGAGTAACATAATGTGTCTGTTTTGTGCTATCAGCTGCTTTAGACATTTCCTACAGAGCATGTACACACTGCATATGGCATAATCTTCTAGCATGGGATCTCTCCAGGAGGTGTTGAAGGAGGCACATAACCACCTGCAGATGAGATTGCTATAGAATCAGTGGGGAGTTTCAGCTGCTGTAATTGGTCTTGTGTATATTTATTTATGTACCTCATCATTCAGCTCTGTTGCATCTGCAGTCTGTTTCTTGTTCTACTTGTTCCAGTTGTCGAGTTGCGTTTCAATAGGATGCTGTACTCTGATATCTTTGTGTGGATAAAAGGGAACAATTCCGTAGATGAGATTTCAGGAACAGTGTGAGAAAATGTCATACAAGAGACTTTATGGAGGAGGAAAAGGCTTGGAGATAACTGTGAGACCTTTGAAACTTGAGTTGTGGTCAATGGTATCAAAGACTTTTGAGAAAAGACAAAAGAACAATGTAACTAGTTCACTAGGAACATCTTTAAAGAAGGTAAATTAGGTCTATTAAAAATGTCTCTAAACACAACTAAGTAGGGTATTTAACAAAATGGGCACTTCTGGTGTTACCAGCATTTTCAAGTGCATAACATTTTCAGGCGACTTGATTTTCTTTGTGATTTTTTTTTTTTTAGTTCAGAATTTTGCAGGATTGCTTTGTCAGTCTTAAAGCATATAAGCATCAGATTCTCATATCTTTTTCTGAATTGTAATATGTGCCAAATTACAGTATTAACATTTACAATTTCTGTTATTTACAGAACTGTTTTTCTGGTTTTCAGGTGGTATGTTTAATGTACCTGTTAAGCACAGTTTTGAGCAGGGTGCCTAATGCTTACTATAATATATATTACAGCCATGTAAGATTCTCTTCTGAAAATGCTCTGAGAGCATTGTTTGTTATTTTATCTCAGTGGCAGATGAAGTTTGAAATCTGTTGGAGAAAAAAAAAAAGCTATAAATCTGCACAATTACACACTGAAGTTCTCCTGAACCTCCACACACTTTGATATGTAAGCTGACAGAATCTGTTGGCAGCAATGCTTTATCTGTCGCTAGAGATAAGCAAACAGCAATCAACACAGGGGAAGCTGCAAGAAATTGTCTCCCACAAGTTTCTACTGTGGTAGACAGAAGATCAATTTTTGCACTCAGAGGTGAAGATTCAGTAGAGCACCTACAGAAAACTCACCTACTTGGGTGTTACCTCTCCGTTTGTAGAATCACAGCCTTCATTAAGAGTTGATGGATACCAGGCTGCAAGAATGCAGAAGGGAGGGAAACACACTTTAACAAATTACTAAATTAAAATCTGCTTGTACATTGTGATTTTATTACATATTTTGGATTGCTAGGTGATGAACTACTCTGTTGTGCTAAATGAAAGCATGAAAATGTCTGAAGAGATTCCATCATGTCTAACACAGGGAGTTGAAGTTTGGATCTCTGTCCAAGTCTTATTTGATAAGGCAGGTTTTTAGAGCTGAAATTTGAACTCAAATTCCATAGTACTTAGGGAAAAGAAAGGAATGTTTTTCTCATGTCCTGCTCCATTCTTTTGCATAGCTTGTAAGAAGGCAGGAGCTGGCACTGTGGACCTGCTGGCTCCATCCCGTTTCTGTTGCCTCTGGCAGTGCAGCATGTTAAAATGCAGACCTGTACCTGGTGTCCCAACACATCTAATCTAGATTACACTCCTGAACAGTGCCATGTTCATTAATGCTACAGATGACTGAATCATTTAGGGGAGAAACACTGATTATTTTAAAGGTTTCATGAAGGAACTTCCTCATGCCCATTGCAAAGATTGGTGCTAAGGAAAGGCGAACAGCAGTTAAACCTTTTGTGTCTTGCCCATGATTATTACTGTGACTCAGAGAGCTAAATATGTAAAGCTTCTTGCAACTGTAGCTGTTTCAGTGCTTTCTTCAGACCACTGATCATGGAAAAATTTTAAGAATAGCTAAACTTAATTATTGCCATCTTCTATTTTTATTGTAATCAAAGAGGAAAAAACATGTATTTCTTTGAATTTGATAGTGCAACAATTAAAGTGAATTATGCTATGTTTACCACCACTTTGGTTTTAGTGCACACTACGTACTTTTCCTGATGCTTGCTAAATAGTAGTATATTAATTTATGAGCCAGAAGGCAGAGGCTAGAAAAGCTTTAAAAGACAGAAAATGAGATTGATCATATGTAAACAATGTCTCTGGGAAAGTAACAACAGTGGTAAAGTAGCCTTAATATTCCCATTATATATTACTTAGTCAATTACTGGCCTTTAAGTAAAATTGGCTTTTAAAATTCTAAATTGCACTGGTGAGGTGATAGATTCATAAAAAACACATGGCCCATAACAGTTTAACTGCATAGTAATATAAATAATATACTTAATCTAACAGATTCGGAGGAAAATCTCAGGGAGATAAGTTGTATTTTGGAGGAAAAGTGTGTCACATTGTGCAATAATGTGGTCTGTTTAGTTATTTTCTTTTAGTTTATTTTCTTGATAGTTTCTTTCTTGATAGCATTTTCTAGTAATTTTTAGAATAAAAATCTGCAGTCATAAGCCAAGAAAAAAGACAACCTGTTTGAGGATAATATTTTTTGAGTGCCCAATGTTTTTAAGTCACCATCCACAGTTGTTTTCTCTGTCAGTTATTTATATGGCCTAGTCATTCATTGCATCCTCTGTTTCCATAATGTGTTTGTCTGATGTCATAATTTCTGGATTAATTTCATCCACTCTTCCTGATGAGAAACTTACCTTTTTTGTTTAATGCTTTGTCTTTCCTTCTCCCCATTAAAATGTAACTTATGAAAACTAAGACCTTTCATTATGTAGGTCTCAGATTTCTCCTGAATTCTGATCTTTACCCAAGTGGCTGCCTTTTTCTATCTTTTTTCAGTAACTTCACTCTTTTGAAAGAATACATCTCAAAACCTGAGTCTGTTTTTGGATGTCTAAATAGAATTGTAACACATTACTGGAGATTGTTTTTGTGGTAGATGGTGGGTATGTTTTAGAAAATCATTCAGCATTCAACTGCCCTGCCTATTTCTGCTCTGTCTTCAGTGTTTGTCAAGCCAGGCTACATTTCCAAATTCATTGAATTGCTGACAGTTTAAACTTAATTCAGTCTTCATTGTGGCATTTTGCTAGATATTGATATAGAGGAATTTACTTGTAGAATACTTATGTATTTTATAGCTTTAAATTCCACATCTCTCAGACATGGAACCTGTTTTGAAAAGCTTTACTATTTGTTTCCAACTTCCAGTCTACCAAATTTGCATCATCTTAAAAGATTTGTTTTGACTTAACTGCAAGTTACTTGTTACAAGAAATAAATACTGCTAAATATAAAGATAGAAGTCCATGATGGATTTTGTCTCTCTACCTGTTAGTATATTTTCTGTAGTATGTCTTCACTGTGGTGGCAATTCTTTTTAAGTGTATGGTCCTAAACTGTGCTGTGTCAAGGTCTGGGTTATTCATGGTGTGTTTCCTTCTGCTGTGGTATTTTCATAAAACATTGTATTCATAATTCTTTTTTTAACAGCTACCACTAGCTCACCTATTACTGCCAGCCTGATGGGCTGTGTGATGTGCACATCATTGTACTTAGGTACTTCACATTACTTAATATTACTAAAATAATTTAGGAAGAAAGAATGCAATTCCTATCATGCGTTAAATTTGATCATGGTATCCCTGTTACATGCTTTGTAGTCATAAACAAATACCACGGCTGCCTTCGAGACAGTATTTATTTATACTTGTTACCACATAATGTGAATAGAAACTCTGAGTGCTTCACACATTAATGAGAAAGTCACATGAATGAGTGAGCATTGAGTATGAGGAGGTCAATGCATGTTATAGCTCGAAGATGCTCTCTGCCTCTGTAAATGTTTAGCTCACTGTTGAAATGGAGGTCTTGGCTCTACTTACGCATTTGCTAGGATAAATTAGGATTAGGAGACATCTCTTAGCTTAGAATTGTGAAGGATTTCTTTTGAGAGTGCAGCTGAATCTATGTTCCTGAAAATCTCAGCCAGCTGAAGATCATTTTATGCTAAAATAACTGCATGTACACTGGAGCATTTCTCAACAGAGCTGTATTGACCAGCACTGGAAAAGGGATTTGTGTGTATGAAAAAATTATGATAATAATGACTTTAGTTAATTAACCTATTAGAAAAATCCAGGGCCTAGGAAGTCCTGGGCTTCCTGTATTAGTGGCACCAGCTTAAATTTTCACAAATGATGGCAGTAAGAAGTTGTATTCTTGGTGTACTTTAAAAATTCTTAATCAATTATAAATTTATCCTTATTTTAGGACTGCTTTTTTTTTTTAATATCCTTAAGCTGATTTCTTGTTTATAACTTACATAAAAAGTTAAAGTCTGTAGGGAAGTACTGAATGAATGAGACATTTGTAATAGGGCTTTCAGATATTATGTAAACTTTTGTATTTATATGTGTCACATAAATTGAGCAGTCATTCCTATGAAAATTAATTATTGTGTTAATTTGATACTTAGAGTGAAAATTGTGACTTAGTGCTACCATTAAATATTTGCTATATTAATATCTGTTATATTAATAACCTTGCATAAGCAGTATAGAGTAATGAACCTCTTGATTGTGAGGGTTCTTTCCAGTGAACTGAAACTAAAGATGTGTCTTTGCTAAATTCAAAGGGATACAGAGATTTCTGAAGTTCACATTTGAATCTTTCTCTTGGGGATTCTGCTGATTGACTGTCTAAAAGGCCAGGATTCATTCTGCTGGAGTAGTTGGCTAGTTTATTTCCTTTAACAAAGTCTCCAGCTCCTGGAAGTTTATAAGCCCTCAGCTGATTGCTTACACTATCCTTAAATCATGGAAGGTAAACAGGAGCCCATAAAAGTATTAGAAAAAGCACTTCCATAATCCTCTCGGAGCTTTCACTCAGGTTGCCCTCTTGGTGTTAACCTGGTGCATAGCTGTAGATTGCTTCTAAAATGTCTGATAAAGATTACTTTAAAACATGATTAAAAAAAATCAGTGATAACACATAAAAATACTTTAAAATACTATGTAGTTACTACCCTGTCCTCAAAACTGCATTATCTTCCTAGAATATTTAATTTTGTAACAGATGATGCTCAAATTTAGTGCCCTGAAGTTGCACGTCTAATGTTAATGCCATCCAAATTTTTATTTTCTGTGTTTTTAAGCGCTACAACTCAAAACTTAATCATCAAACAGTTATATGGATTGGTTTTTTTTTTATTCAGAAATTGAGTCAACATGAATCTTACTGTTCATCCATTTTACATGAACTGAAGTCAGATTAAGCTTTGTGAGATAGTGGCTGTCAGGACACTGTCAGAACAGGATGGGATTTTTGTGAGTTTAAACAGAGAGGAAAACCTGTGAACTTTCCACATGTTTTTTAAGTATTTTAATTCTAGCACTTACAATGTCATTAACAAACTTCCCAGCTTCTTTGCTTTACACAGCACTGTTCTTTTGTTACCTTTCCTGTATCTATCACTTGCATCTTGGCTTCTATTACTCAGACAGAACTCTTACAAGTTCAAGAAGTGGCATTACTTGAATTGCGTGATTTCATGCTAAAAAGTAGCAAAAGCTCTTTGCTATTGAAACTTGTGTTTTCTTTCTTCCCCTAAGTTTTAAAACTTTAAGGATGAAAGCAAATGAAATTGTATCAGGTAGTTTGAGTTTCTATTTAATGTGTGCTTCTAGTAGTCATGTTGCATTTCTGCTTATTTATTTATTTATTTGCGCTTATTTCTTTAGAGGCAAGTGATAGGCAAAACTTTCCTGGCAAAAAAGAACCCTAAATAAAAAACTAAAAAGAAACAGCAAAACTGGTTGCGGGGACAGCAATATTTCAGTCGTGAAACCAGCAGACTATCCGTGTAAACTCTTCTTGGTTGCTCGATACTGACAATTGTAACCATCCAGGGAAAGCTGCCTTCACTCTCATCATAGTTTTCTTCCCTGTCTTTTTTGCACCTTCTCTAGTGATTTTTATTTTTTAGACCAATGCCTTTCTGGTCTGTTCAACAAGCCATTGGTAATTTCCCCCAAGAATACAAAGAATATTTGTTATTACATGTAATACATCCTTGTCCTGAAGTGAAAAAAAAAGGGGCATCCTGTTGTAACTTGAGGGGAGGTTGAATATGAGCTAAATATCATTTCATCACTTGTAAGGCTCACAGTCATATCTGCTTGCAGTGAGTTGCACAGAAGGAATGTAATAGAGACATTATCAATCCTCAGAGGCAGGAGGAGCATTCGGTAGGTACTTGACAGTTACAGAGGCCCATGCTGGGATATGTGCACCTACATCGCTGCAGTTACCAGGAAATCAACCCTTTCATCAAGTTCTTGACCTATTTTCCAAACTGAGATTCATAGTAAGTGATTGAAAAATTAACTCTGAAGATCATACACACCCAAATACCACTGAAAATAATAAAGAAATTGTAGCCCTACTGAATTTATATTCAGCACTGGCTTAGGCATCAAAAGATAGACTGAAGTCTTATTGTAATTCTTCTGAGTTTAAGCTGACAATGTTGCAGAAGATGCTGATGTTTGCTGATACCCATATAGTGCAGTGGGTAATGGACTATGTTTTACTCTTTGAAACAGCTTATAAAAACCCTGGTCACAACTTTTTGGTAGGTGATATCAAAATTGTCGTGTATGGCTGACTTTCCAATCTCTTCCCCATAGCCTGGAACTTGAGAATGTCTCTTACTAATACAGAGGAAGAAGATTAACCCCACTATTTTGGAAAACAAATGAGTTTTAAGAATGACACCATCTGTCAGTAATGATCTTACTGGATATCCACTGGCTTTCTTATCCCACATACAGTTCAAAAGCATTTTGAGAGGGAACAAAATAAACATGAGTTAGAGAATATAGCATTAACTGTACTTGATGCTAAAAGAGACAGTAGATAAGAATCTGTTTGTCCACAACAGAAAACTAAAATTAGGACCATCTGTTCCAGGAAAAGAATGGCTCAGAGCCTCTGGCAATGCTTTCTTTGTCAAAAGTCCTGAGATTTATTTATCATTCCCACAATTGCTTTGATTTCCAAGACAGTATTCATCACCAGGAAGTCAGGGCTACTTTAGTGATAGTCTCCTATTGCTAAGAATAGATTTGTCTGTCAAACTTAGTGCATAAATTCAGATAGACTGCCATATGCATTCCCATTTTCCTGGACATTGTTTTCATTGTGCTGTGCCCTGTGGCAAAAACACACGTAAAGCCCTAGATGGCAAATTGAGCCCGCAGAGAGGAAGTCTCTGTTAAAAAAGAAAAGCTTTTCCATATTGTTGTACAAAATGCAACCTCAGAGATAAAGAATTCTGTCCCATCTCATACTCTTAAAACCGACAAGATGATTATTCACCTCCTTCAATACCCAGATGGCAACAATAGATATCTGGCATGTTTCAAACCCAGTGCCCCTCAGTGATGCCATGTGTCTGTGTTACTTTCATGACAGTCTTTCTCTGTTGCCATGATATAAACAGAGAAATAAAGATGTAAACCAACATACTTTGGACATGCCAAGGGATAATATGATGAATTGGAAAAATTGTAGGAATATTATCATTCCCTGTGGCTAGTCAGTTATTCTGGAAGAGCAGATACTGAACATTTAGCACCACCTAATGGGATTTAACCTTCCATTAGAACCTCTTTTAAAAAAATTAAATGTTTTTTGTAATTGTATTCAAAGCTCATCAATCTCATTCCAGAGTTTTTTCCAAATGGGTCACTCGTTGCAGTTCCCTGCACTGGTCATTGGCTCATGGGCCTCATCCCTTCAGGCAGCACAGCACACATACCTACAGGGCGGAGGAGTTGAGTTTGTTCAGCCTGGAGAAGAAAAGTTTCCAGGGAGAAAATAAAACATCTTGAGCTACCTAAAGGAGGCTACAAGAAGGGAGACCTTTTGCAATGGCTCATACTGATAGATCATGGGGTAATTGCTTTAAACTGAAGGAGGGTAGATTTAAGTAGGTTATTAGGAAGAGATTGGATGTTAGGAAGAAGTTCTTGACTGTGAGGCTGATGATAGAGTGGGACAGGTTGCTCAGAGAAGTTGTGGATGCCCCATCAGTGGAAGTCTTCAAGATCAAGTTGAGTAAGGCTTTGAGCAACCTGATCTAGTAGAAGGTCTCTCTGCCCATGGTAGGAGAGTTAGACCTTTCCAACCTAAAACATTCTGTGATTCTGTGAACCTCAGTGAGTCATTGATTCCAAAACCACAGAAATGATGAAATTTGTAAAAGAAGGCCTCTCACTTTTCTGAAACTGCAGAAACTGTTGACTAGCAAGTAGAAGCAATGCTCACTTTAAAAGAATATTGCAAGACTTGGTGACTTACAAAACCTGGTTAGCAAAAAGCCACTGCCAGGTCAACAACACTGCGGGCCCTACACACAATGGTAACCTGAGTCCCCAGCCCTGGTCCCACCCCCAGGCTAAAAGGGACACTGAAAGTCTCAGAAAAATATATACATATATATTGTTTACTGTTGTGCCTGAAGAATACTGTTCTTGTGAGGAAAATGTTAAAGCTGGAAGATTTTACAATGAGGGAATATTTTCACTCAAAGTGACCTTGCACCTTGCTGCTAAATGTCAGTGTGGGAAAACTCCATTTATTATGCCTAGTGTTGCTCATCCTCTTTGTCTTTTGAGAAGTAGAATTCCCATGGAGAGATAGCACACTGTCACAGACAGGCTTGAGCCTTGTGCTCAGAGAGGGACCACAAAAGCACAGCCTTGAGATAAACTGTGGGTGCACAGAGCCCTTTGATGTATCGGGGCAGGCTGTCCCCCCCTTCTGAGCCTAACGGAGCTGCTGGCCCCGTGTCTGTGCCACCCCGTGGGGTTGGGGAAGTAGAGGAATAAACCTACTCATTGCATTTCAGCTGTGGCTTGGTGGTCATCTTGGTTGCCTCTATGTGTCAGTCACACGACCATAGCTCTCACTTACATGAGTTTTTTTCTCTTGAGCAGCATCTAAGTGAGAATTATTTTCAGGTGAATGTTCAGTAAAACAGTTGTAATCCCATTAGGAAGGGTTGCATGAGTGTCTTCAGGTACATCAGCAATGGCTGCAATTTGTAAAAAGCTAGAGTAAGAAGGGATAACTGCCCTCTTTTTACAACTACCATGTCTGTGTAGCTCTCTGTTTGCAGTCCTGGTTGAAACAAACACATTTAAACTAACGTTTTCCAATATTACTTATTTTCAGCTATTGATCTCATAAATAATTTGTTGCAAGTGAAAATGAGAAAGCGCTACAGTGTGGACAAAACGTTAAGCCACCCGTGGTTACAGGTATTTCTACAAATTGTGTTTTTACTTTTGCAATTGGACTCTGAATGTATAAATCTTCATCTTTAAGCACAGTAGAATCTAAGAAAATCTACAAATCTGAAGATGTTTTTAGATCCTTAGAACCTCATACTCGTTCACCAGTTTGCCTATGGTTTGTCATTAATTTCTGAAGTAATAGATTCCAATACTAAACAGTCTCCTGCTTTCAAAAAACACTACAAAAATACTTTATCATATTTGTCTACTGAGGAAATGATGTATATAAAAAAACACCTGTAGTCATTCGACTTACATTATTTCATTGCCTGGGGTTTACGCTGATTCACTTCTTGTTAAAGTTATTCAATGGGCTTTCACTTCACAGTCATCACAAAAACTAGTGAAATTTTGTGCTTTCTAGGAAAGTACATTAACCACCATTTATACCATTTATATTCTTCAATTATAAAACTGAGATGTAAGGAATTTTTAAGGTGCTAGCAGCCTCTGTCTTATGCTTCCTGTATGATACGGTAACTTTTTTTATCCTGGCAGCAGCCAAAGCACTACAAACTTAAGGCCTAAGAGAGTGCAGTGAGGAGCCAGGGCATGTCCCACCATCCCCAGGCAAGGAGCAGGGAAGCTGGGGACAGCCCAGGCCAGGACATTGGGTCCCTTCCTGGGGATGAGGACAGGCTGAGGCCAGGCAGATGCATCAGCCTGTGGATCTTTCAAAGGAACTTTGTTTGCATCTAGGAAAGTAATGGCACAGGCATGGCATGGACCTGATGCATAATCCCCAATCCCAAAGGATTCTTTATCAAACCAGAAAACGGAGGCCTACTCTGGTATTTTACAGTTGATCCTGTTTCTCCAAGTAATGGTGACCTTCTGGTATAGGAGGCAAAGGGCTATAACTGCCCATGCTACACCCCACTTTTCTCAGTGGAGTTTATCTGGAGCTTGCTTTGTTCCTCTCAGGTTTCCTGTTCCCTCACTAGTTTTTTCCTCCAAGACTGCTGGCAACTATTGCAGAATGCATTTGCTTGAGTCTTTGGGGACCAGAAGTGTCTGGGCTAAGGTCTGCAGCAAGGCTGGCTCTTTCTGTGACAGGACTGGGTCCTTCTCCTCTACATCCACTTTTATTGCTTGTGTAGTAGTGAGTGGATGTGAACTAAGAGGAGGCAGTTCAGCAGCAGCTCTTGCACCAGGGATGGAGGAGTCCTCTGTCTAGAAGAGTCCTGCCTTGCAGGCTAAGGAAAGATAACAGTGGTTATTTTTCCTTGCAGGGCAGTGAGATTTACCGGTGTTCTCTGTGAGGATGACTGTAAGAAATGGGTGAAAGCATATGAGATACTAAAGCTACTTTATGCATTTACTGTGTTTGGGCTTTCTGGTGCTTTGGCTGTGTGGTTAGGATTGTGCTTCAGGCTAAGACAAGATGAAGGAGAAAAAAGAAAACTAGATACAGAATCATGAGGAGAGATTAGTCTGCATGGAGCTAGGACTGGCTCTACTACTGCAGCTTCATGTGTGCTTTGAGTGGAAATAAGAAAAGAAATTATTAAACTTGTGAAGCTGCAGTACATGCTGGTCTATACAGCATGAGACTCCAACTAACTTTCAGTCTTACATTTGACTGTCAACATCGAGTTCCAGAGGACCTTAATGTTTAGATGTATACGTTTCTTTGAGCACACCAGTAATTGCCCAAGTTAGAAAAAGGAGCTTTTTCTAGCCCAAGCTGAATTTATGTTTTGCATCATTTTACTGGGATGCAGACTCAACTGTCTTGACTATCTGATACAGATCACTAGAATGTACATGTATGTTTCTTCTTCCTTACTCATCTTATGACCAGAGTGAGGAATTGCTTTACCACCATGCCTTAGTCAGACATTATGGAAATCTATACATATCAGTACATTTTGCAAAACAACGTGTAACGTCTCAATACTATACTTGTGACAGTTTAATAAAATTAATTTAGCAAAAATCCTCTAGAGGTGAAATTTATATATTTAAGCAGATTTCATATTTATATGTTATAAGATTTTTTTATTCTAGAGCAATAGGGATGACCCTTAGATAGCTGAGTTAATAGCACTTTGCATGTTATTGATAGCAGAAGAGAATATAATTATTTTAAGAAATCTTAAAGTAATACTGTTATTCTTTTTCAGGACTACCAAACCTGGTTAGATTTAAGGGAACTGGAATGTAAAATGGGGGAACGTTACATCACCCATGAAAGTGATGACTCCCGGTGGGAACAGTATTCAGAAGAGCATGGATTGCAGTATCCAGCACACCTTATCAGTCCAAGTGCTAACCATAACGAAAACACCAAGCTAGAAGAAACAGAAATGAAAGCCCTCAGTGAGCGTGTCAGCATCCTTTAAGTTGCATCCCATATAATCTGTCAAAACACTGTGGAATTAATAAATACATACGGTCAGGTTTAACGTTTGCCTTGCAGAACTGCCATTATTTTCTGTCAGATGGGAACAAAGCTGTTATGCTGTTACACTGTTGATATATCTGAGTTGCCAAGACAAATCAACAGAAACATTTTTGTGTGACCAACTGTGTTGTATTTACAAAAGTTCCCAGAAACACTAAACTTGTTATTGTGAATGATTCATGTTGTATTTAATGTATTAAAACCTGTCTCCACGGTGCCTTTGCAAATTAGTGGTTTTCTTACTTGAGTCTCATTTTGGTAAGAGAGAACTTACCCGGGAAGATCTCGGGAGTTTTTTGTGCATCGTTAGTATTGTAATTGTAAGCAAACTCTTGAAGAGTAGATTATAACTGCTGTTCTGTGAACAACTTCTACCATTTGGATAAAAGCTTTATTTAGTGTTCTAAAAAGAGAAAAGGCAAAAAATAACGATTTACATAGAATTGTACAGTTTTAAATCAGATAACCTCTATGCGTGTATTTGTGTGTTTGTGTATATAAAAACACATGCACACGGTATAACTTGCTCTTAAGCCTAAATGCCTTAGTAAAATATAAATTGCAGCATGTCAGTTGTATTTCCTCTTTTCTTCTCTATTATGAATATTCTCTAATATGTACATTCAGAAGCTAAATAACGTGTTGACTTTGTGTATGTTTTCAATAAAAGTCTTGTTAAAATAGGTTCATTGATGAAACTTTCTGTTTAAAGTAATCTTGTAGTGGCATCAGAAGTATGTAGAATAAATTAATTCATCGTTATAAAGATGATGTGGAGGTAGGTAGAAAAATACTGCTGGATAAACTCTGTATCCACATGTATTTTATAAGTACCTAATTGGACTGATTTTGTATTATAAGTTCAGTCAGTTTTGAAACATACTGAGGTAGTGGGGAAGTTGGGGATGCATTAGAGGAAATTTAGTGTTTCTGAGAAATGTGCTGCTTCTGCTTTTCCACTGAGTTCCACTGAACTGACAAGATATTGCAGATCTTTCTTGCTCTTCTTCCCCTGAAAATTAATTTTAATTTCTAACAATTACTTAGACTACCAATGCTAAGCCATTTGGTTTTAACAGTGAGAGATGTTCAGGCTGCACTATAAAAACACAAGACAGAGTAACTTGGTGAAAAGCTGAGATTTATTATACATCGTGGGCTGTCTCAGAAAAAGAAAACAGTTAATGTATAGGTATTGAAGACTGAGGTTAAAAATGTAAAGATACATTGGATGAGAGGCAGAAGTATGGAAAGGTAAGAGCTAATAGCCACAAATGGCAAAGCTCCACTGTTCAAAACTTGGCTTTATATTAGAGACATGAGCTCTTCAGTAGATAAATCTTTTCTTTCATTGAAGAAGAGCTTTGACCTGAGAAAATTTTTGCCAGATACATAACATGACTTAAACCAGAAGAATTTTTTGTAGGTATTATGCACCTCTGCTGGATAGTTAGTTAGGAAATGAAGAAAAGGCACCTCTATTCAAATAGAAAAAAATGATATTTTAGAAAACTAGTAAGTATTGTGAAAAATATTTTATAAATCTCTTCTCCTTCCTCCACATCTTCTTTCCCTACTTCCACTTCCAAAAAAACCAAAATAATTTTCTGCTTAATGTGTCTCCTAATCCTGGCCTTGTGACATGCTGTGGAGCAGCTCTTGTTGGGCAAAATTAAATGGGTCGACTATTCTACCATGCTATATTTTCTGTCAGGATGTTCCTACAAGACTAAAAATTGGCTAATCACTGGCTATTGCTTATTTTTCTTTCAGCTTTAAGCTTAATCGTCAGTTGACTGTAAAGCAAACATAAACGTGGACTAGGGCTGATTATCAAATTTTCAGTCGGTAGAAGTGTACGTGTTTATGTATATTTAGAAGTGCACTTACAGGTGCACTGGTGGACTCATGGATATATAAAGATAATATATATTCCATTCCATGAGGACTCCAGGGGTCAAGTCAAATAAACTAATTTTTCTAAAAAGAAATTAGAATTACCAGAGTCATGCAGACTTTGTTCAGATGCTGATACCATGACTGCTCAAAAGGAGCCCAGACATCACAGAAGTGCCTTAATTTTGTTGTGTTGTTCCCTTAGTATTAACTAGTAACAGATTTAGAACTCTGCTGTCATATTGATCAATTTAGGTTAGTCGGGCTTTATTAGTGACTTGGTTTCATTTACAATTGGTGTACTAACTGTTGAGCAAAGGTAGTTTTCATCAACACAGATAAATTCTCAGAAATACCAAAGAGCATAGTGGCACTCTGTTCTTAAGCATGGACAGTAGTGTAGAGATTAAGAGGGAAAGCAAGCCTGTGTAACTTGCAACAGCATGTCTAAGAAGCTGGGTGACAAAATTAAAACCTGCAACTTCCAGTGAAGGAAGAGGACACTGAGTACTTCTGCTAAACCTCAATGTCTGCTGGTTTCTTCCATAACAATTCTTAGTATGCACATGAGTTTGCTAAGCACAGACCTATGTTAATAAAATTTTTCAATCTCATGCAGCACTTTCAATAAAAGGTTTGCCAACAGAGCAGAGAGAAAAGTATAAATAAATTTCTGTCCTGAGAAACTTTCTGACTAGCTACTAAACATGATTTCCAAGGAACCTATATTACTAGGGGCACATTTCACTTTTTTTTCCTCTCCATGCCTGTTCTGTTTTTGTGGAGGTTTTTGAGCACTGAAGCTTGCTCCATCACTTTAAGAAACTTGTGCAAATATTCATTGCTATTCAAAGAATAATCTGCTATTAGCCAATATAATACATTAAAGTTTTCCTTGCTGCTGTTCAAAAATATTACACTGTGAAATTTGAACTGTTTGCATTTCAGCCAGACAGATGAATTCACTGATTCCTAACTCGTAGCCTAAATGGAAACTTGCTCTTCCAGACATATCAGCATCAAAAAGTACTGAAGCAAATCTAGGGTTGAGTTGTCCTGTAGAATTTTCCTTTGTTTTTTTAACTCGGGAAAAAGGAATGGTAAGCTGCTCTGTGGTAATATTTCCATGGCCTTTACCATTTTCCATTAGGCCAGCAGTTCCTGCACGTGCATCATGGAAGCAAAACCAACAGTAGTTATGCTGCATGTAAGCGTTGACCTGCGGATCTGTTGATGCTATTTCCTGTGGAGTGCAGGGAAGTGTCCAACACATGCTTGGAAGTCAGAATTTCTGATTTATTTAAGTTCCATTTTCACTTCTACAAGCCTTGGTAATTCAGATATCCAGTGTCTTGTCCAGTCTAACTAAAGCAAGGTGAGCAAAAGCATGCACTTGTGTATTTTGTACAGCTCGTGTCATGCAGCTGCTCAGCCACATCACCCATCCATCTGTCCATCCACACCTTCACATCAGAGGATGGAAGGGAGTTCCCATCGGTATGCCTTTTTCTGCCATTGTCTCAGATATGTATCAGACCTCCTCTTTCTCATCTTAGCAGGATCTCTTCAAAACTAGTTGGATATTCTACTTCCCCATTTTTCATCCTCCCTCCTACCCTTCTACACCTTCCTAGAGTCTCCCTTCTCCAGAGGTTAGAAAGCAGCAAACCCTGTTCTCATGTCAAGGCAATAGCCTTCTGGTTTTTGTCTTAACAACAGTATTTTTTGTTTGAGAGATTATTTGTTTTACATTTTTGGATAATCCAACACCTCTTCTGCACACCTGTATTTATCCTGAAGTCATAGACATGATAGGGAAAATGCTAACAAGCTGATTTGGATCCTTTCAAATAACAGGAAAAGGAAAAAAACTACTCGGCAAATTTTAAAAACTAGGCATTAGAATTAACTATGCAGGTTAACCCCCATGTACTACTTCAGTCCTTAAGACTGGATGAAAGGTCTTAGCTGGGTAATTCTGGATGACTGCAGTATTTCTCAGCTGGATGTACCAAAATATTGGCATCCTGGAAAAGCTCTGCTTCATGCAGATACTCCAGAGACTAGTACCTATAGTTGTTTAGCACCCAAACTTGGATAAACTTACCACTTCCACGGAGAAACTAGGTTTGGATTTTTTTTTTCCCCTGGAAAAATAGGCCATAATGTGTTCAACAAAGGAAGCCAGGCACATACTGCACTGGCCACCTTCTGCCTCATCAGACCTATGGCATCTGAACTAGAAATCTCATATTCTTGGGGTTTCCCATGCGCATGCCAGGTGGGAAAGAACTCAACCAAATCAAAGGTAAACCAGAGGAACTCTTGGTAAATCAGGCACTTTCCAGTGGTGACAAATTTGACATGTGAGAGGAATGCAATTTCACCTTGCTTTTTGCTTACCTTGTTTCTTGCAACTGGAGCGAGTCAATGCTGAAATCAGTGTCTCCTGGGTGAGCTGATATTTGTCTGTGCTTCTTGATGGATCATTGCTTTACTTTGGTGAAGAATTGGGAGCACATATGATAAGAAGCATAAACTATTTTGCTGCCTTACGAAGCACATCCTCAGACTTGAACATCAGCTGTTCACAAATAATAGTTTAATAAAAGTCTACATCAGTTTCTGATGGAAAACTTGCTCATTTGAAAGCTTCCATGAAGTGTTTTGCTTGGGCATCCAAGGACTGAGGCCCTAAACTAAGGGAATCTTTCTCTTCTGTGAGTCTGGAGAACCTGAGGCCTCACGCTGCAGAAGTCTGCCAGGCAGGGTGCCAACCAGGGGAGCTACAAGGAAAACAGGCATGATGAAAATGTGCCTTTAAGGCAAATGCCGAAATCTGTAAGCATGTGTGTGCTGCCAAAGTTTGACAAAAATTGGCAGATTCTCTTGAAGTATTTCTACCAAGACAAACTATTTTTCAGTATAAATTTATGATACATTTGCCAACTATAACTTAAATAGTTTTCTGCATAAGTTCCAAAATGAATAGTGACTTATTGGTAATGACCTCTGACATTTTTAATGGGAGCTGTTTTTTCACAGGCTCCTAATAATTACCCTTTGAAAAGCAAGTAGATATTATGGTTCCTCTGTTGACTTAGGCATATAAAAACAAGAGTTATTTGAGCAGTTAGGTCACTGAATTTAATACATGGAAACTTAACTAACATATTCTTAAAAAAAATAAAAGTTGACTTGAGGGACCTGGCTCACATTACCAAGTAAACAGCTGCAGCAGTTTAAGATGTTACTGTCTCAGCCTCCAGCTGTTTGTTACTGGCCTTATAACACAGTAAAAATAGAATATTTCAACTCTTCTGGTTGACACTCAGAAGAATCTAAGCACAGTTTTTATCTTAATCTTTAATTTAATTTGTCCAATTGTGAATTAGAGCTGTGATGCTTCATTCTGCCAGCTCTGGCATCTGGAAAAGGGGCAGGAAGGAGGGTTGAAGGCATTCTGCTGCTGTAGCTGTGTTTGCCAGAAGTCACAGGTCAGAATGCTTAACTGTATTTCTCAAAAGTGAATGATGCTTGCAAGCCTGAATCCCTGAGGGTTTCTAGGTGTTTCAGGTGTCCTGTTTTCTTCTGAAATAGGATTTAAGGTCTTCAGAGAGTAATTAGGCACTGCTGAGGTTTCTAAGCTTGCCACTTTTACTCATGGCATTGTATCTCTATGCTCACAACAGATGATCACTATGTGTTATGAATAGGAATCTTAATAAAAACAATAATTAAGGTGATTTTAAAAGCCCACACTCATGTAAAATGTTTGTATCCATGGGCTTTACTCTGTCATCTGCCAAATGGAAGTACAATCAAGAATATGCATGGCACTAAGTCGTGAAAAGTTAAGAGTAGGTGCTTGGCTCTCAGCTCCAGACTGGAAAACCTCAAATACAAAAAACAAGACCAACTAGTAAAACTTAATGACTGTAGGCTTTCTTATGGAAATAAGGAGATCTTAAGAAGGAGCACTTTTAATCTTCCTGGATTGAACTTGACTTTGCCTTTATCCGAATGGGAAGTTCTGCACATCAAAGTTCCATCTGGAAAATGGGCCAGTTCAAGATGAACTGTTTTCACTATGTTAATGGCCTTTTCATATTCATTGTGGTTGGAAAACAGCCTCTCTTGGCTAAAAATGCAGATGTATGTATATGCATATACACTAACACTAAAGTTGGAAGAGTTCCTACTAAGCAAACAAAGAGTCATCAGAAAGTATTTACTTAAAGCTTCAATCATTCTCATTCTCAACCCTTCTTGTTCTCGGAACCTGGTAAAATATGAAGGAAAATCCTATTGCTTTCAAGATCACAACATTTCAGGAAGTTCAGTGAAAGTTATAGGATTAGGAAACTGAATGCATACATAGAAATGGGGAAGAGCACAAAGCAAAACTGCTAGGTATCCAGTATACCAATTCCCCTTTTTGCAACAATTGAGGTGCACAATATTTTTACGTATTCTAAAATTTTATGACTATTAGCCACTTGCCTGTGAGAAAGAATACAACAGTTTGAGCTTCTCAGCAGGGGTAACATAGGTTTGCAGGCATGAACTGGCTTGCTCTAAACAGGCTCACATTAATAGAAAATCAGTCTCAGTACACAGGTACCTATGCAGACAGATGTTATCCTGGCATACGTTAGTCTTCTTATGGATTACTGACACTTCAAAAATGAAATATTCAAAAATATGCAGGAATGTACAATATTCTCAGTCAGCTTCTCATTATGTTTCTATATTTAACTACATTTGTAGATGGCAAACTGACAAAGAAAGTAAATGAATGACTTGGGCACAGAGAGCAGTAACCTTGAACCCAAAGCCAATAAAAGGCAGGCATACTAAGTGATACATTCTCACCCTGCCAGTTAATTTATATGCACCCAAAGACCCTTAGATGAGATATTCTGTGGGAAGCAAAGGGTATACTGTGTCTATAGAGTGTGAATTGCCATCCATTTACAAAAAAATCCTTGTCACATATTTGAAGCACTTGTAAACACACAGACTCCCTGAAACTACAGCCACAGTTCCTCAGAGGTCACAGTGTCTTTAGGCTGACTGGTGAATAAAGCACAGCCCTTGAAGCCCTACAGGCACTAGTTAGTCATGGCAGATCCATGGCTTTCCAGCCTTGTTTAGCACAAATCTCTCAGCACATTGCTAACAAAGCACTGTGACAAAGTAGAAGAGAGTTTCATAGTATGTTAAACTTCAGCTGTGCCTCTCCTTTCTCTGTGCAAAATGTGGAGCTTGAATGCACACAGTAAGAGAATGCACACAGGAAGAGACTTGTCTGTCGATGATTGGTGATAGCAGTAAAACCCTTCACAGTGCTGTATGAAAAAGTATGGTTGCATGACATAATTTACTCTTTTGATCAAGGGAACAGAGGTGTCAATGACTGTACAAGAAATATAATTTCCTCTCTGTCTTTTTCACCAGCCTTCCAGCCAAAACTGACCTTGTTTTTCCCTGGAAGCATCTTGTGGCTTGGCTAAAGTTCCTGGGGCAGGGGGCACTCCCTGCCCTTCCCTAAACAACCCTGGAGCTTCACCCTTGCAGTGCCTTTTTCAGCTCACAGATCCACTCTTTCCACACTCACTGCAGATCTGCTACACTCTTTGCTTGTGAGGAGGCCCAGGCAGCTTTTGGGCAGAAGAAAGGAGACTGTCTTCCAGCTCTTCCACCCTTATGGCAGACAGCATGTGAAGATAATAACACCATTACTCTGGAAAGGAGGAAATAGAGTGTAGGCAAGGTACTGCAGAGGATGCAGGATTATATGATAAATGTTTCAGTATTCTGCATGCTTAATAACTCTCCTATCACACTTGTTTAAAATCTTGGTTCACATACTCCCTGTCTAATTTGTTTTGAGCAGACTTATTCATGTATTCATAGCCTTAAGGGTGATGAAATTAATTTATTACTCTAATCCTCTCTCAATATTTGTACTCTTTTGTTGGCTAAGCTGGGGCTTTTACCAGTAAAATTATATTGGCACAACTTCTAAAGTAGACATATTTACATGAGCACAAAACTATCTTATAACTATAGTGGTTAAATCCTGACTCATACAAAAATAGATATACAAGTATGACTAGATCCAAACAATATTATCACTTGAATTAAATTCTCATAAGTAGCCCAACTTTACTGTTCAGACAAAGCCTCAGCCGCCTCTTTCAAATCGCTTTGCCAAGTAGCTGCCATCATTTTATGATGTAAACAACCATGCATTTGCCTGAAACCACCAAAGCAATCTCTTTTGAGCCAAGTGGGTAGTATCAGAGTTCTAGATTGAACTCAAACCGGTGATCAAAGACAAAAATGCCAAGGCATTGCCAATTTCCTGAGCCATCCAGTAACCATTCTCTTATGTTGTCTGATTTGCATGATAATAGTAAAGTAAGACGCCGCGCGCGATTTTACTCCATTGCCATTATCTTTTCATACTCTGGGGGTTTTGGGGTGTGGGGGTATTTTTGGTAGGTTCGTGTTAACAACAAATTACTCCCAACCCGCCGCAGGCTGAGGCCGC
>JAHLSL010000007.1:24561723-24629639 GCA_025920805.1 Petroica traversi
CTGGCCAGCCCCGGTACTGCCGCTCCCCGCGCTCCTGCCCCGCTCCGCTCCCGCACAGCCTCGGGCAGGGAGGGGTGGATGTGCTGCCGGCCCGCAGGGATGTTTGTGGTGTGAAACGCACTAATTCACCTTAAGGTGGGTACTGGCTCTCCTTCTGTCTGATGGCAGAAGGTTTTGGGGGTTCCGCTGCTGCTGTATCAGAACAGTAAGGGTCCCCCCTGCCTTGTATTTGCATTAAAAAGCCATAAGTTCTTTTTAAATATAGAAACAGACACCAGTAGCTAGAAATGGATATAGTACTTCTGGCAGTTTCTAGTCAGCACAGGTCATGGAGCAGTGCTGCCAAGCAACTTACAGGCAGCCACTTCCAACTAAATGATAAAACAATGCAGCATAGGGAGACAGCTGAGTGTCCCACTTTCAGTTCAAAAGCATTAATCCACACATTAATCCCAGTAGATGTGCAGTTCACTTCTTCATCCCTTGCAATTTGCTCTGTTGTAATCCACACACAACTTGTGGCAACTTTTCCCTCTTTCTTTTACTATCATTTCAGCTTTGTCTGCACATTAGGCATCACATGGTAATAGAAATAGTCTCTCCTGGAATATCTTCCAGCACGATTCTCATGGGACTGCTCCCCAAACTTGCCATGGCTGGGTTCCTGTATGAATTCATTGAATGAGACCTATTTCCAGCAAAGCCTTTCTGCTGGACAGTCCTTACACTTGGGAAAGCAGCCGCAGTCTGGGAGTGGCCAGTTTGGTCCTGGATTACCTCTGCATCTCCTTCTTCTCTTTGGCTGGGAAGATTGAGAGGAAGGCAACAGGATGGAAGCATGGAACAACATGGGCAAATAGGTAGCAAATTAAAATGCAAGACTGCTTTCCTCCAGCCAAAAAGATAGAGGTTTTGGCTGGTTGAACTTTGGAGCATGACAGCACTGCTCAAGTACAGGACAGAGTAAGTTTAGTGCTGGCTTCTGAGCACAGAAATGTGAAGAAAAACAAATATTACTTCAAAATGGAATCTGCAACAGTGAAGTCCTTACACAGAATACATGTCCATTCCTGCTTCTAAGTGGAGGTTACCCAGACATTCAGGAGGTTTTGTTTCTGCAAATGTAGCCAACCCATCATCCTACAGAAATTTGTGTATCAAATCTAAGGACAGTAAAAGCCAAATTCACCTTCATTAAGAAATTTTCCAGTTTACAGGAAGCACTATATCACAAGTACCTACTGTGTGGTTCTGAATTTCATTGTTTATAAGCCCTTTGCAAGCTTTATTTTATTGATCTTTAGAAAAGTCATGTAAAGATCAAACAGCCATCACTCCTGCCTAGTCTGGCAAAACTGGAACAGAAAGGGAACTAAAGAAAACAAAATTACTGTATCTTTGCAACAATGCAACTGTACTAATCCTTCTGTATCAGTGAAAGAAATTACTAAAATCAGGAAAACAGTTTTTCCCAGTTCAATGTAATGGAATTAGATCCATTACCTGATCCATTTCATTTATTCCACTGTGATGTCTCAATATTTCTGAATTCAACCATGCTTTACTTCTTATATCTGAAATGTGAGCCCTTGTAAGGCTCTGGACACAGCATTCAAACATTACTAGTCCCATTCAAAATCTTAAGACATATTTCTTATTGTCTTATGCATGCCATCAGCCTCTTCCAGTGTACAGCTATTTTGTTTCTCAAATATTCTTAACCCACCCTGAATTGCACTATTGCTTCCCCAAAATGTGGTGTCCTAGGACCTGCACTGGTATGCAGACTCATTGCTCCCTGTCAGCATCATCTAACTGGATTTCATATTGTTTGATACTTATGAAAGAAATAAACGAAAGAAACTCAAGCAGAAAAAAAATAATCTTTTCCAAAAGCACTGGGCCTATATCCTGAAAGTTCTGTTCTAAAATGCATTGTTGTTTAATAAAAGCTTGTTTCCTATTTGAATATTCCTTATTAATTATGAAAACAAACATTAGCAGGCAAAACAATCTAAGTTACTTTGTTTACATCTCTTCAGGGCTATGGTATTAAAATAGAAAGTGTAAGAAATTTGTGGGGGCAATGATTAGCTTAGCAAATTGCTACCAGGAGATGGCACCATTAACAAAATAATTTGAGTGCCACATGTAAGCTCCTCTCGACCACCTCTGTCTGAACGCTTTGGCAATTCCAGATGTTGTCTGAGCGTGATCCTGCAAATCATTTATCCAGGCAATCCTCACATGCCTGTGATCCCAGGCGTGGGGAAAGGGCCCTGCACGTTACAGCACTGGTGACTTTTTAGCTCCAGTTGACAGATCAGAACTTACAAAATGCGGGAAAAGGCTCAGAGGTACTGGGCAACATTTTCCTCTCTGATAATTATATATTGATTTGGAAATAAGATTGAGGGGATATAGGAGTATAATATGTATCCACATGTAATAGGTTGGGGGCTTTATTTAATTATTTTAAAGTTTTATTTTATTTGTCATTTATAGGCTGCCACTAACTCCCATGAAGTCCGGAATGCAGTGTCAGAGAAGGGCTGATGTGGACTAGCTCTAATCACAGCTGCAAGAACAAAATGCAAATATTTAAACACTCCTTCCCAGAGGCTGAAGGTATGACATTCTTTGTCATTCTTCCAACGTCTCCAAAGAATAGGATTAAATGATTTTTTATTTACAAGCCTGCAGGGAGTCCAACTTAAAATGACAAGAATTTAAAGGCTCTGAGACCTTACCCTACCCTGCTCTGCGAGCATCCCTGTGGTCGAATTCTGTGAAAGGTGAAGGAAGGATTTTGGTCAATGACAACAATGTCAGAATTCACCTGTTGACTGCAGACGAACTGGAGCTTTGCACTCAGGCAGCTTGCAGGATCGAATCCCTAGTGTGACAGGAAGCAAAATATTTGCCATGTGTTTCATTTCAGTCCTAAGCACTTCAGGTTTTGAATCCTCTTGGTTAAGTAATTGATGTTTGAATGCCCTGTCTCCTGCTTGGTATTTTAAAATAAACCTTGCTACAGCACAGATTATGAATCAAAACAGCTGCTGGAGCTGAAAGTGTACTTAAGCAGCAAGATGGCTCTTTGTGAATCATAGTAACTAGTCCTGCATATATTGTTTCAGCATCCAGGGAGATAAATTTCATGTACTTTAGTTTAAAAAACTCTTTATATAGATCTGGTGCTTACAAATTCATTTTCTTTCTTTCTTTCTTTTTTTTTTTTAATGTCTCCCCCATCACTTCCTGCCAAAAAAAAAAAAAAAGAACTGAAAAATCCCTTTTCTATCAGTATCTGTTATAAAACTTGTGTTTCTCATATGCCACAGCACATGAGATTATGAATGAATCTATTGTCTTCTGCAAATACAACCAGAAGCCATCAAAAATCAATTTTTACAAGCATTCCAGTGAGCTGCTTGCAAGGTAGTTGAATTCTGTTATAGAAGCCCCTGCAGGCATGGTTAAAACATCTATCTTATCACTTGCTCATTGGTTGCATGGTAAGCTTTGAGAGGGCTGAATAAAGAAAGGAACACAAGGGCTCAAAATTTGGCTTTCTGATGGGGTTAGGTCAGGAGCTCTGTGTATGATTCACTGTAGAGAAGTCAGGCTATGAAAACATGCAGGGGGTAATCAATTTCTCTGCATTAAAAATTGTGATGAAAGTGCTGTTGTAAGAAAGATTTGGCGCAATTTTCTTGAAGCATGCAAGTGCCCATATAAAATCTGGGTACAAAATCTTCCCTACTGAAACAGAAATGGAGGTAATTCCCTCCTCTCCTCAGCCCTGGTGAGGCCATATCTGGAGTACTGCGTCCAGTTCTGGGCTTCCCAGACCAAGAGAGATATGGTGCTCCTGGAGAAGGTCCAGTAGAGGGTACAAAAAAAAACTTTTAGGGGGACTAGAGCATCTTTGTTACGAGGAAAGGCTGAGGGGGCTGGGCCTGTTCAGCCTGAAGCAGAGAATGCTGAGAAAAGATCTTATCAATGCATAGGAATATCTTGGGAGCAGCTGTCAAAAAAATGGGGGCTGACCCTTTTCAGTGGTGCCCAGCAACAGAACAAGGCACAAAAGGCACAAATTGAAACACAGGAAGTTCTGTCTGAACATGAGGAAAAACTTCTTTTCACTGAGGGTGACAGAGTGCTGGAACAGATTGTCCAGAGATGTTGTGGAGTCTCCTTCTCTGGACAAATTCAGTGTCTGTCTGGATGTGGTCCTGTGCAGTCTGTTCTGTGTGAATCTGCTCTAGCAGCAGGATTGCACTAGATGAGCTCCAGAGCTCCCCTTCAGCTCCAGCCGTGCTATGATTCTGTGACATCAGAAATTATAGAAGCCATTGGTCAAAACACACAAAATCACTCAGAAGGTATAATGCAAGGAGCATAATAATTAAAAATAAACACAAGGTATTGAAAGCAAATTAATGTGGAGATCATAGGAGTCCAGGAGGCAAAATTACACAATGGCGCTATTTCATTCATCAAAGAAACACTCTAAATGACATCAAAAATTAAAGTACTGTGGTAAAATTCAACTGTTGGATAAGCAAACGGAATTATGAGCAAAGATGTTCTCAACTTTTTGTTATCTACAGTGAAAAGGGAAATAAAAAATGTGCATCGTCTTTGTAACCAACCAGAACTCAGAATGCATTCCTCATCCCAGCCAAAAGCAGCACACAGAATGGTCCCTAGCTGCTTGGAGTCTTTAATATATATGTTATGGTATTAATCAGTCTTTCCACTGCACAGTGATGAGCTACAAAAGCCCTTGTCTTCCCTAATTTCTAGTTTTACTGCTGTAGCTTACTCAACCTTGTTCTCTGAGCTTCAGCAAACCTTCTAAACTACATGTTCTGCGAGTTCTAATAAGCTATGTCATGTATAAAGCTATATTTAATGCAAAATCTACCTTACTGCACACATTCATGGCAAAAGACACAATGGAGTCAGAGTTCTCTGTACATGCGCTGGGTTTATCTGCATTTCTGCTTCCTGTTAAACATATAGGGAATAATGCTCAAAGACATTTGAGAAAATATGTTTCTATTTTTTTCTTGCCTATCACTTTTAGCAGAACTATTCTTTGACCATCTCCTCAATTTAAACGAATAAGGGAGGGAACAAGCTACAGAGTTGAAAGCAGGACCAGTTTTAGTTCTTCATTTCTACTGGCCATTCATCTGAATGTCATGAGGGAATCCAGCCACTGAATGCCTGAATGTTTGGAGTCTCTGGAACGGATGGGAAGCCTGAGCACTGCCCTTTAACCTCCTGGCCTCTTGGCATACTCTTAGATTCCCTCAGAAAAGCTGAACCTTGCTGTTCAATTTCCTATCACAGCAGTAAATTCAAACTACATTGTCACCTAAAGTCCTAGAATCTCTCTGAAAAGTGAGCTCTCTGCTTTACAATTTAACCCTTCAAGCACCAAATCAATGACGTGATCAACTTCCATTGCAACAAAAGTTTTGTCCTCCATTTTTCAAATCGGATTGGTTTTCTATTTAATACAATGGAGGAGATTATAAAGTTCTGGAAAAAGAACACATATCCTAAATGTAATGCTTTTTTTTTTTTTTTTAGTCTATCCTTATTTATGAAAATCTTGGAAATTCATCTGCCTTCAGGGATGTGGAGAAAGACTCTTTGTCTTCCCTCAGCAGAATGCCTCATCAGCTCCAAGCTTCTCATTCCATCTGCTGCAATTTGCAAGCAAATGGCTGTCAAGGAGTGACCCCACTGCTCCGAGCAGCCAGAGCTTGGAATTGTAGGCCTTGTGCCTGCAGCCCCTGGAAAAAAAAGTAGAAGAGTGAAAGTAGGGAAACACATCTTAGACTTGAAAACAAGGTGGATTTTGCAAACTGAGGTGATTATCTTTATGTTTACATTCTGGAGACTATGCACTGATAGATTCACACATTATTTGCATTTTTCCAAGGAGTATATGGGATTAATAAAACACTCCATCAAAACAGCAAATAATTATAACTAGACAAGTCAAACTGAATATTGTGTTGCATACTAAAAACGCTGGAAGGGTTGGGAAACAACTAGGGGAACCTTGCAGTGAAGAGACTTCACTGTGTCAGCCTGAGTTAAGATGTAACAGAGAGGCAGGAAGTGGAAAAGCAAGGAGGAAGGTTCTGTATGAGAAATCCAGAAAACAACAGGAAAAAAGAACAAGGATGAGGCTTATAGAGACAATTGAGATATTTTTTTTACCCCAGAAAAAATTATATATGTAGACACTGTAATTTCTTCCACATGATAGATGTAGAATCTTATCCTAATTATCTTCCCTATTAAGTGCAAAACCTTTTAATTGAATATTCTAGAAAGAATTTCAAGCCCCACCCTCCCCATCCTCTCCGAGAGGCTGGAAGTTGTTTGGTATAGTACCTATGGAACAACTCTTTTCCATGGACTTAACTTCTGTCTGATTCGTTTTTCTGTCCTTCTGTTTCTGTTTTAGAGTTGATTAGAGGAGAAAAAGAAAAAGGGAAATATTCGACATGTTGGAATAAAACTGCACTTCTGCTGACACTGATCTTCAGGTCTGACAAAGGAATCAGCTGTGCCCTCAATCATTCCCCAAGCTGAAGCACTTATATCCAAGAGCTTCAGTATTAAAAATCAGATAACCAACAAACAGGCAAACAAACGACACATTTATGTGAACAGTGGACTATTTTTCAATTAGTTCTTAGTCTGTGTAGTCCTGGCCAAAATCTGATTTGAAGACCAGTCTTACAGTCATGAAAGGCTCACCAACAATAGTGCAAGTTGTACCTGAAAGCCATTAAGGCACACTTTGATTCCAGGCTTTACACAGACACATTTTGAGGCACATTTCCTTGTACTCCAGACATTTACCAACAAGCTTGGTAAGTTCAGTTTCTCTCTAATTTGAGTGAATTGTCACATTTACTAGTGCTGCTCCTTTCTTGTATTTTGATGTAAATTTTAATCTGGGTTGCAAGACTTCAGGTCCATCTGCCCATGCAAGGTTACAAAACTCTATGATTTCAGACAAAGTTGCCTGAAAAGAACAGAACTGGGGTAAAGCTGGAAGGCTCTCCTCTCTCCTTCCTGCCCAATTCACTGAAACTGGTGACTATTTAAAAAGCAGATCACCAACCTCTAGAACTCTGGAATCACAGGTCAAATCTCAGCAGGGTTCAACTCTTCATCCTTCCAAATTGCCTAATGTAAGTAAATATGGGGCATTAGGATGAAACCTTGGAGGAGCACCTGCCAGCACTAAACTAAAATATCTCCTGAGAGTTCAGTCACAGCTAAGTATTCTGCTGATGGTCCTAGGCAAAATCTCCATTCCAAATTTCACAGTCTTAACAAAGGCCCCTACTCCCTTGTAGGAGTCTGTATAAATGTAGCTCTTGGAAGCTGTAAATAAGAGTGATCAAATAATCATAATACAAACAAACCTTTATGCAGAATTTTGTTTTCAAGTGCCAAGAGTACACTTCCAGAAAAAAACAAAAATCAAACCACAAACAAAAACCCAACCAAAACAAATAAACTCTATGAGAGTTTAACAAACCTACAGATTAAAAAAAAAAATCATTTTTCCAAGAAAAAGGTTGAGGCCTAAAACCCTACAGTTTTTGACAAGCAGTAGTTCATGCTAGTTTTAGGTTGAGTTAGATTTTCTCTGATTGCTTTAGTCAAAGTAGGCAAGCCAGTTCATTAAAAGGGGCAAGATAATGAAAGGCATATATTGTATATCTGATAAATATATTAAATATACACAAATTGAATATTGGGAAAAAGTTCTTCACTGAGAGCATGGCCAAGCATTGTAATAGGTTTCCCAGGGAAGTGGTGGAGTCACCATCCCTGGAAGTGTTAAAAAACCATGTAGATGTGTCACTAAAGGCCTCGGTCCAGTGGTACCCTTGGCAGTGTTAATGGTTGGACTTGATGATCTTGGAGGTCTTTTCCACCCTTAAAGATTCTGTGACATAATCTTTCATAGTTTTTTGAAATGGGGACGACAAGACACACCTTTCTAGCCAGTGTTGTAATGGGACAATGGAATGTCATTTTTTCCCAAAGTTTACTAGCAGGATAATATTGGAGGCGAGAAAAATAAAAACTTTTGATGATATCAGATCCAAGTTATCAGAATTGTTAACCTCTTATAGACAGTTCAGATACACTAAGATCTGAAT
Source organism: Petroica traversi (assembly GCA_025920805.1). Classification (NCBI taxonomy): domain Eukaryota; kingdom Metazoa; phylum Chordata; class Aves; order Passeriformes; family Petroicidae; genus Petroica; species Petroica traversi. The sequence goes on from JAHLSL010000007.1 coordinate 24,569,940, forward strand.
TGTTTCCAGAGAATTGACACATTCTTGGTTTTACAAGGTTCCACAGCTGTATTTTTTTTTAAGTATAAAGAAAAGCATAGAAAAGAAAAACCACTGGGATAGTAATTATTCTAAAACTGGGTTAAAATCACTAGAGCAATCAAAAAAATTGTAATTGAATTAGTGTTTACCAATAATTTTTCTATTTTGCGCCTTGAATTTAATTTCTATCCTCTACCTAGAGGGCTTTCTCTTTTCTTTTTTCCTATGTTTTCTCCATACCCAATATTCCTTGCTCCTTCAGGCTTTTTATCCCCACAGGTGAGGCCTAAAAGCTCCCACTAAACCACAAAAGAACAATGTGTGCTTCCTCATAATTTAATCACTTCCTCACAATTTAATTGACAAAATGAAAATGAATATTTAGAATTTAATCCTCAAATGGTACCTAAGATATATCTAGGTGTATGTAAGTGATGTAGGGTTCTGGGGAAGGTAAGGTGAGGTAAGAGAAGTGGAGGAAGGCATGGAAGGGTAAGGTAAAGCAAGGCAAGGATATTCCTTCACAGCCTTGAGGTCTGAATGTCCACCTTTTCTTCTTAAAATTGTGGTCGTATTTATTATGGTTATTATATTAATATTATATTATCGCCTTTTACTCCACCAGTTAAGGATCAAATTGTGCAAATAATACATCAGGGCAGCTGGTCAGGAAGTAAAGACTTTTTTTTCTGGAAAAATTTGAAACTCATACAATAACAGGACTATTTTAAGTTCTCTCTGCACATTTTCTTTACATTTGAAACACCTTGTATGCAGGTGTTCTATGCTAGAGGTTATGGCCTGATTCTCACTAGTTTATGACATTTCCATTACACCAGAGATTTTATAGAAACAGGAGAAATCCGTGCAATGCATAATAAACAACCATCTTTCTCACTCTTGTACCAGCATAATTTGTTTTTACCACTTTATCGTAGGAATTAAAAGTGAAGTAAATGAATAAAACTCATTAGAGACAGAATTTTGATAAGTACAGTCATTAGCATATCTGAGTTTGTTCTGTGTATTAGTGGCACAAATGCTGGGCTGATGAGCAGCAAAGAGCACCTGTCAAAACAAAAGAGCTTCACGCCTCACAAGTTTAAGCCCCAGGTAAGAAACTCGGCCTTGCGGATAGGTTGAAAAGAAGATGTTGCAACCTGAACCGAAATAGACTTGTAAGAGAGAAAATGAGATCCCTCTGGGTGCCAATAGTCCTCTGTTTGCCATGATTAAATCCTCTTTGTTTCATTACATACATCAGTGCAGAAACAAACAATGAGATCAAGATAAAGAGCTTGCAACACATCTTTCTCTCTTTTTCCCTCTCCATCAAAATTGCCACCTCTTTCCTTGGACAGGCTTAAAAGAACTGCCTTGCTCAAATAAAATTGATGAGACCTCTGAGCAGGTGTACAAGACAGCTTTTGGCTTTAGAAAAGTGCAAAGCACTTATGTCAATGACCTGATCAAATGATAAGCATGCTGGCTTCCTTTGCTCACTAATTCATTTTCTCTCTAGAAGAGAATACCAAACATTGCATGATGCCTAAGCTAAGTGTGTAAGACTCTTAACACCAGCTGAAAGTCAATGAAATATTGCTTTTCTAGGAAAATAAACCATTGTAGGGTTTATGCACCTCACCGGAATTGCGAGAGTATTGTAATTCTCCAGCTTGGACCAAATGTTTATTTCAGCAATTGTCTTAAGTATTGTTAAAACAACATAGAGTTTCATTGTTAATGCCACACAGAGTTTCTTTGTCTAAACATAACAAAGATGCTGGCTGCATAGTGGCTACATAAAGCTGGCAGGAACTGGAGTCAGATAGACATACATTTTAATTATCTCTTTGAATCAGTAACTTCATTCAGAAACATTTATTACCACGTACTGTATTGTACAGCAGTTACAAATTACTGTGCAACTTCTTCACAAACACTGATTTCTCCCTGTAGAAGTGGTATAGTCCAGTGAGGGAGTGACCAGATCAAGTAATGAGTATACACTGAAATAATAAACAACCTTTTGCACTTTATTTTTATTGAAGTGGAAGGAGTTAGCATCACTACTGTTCAATGGTAATATAAGTCCTATAATGCTGAAGTGCAGAGGTGAATGCTAAAAACGAATGCTTCTTCAGCAGGGGTTGATTGTGAAAGAATAGAGTTAACAAGCAATTTGTACTTAGGGAAATTATCTCTTTTTATTTCATGAAGTTAAAGTAGTTTGCAAAGCTTCCTCCTCCTTAACCTGTTTATATTCTACAAATGATATGGATGTACTACTTCTGTTAGTAAAAATATATACAGGACAGACATCAGTGCCGAATTAGTGTAGAACTAATTGCAGAAACAGTTTGTGTTATTGAAGTTAAACTGATACTCAGCTTAGGTATCCTCGATGAGGTGAGATAAGGGTTCACTCAGGTGCAGATACACAATACAGTTGAAAAAAGGAGAAACTAGGCTAGTCTGATAATTAGACTTTTTTTTTGTTGATGACTTCCTCTCAGTGGAAGAATAGGATTCCACAAATGAAGTATGCCTTACTGTGTTTATTTACCCACACACAGACACACACCCCCACAAGCACCTGGCTATAAACACTTCTTGCTTTCAGACTATGGAGCCTTTTCTTGCTTTGGCCTCAGCCTGTGGCTGCTGTTTGCTGACTCTAAGGGGCTCAGGTCATTAAATATTGTTTGTAGAAACACCACCAACAACAGAAGAGCATGTTGCAGAGTTAAAAGAAATAAACAAATGAAAGAATAAGAATGGAAAGGGAGGCTCAAAACTTAACTGATAATAAGTAAGTATAAAATTATCAGTGGACTAAGCTGAGCAAACTTTTGGTCTTTCATTAGTTTAAGTGTCCAAGTCTGAAATTGCATGTTTATATTCCATGACAAATACATTTCTTAATCAAGATTTTCTTGTTCCTGCAACACAGTATAACAATCTTAAATGTCTAAAACCCACCTATAGTTATGATTTTTAAATTAATATAACATAAAGGACAAGGCTGTGGTGATTATTTTATATAATTTCTCTGATTCACTGGAAGAGCTACTGGTGAAATAGGAGTTCCACTGTGAGCAAGTAGGCCAGTCATGCTGAATCCAGTGGGATGTGGCACTTTCTTTTCCTTGGTATGTTTTGCAGTCTACCAAGGGACTAGAGATTCAATAGTTTGTGGTATCAGATATTTGGAATTTCAGCTTTGGATTTCAGTTCTCATGGAACCCTGAACTGACCCAGACTTAGACAGTTCAAGTTTTACCCTTGCTGTGACTTGGACAGCAGACAACCACTTACAACCAGGGCAATGTCTGGCTGTATCATTGCTGTGCTGAGATGTAAAGATAAGAGTTCTGAAGCAAAAGAGAAGCAGCAAAATTTTGTATTTTCTTCATTATTAGAGGGTTTTTTCAGAGGGAAAGATTAGTTGTTATGAATTTTTAAACTGGAAATACTAGTCACACAGAAGAGTTTTAATTCTGCTGTTGCCATAGTCAGTCATACTCAGTATTCACACTCGATCTCTTTGTAAAGGCATAAAAGAAGAAAAATTTAGATTCTCTCTCCTCACTGCACACACTTCACCCCTAGTGCTGTCCTGCCATAGACATTCCCAAACATTAGGCAAAAAGGATAAAATACTTCAGTGGGTATAAACTAGGTGTAACTTTTTCAGTCAGGGAAACTGGTTTTAATATGGTAGCCAACACCAAATCACTCCAATGAGAATCTGATGGATTGTTTTGTTTTGTTCCCACAGGATGATCCAAAAGAACTGATGTATCCATTTCTTTTGCATGATCCTGAATGGTCAAAGAAATTTCATAGTTCATTTTCAATTCCTGTTTGTTTTACTGTATCTACTGTAGGGATAATCTATTATAGAAGTGAGCACTTCTATTTCCCCCTGAAGATGATGGTATTAATATGTTCTACAGAAGACAAAACACGTAAAACATCGCATGAGAAAGAGAAATACAGAAACGTGTTTTTAAAAATGATAATATCAATCACTTTAAAGTAGAAAAGGACCTCAATATTTGCATTTGCAACAAGAAAAAGTTACAGGTTTCTTGCTTTGGGTTTTTTTGTTGGTTTGGGTTGGTTTTTTCGTTTGAGAAGAAAGATGCAGAAAAGGGCACTATATTAGCTAAATATTGTACCTTGGAACATCAGTCATTTTCTACTCAATAATACTGAAAGGGTCTAATTTATAAGTTTTTCCATTTCTCTGTTATGCTGGTTTGTAAGTTCTGACATTGCTACTGGTATGTTAATGAGAAGCTAGTGTTCCATTAAGAGTAAACCATATGCTCTACCGCATACTGTGAAAGAGAAAGCATATAATGTGACTGTTGCCTTAGTAACACATTAATTCATTTTGTCAGTGTTGGCACAGATCATTTCATTTATAAGAAAACAAGTATAATAGTTTACCACATCTATAATATTTACAGTGTTTCTGTTACAAAACAGTGACAAAATGAGTTTAAAAAATAAAGTTGGGATAGTATTATTAAAATATGGAATTTGTGGTAAAAACGTTCCCATACAAATTAAAAATAAGATTGGTGTAAATTTCTTTTCACATTATAGCACCAAACTGTTTGGATTTTGTGTATTTGTATTCCACTAATAATATGCGTAAAAATATAGTCCATGAAAAGCCACAAGTACATTAGCAGTTTTTAATGAATGCTAAACAAAATATTTCATACAACAGTTCTGTTAAGTTACAACCATTAAAACCTAATTGTATGTTGGTGTGTTACTCATAACAAAGCTAAACATTTACCTCTTTTATCTGGTCTTCCAGATGTTTCTTAGAATTTTAACACTGCCAAAATGCTGTAATTAAAGTAACCTGTTCCCTTAAGTGATCATCTTTTACTTTTTATTCAAGACATAAGTACATATGAATATATATGTATGTGTGTAGATATAAATGATGTTTAATGTGGATTGAGGGACTGCAAATATTTGATAAGGAAAAGAAATGCAGAAGGAGGAAAGGTAATTCCTCTCATTAGAGTCTGCACCTTCAGAATGATCTCAGCCCTACTTCTTGTTCTTAGATCATTGAACACCTGTAAATGCATGTTATTAACGACAAACCTTTTACATCTGGAATGTACACTGAGCATCTGATACTAAAATAAACATCATTCTATTTTAGATACATACCTTTGTCATGAAAAAATATCTTTCTTGTGCAACTACTGTCGGTTGCACATCCCAAAGAAGCAGTTAATAAGTCATCATCAATGTTTGCAGCTCTTCAGTTATTTGGACTAATACATATATCCTATAAAGTTTCAGTACAATTCAATTTCTTGTCACAGTTTAGATACTGGGGAAATTTATTTTCTCTAAAATAACAAAGAAATAATTCTTAAACTGTGTTTGGATCGTACCTAGAAAATCTGTAATGTTGTGGGTTTTTTTCAAAGAGGATTTAGTTAAATGCAATTATGGAACTTTTTAATGTGTTTCACAAATTATTTCCATCAAATCTTATTAAGTCTTCTGAACAACTTTGGAAAAGTTAAAAGGAAAAAACTTATGGTAATATAATGCATAATAATTTGCTTCTGGAATACAATCAAGGAAAAGAATCAGTGTCATAGAAAACTATGTTGGAATACTGTATCTAATTTTTGTAGCTACTTAATTTTTTTATTTATTAAAAATAAAAAATAATAAATCATTAAAGTCTGAAATAAGACTCAACTGAAGGTACTTTAGCCATTAAAAGGCATTTGTCAACCAAATTCCATTTCTAGATTATGATCTTAATATTTTTAGATTAATATTTTAGATTAATAATTCGAAGATTAATGAGTATGATTGCTCATATTGGATGGTTCTCAAATAATATAGGTAGTATATTTAAAAATCTCCAGATATAGCAAATAAACCAGCTATAATTATAAAACACTAAAGCAAAAATCTCTTGCTAGATGCAATACTACAAGCCCAGTTCTGCATTACTGGTAGCTTTTTATAGATGTCTGCAAACATCCAGCACGTGGTTAACTTGGCTGAGGAAATGAAATGTTACATTTTCTTAGCTTCTAAAATGAAATTCGATGCAGGAAGCTGGATGTTGCACCGTGGTAGGATCACACGGTAACACTGAACACTTCTTATTTCTAAAGACCACATCTAATAAGGAAAAACAAGAAGGAGAAAAGCTTGTGAGCATAAGGGTTGCAGAACTTTTATGTAAGCTATGTAGCACATTTGATCCAAAGACTGTGTAATGTATTCAAATTTTGTTTCACCCTATGATCAGGCACCACACCAACAGTATGACCATAGAACCAAATCAATAATCTCTTAATGTATATACAGGAAGTATGAAATAAGGAAAGAGTGGTGATTTACAGAATCAAATAAATTCTTTATTTACTGTGGAGTACAATATCAATCACTTTCCAAAGTTCTCAGGACATTGGAGCTATGGAATACTTTGGCTCTGACTGGTTTATCACTACTTAAGATAATAAATAAAACTTAATATACCTAATTCAATGTTGTATTTATTATGTTTTTCTTTTGACCTAAGTATTCAAGACTTTTTTCATTATCGAACAGAATGGTATATCCTCTCTTTAGATGATTGTGCATGTATCACAACTGTTATGGAGAAATAAGATTATTAAGTATGATTTAAAATATATGTACTAAATACATATTATACGAAACAACTACCATAAGCTTTCTCCGTAGAAGTCATTATGTTAATGTATATGAAATCTTAAATCAATAAATGAAAGTTTTCTAGCTACAGCATATCACCACTAATGCAACGTTTTAATATTGATTATTGTTCCATAAAAATCATCATTATTGGATTTTCTGCAACAGTTATTATTCATTCTCTTTGTAGAAGCCAAACTGACTAACTTGGAGCATTTATACAAATGTTTCTGAAGAGAAAGACTGTTTTTCAAAAGTGGTTACTGAAGTTTAGAACATAAGCATGTATTAGCAGACCATTGAGGAAACCTGGTCTCAAGAAATGTGCTTTTATGAGCATGCACTTCTAACAAGCAAAGAAATCCCACTGTGTCTACATCAAATCAAATGTTAGACTCTTATCTGAACCCAGACCTGGGGCAAACTTTGCCCTGATTTCTTCAACAGCATGGACATGAAAGACCTCTTGCATTTCTGCTGGGCATCTCACAGTACTTACCAGTCCCTTAAAGGTAAGTTAAGGACAATTTTAGTGTCCTACTTCTCTGAAGGAAACACGTGGCTGGGTAAGTAGACGGAGCAATGCCTTCTGCTGAGCTGCTGATGCTAAATCAGCATTTAAATCCATTTAAAAATATTGGATATTTTTGAAAATCTCTGTCAGAATTTTAATTTTACTTTTCTCATTTCACCAGTAGGAAGCACAATTTTGACCTATGGATCACAGAGCAAATTCAGATCCATGCCAAAAAGTTTCTATACAAGTACATGTTTAAGTGATTGCACCAAGGTGCTCTCTCCAAAACGACAGTTTGTCTCTTAGCCACAGTCACTGCTACCCAACACTTCTACTTTAGACTATATGTTCCCTGCTAATCTTTTTTCAAGCATTCTGGCCCTGGCCCTGTGTATAACACTATACACTTACTCTATGTGTGTATAAGAGACCCGGGCTAATGTTTCAGCATTCCTGATGGGGCACAAAGAACAAAGACCAGCCAGGAAAAACAAAGAAAAACAAAGTTTTGTACTGGATTCTCAGGGGAAATGTGCAAAACCTAGTTCTTCTCTAGCAAGAGAAGACTGACTTGAGTACTGACAAATACCATTTGACAGCTGAAATTCAAACAAATTATTTAAAATTCTTTAAAACTAAGGTACAAGCTACTATATTACCCAATAATTATAGTCTTAATTGTTGGACATGTCTCAGGCAACACTCACAGTAGCAAAACTTAGGTGGCTTCCTGCAGCGTTGGTCTCACTCTAATATGCCATTTCACCTGAGAAGCACATTGTGAACAAACAGTGGTGTTCTGCTGTCTGGACACTGTCTCTGCATGCTTGGAGGGACAGGACAACCAGCTACAGCAGCTACTGTAAGAAGAGACTCTGTTCCTTAAAAGCAACTAATTCATTTTCAATCTGCCTCTACCCCTGCTTTTGTCCAGAGCTCATCAACTAGATGAACACAGCTTATGAAAAGCAATTAGTGAAGAAATGGGAAGCCGTCAGAAGGAATAAAGAATCTTAACATATAATGTTAGAATGTTTAAGAGCTATCGTCCTCTAGTCAGTGGCAAAATGTTTAATTTGTGACAACCTTGCAATATGTCCAGGATAGCATATAAACACAGTAGAGCTAGTTGTATCTGGCACACAGGCACTCTAACTTGCTTCTGACAGCCAGATCACCAGAAGCTTATTCAGATTTAGGGGGTGGTGGTGATGAGTCTTTGCCAGTTGTAGAAATAGTAGCCTAACAACTTGTAATACATATAATTACTCTCCATATCCCCTGGTCAGCATATCTTCTGATATGTAAATTAGATGGAGCAAGCAGATGTATAACCTAGGAAGCATTCCAGATTCATCTTGATAAAAGTATGGTATTCATACTGGGCAGGGTTCCTTTGTCTGGAACAATGACACACCAAAAATACATGCAATGTAAAAATAAAGCTATTGATAATTTCCAGGGGTACAGTCTACATGGAATATTTTTATTCCACCTGCCGTATCTAATAAGCAGCGTTATTTGTCAGCATCACACTAAGGTAAATATGTAACAAAAGCCCAGGAAGAGATGATAGAACCTGCAAACACCTTGTAAAGACATTTCTACAACTTGTGAATTTACCTAAAAATGAGAAACTAGGGGAAGATGAAGGTGGAAGAACTCATGGCTAAAGGAGCTACTTTTATGTGTATTTGAAAGCTTTAGAGAGCTCTCTACCTTCCTACATACCTGCCCACATACCTTCCTACCTACCTACCTGCCTGCCTGCCTGCCTATTATGATTGTCTCCTGAAAACTCAATCATAGAATCTTAGAATGGTTTAGGTTGGAAGGGACCTTAAAAATCATGGACTTCTGCCTATCTCAATGACCCAAGCCCTGACACTAGATAGCACAGAGAGTCCTAAAGAAAATTATTTTTATTTCTTAGTGAAAGGAACAGCCACAGGGCACTTAAATCACCTGTTTTCTTTTTTTTTCAATCAATACTAAGGCTTATTGAGCCCTTCTGGTATTTTAGCTAACTTCTTAAATAGTGGAAGTTAACACACATGACCTATATTACCAATCGTACTTACAATAGTACATAGGTACAGTTTTAGGAGTTTGGATCTTTTTTGGTTTATAGTTGGAGGTTTTTTGTTTTGTAGTGGGTTTTTTTGTCTCTCATGGCAGTGCTTATGCTTGTGAAGCTAACTAGTTTTCTGGACATATTTAGATTTAGGAACACTGAGTATAGTAAATCCTATATTTTAGGAAACATCATGATTTGGCATATTGTCACATACAGGAAAAATCAAACCTTTTTCTTAAGACTAACTTGTTGACACAGCTAAGATATCTTTATAAGACATGATTTTCACTGTTTAATGATGCATTTGCAATAATGTGGCAAATCAAATCTGTACTCAATGTGACTGTTGAGTGCTGTTATTCTCTAGGTATATTATCAGAGCATTGAAAAAGAAGAGCATTTCTTTGTTAACTCATGGAAAAACAATGGGGTTTTTGTTCTTGGCCAGATTCCCCAAAGAGAATTGAATTGCAAGGTATGACTTTTTCTTTGTTTATATATTTATTCTATCATATTACACCGTATTATTGTAATGGGGTTAAGGCTACAGTAAAATTGAAGTTATTTTTCACAGCTATTCTGGACCAAACCAACTACTACAAAAGCATTCCACGAATTCATTCCTGGAATGTTTTGGGATGCACTCAGGTTATCTTGTTTTAGTCTCAGCAAATTCAATACATTTTATATTGCTTTAAATATCTAATGCTCACTGGGGAAAAGATTAAATAAGGCTAGAGTAACCTGATTTTATTTTCTTAGTTTCTAATAATGCATGCAGTGCTTGGTGAGACTGTTTCTAATGCAAGCATTAGAACATGTATGTATTTATTGGCCTGATCTGATCTGCTGAATGTCCTAGTGAGTGATGGGAACTGACACAGTGAATTACATTTTTTCTTACCAGGCCATCAGGTGTGTAATGGCATATTTTCCTTACCTTTCCAACTTCTAAATTTCTTAGCTTTCTTAACTACTGACAGTTCTGAGCTATTGCCTTCATTCTGTGCATCTTCAGATTAACCAGGAAAGATTATCTTGATATTCTCCTAGAAATATTTCCAGAACTGCCTTGAATGAGATGTCAAAAAGAGGAATGCTTCTGAGGAAGATTTTCAATTGAGTGAGCAAATAAAATAGTATGCAGTGCATATTTATAAGCTGGAGAGTTTTCTATTGATTCTATATGATTTACAAATTAAAATTTCAAATATTTATTTATATTAGGTTGATAAAACCCAGGAGATGAAGTATGGACACCCTGTAAGAACAAACTATAACTTTAACTACTTTAAATACAGAGGTAATGAAATGCTATCAAATTCAGTAATTTTGTTACAACCTAAATAACAATGATCTAGAATACATAGGGAAATTTATTAGGTAAAGAAAGAACTAATAGGCTCTAATATGTGTAAATAATTTTGTAGCTCACCTGAACTTTTGAGGAAAACATTTTTAGTTCAATTTACTAGTCTGACCTTTATATAAATCTTTTTAAAGATCAAAAATATTTTAATGTTTATTTTATAGATAATTTCTTCTGATTTCTAAATTCTCAGCATTGCTTTCTCTTTGATCTGATGGCCGCATCTTTATCCTTCAAATTGCTATCTAAATAAATTAAGATTTTCTATCACATCTTTCTTGGGAACAGCATTTTAAATCCATGGGAGCTCAGAGTTGCATCAGGTCAGAATTGCCATTTCTTCCCTCTAAACCTCAGGCTTGATGCCAAACAGAAATTAAAGAAAGCCTTCCATGCACAGAAGTTTAATCTCTAAAATTTCTGTTTTCTTATTTTCTGTTATGATCTCAACATTAATTGACTGAACTACCGTGCTGGTGATTGAAAAAAGTAATATCAAAGAAAAACTGCTTGCATTTTTTGAGATAGTCACCAGAGGGCATTTATGGACTAAGTCAAGATAAATTTCTGCATTCACTATGGGAATGCTGAGAAGTGTTCTGAATGACACCATATTGCTATCAAAACTAAATCACTACTTTTATAAATGGAAAGTTTTGATTTAAAATGAGATCTTAATTACAAAGAAGAAAGAAAGAGAGATGACCATTATAATTTTTGGCTTCTCTAAAATTATTTGGCCCCATTATAGATGTCAGATAGCGTGAATTTTCACACCACCATGGGAAACAAGGTAACACAAAAAGGAAAAAAGGTAGTAAACATTGTTTTCTTTCCTTCATCATTTTAAAAATATGTAGTTGGAGCAAGAAGATAGTTCTTTTTAAGACTACTACAATGGAATAAAAGTAGAGCATTGTTGTTTTTTTAAAAAGATGGTTTCATCTTTTATGTTGGAAGACATGCTAATTATTATTAAATAGCTGCCTTTCAGTAAATATAATAATAAATAGTCTAATAAAATGATGACAACTTTGAGGAAGTAGTTAGGGATCAGATATTAAAAGCTATTCTGATATTCAAAATGTAAGGGCAGGTCCAGAATATAAATTTACTTAAATCATGATAAATTCATTATTAAGTAATTTTGATTATCAGCTTTTGTGAATATGTAAAACTGTATTTCATGTATGGCTATATTTAATTATGAAATAATATCTTTAGAAGTACCTTCTTTATCAAGAAGAATGTCTTTTTGGCCCAGTTCTCCCAAAACAGAGATCTTGTCAGTATGAACTGTATAAACTAGAACTGAAATGCTGCAGAGACAGGCATTAAACAGGAAACCGTATAAAGTAAAGCTCAGCTTTGAAAGTGCAAGTAAATACCGTGGTAACTCAAGTTTATTTTGCAATAGAGAAGTAAATGGAAAGAAAATGCAGGGTGAAAAATACTTGCAAAATTAAGAGAAAAATCCTAAAGATCAGTTAAAGAAAAAAATGTTCCTTTTGTGTGGATGTGCACTCTCCTGAGTTCAAAGTTAGTAGAGTTAGTAGGATTCAGTGAATATTATAGTAGAAAACACCTGGTCTAAATTTCATAGTGTTGTTCTAGCTTTAAAATCCAACTTTTTTTCTAAAGAGATCACAGAAATTGGCAAAAATAAGTTTAAGTGTGAAACCTTGTTGAGTGAATTGCCCTATATTTAGTAACAAACAAATCATGTTTTTTTGGTAACGTGGGTATATTGCATGCTCTTTCTTTTCCATACTTTTTTTTTTATCTTTGAGAAAGGCAATACATTGTTTTACATTGCTTATTTCAAAGCAGCATTTTCATATGTATTTGCTAGCCAATTCTTTCAGATTGTAACTCACATCAAGTTCGAAATATTTTCATGTCCTCCATTTGCATGATACAATCACACCAGAGTAGTCCATGCCATTGCACCACATTTTCATCCCTTGAGATGAAATGAAATTAATACAGATGTTCCTCCAAAGGTTCTATATTGACTAAAAAATTTTAACTTAAATAGTGTAAATCAGACATTTCCAAGTCAAAAAACCTCCACAATAAATGTATTGACTTTTTAATAGTAATGCAAAATAACCAAAATCATATACTTAAATAATCTAATTGCAGTTGAAACCTCCATTTGTATGTCTCAGAGAAGTTTAGAGTTAACTCACTCAATGGTTCAAGGTTCAGGAGAATTCTCCTGTTGGAGCATTGCATGAAATATCTCCAAATGGGGCAATGCCTTGCTCTTCTATTTCATCCCGGAGGTTCAGGTGTTTTCAATTATTTTTTCAGTAGCAAAAGGGGAGATGAGTGGCTACCTTGGTGGCTTACTCCAAGATAACTATAGATAAGATCTTTAACAATGCTGCATTTAAGCTAGAATAATGAATGACATGGTAAAATTATACCTGCTCTATTGCACAAAACAACCCAATTCAGTGACTGTTGCAATGACATTACTGGTAGCAGAAAAGAGATGCAATTTCTGAAGTGTCCTCTTGACCATGCATTTCATTGGTAAAGATTTCATTTGAATTAAATTTAATTTATTCTTATTAAAAGTATTCTCCCAGAGGCTGGGTCTTTAATAATGCAACTATATTAAACAGATAAATAAATTAAAAAGACATGTTAAAGTTGATCTTTCTTTGGCTACATAATATTTCAGAGCTGTGAATTATATAGCTGTCTCCTACCTAGTTCTCTGAAAGCAGTGTGATATCTCATGGAAATCTGCATTATACATGTTAACTGCTTTGGAGTAACTAGTTGAGGAATATTATAGATTTATCTACATCTATATTCATATGTATATGCATGTGCATATATGTATATATATATATATGCCCATGCATGGAAGCATTGCCTCTATATAAATATATGCAGACAATTGTCAATTTGCACTTTTTCCTTCTTCATATGTGTATCCAAGAGGCCAAAGATTTACACTCTTAAGAAATAGCTGGGAAAATATTTTTTTCAGAATTTTTATAACACTTATGATTCCTTATAAATGATCTAATTTTTATAAAGTTATTGTAGTCTTAGAATACTTTTGCCACAAGGAACTAATCCCGCTCCTAAAGGACCTTGAACACATGCAGTCTTCAGGTATATCAATTCATGAACAAAATTCAGGTATCATCAATGTCAGAGGAGAAATTTGGTGAATAATTTGTTTCTCTGTGACATAAAAAAGCTTTTAACCAGACTACTGCGTTTAGAAAGAAAAGGCAGAGTGTGGAGCTGGCCATGGAAAAGAAATGTGACTACAGTCAGGAAGAATGGACGGAAAAGACAGAATTTAACACTGGAAGAATGGGAGAGATCTAATGAGAATTATGTGAAAGACAATGGAAAATGAGAGTGTAGAGGAAAGAAAACAAAGAGCAAATGGCTACTAGGACTTGAGGAAACAAGGTTAGTGAGACACAAGGACAGTGCAGAATTTCTTCAAGTCATTGCATTTCAACAAAGTAGTCACACCCATTTTCCCATGGAAATGTAGCAGATTATGTAAACAATCTGAGGTTGTCTTAACTAATGATTAACTTAACTGGACAGACATAAGAGGAAAATGAATAAAAGTGATGTAGGATTACTAAAAGAGAGAAAAGAATGACTTGGACTGTAAATAGATTGTTAAGGTAACAGATTACCTGTTTTTCCTGGGACTTGATCAGGATCTGATGCAACTTAGCATTTTCATTAATAACACTGACCAAAAGAAAATTGTTTTGAAAATTTTTAATGGCACGAGAGAGATATTGATAATCAAACTTTTCCACAGGACAGCATCAAGGTATTAAGGAGTAAAGTTAGAGAAATGTGAGGAAACATATATGATAAATAATTATCTGGAAAAATCAGAGGAAGAGAAGCACTTCTTATATTTAATTGACTCATGTTCATTGCCAAGTGATAGATAAAAAAGCAAAGACATCCCTCTAATTTGCCAACTCTGGATTAATAAAGTATTTTCACAAAAGCCATGTACCTGCTAACGTGAATCTTCTTGCACAAGAAGAATTCTTCTTGCACAAGAAACTGGTAGAATCATTTTACTACCAGATATAGCTGTGGTCATCCATAGTCACTGGAGATGAGCCCATGAAGCTGATGAAGGAACTACTGGAATGATTGGAGGTGGATTTCACAAGAAGGGATTAATAGAGACTGCTTTGGTTAGTAAAGAGAGATGAAGTTCAGAGAGATGTCCAAAACAGTTCAGGAACATGTGTGAATACCAGGCAAGCTGCTAACCCAGCTTTGAGGGGTGGATAAATATGCACATTTATATTGCTCATCTGTGTGGTGGCACTGGGATGGACACAGTGATTCTGAAGTTCCTTCCCAGGAATGGCAGCAGAACTGAGCATAAACTTCAGCAGGAATGGAGGCAGAGCCTGTATAGGCCTGTAGGTGAAAATGGTTTGTTCTTTTTGTGTTTATTAGATGTGCCACTGCATGGAATTACATAGCATGTCTAAAACATACAGTGTTCAGATACAAAATCACCCATTTTCTCATCTAAACTCTTCACTTAGAGGCATATGTAAACTGTAAGTCATGGCATTTGTTTCTAGTTAGACATGCTCTAATCCCCATGATTATGGCATTCCACCACCATTAGAGATTTATGGTAGAATAAGAGGAATTTACTGTAAGAAGCACTAAATGCAGATTTTTATTTATATTGATTGAAATAAATATTTTTAAAATATTTTTTTTAAATAATAGTGAAGAGCATGAACAGAAAGAATTTTTGGATGCTGTAATTTATGACTTCATAGCTGACAGATTGGCTGACAAAGACTGATGATGCTATGGATAATAGATCTGCTCCCATCTGTGGGGAGAGAAACACTTTGAATGGCAGCTTTGGAACCTCTCTGCTAGACAAAGGTAGCAGCAGAATGCTAGAAATATCTGAGGTTGAAGTGGGGAGATGAGCAATTGAAAGCTTTAAGAGGAGTTATTGTCCTTCTGGATAAGGAAAATAACAGTATTTTTTTTTCTTTTTTCCCGTCTATGAAAAATGAATATAAATTGAATCTAAAGAATTTTGAGCGCACCAATTTGTTTCACAGGGTTTCTCATCCAGTGGGTCAAAATGAGAGCAATATATCCATGAATGAGTTCAAACTCACAATTTTTTTTTCAGCAAAGCACTAAATACCTGTAACTAATTGCATGAGCTAAAAGGTATTATTACAATTAGACCACTGTTTATGAGTATAGGGCCTCTGGAGATTATCATCAAGCACTTAGGTTTTTGTTCACTACTCTCTTGTTGCAGTGATGTTTGTGAAGAAATACCAGACATTGACTTTGTTGCTGCTGAGCTGATCCTCTCCTGTAAATGGGCATTTGTGGAGGGAACAGCAGTTTCTCAAACATGTAGCCATGGTTGCTGGAAGTTCTTTGCAGCCACCCCGAGTGTGGCTGACCCAACATCTGCTCTGTAAAAACATCCAGCGAGCCTTGTGTTGTCATCTAAATTCATTTTCATAGGAGAGGAGGAAGGAAACCCTATTGCTCTCAGCTGGCTGCCGTTTCTCCACCAGAGATTGCCACCCCATTAGGGGAGCTGGGCAGTGAAAGGGAGCTTTGCATTCCCCATCCCACTGCCCGCACTGCAGCAGCCACCGATGGGTTAACTCAGCACGCTGTGGTTTGGGCAGTGGGCACACACATCAGCTTCTCTTTCATCTCTTCTACATTGGAAACAACCAGCAAAGAAACAAGATAGCTGTGGACTGCAACAGCACAGCACAAAACACCACAGTACCTGTGCTTAGGCGATACAAAGCATATGCCTTCCCTTGTCGGAGCATCTGTTTTCTGAGGCATAAAGAACGGTTAAAAATATTAAAATATTAACCGGTCTGGTAAGAATGACTCCAATGTGAAAAAACTTGCTAGTTCCCACTCTCCATACAGTTCATTAGGGTTTTAAAGTACTCGTGAGTGAAAATATGGGTATAGAAGGACATATTTCTCAAGTTTGTGAAAATAACTAAATAATGAATAATGAAAGCTCATATTTTGAAAATGTCATTATTTCCTTCTGAATCAATTTCAGAATAGAAAATAAATTTTTAAAATTTTGCTGTTCTTGAAAACAAATAAATAATACCTTTTTCATGAGAATTTTGCCCTGTTCTAATGTTGGAGTGTTGGATGCTCCAAGCATTTGTCATATAAAATAACACTGCTTCAACTTTCAAGCCTGCAATGATAATAATTAATACTTTCTATCAGTACTTTATATTCATTGCAAGTACCAGTAACATTAGTGACATTGTTAAAAGTTCCTCATCTGAATGCTGCTGAGATAGATGAAATGCATGATTTTGGATAATAATGCAGAATCATTTAAACCTGGATTTACTTGCCACCATTTTTCCTGGCTTCTACATTAAATGGTGCATTGTCGAGATTATTTTGGGACCCAAAATGTTAACTATTCATTGGAATGCACTGTACAAACTTAGAAACATGATGAATAGTATTTTAGGCATAAGCATTTTAAACATATCTGTTCTGTGTTTAAATGTCAGAACAAAGCCTATTACAGGAAAAAACACCTACAAATGCAAAAATGCAATAAAGCCACAAAATATGGGTTAAAAATTTCCATATTTGATCTGGATAGCAAATTATAGAGAGAGCAAAAACCCCCTACGCATAACCATAGCTGCCAATTCTGGATCTTTCAAAAAGCAAGGGCAGGATACCAAGTACATGATTCTGCCTTGTGCCAAGCAGGCATCTATGAAAATGTCACCTTTATGCAAGTGAAACACAAAACGAGTAAAATTTGCCCTTAAATGTGAGGGGGAAAGTGTTCTGAAAATAAACAAATTGCTTTTTACTGCTAATTAAAACATGAATCAATAAATATTTTCAAAGTTAAATAATACTGTTCCTCTCAAGCTGAGCACCAATCTGCTGGGTTCCAGCCAGGAGAGAATCTTTTCTAGCATAGTTACAAACAACTGATGAGTGGAGCTGAAAACAGAAACATGAATACAACTTTCACAGTAATTCAAACAAAACTGCATGACTTTTAACGTATCATTTAAAGGTTCTTTACTCTTTCCACCCTTTTGTATAGTGGTCAGCACATTTCTGGTGAGATAATGACCTACAACGAGCAGTCAGATTATGGGAATTAAGATGTCAGTTTCAAAATAAACACCAGTTGGTTCAACAAAGCCTGCAGCTAGGATTATGTCAGGACTAGGAAGACATTTAAAACCCAATTGAAACAGACTTACTGTTTCTGAACAGAAAACATGCTGTAGCATCCTGTTTTACTGTAGATTTACAAAACTGCTGCTGCTGACTCCCTGAAACTGATTTCTCGGCTAGGAAAGTGGTTAAGACAAAGTCCTTGCTACGGATGTGGAATCTGGTCAGATTCTTATTTCTCATCCTCTGGCACTTGATATCCTTGGTTTTCCCACATCAGTTTTCTGCAAGTGAGCCTATGATGGCAGAAAAAGATCCCCAGTTAATACCATTTACTCTTGCTGCTTTGCATATTGACTGTGGGACAACGTTCCCAGCAGAGAAGTGTAGCAGGGACAACAAGGGACACCTGAATTATAGAAACATAGCTACTAAGATTTCAGAATTAACCCATGATGCTTATTGACTTCTCAGGAGTTAAAACATGTGATGTTTTTTAATTACATATGAATTTAGCTTAATATGAGAGTGCTGAAAATTCCATGAAAAAGTTTGTACTGAAAGTGATTAGACAACTCTACAAGTTTCCTTTTTCTCTCTCTTGCACTTATTTAGAGCATAACAAAAAATCAAAATCCTCCAACCCTCCTATCCCTAACTAAATTTTTTAAAGAATGGAGAAGATCTCTATACTTGACTTGGGGGAAGCTCTAAGTAACACTCCATATCAATCGTGTCCATTAAAAGAAAAAGAAAGCTGTCTATCTTGTCCTTTAAGAAGCATGACAATATTAAAAAGGGAAATATTTTTAATTAATATTTTCTTTTTATTCTGGGATGCATTTGCTAAAGTCCTAATCAAATAAATGTGTATCACCTGTGAAACAGTGATGTGATATCCCTACAAACTGCCATTTGCCACAGATGTAGCCAAAACCCTGAGTAAGCAGTTTCAATCTAAGGGCAGATTCTTTGAGTCTCAGTCCTGACTTTTTGTGGTTGGTCTAAAGTGTTAGGTCTTACAAACATGTACATGCTCAACCCCTTTTGCCTCCAAGTCCCAAGAAGTAGCTGAATAACAGCTATTCTGGACAAACATATCACATTGTATATTAGGTGAGCTTAGACTAAACAACCTCAAGTAGTAGACACATTACATTAAATTTCCATGAAAAATATTCAACAGAACACTTTGACTGAACTATAGTTCAGTCTTCAGAGTCACTTCTGCTGTTATTTCAAATATCTGGATTTTATAGCAAGTCTATTGATTTAGGGCTACCTACAGTACTTGAAACTTTAGTCAATCAGTTGGAGGTATTTCTAAGTCTTATTACCAGGCATGGAAGGAAGGTTTCCATCCTATTCAGCAATACTGGACAGATTTCTAGCCAGTACAGGAGAAAGAACGCTCTTACCACAGACTGTTCTGGCCAAGGATTTACCTGTGGCTATGTCTGATCTCTGCATTAAAAAAGAATATTCTGGATTCTTACTCTGCATCCCAGCCTTCCGCTCAGTCACTCTGTCTTGGCTGTCTCAGTTTTGCTTGTCTACAGCTCTGCTACTCCTTTGTGGGTAGTGTGGGGGTATATATATGTATATTGCACATATATTTTGAAGCACTTGGATGGTGGGTTTTACAGCATTTGGATGATGAGTGCTAAAAAATACTGAGCAGTATGTGAAGTCAGGTGGTAGGGAAATATCAAGAACAGCAAGTAGCAGGGATAGTAGTGTCAGTGGTGGTGGGGTGATGGCACAGCACAGGCTCAGGGGCCCTGGGCCAACTCATGATTCTGGGGGTGTTTCTGGAGGCAGCACAACCTCTGCTTTGCTGTGGTTATCAGCACAGGAGAGGGGACAGCCATACAGGAGCACTCTGGGAGGTATAATGGATGGGACGGCGTGCATCCTGCCAAAATATTTGAAAGTCTTATTTATTACTCCACTCTATGGTAATCTGAATGTGATTAAGTAAGGTTGAGATCCAAATAATCTATTGGCTAGTGAACAAAAAGATTATGCTTGCTTTCACACTGCAGTCATTTACATTGTCTTGGTGAGAAATTGTGGTGTGATGCAAAAAAAAGGTTGCATTATACAAGCAAAATTAAAGAACAGTAGAAGTTATAGCAAATAAGATTGTTAAATACTGCTTTAACAAAAATTTCAAAGAGTTATGGTAGCCATTGCACGTCAGTAGGAGTCGGCTGAAGACGATAATTTTAAGAATGCAGATATATTAGAAAAAGCATTGCTCTGCTTACAGCTGCATCACTTCATACATACTTCATGATTCACTTCACTGTCTTTTTTGTTTGAGGATAGGGCAATGGCAGATAGGTAAATAAGCCTACCTCTCACTCTCCCTTTTTCTTTGCATGGACTGGACTACCAGGTAATCCACAGGGAATACTTTACAATTCCTAAATGTTCCTGACTGTTCCTTACTTGATATTAGTACTTTACCTTTCAACCCTCAGTTTTCTTTTACATGTTACTTGCTTTCACTCCTTTAAAACAGGGACAAAATGAGTAATGTGATGGATTAGGAATCTGGAAAAGGAAGGCCAGACTAATTTTTGCGCTGTATAGAATATTCACATGAAACTTTAAACAAGCAAAAGCAAAGAAACAAGCCTTCTGAACTCACAGGAATATGATATAAACATATAAAAGGAAGATTTCAAAACATTTATTCTGCTATAGTGGGTCATATTTGCTCTTCATACAGAGACTGAGGTATAGAATAATTGCCTTGGAGTTCTAAAAAGAGGTTATAAAAAAGCAATCAAAACGTTGTAATGCTAAAACTGTAATAGTTTCAGCACTGTTTGGCCCCTTTATGCACGTATCATGATTATGGCTCCTTGCTTGAGCCTATCTATGTTTGTACAGTCTCTGCCTCTTTTGATGAATGATTAGTAATTCAATACTTGCCTAGTTATTCAAAGTGTGATCTCCTTTTTTTTTTAGCATTCACCACAGATTTGTTCTTCTGCATTTTGATACCCTTACTGCAGCATCTGAATACTATAAAATTTTATTTAATTTATCTCCACAAAGTTCTGTGAAGATAGATCGTGTTATTACCCCTGCTCTGTAAGTGACAACCTTAAAAAAGCAATTATTGGTTTAACTGTAAAAGATGTGGCTACTGTGGAAAAAATTGAATAGGATCATCTAGTGAATGGCTGCATTATTATGCATTTATATCAAAGTATTAATTACAACATTTAGGAAATAGAGCATCTTTAGTTGTTTTAGTTCATTAACTGAGAAAACAACCATCTCATGTCTAGATCAGGTTCTAACTTAAAAAAGAAAAGGTCTTTAAGGTCAAGAAGGAGCCTTCTAAATCTATGGAACTTCTGATATCAAACATCAACAGAGTAACTACTCTCTATGTAAAGCAATCTGGGTCCATGTATGAAATTATTAACATCACAGCTACATTTTAGCCGCAGAAGAGTGGGGCTCTCTGGTCACATATTTTTAACCCTAGTTGTGGAGCATAAGGATCAATTGACTCTGCCTTTGTCTCATTGCTTTCTTCTTGCTTTTTCCTGGTGATGCCCAATCCACTTCCCCCTTCAGCCCTCAATTATCTGGTATCATCATACGGATCCTATTCCCATCCCTAAACCTGTTGCTCAAGCTTCTGTTACTTCCTCTGATTTTTGGCTTTATTTCTGCATATTTTGAGCAAATGTTTACTTTGGAAAGGCCATACCCACCTCTGCCCACATTGCCTGCCAACCAAGAGGGGACAATACGTAGAGATCTGGAAGGCCAGGTTCTGTTCTCAGATTGGAGATGGATTCCGATTATGTAAACGCCGATTTTTTTTCACAGACTTGTACCAGTGGGAATTTTAAACAAATTTCATTAGCTACCTTAAATGTACGTGAGGTGCTATGTACTAGAGCATCTGAACAAATGAACTGCAGTGATTCAGTAATTTTTTAATATGAACCAAATTCTGTAGGAGTGTGTTTGGCTTGAGGTGTTTTTTTTTCCACATCTACTAGTTTTAGAAACAGCAGCTCTATTTTTTTTCATTTTTTATATTTGACATATATATATATATATATATATATATATATATATATATATGCATGCATGCATGCATGCATGTATGCACACACAAATAATGAAATATAATTAGCTTGAAGTAAAATATTGAAATGCAAATTTCAGGTAGAAACCTGGATAGAGTACAGGTAAGTTAGTTAAATTTTGGCAAAGCTACAACACGCTGAAAAAATAGTTCTTTTAATGGAAAAGTATTGGACAACTTTATTTCTGGGAGTAGTACCTGGGACAACGAATCATACAATTGAAGCCACTACATGGAAATTCCAGGAGTAAAATTCTCTGAGAATTCTCAGTCCTCTTTTTTTTGTATGCTTGAGTAGCCCTTCTCCTTGCAAAAAATAACAGTGGACCTGCAGATATTATTTTTAAGGCATGAGCTTGTTTATAACTTTGGAAACATCACTGTCTTGAATCACATCTCCCTATATCCCATCTTCCATGCCAACATTTTTCTGATAAATTATTTTGAAATTTTAAACACGTTTTAATTAACATTTCCCCCACATTAATTTACTTTGCAACAGATTTTAAAAGAAAATACTTTAATCGTAATTTTTATATCTTCATTTCTATTTGTTTAATGATACATTTAATTTAAAATATTTATCTGTCAAACCAAACACCTTCCTGTGTTATTGACTTGCTTGATATCTTTTATTTTTGTTAAGGCTTAAAAATTCCAGGGATGAAGAAATATTTAAGAAAATTAATGGATTAATGTGTTTGCCAAGAAATGTTCACATTACATTTTCCCAAGAAAATTAGCAGGGTACTGAGCATCTAGAAATCATCTGCCTAAGAAAATAAAAAGGAAGTACCAAATGAAAAATATTCTTCATGGCCCATTTTCCATTGAGCTGCTCCCACCTATAAAAGAGTTTTCAAAGAAACTCTTTATTTTTAAATTTAAAACTACTTTTGAAATTAATCTCTTTACCTCTCTTGATATCTTTCTGACAACCTCCTAATCTCTTCAAACTGTTGGTTAAAAAGTGCACCACTAAATCAGCCTGTCATCAATTTTGTCTCTCACCACAGTGACTCAAAGAGTTGCATCAGCTAGCTAGATCATTTAAAGAAACCACAACTTTTTAAAAGAACATCTGCTGCTGTAATTTATAATGTATAACATAATCTGACATCCAAATTTGACAGAGTTTGGTAATGTCTTCCAATAATGGGTTGTGAAAGATTCTGTCCTGGGATGCTGCAAACAAAGAGGTAATAAATTATTAAGAGATGCAGCTACCAATCTAATAAGAAAAAGAAAAATAATCGTCTGTACTTTGAATGCTGACAAATATGATGCCATGCAGACTCCTTTTTAAACAGCCTGTTTTAATTTTAAGTATGTGCTGGTTTCTCAGGACATAATTTCCTGAGATTAGTGAATATGAATGAAAGTGCTAAGTGCTGACAATTTGAATTCTCACTTCTTTTAACACTCAAGTGCTAAATATTGCCCAAACTTTTGCTAAAATGTTAAGTATCTATCTTTTTTTTTCACTGGTAAATTACCATTGATTTGAAGATCTGACAGCTACAGCCATAGTATAGTAGGAAGAACAGTTAATGTGTAGCAGAGGTAAATTCCAAATCATGATGAGAAAAGAACATCCAATTTTCATGAGGAAGGAAACAGAGATTTCTGAGGGAGAGCAAGAGAGTGAGGCAATGTGGGCTCAGTCTAGGCAGAAGCATCTGAAGAGCGGAAGTAGGGTGGGTAGTGAGCAGCAGTCTGCAGAAATGATACCATTTCCAGGGACAAATTCTCACTAAAAGTCTGCCATTAAATCAGTTACTTTTGTAACTAAAATTCATTGAATTGTTTCATACCTACATGCTGAGTGTACAGGTACTGTAAGGGGATGAAATTGGGATGGGAAGCCTATAGGAAGGAGATCTGCAGAGATAAAGTGGATTAGATAAATACTTGAGTTGCATTTAGAGAACTATTAGCACCATCTGG
This sequence comes from Petroica traversi, assembly GCA_025920805.1. NCBI lineage: Eukaryota > Metazoa > Chordata > Aves > Passeriformes > Petroicidae > Petroica > Petroica traversi. The sequence goes on from JAHLSL010000007.1 coordinate 24,593,938, forward strand.
CAATGAAAATATTGGTTGCTATCATGCAATTGCACTGGAACACGGGTATCTTTTTTTGCTAGCTTCCTGTAAGTGGTGTGCTAGGAAAAGTCGCTTGCGATGCACATGAACAATAATGAAAAGCAGGAAAGGGACTGGTGGAAAGCAGGTTCATATTTTTTAATGGAAAAGTTATCCACTCAGCAACAAAGGTGGTGAAGTTCCCAGTTTGAAAGTACTTTACAATCAGAGGCCTCATCAAGAGAGTCATTTTCAAAAAAGCACCACACTCCCTCATTGCAAATGAATAAAAAGCTGAGAAAACAAGCAGAGAATAAAGCTACTCTCAGCCTGGGGTTGGCTCCGTAGTGTGGCCTAAATCAATCCCCATCCTTTTTTATGCAGAGTGCACTTACATGCTGATGTGATGGCACAGATTTGTACAAGAGGTCCCAGGTTTGGTAACTTAAAAGAGGCTTAAACAGTTCTTAAAATACTTTAAAGGAGAAGGCATGTTGTCTGTAGTAAATACAATTGTATACTGCAATTATAAACCAGCGTTTCTTCCCATTAGAAATAAAACATTATTTCTGTTTCTCATGTCGTATTGATTTAAAATAAATTGTATTCTCTTATAGAATCTCCAGATCATTACTAATTTTCATCTTTGCAGCATAAGACACTGTAGAAATAAATAGTGTCTTTCCAATGTGAGCTATGCAGCAGATTGTGCAATCTTCATTTTCCAGGACTTTGTACCCTTAGTACGCACTGTCAATAATCCAGTACTATGATTACATTAAATTAAAATGATATAAAAATATTTTGTGTGAAACTAGAAAGTTTTGGTTCCTTGCATTTGCCTACTCTCGCCTGAGTCTTTTAGGCCTTCCAGCACTTCACCAAAACACTTTTTTTAAAATGACAGTTTAGTGTCTCTTATATTTAAATGTCTCAAAAATTATGCTTGAAGAAAAATACAAAATATTGCGAAGACTGTAACAAATGGAAAAAGTGTCATCACAACTATATGAGTCTATTTTAATTTGCATTTCTGCACATCGTTTTAAAAGAATGTTATCTTTTCAAAATACAAAATAGATGGCCAATGCCCTAACTAACCAGGGTACTACACTGGTGAATACCCTGAATTATGAACCTGCATCTCATGTTATGGGATCAGACAGGTAAGCTTATAGGAATAAAAAGCAGGTCTGCTAGGTGGAATGTGAAACTGAGCTTATCATGTTACATCAATATCCTGAAATTTTCCACAGGATGTGGAAAATTGGCTTACCGGTTAAAAGATAGGAAGTCTATTAAAATATTTTAAAGGACCCTAAAAGATCTATCTTTTAAAATATCCATCTTTTAAATGTGGCAGTACAGTACCATAACATGACACTCCCACATCATGATTTTGATGATATATAAAACAGATAATGACAAACATCAGCTGCACTGCATGTGTTCCTCATGATGTTCATAAACCTTAGTTTAGCAATGCACATATTCAAGAACTGGCAGAAACTGTGTAAACTAGCAGAGATTAATGTACCACAAAATAGAATAAACTTTGTTTTCTGCTCATGTACTTCTGCTACTAAAACTAAAAGATGCATATATTTTTTTTTAAATAGTCTGCTCTCTATTTGGAAGTTACAGCAGATCCTCTCAACTAGATCAGAAAATATATTCATATTCTAAGAGTGACTTTTGGTGAATCTTTGTTGAATTTGTGGGTAGTAGTTACCAGATTATGTAATATTACCATTTTAATGTTCACCATTACCATGAAAAACAAAGACAAACACCACAAAAACCCCCTTTAGCATAAATTCTACCATTTATTTACCATTTACCTACCTGCTTTCGGCAAAGACCAAATCACCAGATGTAAATGCCATATTTGGAACTCTTTAAGAACTTCATGTTCACAGATGTCATTATGAGGACTGTAAATTTCAATCCTAATTTGTACCTCTATGACTCTATCTGTCTACTCTATTGAAACATGGCAATTTAGGAAAGAATGAAGAACAGGCAGTGAAGATCTGTTGCTTGAATGTCATTACCTGTCACTCCTAGCTTCACTTATGTGGCCCATTTTGAATATCATGCTGCCTTTTTATACTTGCTGGATATCCATTCCTTAGACCTCATTTGCTTGGGTGGTTCAAGCTGTCAAGTGCTCAGAGTGTGTGGCAGCAATTTTGCAAATTCCCTGAAGCGCTTAGCCCCTATTTCATCTTTTATACAGATGAGTATTCCTGCTTACCTACAAAAGCTTTCTATTCAAGAGGAGATCTTTTTTTCTCCGTCACACTATTTAAAATCCTACTATCACAACTGACTCTACCTTAAGAAAATGTAATTAGCAGAATCTGATTGTTTACATAATTTTGGATGTGTTGTAGTACAGAATATTTATGGTAGCAACAATAATGCCATATTTTTGCTAATAAAGCAATATTTTATACTTTCATATTGAAAATTGCGACTCTAAAAAATATGGGCATAAAAGGATATATATCTGAAATTTTCTTGTAGAAGCCATTGCTGAAATCCCACAGCCCATTTCTTAAACTTTTTCAGAAAAAGGCTCAAATATTTTTAAGTTAGTACTATGCCAATGTCTGACCTGGAGGATACTGCAGGTTACACAAATGAATTAATGGTGTGACTGGAATTTCACCTTCTTCTGAAATGTCAGATATGGATTATTGAGGGGTAATATTTGTGGGTCAGTGGCTCAATTTCAATTCTTGAATGACTGAATTTTTGTAGGAAGGTTCCAAGTTAAATTTTCAAGATTAACAAGTCATCATTCCTTTGAAAAACCAAGGATCTCTGGAATATACCTATTCCCAGTCAATGCCTCACAGGACCTGCCTGTGATACACTCCTAGTGATACACCTGTCAAGGTTCTCTAAAGTCTTGACATAGGTGCCTACGAAAGACTGAGATTTACAGCTCATGCTCTCTTTCTTGATGGATTCTCAAATCATCCCTTTCTGTTTTGTCTCACCGTATCTCTAGAAGCCAAAATATTTCTGATACATTGTGTTATAATGACTAAGAAGATTAACCAGAAGCTAGAGAATATATGTTCTGAGTTCCTATATTAAAACCTGCATCTGGCAACAAAGCATTCTTAGGAGGGACATAATTTAGTCCTTACTTTTTCAGGTTAGGGCACTGAGCTGAAAAGAATTCAGAGTAAAGACAAAGGGGTGCATTAATTCTCAGACCTGGGATGAATATTTCCTACTAGAATAGTCTGGGTAACTCAGTCCTAACCTGAAAAGGTTGAATATTTTTCGGACATAGACGTGGTCCTTTTTCATCATTATTGTGTTGGGTTTTGAGAACATTGCTCTGGCTTCCTACTATGAAAGAATTTTGCAGGAGGACTGGTAACCATTGTTTTGGGATAATTCCAAATTTACTCTGTTCCCCATATAAAAGGACAAAGTTCACCACTAGGTGAGAAATCATAATGGATTTCTCCAACATATCAATTTGTATTGGTTTCTGTGAGCTTATATGAGTTTGAGCATGTTTTCAGGGAAAAACATGTTTCTTTCAATTTCAGTATGAAATCTTATATTCTGTCTAGTGTCTCCAAAGAACAGTTATCTTTTAAGAGAGCCTTAATAAATGAGTGGGGCAACATTTACAAAGTACCATTTGTGCATTCTGCAGCAATCCTCACACTGTCTGTTAAATGAAATTGGCCTTCACTTCTGTTTTTGAATGTGATGAATGGCATCATTCAATAATATATGTTTGTCGAGTTGCAATCTTGTGCAGTGTTAAGTGAGGTTCAGCCTGCATATAAAATATATTCTCTAATAAAAAAATAAAAACACACACACACACACATGGAAAAAAAAAAAAAAACAAGATAGGAAATGACAGGGGAAAATTTTGATGCCACTATGTATGCTATCAGAATTACAGAGATGACATTAGTCTTTGGGAAAATCGTTTCACATTGAGTTTTCTCTGGTGGGGCACAATTGTACCTTGGGATCTAAATTTAAAAGAAAATATCCTTAAACATGCAAAATTCTCATTTTACTCATGAAAATAGACATTTCAAGGTGTGAGTGGAAAGGCAAATGTTATATACTTATATGTGCTAAATAAAAAGGTTCAGGGCACACATGCACAAACACCTGCTTCTGGATAAGGAACCCGTTCTCTTCACATTTTCAGAAGAGATGTGAAATCATTGTAATTTCTAATGTAACAACAATTTTTGAAGGCTTTTTATTTCCTAAAAAAAGAAAAATGACAGGCCATATACTGTCCAGCAATTCCATGTTGAATCTAATTTTTCAAAAATATTTAAATAAGGCTGTGGTCTTCCTTAGTGAGTAATGAGAATCCATCAATACTAATCACAACTGTTTAAAGCACATTCAATGTAAAGCACAAAAAATAAGAAAAGACAATTAATGGCATATTGAGTGGATCAAGTTTTATTTGTGCTAAGCCTACTCTCTCAGGAGCATTTTCTATTAACATTGCTTTCTACAACTGATAGAAGTTTTAACCTTGGTGTAGCAGATAAGCCGTTGATCTGTCAGCAGACTTTTCCCTACCTCCCACAGTATGGCGCTTCAAAAGTTTGTTTGGAAATGAAACCAAATTCTATGTTTCCTCTACAGATGGTTGACCTCTTTCAGTTAGTGGCTGCATTACTCATTTAAACAATTATACAGGTCAGAATGGTGTAATCTAAATTATTTAGTCTCTGAGTGTTTTTCAGACACCACTGACAGTCCGAGAGGATCCAGCTGCTGGTTGTACCTGGATTTGAACTCCACGAGATAACAGAGCTTTGGTTAAGAGTTTTAGTCACCATACATTGTTTCATCTTTGAAAACATGTACCACAAGCAAACTGCTCCTAAGGGACTTCAACCACACAGGTATCAAAACATGTCAATAGCAACACTTAAGGTTTCCCAGACCAAATGTTCAAAACAGTTTCTACTTTATCTGAATAAAAATACCTGGATGCTCCTCTAGCATGCAAATCTTAAAAATACCTTTTCTTGTTTGTCCCCCACAGGGAGCAATTCAAGTCTACCAAACAGTCTAGCAAAATATTATGATAACCTTTTCTATCCTAATTTGTACTGGAGGCTGTGTGTGTGCTAGGATCAACATTAATTACTGTATAACATTTCAGCTGTGTAGTTCATAGAAATGTCAGGGAGTTAGCTAAAGGGGATGTGGGGTCCTGATATCAGCGGGGGGGTAAGTGGCCTCAACCATTGTGCAGCGTGTGGATGATGGGAATTTACAAAAATAGAATCCATAACTGAGGTGTTAAAGCTAACTAACCCCAATAAAAAGTTCTTTTTCACCAAGAAAACCATCACATAGATAAAGTGTTCACAAGCAATTACTTGCATTTTCTAATAAAATCTAAGTTAATAAAGTCTGGAATCCAACAGTTAGCAAAACAGACTGTAATAATGATTCTACATAATAATTGATCTACTTTGTTAAAGTTAATATATCAGTTTGAATTAATGCATTTTAAATTCAGATTCCTTTTGCAGCTTGAATCCAAACTAATTACAGGTTTTAAATTGTCAGTAGTAGGAGCTCAGCCAAGGCATATTTCCTCTCTTCTTTAGTTGCACCCTGAGAATTCATGAATCAATTTTTTTCTGGGTCATGACTTCGCCCCGCCAGGAGCAGAGAAAACCCTTCAGTGTGAAGAAAATTTAATGGCAGAGATCCCAGTACAGGCAGAATTTGCACGCAAATGGCTAGGAAGTAAATGGCAGGGGAACTTTCCAGTGTATGAGAAAGAAACCTTAAAATCATTTGTAGTAATCCAAACGGCAGTGAATTAAATAAATAGTTTTAAGCACAGCCGTATCCATGACTGTCTTGGCAATTTAGGATTGTTGGATGATTTAAGAGAGGACTGCTTTTGCAAGCCTTTTTTTTAAACAGTAGAGGTCACCTTAGTACAAGTCTCTTCTGAAAAAACAGCCCACAACAACAATAAAAAACCCTTCCTACCCTGATAAATTATGCACTTAGAAGTGCTCACAACTTCCTTCCAATGTTTTATATAAACTTAAAAAAAAAAGATTATATTGTCAGTTTAATTTCATTATATTTAGCTATAGGGATTATTCAATATGAAAAGAGAAATTTGTTCTAAGCACATTTACTGTTTTAATCAGTGATCTACGCATACAATTCATTCAAATATCTGAAAATTGGTTTGTGTTTTAAGCTTTACAATTATATAAAGATCTGTCAGGACTACATATTTTTTTGTCTTTTATATTTACCATCGGGAAAAATGTGACAAAGTAATTTGTTTCTTGGGAGGAGATACTCAGACATAAATTGCATCTATCAAAATTCACTCATCTTCATTAAAAAAAAAAAAAAAGCATTCAGAAGCCTGACAAATCAACAAAAGATTTGGTAAATTAGCATAAAATATATCCAGCTTAATACAAATTGACAAAGCTCTTTCTACAGTATTTGTTTTCATGGCATGGCTACCTTTTATCAGCATTGTACCTAACATCACCTTGGAAACTGCTTTGTGGAAAAGCTTTACCGGAGACTGAGAATGAAAGCAGAAAATTATTTGTTAACTACTTCAGAGATTCTATACATAGTGAAGGAATTTTTATAATAATTTAAGAGCAATCAGAAGTAAATGCTTTGCAAAAGAAAATCTGACTCTTTAAAGAGATAAAAGGAATTCTGAAAAATGGCACATGATATCTTGCCGTACATACAAATATATTCTTAAATATTAAAGTAGTATTTTGTTTACACTACCAGTTTTTGCCAGATTTAAATGGCAATTTTTTGGCAATCTTCTCTACCAGATAAGGTTATTTAAAAAATGCACATTAAAAATCCTACTTAATATCTTGAGTTTATTATCTTTATACATTATCACTTCGGAAATGAAATGTCTGGGACATTCTTAAATGCTATTTTACTTCTAAATCACTCTATTAGATTTCCTGCATGAGTGGTTTGTGAAGAAAACATTACATATATATTTTTTTCTGATTACCAAACTGTATTAGACACAAAAGTCTACTTGAAACTAGTTTACAGTTTAAAAACAGTCTAATAACAGGTGAATGCTGAAAAATATGCAAACAAAATGGCAGACATGAATGACTTCATTTAAGGCATAATTGCTTCTCATCAACCCAAGAAATCATGCAGAAACAGTCCGTGTTTCAGCCAGCTAGGGAGAGACTGGAGAAATCACTCAGGCATGGATTCTAAATGGAAGGTCCACTCTTGGGTCTCAGCCAGGGAACTGCTCCACACACAGATCCAAGCCTAGAGACAATAGTCCTTAGAATCACAGTTCATCATAACAGATAATTATACAGCAAGTAAAACAATAAGGTATTTTGGCCTTTCAATAGATAGACTAATTGTGGACTAGGGAGTTCTGCCTGGGAGGCATAAAACACACCCCTCTGTGAGTCATTTTATTGTGGTGAGGAGTGGCATGAATTTTGTGGAAAGGGATTTTAGGAACTGGTGAGTTCCATATGTTGTTTTTTGCTGTATGTCTCAGGCACATAGCCAGAGTTTCCACGCACACAGCTAGAAGCTTTTTTTTTTTTTCTAAATTCTTCCCACTTGCCCATTTAAATGTTTTAAGGAACATTATATTTTTTTCCCCCAGCAAAGTCAGTAACCGCAATTATTTTCCTCTTTTAAGCATAATAACATTTCAACTTGGATAAGGTGGAAAGAACTATATTGGTCTTTTCAAAGGGAAAATATGTTAAGATTACATATTTTATATATGGTTTTCATATCAATGAATTCATAACACTGGGTTAAAATATTCCCTGTAACTATTGTGTACCATTTGTTTTCTGGATTGTTTGTAGAGACAAAAAAAATGAAGAAGGAAATACATGTAGTTCAAGACAGAGCAGCTTTTGAATCTTTTTAAATGTGTCATTCTGTTTTATGCTCAGCCAGTTCTTTTTCTTCTCCTTAAAAAGATGACAAGCAAGCAAACTCTTTTCTAGCAAATAAAAGTGTTAGTTCTTGGATGCCATGCAAAGAGTGCAAATGCATAAGAAGGCTGACCTCCTGCACTAGGAAACAAGTACTCTATCTCTGCAATTTGTGCAGCCCCACTGCCAGCCAATTAACTCGAAGTTGAGTTTTGACTCAAACTCATGACCCTTCAATCCCCACAGTCATGTGTTACATCTGGTATCATTGAATTAGTCCTTCCATTTTGGCTTGCTTTTTTTTTTTCAAACCGTCCACTTTCTTTCTGCCAATTTTTTTTCTAACCACTAATGATGATTCAAGAAGCTTTCTACAGTATCTGCATATTTGTTTGTTTTTGAGTAGAGCTCCCTTGGAAAAAATCTGGCATACATTTTTTTTTCTAAGAATACCATTCAATTCTGCATTTCATGATACCCTTTTTTCCTGTTCTGTTCTATAATGGTGACCATTACATCATGTACCCTGAGGGCTGTGCTTAAAAAGAGAAAGGATGGTGAAATTAGCAAAAATAAAAGGAACTCCCTGACTTGAATTCACAAACTGTGCTTGTTTTTGTTAAACAGAACAAAATCTGCGGTGACGGTAGCAAGTTCAATAACGTGTAGCGCATACGTTTTTCTCTCAGCTAGAAAGCACCTTCCTTAAGAAACGCTTTTAAAATATTCAATGTAAACTACTGAAGATACTCATATTAAGTAGTACTCCCCAAGCTGTGAGTACATTTCTTGTTTTATTTTTAGTGCTTTTTAATGGAATATAATTTATTATCTGGAACTGGTTTGCCTCCCAATTATTTGTAAAATTTTATTTTAAAAATTCTAATTAAATGAAAAGAAGCAGTTGATTTATTCACTTTTTTCGAATTCAAACCTGAAGAATTAGGGAGCTGAAAATACATTTAAACATATTTATTCAGTATTGCTTTTCTAAGAATGTCTCTTACGCTAGCGAAGTACAGTGAACGGTAGCTGCGGTCGATAAATACAGATAATTTCCAATGGTGAACGAGTAATCATCTTTAAGGGCTTAAAACATTCTTTTTTTCCCCTCGTCATGTCTACACTGGATTTTTTCACTCAGTTGTTGTATGTTCACTGCTTCATCCTTATGTCAGTATATCTCCATGTAAATCTCCTGCTTGCCTTTTCAAACTAGTTGAATGTATCCTCCCTCGTATATATACGCACACGTGTGCATGTGCGTGTGTGTGCATGTGTGTGTATGTGTATCCAAAATAAACTGAAAAAAAAGTATACCCATGTCAACAGAAAATCTACATTAGCGTGGTAAAAGCGGTCACATTTCAAATGCTTTTGTGCACATAAAGTATTTTTGTGGTTACTGTATGCAAGTACAATAACATTATTGTGTCATACACAGCGAGTTTTATAACCATCAGTGAAAAATAAATGATGCATTATTATTGAATGATGTGATATTTAAATATAAAAGCAGTTGAGTGCCCTATCAGTTTCCTCTTAATATTTTGCTGGTACGAATGTTTTTCTGACTTCTAAATCACACATTTGCTAAAATGAGCTCTGCTAGATATCAGTTTGAACACAGGCACAATGTGTCTCAGTCAGATTCATAAAACAGATAGCTGAACTAGAGTTTGACTTTTGACATCAACAATCTGACTTCAATATTTCTCTACAAAAAGAGACTTCTGACTCTCGTCGCTGTTTCAGTGTGATGGATAGCTTTTCAGCTGCTGACAGCAGTGAATGTAATAAATATAATCATCCACACTGGGGGCTGAATATTTCTATTTTTTAAGTTTTCCATCTTGTGCATTACGAATGATAAAGTAACACTTGCAATATTACAGTCCCCCCTTTCCTACAAAACTGAAATTAAAAAATATTATTATAACTTGTCTATATATTAGTACTTCAGTGCTAAATAAGCTTTTAATTACCTACATTTGGGGGTTTTTTTTATTTCTCTAAGAAACACTTGCAGAAACAGAGCTTAATTTTAGCTCTGTTTGACTTCTCTGATCATCTGGGTTTTCATTGTCATTGCTTCATAATAATTTAATGTCATATATAATGACATAAAACCAGGGAAAACCACAGAAGCTGCCAATCTGAACTGATCTAAGTGTTCACTAGTATAAGCATAGAAAAGCCTGATTTGTTTGTGCCAACAACATTCAGCATGGTCTGTAACTGGGCTGGTGTTCCTTTGCTATTTAATTTTCAAATAGTCTTTCAGTGTACAGTGTAGCTGCTTAATCAGAGTGTTTTATCTACCACAATTAACAAAATGAGTGAATGTATATATTGGCAATACATAAAAAAAATATTAAATTTATGTTTACCATTTTGTCAGCTAAACATTTTACCATCCTGTTTTTCCACTCGCTTCATCTATAAGCAACTATTATTATGTTTGCTACTGAAAGTGTAGAGCTCGAACACAGGCCTAATTCAAAATTAGTTCTAAACTTTCATTAAAAAGCTCTGCAGAGAAATATCTTTTGTTAATGAAAAACTTATTTGGAAGCATATAAACCCACAGTTTGCATTTTCCCCAGCCTCTGACAGCAGTGACTTATTTTACTTTACATCTAATTAAAAGTTTATGGAGATGCAATGGATTTTTGTGCAAATTAGAATTAATTAGAGTTATTAAGAAGCCATGAAAAGAAGGATTTGAGAAATAGTGAGAAATATTATTTAAACCCTAATGGAATTCAGCGAAACCCACAGGTCTATTACAGGTCCCTGATTTGCCAGGATCACTGCAGGGAATCTAACATTAATAAGCACACTGGTAATTAAATCATTTGTTACTTTGTCTGTAATGTTGTAATGTTTCACTGATACTCTGTCAGAGCTCTTTGTGCAGATCAGAGCTAATCAAAGGTAATCAATTTTCAGCATTTGAAAAATCTGTAAATGATTATACATTCATCAGATCATTTAGTGGAGTGCAAGGAAAGTGCAATGCAATTAATCTTCCTGCATGAGGAGGAATTACCACCACAGAATTCAACAGTTATAATTAATTTCATTGTCTTGCTGTGAATTTTGATTGCTTTTCTTTGGACTGTATAGTACAAATGATGATTCATTGCAAAGTATTTGCAAAGCAAACACACCAGTGTGCTATGCAAATTAAAGTAGCTGTATAACAGATAGGTTTCAAACTTCCTATTTACTCAGGGTTGTTGAGTACTAATTTGGCAAATAATTGCTTGTTAACTTTATACACTCTTCCTCTGAATATTGAGATTGGTAACCAATATAAATAGAAAGCACATGCTGTTTGATATCTCATAGTAAGTGTTTGAAATACTAGTTAGCACTTAAACTTGTACTCAACTAGAAAAACATAATTTACAACATATTTTTCTAAAACCATTCATTCTACCTTCTTTAATATTTTATTTGGTTTTTTTTTTCAGTCTAAATTTCACAGAAAGACAAAGAAGGAATTTCATGGCTTTACCACAAACAGCCATATAAGCTTAAATTAGAACATTTTTAAACCATTGCTGCTTTAATACTGATTTCCCTTCATCCTCAATAGTAAATATTAACTAATTTTTTCAGGATATAGTCAAATTATAGTAGGCAGTGTGGACATTTCTAGAAAATCAGTCTAGGCCCCAAATACCAGTGTCAAATGTTGTGCTCAAGGTTCCCACACCAAACCAGAGCCTACTTGAAGGAACTGAAGAGCTGTGCAGAGGCACTAGCTGCTGTAGATTCAGCTATAGGTCTGGGAATTAATTCTAGACTTTTGTGCACAACTAGATGATACAATCAATGATTTGCATGATTTGCTCATTGTTAGCAAAATATTAAGAAAAAGATGTTCAGATTCGAGGAATGCCAAAATTTCATTCTAAAAGTGCCAATTAATTTCAAAAGGTGTTGAATTAAGCTTTGCAGACAGAAATATGGGAATAAGGACTTAGGGAGAGTGGTAAGAATGTGTAGCTGCAAGCTATATATTTAATATGCCAGTTGATTATTAATCAATTTTATTTTAAAAGCTGTAATGATTAATGAATATTGGGAATTATCTGCAAATATCTGATTAGTCATTACTGGCAACATTATACGTTAGGTGCTGCTTCATTTATAATCAGCTGTAAGTTTTTCATTGAAAAATGTGAAACACTTCAATACTGCATTGCTTTGCTCTGTACAAATGAGGTTTGGTACTGGTAATGTGTAGTATATGTACCTATATCCATGCATGCATATGATTATGCAGCATATTCTTCTAAAGCCAATTCTTCCATTGCTGTATTTATGATAACATCATGAATAACACATGATTTATTTGAATTTAAACACATGATATTAAAAAAAAAAAGACATTTCAAAGAGAACATGAAGATGGAATGACAGTCTCCTTTCAATAGTAAATAGTAAAATTTAAACATTGTACAGCTAATTAGTGTAAGATACTAACTGAAGACAGAATAAGAGATGTTCAGAATTGCGAAGTGCTAAAATGTGGAGCTGTAAATACTGATTGTCTGAGTGCTTCTGAGAGCCCTGGAAAATTCTTAGAATGAATGTAGACAGAAGCTTGAGGCATTCAAACTCATCTCTTCATTTCAACCTACTTGGCCATGACTGAGTCAATAGGCTAAATGTTAGTCAATGTTTGCAGTCCACAGCTGAAATTACAGACATATAAATCTAGATATGAAGTAAATACCATTTTCAGAATTTAATGCTGAACAGGAAAAGATTCTGATACTTACAATCTGTTCTGGTAGATCTCCACAACTCGTAAAGATTTTTACCTATTGCATGTTTTCTTGTATCAGTGAATGATGCTCGAATGATTTTTGTCTTTTATATACTTTTTACACAGTTCTCTGTATCCATAATTATTAGCAGTATGCATATTTGGAACCTTTTACTCAGTTTAGTGCTTAGTGTTTTGTAAGTGTTCTGCAGGCCTGAGACTGAACACCCCAGAACTGCAGAGCCAGGGAGACCAAACATTCCTACTATCTCAGGAACCCAATGTCTCCTGACAGGAGGATTCTGTAAACTAGGGGTTAGCCCACCCCAACCTCATTATTGGGCCCTCTTGTTAGATGTGCTAATGTGTAAAGTCTATAACTGGTGTGTGTGATTGATGGTGGGTGTGCATTTTGCCACGCTGTCACCTGGGTGAAGTGGATGCATCAAACAGGATCCTGATTAAAATACTGAGGTAAAGACCCCAACCCTCTTAACCGTGTCTAGCTTCATTTTCCTAACATAAGGAAAAAGGCATCATGGAAACTAAAACAAAGACAAATTTTGAAATTTAGAGAACAGTGCATTGCACCTATACAAGGAGTCCATGCTGTTACTGTTTTCAGAAATATCTTTTTTTAATATGTTATCAATAGTTTCATCATCTAAAAACCATTGATGTGCACATCCTAAAACAAAAAATTCTTCTTGATGGATATTTGGTTTACCGTGTGTTTATATTTGTCAGTGAAAATTCCAAAGAAAAACTGTAAAACTGTACTGGGAATCTTAGAAAAATAACCCTTTCCATGTTACAATGGAAGTATATTCTGGCATTTGAACTGGTTTGGACCATCCTCACAAAAGCATTCAACATAGACTTGCTCATGACAACTACTCAGTTGTCAGGAAGAAACTACTCGGAACAAAATATTTATCTTCTTATCAAAAAGAATTTTCATTTGTATCTGGACAGAGGCTGAGAGGTTAAGATGAAAGGCACATTTTTCAACTTGCTGAGTTTGTTTCTCTTACAGTCACAAAATCTTCCATATTTTACTAGGGATGAAACAAGGACAATCAGAATGATACTATTCAATCTGGACTGGAGTTCCTTATTCCACATTTGTTCCAGGCCATGATCTTCCTGAAGGGCCTGCAAGAAGTGGAAAAGATTATTTCCTCAGGTAAATTAAGGAAAAAGTAATATAAAATGTAATGTGTCTCAAACTCACACGTGCATATTCTACTTTCTTGTATATAGGTACAAGATAGATGCATATCGGTACATATACATGCTTTTCTCATCTTCTTCTCATAAGAGAGATACTGCTTCTTCATTAAAATTCTTCATTTTCTCTGACTGTATGGAAGACTTCAAATAGTTCAGATCCACACACAGCGAAGACAATTGTCAATTTCGTATGGCTTTAAGGACACTCCCAAAACGTACACTGACCTCTCACTGGCCCTATTCAGTTCACTTTTCTTTGTCATCATAACCTCTGTAAACATCATGGAAACCTGCAGCCAGGTCCTCATTCTATTCCCCAGGCAGTTTTTCTTGCCTGAATTGCACTATGTTCACTTTTTGTAAGTAAAGTATCCCATACTGAAGTTCACTTTTTTTTATTATTTTGCTTTTTCTTTTACTTCTTTCAATGATCTTTTATTGTCTAAAGTCTAGATTTATGCCGAGTTTGTGAACTGCACTTGTCAGAGTATTGCCCACAACTCTGGGTTCCTTTGTTGAAGCTGTAGAAATAAAATGAATAGTATAAAAGCTTGATGGCATCTGTGGATAGGAAACTCATTAAAAGCCTCAGCCTTCTGTTTTATTTCTAACCACATTGCCCTGTGGGATTTCAAGGTCTTGCAGGATGAAACCAGCAGGACTCATTACTTCTAAAACAATGTTTAGAGTTCTATTGGTGGTGGAATGTTCTGCCAGTCAGGTAAAAAACCTAGGCCTTTATCCTTCCTGGGACAATACCAGGCAGCTCAGAAACTGCTTGGAAAAGTCATGCCTTTGAATGCAACTGCAGGTGTTGCTCCTCAAAGACTGTTGGTACCCTCCTATGCACCCTTCAAAGGAATAATAGAAAATTCACTTTGGGATTCAAATGGAGTCTAAGAAAATTTGAAATAATAGGAACAAACTTTTGAGACTTCCTACATTTTTCCCACGAGCCTATGGACCATGACTAATACCCTGAGGGCAAAAAAACATCCTTTTTCCCTCTTACACAGGCATAGAATTCATGGTGTCAGATAAATAAGCTTCATGACCTCACCTTGTTTAAGGCTACCATTCAATTACTAGCAAAGACTAGTCACTGCAGTGAGAAAAAGAGAGTGGCATTCTGATTGCTCACATTAATTAGAAAAAGTGCAAAATCTATATCATAGAAGAATAGTAAAAAACTTTCTGAACTCTCTTTACAAAAGAAATTTAAAACATTTAACCAAAATTCACTAGTAATAGTTTGAACAAACTGATGGCTCACATTTTCTGTGTGATTAGATAAAATTATGAGAATAATTTTAATATTTGATAGAAACAAATAAAGACCTCACAAGTGTAGAAGTGATTTAGCCCCCAAAAATAGTTTCACGGCTGTGTTAAGTAGAATTCCTTTTAGAGATTTGCCAAATAATTTGTACGAAACATCTGAAAATTTCAATCATTTTGTAAAAATGCCTGATGCAGTAATAATAAATTTTGTACACTGACAAATATACTTATTCATTAAAAAGTATAACTCTTGACTGCATATTGAAATGCTATTTGAAAGTTCAAGGCTGCTGTTATATTAAACAATGTGAATTATCGAAAATGCAAAGAATTACACATGTAAAACAACTAATAGATGATATCTTATGAACTCTAAAATCTGAGCAAACATGTTTTAAAGAAAAATTGTTTAAGCCACAAACTTTATAGATTACCAAGTCACATAAAGCAGCAAGATAGGATGACATTTGGAAGGGCAGTAGAGAGCTGAACAGCAAATATCTATCTTGTGTCTAAGAATTAGATTACTTCAAGAATAAGAGTAATATCAAATAACTACATTACCAACGTAGAGACTGTGGAGATTTTACTTTTTGAACAAGTGTATCAGCAATAGACTTATTAAAACAGAATTTAATGAATGAGTGTTAGTATTTAATATTTTATATCTCAGGAATTAAAAAGAAATATGCTGGTTTGTTTGTTTGTTTTTGCATCAATTTGCAAGATAACTTTGCTAGCATTTTCTCTTTTTATTTTTATTTTCTTTTTCTGAGTCTGTGTCAACTTGAAGTTCCTCACTATTTTGAATTTCTAAGGCATTCTTTCTCCATAAAAAACATCAGTAAAAATTCAGTCTGTAAACTGCAAACTTGTTTCCTTATGATTTCTTGTTGTATAATCTTAATACGAGTGGGTCTGAATGCGCCATATACTGTGAGGTTTATTTACTTAGAATATGAAGTTATTTCCTTTGTCTATATTTACGTGAGAAATAGAAAACCATAACATTATTTCTGGTGGTAAATGAGGGGACTGAAAACTATTGGATGAAAACAAATGATGGCCCTCAAAAGAAGATACAGTTGGGAGCTTTGTGTAATTGTTTCTGCATTACTGCTCCCACAGGACCAGCTGAAGAGATTTCCAACCCCAGCCAACCCCCAACTGTTTGTTGCCATCCTCTTGCCAGAGAACACTGCCTTGCCAGATCCACTAGTTAAATTACTTGTGTGATCACTCCCTAATTTATTTCTAAGTGACTTGGTTAGCAGAGCAGGCAAGCAGAAACGATCTATTATTTCAATGGTTTATGCTGGCTCATTTTAATTTTAATAGCCTAGAAAGTAATCTCAACAGCAGCTCAGCCAGGAAAACTAAGGATGGCAGCTACTGAAAGCAGTCTGGGGTTGGTGAACTTCAGCAACTGAAAGGGAAGAGATGCTCATAACATGCGGATTTAAATCAAGATGCAGCAAAACATTTAGGCCCCTCTGCACTTAAAACACCTGTATCACCTTATTGCTTTAAATGGGGCTACTAATAAACTATTACTTTTGGAAAACACATGTCAGAGGATGGTAGTTGTTTCATGTAATTTTGTATATGGAAATTAAGCATCTTGTTCGCATAAATCTTCCAAGCTTTTCCTGTAGTCAATGGAAGAACCACCTCCAGAAGGGCAATTTCCCAGTTATCTGAAAAAGGAGGTGTCAGCTGCCTTCTGAAGACGTTCGCCACACAGGATGAACCTTAGGTTGAATATGCAGCCATCTCCTACTGCTGCTGCAGATAGATGAACTGAATTGTATCCTATCTGTACCTCACCAAGTGGGCCCGACAGCAATGTTATTTCTGGAAAAACATTCTTAAATGGGACAATCATCTTTACCAATGCCGTCACAACCTCACCATCCATTTTGGAAAAAAATTTATAAAGTATCTAGTGTTCATTTAGTAGTAAAAGTCAATGTTCCATAAATATCACACACATATATATGTATATATTACTGCCACCATTTATTACTTTAAATTCCTTTACCTCAGTAATTTTTCTAGTTTCAAATAAACTTTTAGATTTTAATTAGCTTTTCTAATAATGTACACTATCATGCAAACCCCACTAATTTCTTGGGATAACCTGCATAGATATATGTAAATTACCTATGTATATTTCTTTTTGGATAGAC
The DNA here is from genome assembly GCA_025920805.1 of Petroica traversi. Taxonomy (NCBI): domain Eukaryota; kingdom Metazoa; phylum Chordata; class Aves; order Passeriformes; family Petroicidae; genus Petroica; species Petroica traversi. The sequence continues at coordinate 24,611,397 of JAHLSL010000007.1, forward strand.
ACACAACATTTTTAGAAATGCAGAAATTGTATGAAATGCCTAGAGGATACTAAGAAAATTTTACAGTCTCAGTTTGAAATCTACTGTCCATATTTATTTAAAAATAACTTTCAAGAAAAGATTCTAACTTTCTATGGCCTTTAGTAGTCTTTGTTCACACTCAGCATACAAAAGTTAAAAGATTTTTTGTCATCTCAGAAACTCCCTTTTAAACCAACCTAAACTTATATAGTACAATTCTCCTAAGTGCTTTAGTCACTTGCAGCTCAAATCCAGTAAGTTTAAGATCTGCTCTTTGCCAGTTAGTTGACAAGTACTCAGGTGAAGGTGGATTGAAAGCTTTTCAACAATTAATGGAAAATGTTATAACAACAGATTAAAAATTAACAAGGATGACTTAATGAAATAATCCCTCTTTTGGCAGTGTTCCTTTCATTACACAAAATGACAAAATCAGAGAATGGGATGGAAGATGACCAGGGGATCATCTGGTCCAACCTTCCTGATCAAGCAGGGACATCCTAGAGCACGTGGCACAGGACTGCGTCCAGACGGAACTCAAAAATCTCAGTGTGAGAGACTCTACAGCCTCTCTGGGAAATCTCTTCCAGTGTTCAGTCACTCATATAGTAAAGAAGTTCTTCCTTGCATTCATGTGCATTGGTTTCCTTCAGTTGCCTTTCATCCTAATGTTTGGCACCACCAAGAAGAGCCTGGATTAATCTCTTGGCACCCTCCCTTCATGTACTGATAGATGTTTATAAAGTCCCCTATCAGCTGTCTCTCCTTGAGGCTGAACAGGCCCTGCTCCCTCAGCCTATTCTCCTAAGAGAGATGCTCCAGTATTTTAACTATCTTCATATCCTCCACTGGACCAACTCCTGGAGCTCCCTGTCTCTCTTGTACTGAGGATCCCAGAATTGGATACAGCACTCCAGATGCGGCCTCAACAGGGCTGAACAGGAGGGATGAACCACCTCTTTTTTCTGCCTGTTCTTCCCAATGCACCCCAGGACACCACTGGCTTTCTTGTCCCACTGCTGGCTCGTGGACATCATGTGGTCCACCAGGACCAGGTACTGTGGCATCCAGTGCTGAAGGCAGAATGGCAACACACTGTTCCATCATAAACATTACCAGACTGAAGCAGGGGTTTGATAAGTGATCACAAGAGTAAAGACACAAAGCTGAAGTGCGTTAGAGCCTAATTACCAAACTGTACAAATGTGTGCAGTCAGAACAAAGGGATTATCCCTTATTCCGTGAGTGTATTTTAAACAAAAATTGGAAGCAGATAAATGTATATGCCAAAAATGAAAACAGCAACAAAGTAGTGATATTGGTGTGGTTCTTACACTTACAATTGGGAATTGTTTTTCCTTCTTGACAGGCTTAAGCAATATTTGAAATTGCATTTTATAATAGCACTTTTCCTCATTCATCAAATAAATGGTTTTAATGTATCAATAGTTGATGTAGGATATAATTCTAAAACCTTTCCTGTGCTTTCAGAACCTGGAATCTGTGGAAGCTGCCATATGGGGGAAAACCATTAGTGAGGAACACAGTTATATTAAAAATTCACAAAATACAGAATGTTTTAGAACATGAAACATAGATGGAGTTCAGTTACTGAAAATATATATCTCTGTGGCGCAGTCTCATTCTAAATGGATGCTGATCCTCACTGCAGGCTGCAAGTTTTCTGCAGTCAGCTGCAGATGTGATAGGACTTGCTTTTACATAACCGTTTTGTCTTATCTGTAAACATCCCTCACTCGGACAACTTGAGAGGCATTAAGGGTGCGTGCAGATGAACGAGTTACCCTCTGAACTTATGTTTCACATACTCTGCAAAAATTGCCTGCAACACACTTTTATGCTGCATTGTACCACTCAGAAAGAATACAAATACGAACTAGATGACAGGAAAATAGTTCATAGCACCTTTCATTGCTCATAAGGTGGTTTTCATCTTTCCATAGCTAAAGTTTCTTGCTATGTCCTTCTTAAGGCCAGTTACTCTTCCTCTGTTGTGGTTTGCTGGTTGCAAAGTGAAAAGTAAACCTTTTTCTTGCTTACAATGAATAAAAAATTTCATCAAATTGATCAACGGGACTTGAGGTGTTTATGACTCTACAGCTCTAAAATACTTTACAATGATCTTTCTTAATTAATAAATCCAATGTTGTGTAACTGTATACATAGATACATATAGAGAACTTTTTCAAATACTGATTCAGTGGTATCCCTATACTGTGCAATTATAAAAAAGTTACTCCTTTGCTGAGATACCCCTGTCCAGATAGTCAAATTAAAAATGACAATTCTGTTAGAGATTACACAGAACAAAAGGAAGACATGTTGGAAAGTATTAAATCATGCTGCTTAGTGGATTGATACACACAATTAAACAATTCAGGTCATAAGTGCTCATGACTGTCTTGTTGACAGTAAGCTACCGCACAATAATTTATGGAATGTTTCCATCATCTCCAACCAGCTATAAAAAATTACTTCCATCCTGATGGATGATGGCCTTTATTATCTCCTATCAAACTTATGCCATGCAATATGCCTAGTTGGAAATAAATTAATGTTATTAATGCGTTAAGCTTCAATACATGTCCCTTCATATCCTGACAGGGTCAGAGAGTCATCCAGCCCTGCACCAATTTCTTTGAAGGTGTTGTAGTCATCCACACCAACCCTATTTTCTCACTTGTTTCAGAAAGTTACTGCTACTTTCTCCTTATTGGAGTCACTGATTTGCCGTGTTTTTACTGACAAGGGCTGAATTGACTCAACTCCTGTAACAGAAGTAACAAGTCATGTTTGATACCTCATAGGTAATGCTGTAAATTGGTTTGAGTAATAGTGAGGTGTAAAACTTCTAGAGTGCAAAGAAAATCTGGTTTCAAGTGTTAATAATAAACCTTTCCTTTTATTCAGAACTAAACCTACACACTTCTATTGCAGCTGGAGCTGCTACATTGTAGGAATAACTTTTTCTTTTTTTATTCGTTATTTACTCTAGAGTCAGGGAAATCATGGCCTGGAGGAAAATTATAATGAAAATAAAATCTGTATAAATTAATATTCATATATAGCAGCAAATATAGATTTGTCTGATCAGGAATTCTAGCATTTTAGAATGTCCTGAAAAGAAGTATGTGTCTTTTTCAGTCATTTTTTTGAAAGCAGAACTGACCTTTGAGTGTTTCTTCTTCTTGTCACATTTACCAATCATTAAAGTTTCTGACACGTTTTCTTATTATTGTTTAATAGTAATGTCAGAGTTAAACCATATTATAGGTGTATACATCTGTTGTTTACTCTGAGATGACTAACTACCATATATAAAAATTCATAATAAAAATAAGTGATAACATACCAACAAAATAATGATATTTAAAAGCCCTCTGCCTTTGAAATACATTAATATATTTAAATAAGAAAAGAGATCACAGTTCCATGTCCTACCACTGACACACAGAGAAATAAACAAAATTGAGTTGCAGAACAGACCTGCATAACATACGGCTCAAGGTCTTCGTGCAGCCTGCAGAGCATCTTTTCCAGCATGCCAGCTATTAAACAGCAATTTGTACTGCTAGGAAAAGAAGGGGGTACATCCTGGTTGGGCTTTTAACCAAACCCCCAGCTCAGAGCAGTGGATGGAATGTGCATCTCCTGGTCAGGCATGTGGGTATGTGGGTGGACATTGTTAATAGAAAGGGAAAGGCAAGAGACGCTGGACAGTCATGGCAAAAAGGTAAACTCAGTGACCGTGAGGGAGGTTCTTCACTGTAGCATAGAATGGACTTTGTCTCAATAGAACAGATTCCAGTCATTTACACACATAGTTCAGTAATTTCAGCATTACATCCACCCTTGCCTCCATAATGCAACATCTGGATTGAGTCTAGCAAACTCTCCAGGTGAATGATTCCTTGTGTCTGCATGCTAAAATTTTAGACCATCAAGAAAAAAAAAATTAATACCATGCAAGTGTTGCATGCCTAAGTTTAATGTAAAATTTCAAGGCACGCAAAATCTCCTGCACCCACAACTTGCTAATAACGTTCCTTGTCATCTTTAGTTTTATTATTACATATGACATTTTACTGAATTACTAATTTTTTTATAGCTGTGGTATTCTAGAAAAAAAAAATCTAAACTTTTTGGAATCATAGTAGTACTTCAAAAAGCAGATGAACTGTATGAGCGAGTACACTTTTCCCAAATGTGGCTATCTCAGGGTGCTGAGAAATTAGATTTCCATCTCAAAGGCAGTTATCTTGACATAACAGATTACTGTGCCAAAAGAAAAAAAGCAGTATTTTCCTGTCCTCTCATACTTCTCTCCCTCTTTCTGCCACTTTTAGTGGTTGTGAGCAGTTAAATATCACGTCTCAGAGAAATTGAGCCCAAGAACATGAATATACCTCTGAAGGTGGCTCCTTGGGAGTGCTCCTGAAAGCATTCTCTGTTGGAAATCTCAGACAGCAGCTTTCTCACAGGGAAGTTTCTCTCTCCATAGCCCTGAATGCCACATTTTCAGGAAGGACATAAAATCAGCTGCGTAAGTGAAAGAGTGCAATGCACCTCATGTATTCTTAGTGTAAGCAAATGATATATGTTTGCTTCCTTCCATTTCAGCATTTCTGTCTTCTAGAAACATTTTCAATCATGTTGTCTGCTTTGGCTGTCATGAGTAAATCCTTGTATTTGCACTTGACCACAAAAGTTAATTGTGAATTAATCTACACACACAAAAATGGCAAATGCTTAAACTGGGAGGTTGGACCACACTAATTTCTCAGCCCTCCTTTTTCAACTGCACCAGCCAGGTGAAGACCCCAGTGAGGCCAGGAAGGACAAAACATGCCAGAGGAACATGAGCTTTCTGGTCCACAGTGAGAGAGCAGGAAGCACACCTACACCTTGAAAGTCTTGAGAAACACATTGCAGGATCAAGTTACAGTATGCTAGTGATGAAAAAAGCCTCCTCACTAACAAAACTAATTAGAATAATCCAAAGCGTGTTTAGATTAAGTCTGACACTGGTTATTATGCCAACAAAATGAGTGATCCTTCAGGGAGAGATAAGGGCAGAACACAGAATTGCTGAAATGAATCAAGAGACCTTAACTATAATTGTTATATGTTCTGCATGTGACAGAAAAATAATAAATAAAAACCCAAATTAGCTATTTCCATTCTTCAGCATTGAAATAAAAAGCCTAGAGTGACAGAACTTGCTATTTCTCTGCCACTGTGACTTTACATAGGTTTTTTGTTTGCTTTTTCACACTTGATTGTTCTCTTGGTACTGTTTCACTAACTCAGTTATCTTGACTGATAATGAAAGCACCAGAAGATACAAACACTTTTCAATTCCTTCTTTTTTGCTTATGTTGCATTGTAATCCCACTCTGATGTGATTTTTTAAAAATAAAGTATTTCACAGAGCAAAATATAATTACAGATGCATTCATATATCCTAAAAGCTGCCTGTACAACATAGCATTGATATTCTATTTGCATTTTAGATTGTTTGAAAATGTCTCTACAGTTACCTTGTAAAACTTCATACCATATGTGTTATTAGTCTAACACTGTTGTCTCATTTGAACTAAGACAAGTAGATATTGTCAGATACTAGACTGTGAACATAACTTCAGTGATTATGAGCTGAGTGTTTTTGATAAGCTCTTTTCCAAGCAAAATTTGTGCTGATATATTTCTAAGAATTTGAAAATGATACATCTTATTCAGAAAAGACTATATAGTGTTCAGATGTGTACAAGTTTGCCTTTTTAACTTATTTGCATATATCTTGTAAGTATGCCTACAAAATATTACTTATTTACATTCATCTTGTTACTTCTGTATAAAGGGTGCAGACTCCAAAAGGACATGTTTCTCCAGTATAACAGGATGTATTTGTTTATTTCTACACAGTGTTTGTGCCACTGCTGTTAAATTTGCAGCCCACATTTTGAGGATATACCACTCAATTTGAAGTTATGATGTTGATTTCCTTATCCATGTTTTTCCCCTTGAAGCAAGATGAAAAATGTTCCAGCAAAAGCATAAGAAAGCTATTTTAAGATCTTTGAAGAAAAATTAATATGTTGCGTTGATGATATTTCATCTTAATCTGGCATCGCCCAGACTTGTCTCTTTCAAGGAAGGGAGGACATCTGGAAATGAGTGAAAGCCACAATAAAATAAGATTTTGTAACTGAAACTGAAATATGATGGCATAGTTGTTTCTTGACAGTTATATATTCAATGAGTAGGAATAAGTGGTATGATAAAGGTGCATGATTTATTGTTATATGCAATTACATGGGTTGCACAATATTGAAAATTTACAGGGAAATGAAATGATACTTTAGAAATAAAAATATTAAATACTCATGGATATTCATAGCCTAAAAGCAAGACCAAAAAAAAATCACTACAAAGGAGATAGGGAGAAATTCAGCGAACAGGGATAACACTGTAAATTAATTTGTTTTCTTTGGTTTGATTCTAGTTCTCATATATTATGCCTGGAATATATTAAGGGAAGAAACAATTTTGGTTTGAAATGTGAGATTCATAATCTCTGTCTCTCAATGCAAAACATGAGTCTGACTTAATTCCCATCTAATTTGGGCAATGCAATTAGTATAAATAAATATACACATATATAAAATCCCATGTGAAACATTTATAATTCTGGACACCAGAATATTCAGAAAAGGTAAATTCAGAGTGAAAAGGAACAAGGAGACAGTAGTAGGATGAACAGATCATTAGTGAGCTGATCTTTTTTAAAGAGCATTGAAAGACCTTTTGAAAGACAAAAATAATTTTTATCTGTGAATTCTTCAACCAGGTATCAGGGGAAAAAATGAACCATTAAATGATGTTGGCAAAAGAGCAATCAGATCTAAACTAGCCCTATGTAAATTCAGGCTAGAAATGAAGAGTATTTATAAACCTTACTGTGTTGGGCCAGGTTTTGGGGGCAGAGGAAGCTACAAGGGTGGCTTTTGTGAGAAGCTGCCAGAAGCTTCCCCCATGTCCTGCAGAGCCAATGCCAGGTGGCTTCAGGATGGACCTGCTGCTCACCAAGGCCGGGCCAATTAGAAATGGTGGTAACACCTCTGTGATAGCATATTTAAGAAGGAAAGGGAAAAAAGTTATCGTGCAGATGTAATTGCTGCCAGAGAAATGCAGAGCGGCAGTAAGTGAGAGGAACAGCTCTGCAGATACCAAATTCAGTGGAAAAGGGAGGAGGTGCTTCAGGCACCCGTGGTGAAAACCATGGTGAAGAAGCTGTGCCCCTGTAGTTCATGGAGGTCCATGGGGATCCAGAGATCCACCTGCAGCCTTGGAGGAGACCCACACTGGGGCAGATGGATGCCCAAGAGAAGGTTGCAATCCCAGGGGAAACCTATCCCAGAGCAGGCAGAGACTGCAGGCCTGTAGAGAGAAGAGCCCATGATGGAACAGGCCTGGTAAGGCTTGTGAGCCTGTGGGGGACTCACACTGGAGCAGGCTGTGCCTGAAGGACTGCACCCCATGGAAGAGTGACCCACATTGCAGCAGTTTGTGGAGAACTGTTGCCCATGGGATGGATTCACAATGGAGCTCCTCGAGGATTGTCCCCTATGGGAGGAACCGCACACTGGAACAGGGGAAGGACTCCTCTTCCTGAGAAGAAGCAGGAAAAACTTGTGGTGAACTGATAATAACCCCCATTCCCTGTCTCCCTGCACTGCTGGTGGGGAGGACGAAGAGCTTGGGAAGAAGGGAGGGGTGAGTGAGATGTGCATTTTATGATTTATTTTACTTCTCATTATCCTGCTCTGATTTTGTCAGTAGTAAAATTCAATTGATATCCCCAAGCTGATCCTTTTTCACCCATGACAGTATTTGGTAAGTGATCTCTCCTAGATCTTATCTCAAGCTATGAACCTTTGTCATATTTTTTCTTCCCCATCCAACTGGGAAGGAGAATGATAGAGTGGCTTTGGTGGATGCCTGGTATTTAGCCAGACTCAACCCACTACACTTGCTGAATTGCAGTTCCAGACATCTCAGGATGTTATAACAAAATAACATGAAAAATAGGAATTAATAGTTTAAAAGAAATCTTAAATGCTTCCAGTGTGAATTTCATGCACCAGTCTTCTACTATAATTGAAGTAATCTTTTTAGGAGCAGCATTATTTAACATGGCTCTCAATCACTTATGCAGAGTTCTGGATGTCAAATTGAAATATCCCTCTGCAGCTTTCACAATCTTTCATTATTCCAATTTTTTTTTAATCTGTCCTACATCTTCCAAGATCAGGTTCCTATTTTCCTTAAAAGCCAACTGTTAGAATATAACACTTTTTTGGCAATAATACAGATAAGATCTGTTGTCTGCATAAAATATTAACTAATCATAAATTAGCATCAGATAAAATATTCTGCTACTTAATATTGGAAAAGTGATATCCCAATCAATACAAACAACTGAGTTACATTTCAAGCTGCATTTACTCATACGTGATAGCAGTTACTTATGCCTGTTGCCTAAGAATGGAAAGGCCTATTCTAAAGGCACTTCACCCACCTAACCCATTCCCCTTAGGTGTTCTCTTCAAAAAAGTTTCAAGTCCTTCAGAAAAATACTTTGTAGGAGTCTCAACCTCACTTTTGTGCTGCAAAAAGTGTTAGAAAGTAAGAAAGCCTTGATTTGAGTAACACCATTGAACACCTATGTGAAGAATGAGGCCAGAGTGAAGAACTGGTGTTAGACCTCCAGTACAGATCATTGACCATATGGCTATGAAAATTTGCTGATTTTTTTCTCAGTGTGGTCCTTGAAACACTTTGCAAAGTATCTGGTCTTGACATGCCTGTCTCATTGTCTGACAGGGGTAAATGAAACCATGCAGTTTCTCATTATATCTATGAACATCCTGGTTTACTCTGAGACAGTTAATACTATCCCTGATTCATTTTGATCTGAGCTACTTGTAAAAGTAAACGAAATTTTAGTCATTATGGCTACACATTTTTTCATTCAACATTTAACAGAAACTTCTTGCCTTTATTCATGACTATATTATCTTGAAAATATCTCTAGCACATTCAAAAATAAAAACTCAAGCTGGCATTTGCATTATTATCTTTACCTCTTCATCCTTAAATGTATACTGTGCCACTAGAAGTAGAAGTCTAAAAATTTCTCTCCATTCTCCAATCAAACATTGAACATAAGTCAAGCAAGTGGTCATTGAAGTAGAATATCTGTTCAATCCAGTCAGAGGGAGACAAAATATATTTTCACCCTAATCAAATTTTTAAAGTGACAATCATGTGATTTTCAGAAATGGAATCAAACCCCAGATATTTGTCTTTGATAAGGAAACACATAATTAAATTATTTGGCTTTGAAATTATTTCATTTTCTGTAACTATTTTTTCAAACAGTTTGTTGTATTTGTTTAATTTTATTACTAATAGATTGTCTTGTGGAAACTACTTTATGTTCATATATTTCAGATTTGATAAATTACTCAAAAGCTTAGAGATCCACTGTAGGTATAGGCTCAAATACAGGACTCTGGCAGTACCACAGGGCTGAGAACTGGTATGTTATACGGAAAATAAACATCTTTTATTACCCAAGAAAATTCAGGTGGAATATTTCTGATTGTTTAAGGCTGAAATGGGAATGCATAAATAAACTGTTCAATATAAAATTTCAAATTGAAACCCATGGAAATGTTGACATTCCATCTTTTTATTATAATACAGATTTTTTTTTACATTTCCATTCCTATAGGAATTCAATAGCAAGTTCTACAACCCACATACCTGTGAATGCAGGATTTGGGGTATATATATTTAAATGTTTATGGTTAATGCTGGACAGGCCTCTTCATGTTTTGATAATTTCTCACATATTTATATCAGAATTTCAATAATCCTTTGCTATGTGTGTTGTTTTGCTCAGATATATTTAAGGTTTCAATGTAGCTCTACTTCCCCTCTGTAGATTCTACTCATAGATTTATCTGCCTTTGTGCCCTACAAGCCTTGAAAATTCTCCTCATAAATGCCTCAAGTCTCCTAAATACCAGTCCAAGTTAATTCTTCTCCTATGTCTTCATTCCATTTCTACTCTCATCTCCATCAGAGTGCAGATTCTTGAACAGGAACACAAAATTCGTGGTACAAATGAAATGCAAAAGATCCTGCCGCTCTCCTACAGCAGACTTCTGAATGATGCAGTAGACCTCAATGTTGGGAAAATTTTCTTTAATATTCTATATGGTTGTTTTATTTGATAGCCATTGATTAAATAACTCATTCAATCTCCATATAAAGTATTTCTGTCCCTGAATAACTATAGCTAGTCCCTAAATCCTTGATATTTCTTCTAGTTCAAGTGGTGCATTCTTTCTTGAAAAAAAGGCAATCAATGTTATGGAAGGTGGTGAAAAGTGAAAAAGAGGGCTGTTCCCTTCTGAAAAAGACAAGTTATTTTAAATTGCAAGGAAAACATAATTATAGATAATTACCAGAGATTACATTTTCTACATACATGCACTAATTAAATCACCTATTAGATGATTATATTTTTTATAGATTTTTTACTTTCTATTTGGCATTACATGTGATAAATCAAATACACAATAAATGAAAAATGACAGCATCTATCAAAATTACCCTCAGAATAATTTAATTCTTGATAAATATGATAAGAAAATTCCCAGGGTATTGAGAGAGAAAAGTAATAGTCTTTATCTATCTCCAGTCAACCATGAAGTTAACTTAATAAACACAGAAGTTTTAGTTCCAAATAAATTTTATTATTCATTACTATGACCTTGTGGCTGATAGAAAACAGTTCATAACATTCCTGTGTTATTCTAGGTCAGGTCTTAATAATTGTACAAAACACGTATGAAAGGGTAAAAAAGAGAGAGGAAAACAATACCATTTTTACTTATCATATGTGGGATCAGTGCTGTTTATTTAAACAATGGAAAATCCATAGAAACTGAATTTAATGTGTATTCCATCGCAGACTAAATTAGCAAACCCACAGGGAACACAGCCTTGTACCTTTTACAGAATTTCATGGTTTGTTCCTAGGAATGGAGGAAAGATAATGCCTCATGCATTCCCTTCTCAATTTTTACTATTTTCACTGGTATGGAATGGCTAAACTGAAACATTCTAATCTATCAAAAGCCTCTTGAGATAAACATTCTCCTCACATATCAACATCCCATCACAGGTGCACATTTTTAGTTATTTCCTTTGACTAGCTTGGTGATCAGCTTGTTGATTTAAAACAATAGTACTTCTGCAGGCAACTTGGGAAAGAAAAATAATTAATTCTACCCATCTATCAACGTTTTCTACTTAAAACAACAATTCTTAAAAGAAAAGAAATAACCACCTTCTCTTCTTCTCTTCCATCATGACCCCTCAAAACTGCTCTAATATTATAGATTGTTTTGACTGGATCTGCAAAATCGTCAGTGTCACTCTGGTACTTTCTACCTGAAGTTCCTTTCTACATGCTTATTGCAATAGTTTTTTTCAGGCTCAAGCTGGTTTTGGATTAAATCCCTAATTTCTCACTTCCGAAAGTAACAGTAATGATTTCTCCTATCTGGCTAATGACAATTTAGCACTGTCACCATGTGAGATATTGTATCCTTGTTGTCCTGTTTCTGCCAAAAATTTTATCATAATAAATGCGATAGAATAAGAGGCTTCTTTTTATGTTGGCGTACCTAACAGCTGTCTATTTTGATCATAGAACGGATTCTTCAGAGCCTCCAACTTTTTCACAAACAGCAATCTAGTTTTAATTAAAATGTTTGCAGAGAACCTTGCTATAAAAATAACCGAGAGTCCTGCTAAATCCGACATTTTGAATTTTTTGATCATGAATTTCCTGGGGTTCCTAGGTCTAGGTTCTGGGTTCCTTTAGACATACACATAGTGTAGCTAAATGAGATCAGGAACATGCATATAGATCACCTGGAGTTGGAGAAAGTTTTGCAGATAAATTGCAAATATGCTTCTTCTGTCTCTTCTCCTAAGAAATTGGTTCCTGTCTGCATAGTGCTGATTCCAACACCAGTCTGTACTGTGGTCTCAATTCTAGCATTCAAAGAAAGAATATTCAACCAGTTACCCCTGGGGTAGAAGGGATAAGGACAGACAATCCTGTGTCAGTTTGTGCTGGCAACTCTTCTCATTTGTCCTTCCACCTGCAATTGAACTGGATCAGATTGTGGCAGCTCTGTTTCTTGCCTTACTGAGCACTGAATAAAAGGAGCAGTGGCCTCCCCTTAGTGCTGCCTCTGGCACAAGTCTAACTCAGAAACCTCACCATAATTTTGTTTGTCTGCAAGAGATGAAGTAAAAGGATGGCAGAGAAGATATCTTGTCTGCCTTAGTGGTGTGGAAGCCAAGAAAAAAGCATTGTAGCAAACTGAAACTTTGCCTGGCTGTGGATTAGCACTGGTAGTCACTGCTGGTAATAGCATCTCTAATGTCTCCTACTCCATAACTTCTTTCAGTCCTAATAATGTCAGTCATTTCTTTCACCAAAGGATTTCAAGCCCAGTCACCTTGTGTTTCAAGTCAATAAGCTCCTTTTTCATCTCCAGTCTAGACTAAAATCTCAGTATGACTTTAAGCTTTATTTTATACACAGCTACGACTGTGTCAGCCCAGTTCCAGAATACCATTATTGAATATCATCACAATTTGTTTCTCCAGATTCCTTCCATAAGGACTACACGGGGGGAAAAAACCCTCTCACTAGCAGGCATAATTAATTTTGTGTTTGTTTTTAAAATAATCAGCTAATTAGTGGTGTGACACAGTTCATTTGTGACTTTAAAAATATTTATGATTCTTTATGATTTGATTCTATGCTTTGGAGGAAAATAACTTCACAGTGTTTAGAGTGTAAAGCATTGCCAATTTTCTTAAAAATATTTGGACTGCTGGACTAAACCTGCCTTAATAACTGGCAGTCCATGATCCAGATCAGTCTTAGGCATAGGAAGAGTCAGAGAATAGAGTTATCCTAGGAGGACCTTCTTCTTCTGGATATGCTTGGTAAGTTTGAAAAAATTATTATGTCTTTTGGGAATTATCTATTTCTTTGCACCACTGCAGCAGTAGATGATGGAGAAGAAACCAAATCTGGGCTGTGAAAATGAAACTCCAGATAAAGTCATCAAACTGCAGGTGCTTTAGCATTATTTCTAATATTAGATAATATTTACCACCAAAATAATCCTCCCAAATAATATACACAAATCATATAAACATTTAAAAATACTTAAACAAAATGAACGTCCTCCAACATTTTCCTTCTGCAGACATATTAAAGTACTTAATCCAGCACAAATGGTGACAGAAACTTTAATTTATGTCCATGTAAAGCTAGTCCTCCAAAAGATGACTATCACTTTCAAATGAAATGAAATTAAATTAAATGAAATAAAATAAAGTAAAATAACCCAAACCAAAAAACCCTACTGTCATTATAATACCTGCAGAGTGATACCACTAACAGACCTGGCTGTTTGTTTCTAAGGAAGAACAGCTGTGCAACAGACTGTCTGAACAGTTCCTATTACAGAATGCAACATGGATCACTGACACAAAGGAAGCACTACACCAGCTGGCTTTCTGTCTTAGAGCATTTCTATTCCTAGATGATTTACCTGTTCTCAGCCCTGTCACCTCAACACTTCTACTACCCAATTAAAAAATGATGTTGCTGGATTCTCTCTGCTATAAATTAGATATGTTTTTATTCAGATCAAACTGGTTACTTTTTCTTTTTTTTTAAGTTTTGAAATACATGACTTATTTTTAAACTTGTAAAAGCTGCTTGATTATTTATTTGTGGTCTATTTTGTTCTCTTGTAGAGTTTAGATATGAAAAATTCTTTTCAAATGTATTCATATGCAGTGATCTACATTTCCTAATCATAATCATGTCAGCAAAAGTGGAGCTGCTCTTAGGATAACATTTTAGTCTAGAAAATGATTTCCCTTTAAAATGGATTCAATGGACATGATATAAAAAGAAGATGCAAAATTACACACAACAGTTTGCATAATCAAAACAGATATGTTTTATATTCAGGCGAGATTTCTTTTTGCTACATTAAATGGAAGAAAATAGACCTTTTGGAATTCTGCAAGTGTGCTGTGGCTATAAATGCAGTAGCAGTGGAATTCCAGTAGGATTATGAAGAGGATGTACAGAACTTAAAAAAAGAAATCAACCAAGATAAAGAGGAACAGTATGAAAGGATAAATGGATTTTTTTAAACTAACAATGGTCCATTTACTTCAAATAGGACCTATATTTTCTACTTTATAACTAAAGTTAAATTTATGAAAGCTTGAAATATGGAGGTGTATTCTTTTGTGTAGGAAATTTACTGATCCTCTTTTAAATAAATGTAGTTCAAATGACAAGTAATGAGTGTAGAGCTTCATTCAGTAAATAATACCCAAGGTATATTCATATCTACATTCAGAAGAAAACTTGTACATGTTATGGAATAAGGTTTGAAGGGCACTGCAGGTGTCTCCTAGAGACACTGCTGCTCTGGACAAGAGAGATTTCAAATTACCATTTCTCTTCTCTAATGAACAATAATCTTGATCCAACACATGAAAATAACATGTCAAAAATGCCTACAGAAAGTATTGGACTTCTTTTTTCAAGGCTGGTATAAGGATAAGTTAGTGATAAACATGTGAAACTTATTGAATTAAAAATAAACCACTTAATATTTAACAGGTAGAATTAATCAGTGTTGAAACTAGCCACAGCATTTTTTCTATCCCATAAAATTTTGCAAGATTTCAGTTTTTTCCTTTTCTCATGCCATTGGGACAAATGAGAACTTTCCTTATGAGAAGGAAGAAAGGGAATAGCTGATGACCTTCATGCCAGGCAATCCAACTGTTATACAGAGGACCCAGGTTCAAGTTCCTTATCTGCTTTTTTTCCAGTGCTTGGTCAGGCTGTAGAAATTTTATGTATCTCTTAAAAAAATTTACTAGGATTCCATTGAACATGGTAATTAATGGAGGAGTAAATGAGGGCAGGGAAAGAAGAAAATGGACGCTAAACCTTAGCAACGAATTATTGACCATGTGGCTGGAAAGAGACACTGTTCCAGAGAAACAAGTGTTCCTGACTACCATGCCTATTTTATGTATTCTTTTCAACATTACAGTCAAAAACCTAATTTCCCTTCGATGAAGATGGCACTGACTTTCACTTCTCAGCAAAAGTAACCCGGACAACAGAGGAAATTTTGATTTAATAGGAACTTTTCCTCCTAAGTGACATCTTTTTACAGGTGGAAATTATTTCTGCCAGTGCACTCATAAGTCAGTTTTCTAGCATTGATTTAATAATGAGAAGTAGCACACTGTCTAGAAGTAAATGTTTAATATATATCTATCATCTATGCACAAATGCCTTCACTCATGAGTCATAGGAAGAGTCATCATTAGAGGATAATCACAAAGGCTCAAAGAAAGTCTGTATTAACACATCTCCTAACCACAGATGAAAAGAAATGTTGCTCAGACCTGAAGGGGATCAAATATTTTAAATGCATACAGGTTTTATTTATGAAGCCACCAAGAAAAAACACCTTACTTCTGTTATTCACTAATTGCCTAAAGATACAGGGGTTTTTTATTTCTTCCAAATACCACTGATTAAGAATTTACACAGGTATCTGACCTCAATTGCAATGATTACTGTCTGCTTTACTGTGTTTACTGCATTTAAATTCATAGTGTTCTTGCAAGATAAAAAAGTGTGATTGTTCATACAAATGAAGAGCTAGTAGGTTTTAAGATGAATGATAAAAATTCTAAAAATTATTTAGATGGCTTGAATCCTACTGATTTCAAGGAGCTGAAATTTATCTTTCGAGGGTATGTGTCAGGAGTGATGGGCAGGATTCATCTCACTTAACTTTAAACTGTCTAAGCAATTTGTCAGCTCTCCCTCTACAGAGATGCAGGGCTACAAATCTCTAGAGTACAATTCATTCTTTCCCCATGCAGGATCTAAGCCAGATGAATGAATTATTCCTTGGAATAATTTTATTCTCCACTGATTACAGAAAAAACCTAAATGGCTGGCATAAAATGTGCACTGAACATAGTCAAATGGAAGTGAAAAGAAATTTACCTCGTGGATACCAGAGGTGGTTTAGGACACTAATGTCCACTCCAAATTAACACAGGGATCTTCAGTCATTGTAACTTGCTTCCACCATAAAAAGTCACACTGGCAGGGAGACTGAGCCACAGAAGTGGAATGTGCTTTTCTTCTTCCTAGAAGTCAAATAAGAAGGAATTCTCATAATAAAACTTAAAATATTTATGAGTTTAGCCACCTTGTGACTCAAAGCTCTAGAGTGAAACTGCCCAAGCTGTGTTGGAGCAGCCCACATTCCTCCTTGTTTGCAGTGGGAGTAAATTTCTTAGATATGAATATTTCAAGTAATTGAAACCCTTTAATTCTCATGTTATTTTAAAGTCTTTCCCTCAAGGTTTTTAGCCCTGGACAACCATTAGCAGACATATTTAAAATAAGTACTTTTTGTTTCAGCCCTGTTTTAATGGCTGGGTGTTTGCAAAATTAAAAAGATATCATTACAGTAGATAATGACTGTTGTAATTGCTTGTAGTCTCAACACAGATTTCTAATGGGAAAAATATGTCTTACCCTCACTTGCCTCTAGCATACAATCATAATTGGATAGGGAAATCAGACATAAAGTGCAACAATTCAGTGAGTAAATTGAGGACTTCTGTTTCCACACCTCATGTACCTGACAGTCTGCTGCTTTAAAGAACTTTGAAAAAATAAAGAATGGCATGCTATTGGCAATGACATCTACTGCTTACTGGAGGGCACATGTAGATTCATAAAGAAGAGTTTTCTTTCTAACAACAACAAAAAAGATTTATTTTTTTTTAGAGTTGCACACTGTGATGTGACTGATTGGTTGTTGCAGAGCTAATAAAAAGATGACTACTTGCAGCTGATAGCATATCCTATTTCCATCTAATTTGATGGTTTTCTGCTGGACTGATGGGAACCTAATCACAAAACACTGAAGATTCAGTTATTTCAAAGCCTGGTTGTAATTTCTACTGTTTTCTGACTTCTTAGTTTTACTTCTTAGAAATCTAACTCTTACTGCTCATTGTCAAGATAGTCATTAAAGTGTACACCAACATTATCATATGTAAATTTCACTCTCTCCAACCAAACATATGAGAATAAATAATATCTTTTAATGCTAGAGATAATAATAATTTTTCGTTCTTATTATTGATGCCTAATTAATTACTCTAGGTAATGCACCATTAATAAAAAAGTAAGACAGTCTCTACCTCAGAAGACTTTGAAATTCTGGATAAAGGTGAAAAATCAAAGAAAGTGGGGGCAGCTGTTGTGCAAATGTGAAATTGTCACAGACCACTTCCATTAAGAACTTGTACATTAAAATCTTATTTTTTTACCTATTAATACAGAACCTTTGACTTTGTTTGGCAAATTCAAGATATTCACAATTTTAAAAGCCAATGTGTTAAACTAACAGCCCCCTGAAAATTCAGATCCTAAAGTTTCTGAAAGTTAAATGTAGCCAGATATTCCCCATTTCATTGCACAAATACAGCAGATATCAAAGACCCTAATGGCTTCCTATATAACTGTTGTCATGTGGTAGTGAGGACCTAACAAAAAAGCCAGATCAATGTTATTTTAATTATTCCTTCTATGACAATCAAAATATGGACACGAAACTTAATGCATAAATATTTTCAGATAATTTTTTCCTTCTGGACATAAAAGCAGACTGCACATCCTTCTGCCAAGCCATAGGAACCATTAGATCTATATGCAGTCTCAAAGAGCCAAAGCTGGGCATATGATTGTGGTCCTCAGCTGGTCTCATATTAGTTGGGTGCTTTTTCACTTTCTCAGCTTAAGCTATCACTGGCAAAAGCTAGCTGCATGACTTCACAGCCATTAAGATCTAGCACAGATCTTCATTTCAGTTACACCAATGTATTTATAGTAGAATATTCATGCTATTCTAATAACAATAACAATAACAATAACAATAACAATAACAATAACAATAA
>JAHLSL010000007.1:24629649-24775707 GCA_025920805.1 Petroica traversi
AATAACAATAACAATAACAATAACAATAACAATAACAATAACAATAACAATAACAATAACAATAACAATAACAATAACAATAACAATAACAATAACAATAACAATAACAATAATAACAAAAATAAGTTATTATACTTCAGTTGCCAACAAATCTGAAGTTCAGAAAGTTAAGATAATTTGAATGAGCTCTTGCAAACCTTTCTTTTAAAACTAATCAAACACTTGAACCAGCCTACCAAACATCAGACTCTTTTATTAGTTAAATCCATTAAAAATTATGTAAGAAATTAATAGAAAACCTGTGGTTACCTTAAAACTACAAATAGAAATAATACTTGTACTTTTTCTTTGCTATTACTTAGGTTGTTTTATTGTTTTTTGGGGCAAGGTTTTTTGTGGCAGAGGGCCTATAGAGGTGGCTTCAGAAAGAAGCTTCTAGAACCTTTTCTTATATTTGATAGAGTCAATTCCAGCCAACTCCAAGAAAGATGTGGCACTGGCCAAGACCAAGCCCACCAGCTATGGTGCCTCTGAGCACATGGCAAAGAAAGGGGAGAAAAAAAACTGTGCAACACCTGCATCAGTCAGAAAAGAGGACTGAGAATACTTGAGAGAACAGCTCTGCAGACACTCAGAGCAGTGGGGGGAGGAGCAGGAGGAGGAGGAGGAGCAGGAGGCTGTCCAGCTTCTGGAGCAGCCCATGGTGAAGACCATGGCAAGGCAGGTTGTCCCCCTGCAGTACCTAGAGGATCTCAGTGGAGCAGGAATTCACCTGCAGCCTCTGATTGTGCCTCAGAGCTCATGGATATGCTTGGAGGAGACTGTGACCCCATGGGAAGCCCAATGTGGAGCTGGGTCCTGGCAGGACCTGTGGCCCCACAGGGGACCCACACCGGAGCAGCCTGTTCCTGAAGGACTGAACTACATGGAAGGGACCCACACTGGAGCAGTCCATGAAGAACTGTAGTCTGTAGAAGGACTCGTATTGCAAAGTTCTTGGAGGATGGTGTTTCATGATAGGAATCCCATGCTGGAGCAGGGGCAGAATGTGAGGTCTTCCCAAAGAGTAAGAAGGAGTGGCAGAGACAACACTTAATGAAGTGACCACAATCCTCATTCCCTCCTCCTCTGCACCACTGGGCAGGCAGAGGTAGGGAAAATTGGGAGTGAGGTTGAGCCCACGAAGAAGGGTAGGGTAGGCAGAAAGTGTTTTAAGAATTAATTTTATTTGTGGTTATCCTACTCTTATATTACCTACTCTCATTAGCAATAAATTAGAATAATTTCCCCAATCTGAGCCTGTTTTGCCACGATGATAACTGGTGAGTGACCTCTCCCGGCCCTTATCTCAAAGAAGGAGCCTTCCCTTAATATGGTCTTTTCCATGTCCAGCTAGGAGGGGAGTGAAAGAGCATTTTCTAGTATATAAATTCTTACATCTTAAAACAGAAGAGGAAGTAATCAGAGCTGGCCAAAGGTCTGGAAATCATGTCCTGTGAGGAGTAGTCGAAGGCTTTGGGCTAGTCTAGTTTGGAGAAAAGGAAGCTGTGAGGTGAGACCTCATTGCTCTCTACAGCTTCCTGAGGAGACAAAGGGAGCACCAGGTGCTGAGCTCTTCTCGCTGGTATCCAGTGACAGGATATGTGGAAATGGTTCAAAGCTGTGCCAGAGGCATTAGGAAGAATTTCTTTATCAAGAGAGTGGTCAAACATTGGAACAGGCTTCCTAGAGAGGTGGTCAGGGCCCCAGTGTTCAAGAGGCCCTGTCAGAGTTCAAGGGCACTTGGACAATGCCCTTAGTAATAGCCCTGAGTTGGTCAGGAAGCTGGACTAGATGATCACTGAAGGTCCCTTCTAACAGAAACATTCTGTTCTGTCCAATTCCTAAGACTAAACCAAAGAATTTTGCAATAGCATACTCCATAGGTTGCTTAAATATGTAGTAGAAAAAAATCATCATGGCTCTGCCTATTTTAAGTCTTTATTTCCCTCTCTCTTTCTTTATGATGTAACTTCAGAGAGATTATGAACAGCTGGACTTTACCTCTCTATAAATGACATCTGAAAACTTGTTTTAGTCTGTCCTACTCCAGTTGTTGACTTGGAGAATGTATTGTTTCTACTTACTGTGAATTGCATAATTTTCTTTAATAGGCAACATTTCCTTACTTAAACCTTGAAAATATTTCAAGGTTTTTTTCTGTGAATATGCAGAATTTGAGCAGGGAAACCAATGCAGCTTTCTTTTTAATTCTTGGCCTTCCTCCTTGCTATTTGAAAGGTCAAATATATTTTAACTCAAATTACAGGTAATCAAAACCAAGAAACTCAAAATCATTCATATGCTTCCCTCTTTAATATACCCTGTGTTACTGCCTCAGCACAGGAAACAATTATATTTGCCTAATTGGATTTGCTCAGCCTTAATGGTTTCTCTATGGAATTTACTCATTTCCAAGAGAGTTACAGCAAGAGACATAAATGGGTGTGGTTTTAATTTGCTCATATGCACTGAAGTGACACAGCGGGGGTCAAAATGGTATTTCAGAGATATCAAGTATGAGATGTTCTGGCAATTTAATGGAAAATTATTAACTTCCAAACACACAAGGGCACTATAACTTTATTTACACTAACGTAGTACACGTAGCATGGTACTACAGGCTAGTACCAAAACTGTACAATGCTTTTCTGTAAACAGAATACAGTGTTAATAGGGATAGTTCATATTATTACCAGTATAATTTTTGCTTAAGGCACTCCCTTATTTTGACTTATTTCTTCTGAAATATTCCATTGAATTTGATTATCAATGAACAAGTTAACATACTATGAAATAACACATTTCTTGGATAGTTCTTCCTATGGTCTCATATGTAAACTGCAGTCTGTAGTTGTTTTTTAAAATGCTACTAAAATTTTACAACACGTATTTTAATGCTCTAAACAGTACCTACAATTCCATCATGATTCATCCATAAATCCCATATCAGCATGTCAAATACCAAGGGTAATCTCTTAACTTAATCTATCAAGGAATTATGAGCATGTATAGTGTTCTGAAGTAAAAAGATAACTGGGCTGTAGTAGACCAGCCTCAAGCCACATAGATATGTAATCTGAAAACTACCAAATGCCTTGAAATTTTTACACAGTCACAGCTATAATGAGAAAAGAGAAAGTGTTTCTCCACTTTCACATCTGTGAATATGGCCCAGCAAGAATCTGACCACAGAGTCAGGACAAGATATTAATATTAACTCCACCTCTTTGCACCCAGCTTTGCACAACTGCTCTCTTGTGTGAATAGTCCTGTTTGTGCCCCCATCCTGGGACTGCAATGGATTCTGCAGTCAGTGGATTCTTCAAGAAACAGAATTAAATGGCTGGGTGAAGCAAGGTTTTATAAAAATAAGTTGATCAAAAAACACTTATAGAATCAATTGAAAAGGCTATGATGAAAGCCAGAAGTCAGGAAGAATTAAAGGATGGGATTATAGCAGGAAGAGAAGCATATCTAACTCCTCTCTGGAGAAATTAGGTGGAAACAAATACTAATTGTAATTCCTACAAAAAGGAAACCTTGAGTAGTTTGGGACAAACCCTTTAAGAGAGAGTTCACAGAGTATGGACAGGCTAAGAAATACTGATTGGAGTAGAAGAGTGCAAAAATGCATGCGTGCTGAAAGGAACCCAGCCTGCTCTGGAGCAATTTAACATCTGACATTATTAATACTTAGACAAGCCCATAAGTTTGATAGGGAGAATGCTATGGCCTAGAGCATAAATGCAATGGATCTAATAGTGTAATCCTTTTGTATTTCTATAGGGCATTTTTTCCCCCTTTCAATGCCTTGATTTCCCCATCTCTAATACACAAAAGAGAATCCTAGTCTTCTTCCAAGCACTGCTGATATAATATCCTGAAATGCAGTTAATGTTAATATTAATATTGCTGCTGTGTGGGGACAGGTTCTGTTCTAGAATCTGTAAGAATATCTCATATGCATCATCTTTGCTGTCAGTGAAATTGTAGCAGCAGAGGTCCTAGAGAGTTTGTTGATAACAACTGTTAATTGGTTAGGTGTAATTTTTAAAAAGGGAAATTTCTGCACAAGTGAAAGGAGAAACTACAGTTTAATTATGTGAGTGGATCTATGTAATGGCGTGCCAATAACACTCTCTCCAGCCTCATACTCTTGTCACTGTCCCTACACTGGCTTGCATGCTTGCCTAACCACTTGGTGAGGCAATTAAATTTGCTAACCCAGCAGAAAACTAATCTGGGGTGGGAAGGCAGGGGGAGGAAATAGGGGGAACATTACTATCCTTTTCAGTGGTAACAAGCTGTTAGATTGGCTCAAATGCATCATACAACCACACCATGATTTTTATGCTTGGCAAAGTATTTAGGTTCTTGTTCATCAGAGCAATTAAAAGTATGTCTCAATTGAGGTGTAGGAGCGAGCTCACCCATATTCAGTAGAACATTTACCTTCACTCCTAGGTTTTTTATGCCTTTCTATTTAGTACTGTGTTTTTGGTATCTGGCTGACGCTGTTCATGTACGTGAAATTGACCAGCACTGAATTAGAATTAACAGAGTTTGAAACTTCATTCTGTGGTTCTGTACCTCAAGATATTCAAAATCGTTGCTTATTTATAGTCCATTTAGCTACATTCTATCTTCTAATTCCTCAAAAGTACATTGTAAAAACTTCTCCTTGTCAGTCACACCTATAGCATGCTGGTTTTTTGGTGTTTGAGAAGGTATTTCTGAGAAGGCTATAAGGCATACAGCCTTTTGATTGGTGTGCAGTAGGCAATTTTAAATGGAAACTTATTTTGATATCCATGTGGTTAGAGGGGCTTTATTCTCTTTCTGTGTGTTAAAAAGCCATAACAATGAAAATTAAACTAATATAAAACTTTGCAGAGGAATCGCTCAATTTTGTAAGTGAAACAGCTTTTAGCATAAAAAGCCTGGATCTTCAAAATGATTGAGTAAGATTTTCCCTGTTTATTTTGCAGATGGGTTTTCCGAGGTAGAAAAATGTAATTATAGGAAAAGCAGTAAAATGTGAGCTGGTTGCGGCATAAAGTGCAGCACTTAGAATAAGACAATCGCCTAAATTCCCTGATTGACAGATGGATGTCACATTAGATGAAAATGATAACAGATTTAGTGGACTGAAGACTAACTTCCTCTTGACAGTGCCCTGACCCTTAACCTACAACCTGACTCCTGTTAGCTTCACTAACACAGGGTAATTGTCACAGGTGCAGGATAAAAGAAACCCCTACAGCCGCTACCAGTGGTCAGAGGCTTATTTCTTTTGATGACCAGAAATGCACTGTTGAGATATAGTCAAGAAGTCCTGACCTCTGATGACCTTTCAGGGCATTAAAATTTACCCCTGGGAAAAGGAAACTATATAAAAGGAAAATGCTCTGTTCTGACTAATGCAAAGCAATATTTTAACAGTGTAATAATTAAGTTGACAAACAAAGTTGAATGATGTAAAGTAATTTATTTTCATCAACACAAAAGCATGTTTCTCACACAATTGTAACAGGGTTTCAACAAAGACCAGTATTATACACTCAATAGAGTTCATGGGTTTTATAATTATGAGTAAATTCTTTACCATGTCATACTCAGGATATGTGTACTACTCCAAAATAATTCTGTTGTATTTATATGCTAATAACAGCCTTTCAATAGAAGCTAGTTCTTTGAATTGTATTTAAATTTTAGGAAGGTAGAGTATTGTAACAGTATTTATAAATGACATGCTGACAACTGTTAGACTTCACAAAAGTTTATAGCTCCTTCTGTTAGAAAATAGAGTACATTTTATTCTTATTTTCTTCAGCAATATGAATGGGGAGTTCAGAAAACACAGAGCAACACAATAAGCTATGCAAATACATTTTATAATAGAAGAAAGAGTTTTATAGAAGAAAACAAAATGACTGTGTCTCCCATTAGACTGAAGTCAATGCAGTAACCTGTCCATGTTGGGGTTTTTATGCATAGAAAAATTAATATTACATAGGGGAAAAAGAAAAAGACTAATGAATGCACTTCTTGGTAAAGTGAAAGTCTATGCATTAAGGAAGCCTGCCTGTGTTTTCAAAATATTTCATCTTAGAAAAAGAAACAAAACAAAACAACCACAATCAACTTCTTAAACACCTGACAACAATGAATCGCTGTATTCAATTATTGTGTTTATTGATGCTTAATACCGGGACCATCCAAATATTTATTCACTAAATATGAGGGAACAAAAACAATGTTCTAAGTACAATAGGGATCAAGTTTCCGCTCAGAACAGTAGAGCTTTAAAAGACCCCTATGCAAACAGCACAAATTGCTCTAAAATTCGTTGAAGGTTCTTATTAAGGTCATAGGTCTTGCCCTGTGGTTATTATTCATCCACAAAATGCTCTGATAAGTAATATGACACTAAATTAGTATACACAAGCTTTGGGATAATTGCATACAGAAAATAAAAAGATTAAGTTACTCCAAAAGGACTATTATACAGGTAGACAACTTCAGTCCACTGTGAAAAATGCAGTAGAATCTGGGTTTTTTTCTGAGATACATTATTAAATGATAAAAAATCTAAGGATTATTCCAGTGCAACTTACTGTCATGAACACTTACAATAATAACGCCTTCCTTCAGATTACCATCTTTTCAAATGGGATGAGATCATCAGGTAACAGTGTAAGATATGAAGGCTTAACACTCTGTGTTTTTAGCACATTAAAAAAAAGAAATTGCTGGGATAATTAACAACTACCTATTTGTCTGTTGGCTGCATTCATTACGCCTGCACAAATTGGAGGTCTCCAAAATCTGTGCAGTAAAATTTACTCTTTGTTCAGGAAGTTCCCCTTGGATTTGGGTAAAATTCTGATTTGCTGTGTCTATTGTAATTGTGACAGGCAGTTGACATGTCTCATAGTCTAAATGTAGTGGCAAGCAGGGGGTGGTACAATGATGAAAAAAACTGCCATTCATTCTCGTGCAAAGGAAAGGTGTTTCTTAGCATATTCCAACCTATGTTCAGTCTAGAGTTGGGTCTCTGAGGTTGAAGGTCAAATCTGTGAGGTCAAAGCTATTTCTTGTCAATCTTCGTTCACTAATGACACATGAATTGGAAATTAGAACAAAGTAAGTAAAACGAATAGCCAGAAGGTGAGTGTCTGTTTTATTACTCAGAAGAGCTGGGAAATCTGGCCAATTGTTGCCCTATGTGGCTTGAATGACAGTTGTTAAGTTGAAAAAGGGACAGTGTGATGGGAATGCCACTTTAAATCTCAATTACCTCCTCCACTCCAATCAGCTTGGTAGAGCTTTAATGAAGTGCAATTCTCTGTCCTTTTCCTCATACTTCTATCTCCAGAATAAGCCTCACATTCAAGTTTGACAGCAGTACAATCAGTTTTCCATTCATCACTGGCCCTGTTTTAACCCTGCTGAAAAAGGGCCTAATGTACGTGGCAGTGATGGCAATTAGGCAGAAAAGTAATATTAGAAACAGACAAAAGCCTGAGTCTTTTAGCATTACAGGTGTTGGGTTTTTTTGTTGTTTTTTTTTATAGCCTTTTCTAGACATAAAGGAATAGGCAGTGTTGTTAAGTTCCCTTCTTCAGTCTTCTCTTAAGCTGAAAGGCCAACGATTTCAAGATTCAATTAATTAGAGACATGGAGAGCCAAAGAACAAGGTAAAAGCTACGTTCCTTCTAACTGAAGACACACTTAGTAATTGGCCTCTTATTAAAATGGATATCTTCTGGGTGTATATTTAATAAGGTTGATAAAAGTCGTCATTTCCTCATTAGTACAGTGGATGAATATACTCTGAGTGTTGGTGTTTAGAAAAGAAGGGAACAAATATAAAACTAGTGCACTCTTATAACGTAGGAATGTAAGATATTAAAACAGAGAAGCCTGGGATTGAAAGTCTGGAGCAGGAAGAGAGGAAATTATCCTGTGTGTGTCTGTGTGTGTGCAAAAAAAGCAAAAGGAAAGGACTCTACTGGGTGCTTCACCTTCTCATTTCATCTGAATAGACAAAATATAGAAAGCCTTTGAGCTCCACGACATGGACTGCCACTGACTTATTAATCTGACATTTTGTCTGGAGGAACAAGGTAGGAGAAGGAGGCTACAAGAGACTTCTTTTTTAATAAGAAGTCTACACCTACCCTTTCGCTACTTAATCGTTTTCTATTTATATCATATGAGAATCGTGTGCATACTGACGTATGCAATCCAAAACACACATTCTCTGAATTAGAGTGCCTGGGTTTTTCTTTGTTTTGGTTTGTGTTTCCTCCCCCTCACCACCCCCCCCCCCCCCCCCCCCCCCCCCCCCCCCGCTTTTTTTTTTTTTTTTTTTTTTTTTTGCGGTTTTGGTGGGTTATATAAGTTTCCGTAACAGTTCTTTTTATGCCAATTTTTTAAAATGTCAGCAAGGTTGGGGTGGGTTTTTTGTTATGTTTTGTTTGATAGATTCCTCAGGAACATGTGGCACTGGTGCAAGGATCTTGTTTAAGAGAATGGGCATTTGGAGGTAAAAAAAAATCCTCACGCAGCAATTAGGCGGCTCTTGCCGCTCATTGGGGATGTGACACAAGTGGGTGATAGTGGCTTTCACCTCTCACACTCCCTTCTCTCCTGCCTGATTCCTAGAACAATCCCTGTCAGAAACACTCTTTGAAAAAGGCTGCATTAGACAATGGCTCTTCACCCTTATTTTACGCTTTAAGTAGTGGAGCAGAATGCTGTAAGGGGCTGAAAACAAGGCGTAATCTGAGAAAGACGCGCAGGCATTGTTATAACTGTGAAAACCAGAAGAACCCCTTTCAGAGCCGTGACTGAAAGTGCTATGAAGACCTTTAGTCCTTTGCACTCTCCCAATCACCAATTAGACAAACATTAACATCAATTAAGCTGTTATACGGCACAGGTTCCATATAATTACCTTAATGGGTTGACGCTTTCTTTAGCAGCAATTTCTTAAACAAACTTCATCTTTTGTGCAACAGGCTAAGAAAATTTTCAGCAGGGAGCATTTCCTTTTGTCAAGTTTTCTAAAGAGACAGCTGAATTGTTCTATTTAACAACAAACACCTTCACTAAGGACCCTCGTCTTGTCCCCGTTCCCACCACATTTGCCTACTAGGCTCAAAGCTTATTAACCATCACAGACAAAAAACTGACTAGCCAGGGGAGCACAGACACATGCAGGGAGGGCAGTACACAAAGAGCCTGTGAGCCTGGCACTGGTTTGCAAGCAGACCCTAGGAGAAAGCACCAATTGAATTAGTTGCCTATTTAGTATCCAAAGAGCCAGATCTGTCCTTACCAAAAGCACAAAGAAAACGAAATAGAAAAACAGGATCTTGCTCATAAAACAAGACAAATCTGTCTAATTTATTTTGTACCAGTAAGTGCTAATTAAATGCAAGCTACTCAGATTCTTCCTGTTCTTGCATCACCTAATTCTCTTAGAATCATGACAATGCTAGTCTGATTTTTCCCCCTGTTTAACAAACATTCATTTGAAATGTACTCAAATACAGCTATAAAATGCAAACCTTATATAGCTTCTATTTTTATTTTATATTATATCCCAGTGTTTTTCCTGTGCTGTGAAAATACTTTGGAAGGGTGAAAATGAGGGTGGGGAGGGCAGAGAGGTGAGAAAAAACTTGGCAGAAACAAGTCCTTAAACTATCCTTCTCCATGGTGAAGAACAAATGACTTGAGGTGCCTACGATGGCCTATGGTTGTTTTCTGAGAGCCAATGTATGTAATCAAGTTTTATTGCGATTGATAGAAAGTCAAAGAAATAACCTATTTTAATAATAATAATACAAAGGGAAACCCTGCAGTAAAAAGGAAGCTGTTAGGCACAGATGAGTGCTTATAAAATGTGTTGGGGTTTTTTTTGCTGCTCACTCTACTCAGGAGATACTGTGGGATCATAACAATGTGATAGCCAGTAGCCAATTAATTTTGCATATTTAAGGTCAGGGTCTGGGTGCTATGCACAAGTGCTTGGTCCATTTAATCTCAATCTGGTGGACACCGAAAACCATCTTAGGTCAGAGGCTCAAGTTCACAAAATTAAAAGGCAACAATAAGGTTATATGGACTCTTTAACCACAGAGGAGAGCCAGCAACATCTAAGTCACAGAGGAATAGTGATTTGAAAATATTAAATTAATGGTCTGAAACATAATTATGTAGCTAAAGTTATTCTTATACAGTGTCACAAATAAAGTTGTACTTGATTTGTTTGGGATAGTGTATTGGAAAAATATAGGATGAACACCAGAGATTCTTTTCAATACATAAATTACACTAGTTGTTTAATGGTCTTAAAAAGATACCTTTGACAGGTTATTTTTCATTAGTTCCTTCAGAGAACTGACAAAGAAATCAACAGGTATATATACACATAGACACGAACTGATGATCAGATGGCACTGCCAAAAAAATCCTCACATGCATTTCATTGAAGATCTGAACTAGAAAACTGAAACTAACAAAATTTGTAGTCTATGCCTTCAGTACCAGGACAACACTGCCTCAACAACTGGTATATCTCCACTGATTTGAATCTTTTACTCAGAGGTAAAATTTCCTCATGATGTTTCTTGTGCTTTGCCATTTAATTAATTTCTTCCCATGCGTGGAAAATCATATAAATTGACTCCAAAGGCAAAAATGTGTCTAGCTTTCCTTTAGGATCTAATAATGAAGGGTAGTCTCTTATGTTGTGTGTCTTCTGTCATACATGCAATATTTCACTGTAGCTGAGTGAAAGTACAGTTCTCCCATCCCTTATTGGTAGGAAATATGGCATATGTTTTGATCAGAGCAGGGGCCAATGAAAGGATGGAAAGGAAATGCCTTCTGGATTAACTAGCCCTGTACTGATTACCAGGAGACATGCAGGAGCAGATGAATGACGAGAAGACTAACATTTCCCTTCTCCTAATTCTTATTTCCCTGTTTGTGAATTACATCCAGAAGCCAATTCCCTCGTACTGGCTCCTTGAGGGCCTTTGAACCTGTATCAGCAGGCTTGATGCCCCAGCCCCTCACCTTATTGACTAAATAATGTTAGAACTGCATATCCGCGTAGACTGCAGGTCTGACCAGACTATGGGTTTTAATCAGCAATTGCATTGTATTTATTTTGAATGGTCCTGCCGAGTAGTAATGATTTTTAGTTTCTTCACAATCTTTCAGATGCAAGACATAGAGATTACTAATGGGAAAAATTAGTAATAATTTAATTATTTCTACCAGGAGATGCTAGATTAATTCCATCTGTAAGGTTTACACTACCCATTACACTAGTATTACGGAATGCTACTTACTTTTCTCATTTTTTTCCCACATTTCTTGGGCACATATAAACTAGGGAGCTGAATGAAAGTGATTCTTTTAGTGAAGGCTCAGAGCAGGAGTCTAACTTCTGTCTTCTGAAATACCACCTGAAGCAGTCTGTCACTCTGCACTGACCTCAGTGGGAACCTAATGACTGGTCTACTAACATTACGAAGAAATTGGGTAAAGTTAATGCCCTGCTCCCTCCAGGGCTTGAGTGGGGACAAGAGATCTTGCCTGCATATAGTTGTCAATCACCAGAACTATAAAAATGCAGCTTTACACATCTTCCACTGTATTCTCTTCCTGCTGCAATTACAGAGTGGTGGTGATTGGGAAAGGAGTATTCACTGGCTTCCTACCCATGTACTGATGAAATGTGGTTTCTCACTTTGAGTCTTATCTCACTCTCACGTGTCCCAATCAAGTCTCATGTGCACAGGAAACACATTCTATCAGCAAAATAAATAATTTCTATCATCTAAGAAACTAATAAGTCTTTAGGAGTGTTTGGTGTCCCTAGCAAGAAACACAGGATATTGATCTCAGAAAATTAAATGCCATATAATCAAGATTGTTCTGCACTTTATTTTCCAGTGTAATGCCATCCTTGCATATGCTAAGCAAGGAAAGTAAACCAAATAGAACTTGTGACTTCTTTTAGACTCATGAGATAAGCAACTGCTGCATGATTGTTTGCAATAGATTAGATAGAAAAGTAAAATAAAACAAAGTCTAGCAGTGTATAAGGGCATTTTCTTCTAGCAATTATGACAGCTGTTTTAATGATAACATGAATGTAGCTAACATGAACACAGACAGCTTTCTTAGGGAAGAAACAACTTGAATATCTTGACTGGATATTGATAATATATTACACAGCCTTGAAGAAAGATTCTTAGCTTGCCTACCAAATTAGAATCCAACTCTCCCATTACATACTGGCCTGGGAAGTCTGTTTCAGGAGAGGCCCATTCCTGGATTTGTTAGTCCGATTTTTTGTCTCCCAAAAATTTGAATGTGTTGTTAAATTGAGAAAATAGGAAGAAGCATTTAGCTCTCAGTGCAGCATCTGAGACCGCAACATCTTCCACTTTGACTACTGATCTGAAAACCAGGCATATGCATAATAAAGCAAACACCCTCCTCACCTCAATCATCAAATTGTTTCCTTGGTTTTCAAGTACCATAGGTTTTCAAGTTTATATAAATGCTGAAAACCAGGAGTTTTCAACTTTGTCATGAATATTTCAAATGAAGATTTCTGTATTATATGGTATGATTTTGTATTATCTCAATTCCCACACATTAGTACATAACCTGCATTCATTATATCTGCTGATTTCAACTTCATCCCAAATAATCTATATATAAGATTTTCAAGAATTAAAAGTTGTTTCGCGGTGGAAATTGTAAACAGAAGATCATGTCTGCAAATGCTAAGGAGTTGTAAATCAGCCCATAACGTAGATCAGAAAAACACAGGATCAAGACTGTTATAATGTGATACTTTTGCTGAAGAACTCATCCACATTTATTTTCCAGTGTTGCATTAATATAGTGGAAAAGTTCAGAAGACAACTGAGCTGGTATAGACCAGGATT
This sequence comes from Petroica traversi, assembly GCA_025920805.1. NCBI lineage: Eukaryota > Metazoa > Chordata > Aves > Passeriformes > Petroicidae > Petroica > Petroica traversi. The sequence goes on from JAHLSL010000007.1 coordinate 24,642,678, forward strand.
CTAACCTCCCAAATCAACTCTCTACCAGGAAGTATTAATCTTTTAAAGTATCAAAAACATGCAGAGAAGAGGCTCATGTTTTTCTTCTGAATCAATGTAGAAGGTCTGATGTTTCTCGTGTTCTTTTCGCTCTTTTTCCATAATTATGAGCGTAGCATGTGTTACTGATAAAATTTGAAAACAGGCACAAATAATCTTGCACAGATGCATATCTGAACAAATTGAATATGTGTGTGAAGAAGAGCACCTGCACATCACTTAGAAATTCCTCACCATGTGATATATCTGCCATGTACAGGAGAGGGAGCAGGAGTTGGAACTACTGCAGTAAACTTGAAATATTGAATGTATATCCTGGATAATTTTCTATCACATAAATGCACTGCTTCAATTTGATAGTAATAGAAATAAGGTACTATTACAGCACAGTCATGAGTTTGTCATATTGCTATCAGTAATATTCTAGGTACTAAAAAAATTAACTTTACTCAGTTTTTACTTCAAGTGCAGCTGAAAAGGTAAATGCAATTTAACTTTGTTTGCACCCACATTTCCTTCACCTCTGTTCTCTTAGCAACATACCAGCTGACACTGGTGGCATTTATTTCCCAGAATGTCAGACTGTAAAGATTCATCCTACTGGGGTATGACATGTGGCTTCTGTTGACTCTGAAGGACAAATGGTTTCATTTCTCAGCTGATTGTGAAAAAGTGTCCTAGGAAGAAAAGATATAGGTATGGATACACATTATAGAAGAAACAGTCAAGCTACACATACAGCATACTCTTTAGAAGCTTTTTTGTTTTTTTTTCACTCCAAATGAAGTTGTAATCTATCTACAGCAGAGTCGTAACTCAAATAAAAGGCTGATAGAGTTTGAAGGCTGATTGAATTACTATAACAAACTCTGACTGTGTAAATTGATAGGAGCTCCTCTAGAAAATTAATATGAAGGGAAATCTTGATATATTAAATGCATTTTTAAAAGCTTAAAACAGTCGAACAAAGATAGACCACAGAAGTTAGGGAGTTTTCATCCTTGTAGATGTTCAAAAGCCATCAGGACATGTGCCTGGGCAATGAGGTTTTGGTGACCCTGTGTCAGCACAGGGCTTGGACAATGTGACATGTAGAGGTCCCTTTCAGCCTATACCCTTCTCTGATTCTGTAAAACAAGAAAACTACACATAAGTGCATGCATAATGCATGATACATTATCTATCTATCTGTCTATCTATCTATCTATCTATCTATCTATCTATCTATCTATCTATCTATCTATCTATCCATCCATCCATCCATCCATCCATCCACCCATCCATCCATCTACCTACCTATCTATCTATCTATCTATCTATTTATCATCTAGCTATCTCATAAATTCTTCTTGCAAAGCACTTTGCATTTGAGTGAGATAAAATCTGTGGCCACTAATTGTGGCAAAAACCCAGAAAGATATTTAAACATGGATAGGTGCTCAAAACATTTTCACTGTCATAATAGAGTTAACACACTATTTTCCATTATTTCCTATAGATTAAAGAAATAAATATGAATAAATAAATAAATAAATAAAACAACTTACATTTATATCCTCAGATAACAGATTAGAATTTTTCCTTTGTACAATGACACAAAAGGGTCTTAAAAAAAGAGTAACTTTCTATGGTAGAAAAAAAAATTAAGTAATTGAAATATATTTTCCTTATACTCAAACATCGTACTCTGGCTCCAGTTCTGTAAATCTACTTCTGTTTTCTCTCACTGGAATCAGATTGTTTTGAGAAGAATGTACACAAAACTTACTTCCATGCTGCTTTCTTCCAATTCCTTGTGCTTTTTATGGAAATGCAACTCATTCAATGTTATAAACAAGCGATTCAATGTAATATGCACCCTTGTGCAGTGGTTCACATAGCCTATGAGTGTATTAGAGCCCTCAGCTGCTGAGGGCACTTTTACTCTTCAAGCTGCATGACTCTTGTAATTATGATTGTTTCAGTGTATGCATTTTCCATAAATTACATCTTAAAGTTTACATCACTTCCAGACTTTTATTTTAAAAGTGGTTACAAAGAGGTACCTGTAGTAAATGGCCTTTGATAGTAGACAGAAAAAGTGGCATTTCCTAATGCTGTTAATATTTCTTATCTATCAGAAACAACAGCAACAAAAAAAGTACATAAATGAAGAAAAGCTGCCTTTAATGTTTCCAAAGTTCTTACTGAGAAATTTGAGCAAGAATTCCTATAAGGTTATCTGAGTGAAAATGCCCACACTGCCATACAAGAAAAAAATTGTGCAACATCAGTATATTGCACTTAATCAAGCAGTGTCTTCTAATATTAGGATCTGAAATATTACAATGATAATTACTTCTCCAATAAATTGTGTGAGTTTATCTAAAGTAACAGAGAAATCATAAAAACATTAGTATCAAAATTAAAATCAAAGGCTCTTCAGATATAGTCTCACTCAAAAGCAGTTTTTCTTATGCCAGCCTTCCATATTCTACTTTTTAAATCCAATTAACAGTAGCTAGTAACAGGACTTTTGAGGTTTTTCTCCAGAACTCCAAGGCTTTTTTGAGACACATGTATGCATGCAAAACCTGCCACTTACAGTTACTGGTAAACATTATTTATTGATTTCTGTTTTAGAACACTATTTATTAAGGAATGAATATACAGGTACAGAGAAACAGAAGTTGAACATGTATATATATGCATATATGCTATGTATATATATATATATATTATGTATACACTCTCACATGCATAGGTTGTACTAAAAGGCATGTAAGAGAATTCACTAAAGATGTCAGAATTCTATACCCTAAGCCAGGTGCAGGGTTTGTAAAAGTAATCATAAACTTATTGAGTAGTTGATATTGAATAACTTTTCCCATGCATATACACTTTCTCTGAGCCAAATCTTTTGAGCTGAGACAAGTATTGTACATCTGGAAGCTGTAACTATAAGATTACATCTAGCTGGGACTAGATAGCAATACAAAACTTTAAAATAAAAATAGACTTTTAGATTAAAACTTTTCATTATTTTTCTTTTTTTTTTCATTATTTTTTGCCTATACTTAGGCTGCACATTAGCATGTACTGTGCAAAAATGTATCATGGGAAAGTGTTATGGTAGATGCTTTGGATAGAATGCTGGAGTTCTGATATCTTGTGTAGATATCTCCACCTGAAAAAACCCACTAATTGGATTTTAATATTTCTTTTATTTTTATTAAGGACTTTGAAGTTGAAGGCCTCCCTGAAGAGTTTTGGAAGAGTAAGGTAACCCATTTCTGACATTGAGGATGATACTCGGTAACACAAGAAAAATGTGAACCAGTTCAAATTTGGAAATTAAAGGATTTTGCTTGGTCTACCATAATCAGTCAGTTTGTGAATTATATGCTCTACCAGCTCTGTGTCCAAAAGATTACTGGGTTACTCTAAGATAGGATTTTAAATCTTTCTCTTGAAACTTGGTTAAATCTCAATGTAGAAATTACAAGTCTAATGTATTCTGTAAATATATTTGAAGTTTATCTTAAAAATTCTAGCACATCTCTATCCATGTCCAGACTGGTCGTTTTTTAGAGTATGTCTCATCTATTGGGTTAAATAAGATGGACTGGTTTTTTTCATCATTTTTGTAAATATCTGAAATAATAAAGCATTTAGTGCCAATAAAACACTGTAAATATTTTATTATAGTATTCAGTACACGTGGTTATGATTTGATGAAGCACTTAGAGCACTTACATAAAATCGGTGAGGGAAAATACCCCTTATTTCATTATAATGTCCAACTTTACATAGATTTGTTTTCCCCAAAACAACTAAATTAATTCGGTATGGTATAAGTTGCAAAAACAAACACACCAAGCCTTCAAAAGGATTCACATGGATAGGTCATTAGGACTGCACAGCCCTATATAGTTAGTTAAAATTCTCAGAGGTTAGTTTATATCCTGATACTTTAATAAACAGTTTCAGCTTTGGTGAAAGCTGGGAAGCTTAATCCATTAAAAGCCATTCAGAACCAAAACAAACAAACAAAGCTTTAACCACTTCAGTGACAACAGCATAGAACAAACAAGCAGTCTCCTCCGAAAATCCCAGCAATTTTAAGATCAATAGCCTCACTCTGTGCTTCTAAGTGATGAAAGCTAGAAAATCTCTGCTGTCGGCTCTTTTCAAAAATGTTTCTGGCAAAGCTATAGTTGCAAATTTGATGAGTTTAGTTTAGCAATACCCATGTAGTCCAGGAGGCTGACTTAAGTACTATCACTGGACACAATGAAAACAAACTAACTCAAACATCACTTTTAGCTGAAATTTCCTCTCTGCACCCTTAATTTACAGTGCTAAAATACCTTTCAACATCACTTCCAAGTACTTATACTTGGAGTTCTTTGATTATTTTTCTAATTACCAGCAGCAGATTTTTTTATATTGGTAATTTTTAAAAAAGATAGAAATATTTTTTTGTGAGTGTAAAGCCATGAAAGAATGTCAGTCTGTCTCAAAGTACATTTATGGATATGGATAATCAAATCAGCAAATGCATCTATAAACACAGAAAGAACAAAAATAAACATTTTTTTCCCTTTATAAGATTAAAAGCCTGTTAGGTCCTTTTAAAATACTGCCATTGTATATTGACTTTCATGAGAAGAATGTTTACTTCCTTTTACTTAGTCTAGGCTTACATCATTCAGCGCAGTTATTATATAGTAGATTTGTTACCATTCCAAAGGATCTTAAATTATTCCTGAATCTCTATACAAATATTGATGCTTTTGTTTCCTGTTTTTAAATACAATACCTAATATATTTTTTATTTTGTTTTTTTTTTTGTTTAAATTTCACATTTACCCTTAATTATAAACTCAGAAATACAATAGGAGGAGTATTCATTTTTTAGCCAGCAGTCAGCTAGTTTGCATTTTACCCATAAATTATCCAGAAGCTTTAATTTATATACTTTCTTAGGCAGTCAAAAGACACCGTAGGGGTTGTCTGTATATACAAGCTAATTCATCTACTAAGCGTTATTGGGTTTTTGCTAGTCAGCTGACTTTAGTAATTGCATTTTTAAATTTAAATCAACAACATAAAATGCTTTCAATATGAGAATTATGAGCGGCAAAACAGAACCCCTGCACAAATTTTTGTTTACAGATCACACAATCTACCCAATTTTTTCACCGGAAAGGCATAAAGTCAGAATAACATTTAAAATATGTAGCTTTATACAAGGACACCGTGTTGTTCACTCCTGATTCATTAAGATGCTTGATGCGTAAGTGAGTTGTCAAACGATATGTGGGTGGCTGTAATGGCAGCATGTAGGTTTGTATGGAAAACAAGTATGGCACTGTGAAGATTTTTTCTCTCTTTCATCATATAGGTACTCACATGTAACACTTGTGAGGGGTCTGCTAAGAACCTTGCTGTCAAATGAACTAATTCACCAGAAACACATGCAAGTTTAAAACAAAGTTCTCCAAAGGCGGAAAAAAAAAATAAACCAAACCACCTAGACTTTCTGTAGCCTAACCAAGTGACAGACACATAGACAACTTCATTGCTGCCAGAACAACACTCTGCACAGCCCACAGCAAGCTATTTGTCACTGCTACAAGAATATCCTCCGCAACTTGGCATCAGGGTCCCTGGGTAGCCAACTGTGCTTGCATAGTGCTGGAAGTGCTAAGTAATAGGGAGGAAAATGATCAGAGGACCTCATTATTTTTTTCCAAATGTATTATTGCATGAAAAACATACCTTTGTAGATATAAACAGGAAAATTCTATAGGAAAATATAAATTTATTCAATATCGCAACATTTTATTCTATTAGTTTGAAGAAAGACAGTGTTTAACTTCACGTGCTTTCATTTTTCTTTTTATTGTGTAATACAATTCATTATAATCTCAAAACAGCACATGCCTTGATATAATCTTGGCCTGTGCAGAAATTTTCCCTTTGCTATTGCATCATATATTACATATTGCACTAGATTCTACACTTAAAAATGTTGACAGCCCAGTTGCAACTGTCTAATTATCATCCTCAGCCAATTGCTTTTACCAAGCAAAGGGGTAGAAAAAATGGCAAGAAGTCCATCTCCAATGGTTGCAGGAAAGTAAGGAAATGACTATGAAAAATAGCCAAATAGTTTCCTAAGGGAAAAAGAATAAAGCAGCAGGAATTATGAGTGTGATCTTTGGAAAAAAAATAAATAAAATAATATAAAATAACCAAATAAGAATCATAGATAAGAAGATGTGAGGGGACAATTCAATTTCAGAGGTAAGAGCTCATATGTAGTAATGTAAGAAGCAATGATTGCATGTTAATGAACCAAAGAAAGCATGTTAATGAACCAATCTGGCTTTTTGGACATTTACATTAACCTGAACATTCCTTTCAACTGACCAAGTACCTACTTGTTAGAGCATGGCATAACACAAGAGGTAAGGTACCTGTGGCTTTTCATGAACAGTGACCATTCATTTATTTTATGATTTTGACTTGGTGCAAGGAGCACCAGCTAAAGAGTCTTCTCTTTACAGGCAGGTGGACTTCCAAGGAACAGTGTGGGTAGAGAGTGTGATGTGAACAAAGGACATGGAACTGAACATTCACAGCCTGACAGTACCACAGGTTGACTACCATGGCATAAAGTTTTGTGGAAACTCATCCACTTCATTCTATGGAAAATATATTGGTAGCTGCACGAGGTTATTCCTTAATGCATGGGGCAGAAATCTAACCAAAGACCCTAATTATCCAAATAAGGCACTAAAAAAAAACTTATGGGAGATCTGGGTATCATTTTTCTTACCCATGATGATGGGAAGAGTCTATATTGGGATTAGAACAGTGCATTCAGAGATCCTTGCAAAGGGTGGAGACCACAAGGCTCTTATGACTCAACCAATCTTCTTGCACTTTTTACGTTATAAGAGTGACATTATGGATTCTGTATTGTCTTGAGGTTTTTTAATGCCTCTTCTTTTATGTCCAGTTCCTTATTTATGCAGAATATCTGAAGCTATTTGTAGGGTTTCCTTTTAGGTCATGGAGATAAACCAAATTATCAAAGACCAAGAAGCATTCATAGAAAAATACATTGAAAGTAGCAGGGTTTTAGACTGTAAACTCATCAGCAGCAGGAACATTTGGGAGAGGGGGAAAGGAAAAGGCAAAATGGGCAAAAGACAAAATCAAGGACTGAAGTTACAAAACCATATTTTCATGCTAATACAAATTCTGTTCCACACCAAGATGTTGCAAATTAGAGTAAAAATCGCAACTGGTTTGTTCTGGTTCTTATATTACAAGCTGTCCATTTAGAAAAGGTCATGCATCCTTAAAATAGATGTTGCAAGATTTTTGTACACCATTTAAATTATGTATTTATCTAACTGGGTTCACAATTCTTTTTTTTATAGCTTTTCAGTTTTGGTTTTTTTGATCATATTTGTGGCTTTGTGTTGTTTAGCATGATATACCATTATATATCTCTTGATTTATTTGAAATAAATGATCATAACTACTTTAATTTCTGAATGCACATGCATAATTGAGAACTATTAGATTCTTTCTATATAAATTAGTATCTTTCTTTTCTCACTCATCATTTTAAAAGGCTGTAACTATTTGGAACCTTTTTTATAGTTTATATAATATACCATACTGAAGTTTCAAATATAAATTCTCACACAGAGGCAAACGGGCACTTATATTAGAGAATTTGAAAAAACAAAATCTAGCAGTTGTTTCTTTTTGTCTCCTAAAGTACTGAGATTTCTATTCTATTAATGAACAGCATTGAAAGAAATGGGCAAGCCTTATTAACATTAATAACATTTAAGCACCCCAAACGTCTTCCTACTAAGAACTTTTAAGTAGTTAAATTGATTGTAAAAAAGTGGGTTTTTTCTCATATTGACACAAGCTTGGCATTGGGTGTTATCCTGATCCTATTGAAGTTATTGATATTTTACTGCTGAATTCTACATAAAGAGAACCAGGTCTATTGGAAGCACTAAGAGACTTAATCCTTCTCTAGAACAGAGCTTTTGAAATATTCAGAGTTTTTCAAATTATTTGAAATTACATTACAATGAAAAAAATGTTGTAGCAACCTTTGCTATGGACATGGCTGCTGAGGCAGCTTTTATACTTGGGGCTTCAGATGCTCTACTTCAAAGCCTTGATCATCAAACTCTGTCTTGCTGCATGCCAAGAAAAGGAAGTCTTACTTTAGACCACAATGGACTGGTGCAAAAGGTCAACAAACATTACACATGCCTGCTTGGGACTAAAGCTTTAAAGGGAAATCTTGCCAAGCAGGATTAAAGTGCCTATTCTTTCTTCAGTAGGAGTGCATTGCCAAGGGAAGTAAAACATCCGTATTAAAAGAAGATAAAAAATCCTATCCATAGTAGCATAAAAATTCCTGCAGAGTTAGTGTATATTTTGCATTGACAGAGGCACTGCATGGTAATTATATTTTTACTTTGAGAGTTACCTTTACTGACATATGCATGCATTCAGTTGAAGAATGAGGTTGACAAATATTCAACTTGGGACAACAGAAAAGAGTTATTTGTATTTGGGAGCAGAAGAATGTTGAGTCACACCAAAATGCCTTTGTCAGACCAGACTTGCAAAAAAATGTGTTGAGTTCTGCCTGAACCATCCAGAGAAGCTGGACAGTTATATCTCTATTTTCTGTTTCAGCTAGAACTTTGTTCCTTTGGTCCACCTCATTCAGTCAACATATGTAAGGATAAGAATCAGACTGCTTGCTTATTGCAGCATTATTGGTGTTTTCATGACTAAAACATAAACATGTCCTTGGTACTTCCCACTCACCAATCATGGAGCTGCCAGGCAGCTCATAAGGAATGTTAAGCAGAATGAGAAATGAGAGACAAAGAAAACCAAGCCTTTCTGTCATGCAGGCACTTCACTGCAAGTGCTCTGCTTCTACTTGTTTGGGTGACTTCTAAATACAGAGGTTTGTCCCGAGGGAACTCAATTTTTTTGAAGTGCATCTGGAAAGAGGAGAAATATCACCTGGTTTTTCTGTCATGATTTAGCGATGATTAGAACACTTTGCTTGGAAATGAGTTGTCATCCACTGCTCCGTTGCCTTTGGAGAGGACTTTAGTAATAGGTCTGTGGGTGTCTAGGGAGTCTAACCATGGACTCTGGACTCCATTCCTTAATATCACACAATACTCACAATTGTCCCCAGATTTTCATAGGATATTTTCTAGATCATCTCTCAGCCTTAAAACAGGAGTCCTGTAGGAGTAAAGGGGGCTTTGGCTTATTCCTTGAAACTTCCAGCTAATTTGTGACAGATTGAGAGACTCAGCAGGAAAATAACAGGCATTGGAGCTGCAAGTAATATCAGCCACAAGATCATATTTATGAACAAGAAAAATGAGCAAATTCCCTCATGCTTTACTTTTGACTTTTTGCATTAGCCCTACGGTAACTATTTAAAGCTGACACGATCTTCAACAGAAGCCAAGTGCAAGAAGAACAATATGCATATTTACTACTGAAAAATCAATATATCAAACAAAACCTTTTTGAACAACCCACAACAATTGTACATACAAAAGGTTACTCTTTGGAAAAAGATTGCAAAAGTTCAAGATAGAAGAGGATTTGGAAAATGTTCAAAAGTAATAAATCAAACTATTCTTATAAATAAAACTTAAGTGTCATGTACAATTTCCACAATAAAGCAGATAAACACTTGTTGTTGAACCAGAAAATGAAGAATCAGGATGCTAAAACTACTAGTAGTCTGTGGTAAGAAATGGAAAAATCAACTGAATTATTTGGAGTAATATTCTGCTGTCGTTTCTCTTTCATCAAGGCAGGGACATGGTCACAGAGGAAGCTGATTTCCTGGAGCTGTATCAAAAAACAAGCTCTTAATTAATGCTCCACCCAATATTCAAAAAGGTTTGTTTGTTGGTTTATGGCTAAGACTCCTTACATGAAAAACCAGTGCTCCTAATCAGGGCAATACAAAGAAGTCTCCCATAAAGGAGATATTTTATTCTGTGTATTCTCACACTGCATCACATCAGACAATTCTTCCACAGATTCTGCAGCTCCACAAGATGCACCCTGTCACTTCCAATATTCTATGAAAAAAAACCTCAAAATTCTTCAGAATTATATTTATCAGTCTAAAATATTACTGGGGGAAGCAGGAGGAAGAATACAAACGTATCTAAAACCTCTGTGGCAAAAGAGGAGGTGAAATAACTTACAGGAGAGAAAAAATAAAGCGAAATTTAAGTCATTCTGAAGTGACCTTGACCTACAATTATTGTTTCCTTAGGAGTGAGAACATGGAATGGTTTCTCTGTGTGTTTTGGTTTTGTTCAAGGAGGTAAGAGTTAACTGCTGAAGTCAAAGAATGTGTGAAGTGTGCATGGTGCTGAAAGGTTGAAGTTTGTTTTCAAGCTTATCTGAAGGGTGAGGAGCAATTGAAGAGCAAATGTGCCAAGATCTAAACACATAAGGAAAACGAAGCCTCCCTCCTAGATTTCTTCCTTGCTTTCTGATTGTTGAAAGTTAGCACTACCTATAGATTTTTGAAGGATGAACTTAAAAAGAAGTCTACAAGCAATACTTTGACATTATTTAATTCATTTTTTTTTAAGATAACATATCCTAATTAATATATTTTATATAATGAGTTTAAATCATATCATTATTTGAGGATACTCCAAAAGAAACAGCATTTTTTTTCAATGTATATTGGGTTTTTAGTTTTTGTTTTAAATTCATCAAACCATCTCGCATGTTTATAACCAACCCTATTCCAGAAAACATTTATACATAGACATAAATATACTACTCATGCTGTGGAAATAATGCTAAGTATAAGCTCAGTGTTTTGATGAATCCAGGCCTAAGAACAGAAATGACTGTAAACATTCTGAAAACATCTTAACAGGAAATGCTGCAGGGTATGAAGTGCAAAAACAACTAGTATGATATTCTTGGAATGCAATTATAGAGATAACATTATTGATCTACTTATTAAATTCCAGAATGGAGACCAAGATAATTAAATTGCAATTTTCCCTCTGCTTTTCCACTCACTGCTTGAAGTTAGACAAAATTTTCATTCAATAGATCTTTATCTTTTTAACTATTATAGAATACATTTATATTTTCCCTCAATATTTGTTATTGTATTTTACATTTACCCAGGTATCCCTTTACTGTATTTCTCTATATTCTATAATAATCTACAAATATTTGCTCAACTCCCAGCTTATCACCACTACCAGCAAAGGAAAACAGTGGAATAAATTCTGCAATCTTGCAGTTCCTGGTCCACTGATTTAGGAGAAGAAATACCTTTCCTTAAGGTAAGTATTGAATGAATCACTATTTGGATGTATTGCACTAAACTTGAGATGGAGGTAGGGCAGTGCACTCATATTTGCTAGCTGTAAAAAATTTCTTCCTTAATTAAAAAAGATTTCACTTATTTAGAGATTATTTTTTAAAAATCATAGGCCTAAAAAGTATTCTTTTCTGTACTGAATTTCTCTGTAAACTTAACTTTCCTCCTGTGATATTGAATATGTTTTTGGGCATATTTTTAAAACTTACTGAAAGCAAAAGGGAATAAATTGAGAATAATTTTCCCTTAGTTCCAGGGAGCAGCTGGCCAAAATGACTATCACAAGATTCAATAAGCAACTGGCCAATATTGCTGTTATCAGAAAAACAGATAAAGGACATATCCTTGAGCTGAGAAGATCTTGTAAATCAAGTTGCAGTCTATACACAACTACAGGTATATATTGTGCATCTGTGAACAGCTAGCTATCTGTAAGTTACACTTGCAGAGATCATTATCTTGTCCAAGAGACATGGGATGCTATTTTGCACTTGCTGTGATTAGGACAATCAATATGAATGGTCAGCTGAGAGCAATGCTTAGTAAAAGGGATACTCCAGCCTTTCTAAATTCAAAGTTCACATGTGGTTTTCATTAAACTCTTAGTAAACACTTAATATAATCCTAAACACGAGCTGGAGATAGTCCTCAGTACTTAATTACCAAATACTCATCCATTACAGTCATTAGATACAGTCTTATAGAAATACATCACATATATATTATTTTAGACTTCCAGAGAGGAAATTATTTCTTTACTAGGGGCATATTGAGATAGTATAAAAAAAAAAGGTTAGCTTTTATCCTAAATTCCCCGTAGATTTATGATTATGTCTGAATATGGAATACAAAGCTGCCCTGTGTACGAAAAATGAGATTTACAATGGTTTTGAACACCTGCATCTCCTGGTAAAGACAGAGGGCCTCAGATATTCAACACCTTGATACCATATTGTCATTTAGATGATACAAAATGCAACACATTCCAGTAAACACAAGGCTGATTTAATTTTGTCTCTGTTCACTTTATTGATTTAGTTGGAATACTGCTGAGTTTACAGTGCTGCATGCTAATTCCTGCCAGATTCTGCCTTCATTGCTCACACTGAGTGTTATTTTATTCCATGGGTAGTCCCATGGAACAAAATGGGACACCACTATGTGAAGCAGAGCAGCAGAATATGGTCGTGGCAGCAGACAGTTGCATATTGTTTTTTATACTATTATATACTACAATATATTATATATATCTTTGTTATTCTTTAAAAAAAAAGTGATAAAAAGAGGAGATCTAAAGAAATCCTTTATTTGTATTTCTGCACACTGCAGAAATGTTTACACATTCAAGTTTACACACACAGAGGTATTACCTACTGGAAGCAGCCTTTCAAGCACTTAAAAAATTATTAATATATTACAGGGAATATTTGCTTTTGCAAACAAGAATAATGCTTGTAGAGACCTCTTTTCTGTGAGACCCCCTTTTTTTGGTGCTCTGATTTTAAGGAGTTTTACAACAAAGCTATAAAATTTTTAAAATTATTGAACCTTATGTAATATGCTTCTGAGAATAGACTCCAAGTTTTCCTTACTTCTTATGGAGTGACTGTGGAGTGTTATATCCCACACTGAACTGCTGTTCTTGTGTCTTTTATAATATCAAACCAGATAGTAGCATGAAAGCATCAACATAATTCTTATTAATTATACTTTCCTCGTTCTTCTCTGACTTTCATCATTATTTTTGTTGTTTTTTAATATAACTACCCTTGCACTTATGTCATAAAAAATTCTGCCTTTTTCTCTCTTTTAATATTTGTATTCAAGACAAACAACAGGAGGTTGAAATCAGGCCATTTAAAAGAAACATCTGCTGACATTTATTCATATGCTACATGTTCCACTTTCATCATTGAATGTAATGATAAACACACATTCCAGTCAATAATGGCAAATCCCAGCCAAGCTTTACAAATGGTCTCTTTAACACCTAAATTGACAGCTCGGGAGAATTTGAGATAGAAGCTAAATATGGTACATTTGGACACTATTTCCCTAAGCCTAGAATGACTGAAAGGCTTTAACAAGAACAAACACTGTGGGTATGTGGGTATAGTCTTGTCTAATACAGGTAAATATCTCATTAGACCTTGTGTTATGTAAAGAACTCCTGAGAAAATACTTTTTTTTTTTTGGAGACGTGACATTATATTCTTCCTTCAAAAATAAATCTAATTATGTATCCTTTATGCAGGAGAACTAATCCTAATAAAGCTGAAATTTGAAAAAAATTGTTTTTAAGAAGAGAAATATTTTGTCTGCTTTGGTTTATTATTTCTTATAACAAGGCTGCTAATTGCTAATACATTAAAGTATTTAAAAATTTGCTTTTAATGCAACATTGTCAAGAGCTAGGTGGATTCTTTATTTAATTCATATGTTTTTGTGTCAGAATGTCTTAGGAACTGCCATATTGCAAAACAAGGTCTCTTTTGAAAGCAGTGTTCCTCAGTTATGGGTAACCAAAGATCGTAAGTATAAAGCTATAGAGTTTTCATGATAGGAACAAACAGAAAACATCTCATCAGTTTGTGTGCATATAAATATGTTATTCTGAAAAAATAATGATCTCTTTTTGCATTTCTATGTGTATTCTTTTCCATTTTAGTTCAGATTGATTAACCTTCTTATAACTGAATCATAAACTGATTTTAAGTCAAGCAGAAAATCACAGCTTTTCTATACTCCTTCATGTGTGAATAGTTTCTCCTTTCAAAACTCTTGTATAGTTCAAAACAGGTCACTCATTATTTAGCAAGAGGGGGGAAACTTCTACACTCTCTAAAATAATGAATGTAAAAATAATTATAGGATCACAAAGTTATCTTTATGGCATAATGAAAAGTGTTAACCACGAAGATAATGCTGTATCTGTTGGTTGAAAGAAATCACTTTCCTGATATATCCTTATGAAGAACTGCAAATATTCAGGTTCATTTGGTGGTCTTTTAATCCACAGACAATTCACTTGGAGCAGAATAGCAAGAGTCACTGCAAAAAATTACAGACTTTGTGTCTATGGACTCAGCTCAGCAAATTCATGCTATTGGATGTAGGAGCCATTGGATATGCTTTTGCCCAAGGTGCATGTTCATAGCTGCCATTATTTGTGTCTACATTTCCTTTGCTTGACCCTGAAGTTAAAGGATTACTTGAAGCCTAAAACTATATTGAGAGCCTATGCCTTTTATCATTAAAATCAATGAATTTCAAATATGACGGTGTTTCCAATGCTACAGCATAAACACATTTGAAAAACTGATGGGTATGTTCAATGCAAAGTTAATATAATCTGAGATGAGTTTTTACAGAACAGTGGAGAAAGAAAATAAAGTACTAAAAACCCAGTCATAATCTTTCTGTTGTTATTGAAACATTTTTAATGCTAACAGACCAGAGGTTTGGAAATCTGAATTTCTTTTTGTTGAGATTTGCTGTTGTGCAAAATGAGTTTGTTGCTTTTATCAATCTGAATCAACCTTTACTTTGAAGCAAAATAGAATTCCAATTGGACTTTTGACTTCTAAATTATTGGAACAGAAAAATTCAGTAAAACGCCTAGTAAAGTATTTAAATCTACAGAAGTGCATTTTTTATTGAAATACAAATTTGCACACCACTGCAGAACAAATCCAAACATTGAGCCAGTGAACATGGAAATAATTTGCTAATGTTTCATAAGAGTTAAATGATCTTCAAGTAGACCATTTGGCAGTTGGTGCATCATCTTCTGAAATCTGGGGTAGTTGCTAAAGCATGGGAATGAATACCAGCTACCAAAAATGAACTTTATGCTTTTGCTGATTACATGTGTAGCCACAGTTTCGACAATCATCAAATTTGGATTAGAAACAATCTAAAGTGTGGCCTAGAAGAAGATGGATCTTTTTTATTTTGTTAAATGATTAAATTCTCCACTAAAGTATCTAAGCAAGTCATCTGGACTTAATGAAGAGTTACCCCGAGACACAGCAGAACAAATTCCCTGTGAAAGTGTTCTCCATTAGAAAATGTTTTTTGTGCACTAGTTTTCCATACTTGCAAACATTTATCTTCTTTAGAACGTATAATACAATTATATAAACCCCATTATAATGAATATTTAACTAGGTGTTCTAACAACTGCTATGGTACAGCAAGCAGTTCCAAAATCAAGATTCAGTCATCATCATTCTGACAGCATCAATTTCTCCATCATGGAAAAATAAAGACACAACAATAATATTTGGTTTTTTCCTAAAAGGAACTAGGATTCTAATACAGTAACCATGAAAACTGTAAATATTAGACTTTATATCACTGCAAATGCTGCCTTATTTTCAGGGGAGTGGTCTGAAAACCACATGTGCAGAGACAAAGTCTTATTCCTGTCAGATATCTTCTAAATTACACTCTGATGTGCCTTCTGAATGAATAGCTTCTTTGACAAAAGCTGATCTTTGCTAGTCCATAAAAAGTATTTAAAAAACAAACAAATCCAGATTTCTAGAAAGATGGAAAACACTAAGTGTTGGGCTTTGTCCTTGGTCCTCATTCTGTCCAATTTTGAATGTTTAAAACCACATGAGAATTTTAATGTTTAAAAAAAAAATCTAGAGGCTTTCCTAGAAGCTTTTGAGGTCTGGCTCATTATCAAGAATGCAAGCAAAAAGACGTGATGGCCTTTTTAACTTAGAAAATGCCTGCTCTTTACGTCACGCATCTTCCTCCAAAACATGCTTATGAAGGCTTTCTGCTGATCAAATTGTGTGTTCTAGACTAGAATAGCTCAACTGTCTTCAGCTGAAAGATGTTCTGGATAAAGTCCAGGGACCATCTTTTATTTCCCATGTGTTCCGAACTGGTGAGCGAACATTTACATAAAAACAGCCCAAGCATTTTGCAAAACCATAATTTCATTTTTATATTTAAAAAGTATTTTATTTAGGGTCTGAAAACAGATGAAAAATGACTGCAGTTTTGCCAGTGTATGACCGGTAATCTATCCAGAAATGACACGTGGCTCTTTATTTGTGCATTTTGCTTGGTTTTTTTCACTTTCAGAAGACCTCGGGACCACTGCTGTCCACTTGGCTAAGATTGCTCTAATGTCAAGAAAATATTGAACATTAATGAACTGTCAACAGAACTACCTCTATTTGAAAGAGAACGTAGTGCCTGTGTGAGGGCAAGTGAGGGATTTGCCCACAATTCTCGTTTGATACTCATTTCAGGGAGTATTTCCCACATACTGGTTTTCTTTCAAAACCCATTTAAATGGTAGATGATGCAGGTTAGCCAAAGCTGTAGTCATTGTGGGTGAATTGGGTGAGTTCACCCTCCTCTGATTTTTTGAGGTGTTTTTAAGTTAGAAATAAACCACATGGGCTCAAGGTTTTAAATGCTATTATTATGCCAATATATAAGCATGGTTGCAATTATGTTGGTTTTTGTCTGAAGAACACCTCATAGGTAAATAAACTTCAATTTTGATGCTCATAAAAAGGCTTCTATTAAACCCACAAATATCTACTTGTCTTAATAAGAAATAGTCACAAGAACAATTTTTGCCAGGGAATGTTTCATGACTCCTAAGTGGGTGCATTTTCCAGCGTGCTCTAGGAAGTTAGTATGTTCTCAGAAGATTTCTTTAATTTAGTTGTTGCTAATTTATTCACACTAATACAGGAAAAAAATACTGCAAAATTTTTCATAACAAAAAACTGTGCATATCTCTGTGTTTTAGCTGGCATGTGGTTCTACACAGATGGTTTGGGGCTTTCTTTGCTGCAAAACAGATGGGCCTCCACTGTCCCTTACCAATCAAAAGAGAACTTGAAAATATAGGAATATCTTTACTTCCATTGTGTCCCGTAATTCAAGAAATTAAATGCCTAAATATATAAATATGACTTCCTGTGTAAAATGATGGAATATCATATGTTTAATTTAAACTATTTGCCTATATTTAATGTGAAAACTCTTGGGTGTAGTGGTTTTCTTCCAAACAATAACTAAATATTACAAAAAGTACTGACTAGAATGAGAGCTATCGCTGTTCATCTTAGCTGTGTGATATTGTTTTAGTTGTACTTTGCTGATACTGTTTAAATTTATTTTAGATGTGATACGATGTCATTCAAAATAATTACCAACTTAAGAGAGCAGCTTGTTGACAGATCATCTTCTATTATTTTGTTCACATACTGCACTGTATGACAGTAGCACAGACATTTATAGCGTGAATATCAACTAACTTTGTTTTGTTCTATAATCATTTACAATGCGAAGAAGAGTGTATTTGGGGCATTTTTCTCCAATCCACACAGAGCTTCTTGCCTCTTTTTTTGAGAACTGAGATGAGGAATCAAAAAATATTCCCATGGCTATAATTAAAACTCCCAGAGGACAGAGAGAGAGAGCTAGTCTGAGAAAATGATTCACCTCGAAATCCAAACACTGCCTGTGCCATAGGCACTTTTACTGGTCATTGTACTACAAAAGATGCAGGTCTTTGGGCCTGAGTCTTTAATACAGCTGCCACTTCTCTCACAATTTCTGCCAGCTAGATGAGACAGCACATAGAAGTCTTTTTGTATCTGCCTGCAGTGGTCAGCTGAAATGCATAGAGAACGTAATGCTGAAATATATGACACCAGTTTAATAAGATGCCATTCCCTTACACATGGCATGTGGCCATAAGGTACTTTTGAATACACTGGACATTGCCTTTTAATGATGGTATGCTCAGTGATAGGCAGAGAAAAGTTCCTGATTATATTCTTGGAACCATTCTTAGGTAAAATTTTTCCTGAAAGTAAGCTTTCCTCCAACTGCAGAAAATGAAGACAGTAATTTCAGAGCCTTACATTAAGGTAATATATCTACTATAATGGTCCAAGAATTATAAAAGCATACCTTTTCTATCTGTGCCTTGCAAATTACAAGCCTAGTGCCACTTAACTTTATTAATGATGTACATTTTTATGATCCAGTAGCCTTGTGTGGGAATAATCACATCTTGCTGTGTCTAACATAGATGAAAAATGGGCAAGTCATCTAATTTCTTTTAAAGTATGCTGATTTTGTTGAATGTATGGAACACTAAGCAACAGAACATCTTTTCTTTTCCTCTCCAATCCTTATTAATATTTATGGTTTAACTTTTATTTGGTACATATTGTGAAGAATATATTTTAACAGCAGACTTAGCTGGCTGCAAACCCCACCTTCTCTTGTGTAGGTGCAGAAAAACCTTCTAATTGCAGGTGATGTTGGTGTTCTATTTTTGTCAATCTGCTACAGCTATTTTTAATTACAATTTTAAAGAGGAAAAGGAAGATATTAAATAGCCATATCACAATGTCAGAGTAACTCTTTACTTCCAATATGTATCAACAAATTTTCTAAGGAATTATGCCCATAAAGGTGTAAAAAAGGGATTTGGGCCTGCCAAGCATTTGGGTTCAGAAATTATGTGCTCCAGTTCACAGTAGGTGATAGTTTGATAAAGAAGAAAGAGGAATTGCTGTGCATCTTTCCCATCAGCTCAAGTGAACTCTCCAGTGACACTGAGACTCTTTCCATTGCCTTTCTCAATTCAAACATCATATTCAGGATGAACATAGTGGACTATATGGATGGTAAAGGACTGTAAAGTGAGAAAAACAGGGAGGATGAGGATTCTGTAGTCATGGAAGTACAGTCATAAGCCACCATGTGCAGTGAGGAACATTTCCCTCCTGGGTGGGATTTTATCATTCTTCAGCAGCTTTTTATGACTAGATGAAGAATATTGATGGCTACAAAAGGAATTTGTCTAGTCTTCCTGAAGAAGAGATAAACAAGAATGGGGAAGACAGTCAAAATCCATGTGTCTTGTGGAAATTTCAGTGATAAAGAAAAGGAATTGCCTTTGCTTGTCAATTCATTAGGTAAAAGCAACATATAGTCCTTTTAACCTGTCCTGCTATTGAGTGTATATGCTAATAATCCCCTTGATACTAATTTGGAATGGTTTCATTCCTCAAAAGTAGACTTTTAAAGAAAAGTAGAAATGTTTAAACGTTACTCACTGAATATGCAGTAATCAAATTCATGAAAGTCTTCATGTGGTACACAATGGTATTAATTATATATAAGTGAGTGGAGCACAGCTGAACTACTGACTTTTTTAGCACCCTCCTTGACATTTGGGTTTTGAGGCTTTTTAGACTAAAATTGTTTGGCTTGGATCATAAGTTATAAAAGTATATTTTTTTCTCTATATCACAGCAAGAAATGCAGAAATGTACTGCATATTTTAGAAAATAAGTAGAATTACTGCATATTTTTATATCAAGTTTTTGGAATATATTTCAAATTACAAATGGCAGGGAAATTTCATACAAAAAAAATCAGATACAATTAAAGAAAGTGTCATTTTTCCCCACGTGTATACTTCAGTTGCCTTTCATAAAACCCATAAAGAAACATTTTGTCAACTAATAATTTAAAAAATTTGACTTGTGACTCAAAGTGTAAAAACAAAGGATTTTTTTCAGCACATGTAACACAAGAGGTTTTTGCAGCACAGTTTCAGAACTGTTTCTTGGTAAGAAACCTTATCTAATCCTGTTTCATCCTTTCAAACTGCCTACACACTAATCTCATGGGACAAATTTAATACTTTGCAACAAAGGGAATATAGCCCTTTCAGCTTGAATAGAGGAATTGTTAGGACACCACGTGAGGTATGAATAACATTGTAATGCTGCCTTTTACTTGGCAAAGGAAAAAAAGTCTTCTCTTGCAACCAAAAGATTAGACCTTCTTCCTTGGGTTAAATTTTTTGACCTGTGCTATATCCCAAGACATCTATTTTTCTGTTGTATTTGGGCCTTCCACTTCCTGTGAAGTAAACACTGAGCAAATATCAGTAAACAGTTTGTTTTAGCTGAAGATAGAAAGGCACAATTTAATTGAGTTTTGCTGATAGATGTGCTCCAAATGGTGCAAACATCTTTGACATGGTAAAATAATATTGTCTTATGACATGTGTAACACTACATAAAGAATATTAATTTAGCGCTTTCTAAGTTTACAGTGCTTAGGTGAGAAATGATAAAAGAAACCCAAATGATCTAATGTGGAAAAAAAGAAATAGAATCAAAACACTTAGTTAATTAGTAATAAGGATAAATATATTTTTTTCTTATCAATTTTCAGGCTATAATTTTAATATTAAATGAAATATATTTTTTCTTATTATTCCATTTTATAGTTGTGTACAGGTATTTCAATCTTGTCCAATATGTTGTTTCTACATTTTAGATTGCTACATCTTTTTTCAAATAATACACAAGGTTTGATGAAGATAAGGTCTTTCTTATCATGATGCAGATATATTTTAACATTCTCTCTAATTTAACATTCTCTCTAATACACTTCTCTTCATAAACTGTGTGTAGTTTGTACCTAACATGCTGTATGAACAGTAAATATATTACTGCAATTATATTGGCTATGATAGAACATATGAAAATGTAGTAAATATTGCTATAAACTATTTGTTTCTTCATACATTATACTCTTAACAGTGGAATTTAGGAGAAACAGCAATGGGGTTTCTAAATAGATAATACTGAATCTGACTCTTTGCTATATTGAAATAAAAATTACTCTTTTTTGTTTCCTCTTCTCAAGAAGGAACTGTGTGAAATAGTATGTGGTCAATGGCAACTTGTTGCTGGTGAGAATATAATCAAACTGAGATCATACATAACTGGACTTGAAAATAAAACTAATATTTTCTTCCCATTTGCATTAACATTCAATTTTTAACTTTCTAGTTACTGAAGTGATGGAATGATTTCCCTAACAGCAATTTGAAATTAAATATCAATACCGAACTGATCAGTAAGGCCTTCCAGTTTCACTTGGTTGGTTTGGGTTGTCTTGCCACCACGTTGCCAAAACAAATCACATAATTCTAGTTCTCTTGATTCAGCTTACATTTAAATGCAGAAGAAAAACCAGAGGTCGTTATTTATTTTCTTTACATTCCACTGCAGCAAATCAAAACCTGTGGATATACATAAAAATCTTTCCGATTAGTTCCCTTTAATAGACAATGTCCTGCTGAGAAATTATCTCACTGTCTTCAATGCTTCTCAGAGATGTGAGCTGCAAATCCACTCTTGCTGGGATTTACAGCAATGACTGAGACATTCAAACTTTTTATATCCTGTTTTTCATTAAAGACACATTTCAGACACTAATAGGTCTGATAAGGCTAAGAAGTTACCCTGCATAAACATAGTGTTGTTTTCCTTAAAACAGAACAGGAGCTCTGGTGCTACCATGTGCTTT
Source organism: Petroica traversi (assembly GCA_025920805.1). Lineage (NCBI taxonomy): Eukaryota > Metazoa > Chordata > Aves > Passeriformes > Petroicidae > Petroica > Petroica traversi. The sequence goes on from JAHLSL010000007.1 coordinate 24,664,546, forward strand.
ATTTGCTTGTCTTAAGCACTGCTTTCTGTTTTAGGTGACTTCTGCTTGGGTTTTCCTGGCCATGGCAGTGGGGGTTTGGAACTAGGTGATCTCTGAGTTTCATTCTAACCCCTGAAAATTTTATGACTCTATGACTGTGCCAAAAATTGTGATCAGTTGGGAAGCTAGACTGGTTTCAATTCTTTTAAAGGTAAAATGTCTAGTAAAAATAAACAGGTCTGATTATTTCCGGCCTTGCTGCTTATGGAGTTATTATATCTGTACACAGTGTATACAAAATGCTTACCATTCTTATTTTTTGCATTTTATATACATTATATCCTTAAACAGTGAATTATTTAAAGTGATGGAAAATCAGCCCCACGGTAGTTACAGATAGAGTAACATAATCTAATTTATTTCAAAGGAATTATGTGCATACTAAGATATGTTAGAGGTGTACTCAGCTAAATGAACAAAAAAATTGGGAGACACAAATACTAACTGCAGTTTTTTGTGGCAAAAAATGCAAAATACTCTATCATATCAGGTTCAAACCCTAAAAGTCCAAATCTAAACCGGGGTATTACACTTCACTACAGCAATTTCCAGCCTATGGTGGCAGAAGAAAATTTCAAAATTTAAACCCATTAAATTGTCTCTATTTTCAACAACAACAACAAAAAAATCACCTATATATCCACACCTCCCATAAGAAAAGGCAGGGATTAAGAGTGTCACTAGTAATTGAGGTACTTCTTGCTGCTGAATTTTAAACTAAAGGGGTGATCTGCTTTATTCTGCTGATTACTATCAGTTTCATTGACTATTCCAAAATTTTAGTGAGAGAATAGTGCAAAGTCTGCATGCAAAATCCACCTTTTTATGTGCACTCTGCATGGACAGCAGTTACAATATTTCTGTCACAACTTTCAAACAGATTGCACATGAGATGTTTGCTAAAGATTTGCCTACTCTATAGTTCATGGATCATCTCACACCAAATTATGCACAAAAGGACTAAGCCCTTTTATATAGGATTGTAACTTTTTTCTGGCAGATCATTACAAGTTATTTTCTATCAAACATGTTCATGAAGCATTGTTATGTTATGAATCTGGGTGACACTAAAGTGAATTTGGTTAAATTGGATTTACCAAGAGCTGATGGTGTCTACATGATTGAGGAGTTATAAACAAAAATGTGCAGATGGCTTAGAAAAAGATCTCCAAAGATGTCACTTTATATTAGGCACCATCCACTCTCTCAATTAATAACATATATAAGTATTTAAGTTTATTCCACAAAGCTAGGGATAAATGATGAGAGAGGTTGACTTGAAGGAAAAGTTAAGTTAGAAATACATGAAAATAAATTGGAAAAGTTTAGGAAGTAATACTTGATCACAAAAAATGTGTGGTTCCATATTCAAAAATCAAAATAGCTTTGGCTAATATTTATTATGTTTGCTGAAAAATCAAAGATGATTTATGAAATAGCAATAAAAAAGGAAATGGAAAATAAATGGAAATAAATGTAATTAATTTAATTTATACATTCAAAATTTAAAAAGAAGTCAAAAGATAAAACAAGAAAAAGAAGACTGTACACCTAATATGGCTCCCTTCAGTACGAGGATTAAATGAATACTAGTGACAAAATAAATTATAGTAATGGTGCAAACATATTGCATGGTGTTGCTGATTAAAATAGTAAAACCACAGAAAATATTTAAACTAATATATTTAATTTGGGGGCAGGAACTAGCTGAATGTTTTTTTTTTTTCATAAAGCAATAATGGAGTATTACATGTCTAGTGTACAGGCATGTAATACACATGTGATACAGAAATTCATACAAGGTAAAACTTCAAGGGGTAGCATTTGTTTATCAGCATATACAAATTCCTTCCCCCATCTGAGCACATAGTCTCTCTCTAAAGTTTACTCTTGATAGAATGGAAATTCAGGGAGTGTAGGTATATTGCACAGCATGGCAAGAAAGAGAAATGAAGCAACCCAGACTATCATAGACCACTAACATTTTGATAAAAGAAAGCTTGTAAAAAAGCTGATAACAAATCCAGTTGTCAAAGAATTAAGGCATAATAATTCCAGTCAGCTTGAGTCTACAGAAAATATGTCGTTTCGGATGAAAGTAATTTCATTTTTTGATGAGATTTCAAGTTTCATTGTTAGCAGTAATTGTATGAATGTAAGAGACTCTGGTTTTGGTTAGACATTAACGAACCAGCCAAGTGACAGATTCAAAAAATGATGTCAATGGAAAATAATTGTCAAATGGAGTATTGCTAGTAGGCTTCCCTGGGGACTGGAACAAGGCCCAAAGCTTTTCATCAGAGATATTTAAGTAATACATCACCTCAATAAAATTTCAAGGTGAAAAACTTTGTAAAGCGATAAATAAAGTCAGACTGATTCTTTTAGAGGAAAATGTAAAGCAGAAAGGGGCCACCAGGTCCTCTTCTATGAGCTTACATGTAGATATTAGCTGAATTCTCTGAATCATTGTATTTGAACTAAAAATCTGTCTCATAAAAATATCCAAGTGTGTTTATGAATATGCTCCACATAACCCACTGCACTGCAAAAACCACTTCTATCTTGGGCAATTTTTTCCGAAAGTTATCCAATTATTTTAAATGGGTGCTTTATCTTGACCCTGAATTTGCCTGGCTTCAGGTTGCAACTACCACCTGCAGGTGTGGTAATGCAGTTTTCAGTGAGCTGGACTTGGAGGTACTTCTCTTTTCCTTTACCATTAGTTTGGGCTTTAAAAAAACCTACCTACATTAGGTAGCACCATTTCAGGTGGGGTGATCCTAGACCTACAGGCCTAAAGTTTACCTGAGAGACTCAGAGAAAGTAATTGTCATTGTTAGAAACAGGGTAGCTTGGTTGTGTTTCTACTGCGATGAGAAAAGTCCTAGCATTTAGGACTGTAAGGACATGGGAATTTTTTTGAGAACATTCCATTTACCTACACTATCTACTTTGAAACGTTACAGTGGGTATTGTGTACCTACCTAAATATTAACTTCAGGTCCTGTGCAGAGATATCAGAGATGGAAAACCACATCAATATACCTGTGTAAGTAAATAGAAATCAGAAGACTATGTGGAAAACTGCAATCAATCAAAAAAAAAAATTAAAGAAAATTAAACTGCTAAACTCATAAAAGATTTCATCCTCTAAAACATTCAGAGAGATATTGTTAGGCTAGCTAGGGACATTTGTTTGGAAATAAAGTTTCCAAGCATTTGCTCCTATTTGATTATGACAATTTTTCACATTAAACACTGATTCATAGGGACGGAAGATATTAAATTGTTGCTAATTTTTTAATGAAAGCAAGAGTATTTAGGTGTTGTCCATATAGATCAAAAGAAAATCAACTGAAACCAAATGCTGCCTAGTATTCACTAGTCACTTGCAAAGAAGAGCATTGCATTTGAATCTATAAACTTTAACATTTCTTATTCATTTCCATCCTCAACCCCTACATAAACGCTATTGGAGAATCATCAGAGCCTATCAAACACACAACTGGTATGGATTTCATAAGTGGTATGAGCTGTAAATGCACATGCTTTCACCACTTGGCAAAAGGGGCTAAGAACTAAAGATGAGACATTCTATTCTGTCACTCATTGCCTATGCTTAGCGTTCTGACCAAAACAAAAGATTTGTTTTGATCCATTAATAGTTGCAATATCTCAGGTTTCTTAAATGTCATTACGGTTTAAACCGTATCAAGTGACTATTCAGTATCTCAGAGAAAGATGTAGCTCAGAAAATGGGCAAAAACCTTGAACAAAAATTAATTCTTATACAGCATTCAAACAATATAAAGACAGTTGATAATCTGATGGTACAGACATGCAGGCCTGTGTAGAACCAGATCTGTCAGAAACAACTTTTGCAACACTGTTCTACACTTTGCTTTTGCATAGCCACAAAATCTGTAGCCCAGGATTACAGATGCAACAATCATTTAGAATTTAATGGGATTATTAAATTAGGTATAAATTAGCTGCCAACATTTTAAGAAAAGATAAACCATAGGATGGAAAAAAACCTGTATAGGTACCTGAATCTATAGTGTATCAGAGTAATAAGTCAGCTTTCTCTGTGACTACAGTCTCCAATCTCTAAGTCATTCAAGGTGAGAAACTAAGAGGTAAAGAAATTATTTATGAAAGGCTGAGATCTATGTATTTTAAAATGTTTTTTAAAACACTATGAATTAATTTCACGAACCATAAATAATTATTTTGCTAAATAAACCAGTTCATAAAGTTCTCAAGGCAAGAAACAATTATCCACAATAGCAGACTACCAGGGAACACGATGGTTACTGCTTTGCTTACTTTGCTTTTACTAGAATGCACTTTGTTTACGCAAAAATTATGCTTTCCAGAATACTTTTCTTTTTTATCCAACACAGCTAATATTTTTGTTTAGGCAATGAATTTTAAGTTCCTAATTTTCACATTTAACAATTTCCAAATTTCTGTACAAAATTAATTTCACCATAATCCAGACTAAAATTTCTGAGAGAAATAATGTAAATATTTAGAACTTGAAAAAATATATGTAAGGTTATTTTTAATTTACACAATTAAATTGTCCATCCTCACATCTACCAATAAGAAATACCAAATCCAGTTACAGTACCATATTCTGGTTACATTATAAATTAAAAAGAATACAAAATAAAACAAAATTCAATAGATGTTAGACAGTTTTAGCCTGGGAAAAATCACTTTGAAGATTAAAATTTATTTATATTTATTATTCAAGCACATTTTTTATTTCTCTGAGATCTCTGGAAATGTTTTTATTAAAGAGCAAGAGATATAGAAAGCGTCATATGAGTTTTTTTAAGTTTTCAGTTATCTATTAAGTTAAAGAAATATTTGTGTGACTATTTGGTGCACTGGTACAAGAGTCATTTTAGGAGACTAATTAAGGTAGTAGCAATAGACTAAATGAAAGGAAAATTAAAAGGTTCTTATGCTGTCAGTCAACTCTGCTTATTTTGTAATACAAGTTTCCACTGTTTTTCCCAGCTGTCAGTGCTGAAAAGTTACATGTAGCCACAGAAAAAAAAAGTTTCTTTCTATTCCAGCCTGTACTTCATCAGCAAAATTGTTTATTAAGCTCTTATTTGTCAAAGAAGAATTGCATCTTTACAGGGTTCCTAATACAGGTGAACTTACTACCTTGCAAACTCTGGATGTCTATTTTAGGGGTAGGATCTTGATAGCTTTTCTATTGGTATGCATGCTGCTACCAGACTTTGATATCAAAAATAGAATTTGCAACGATGGTTTTTCAAATGGAAAGAAAAATGGGCCAATTTAATATGCAAAACTTGAAGAAATAATATGAAGCTTTGCAATGATGATTATAGGTTGCTATTCTCCAGGGCAGGAAAAATTTTAAAATTTGAGATTTTTGCACAGCATCTCTCAAATACCAGCCTGTCCAAGTAACTCCTCCAAAGTGGCTTAACCATTCTTTTGCTTTTGCCACCTCTACTCCAGCAGCAGGAACCTACATCCCTTTCATCAACAGCTAAACTTTTATCTTCACAGATGACCTGAATGGCCTTGGGGCAGATAGAGCATTGGAAAGCTTGTCAAAGAAAATCCTACTATTTGTAAGGTTGGATATACCCTGCCAAGCATTAGTGGATTCCGTATAGAATACAAATCAAACTTCAAGTGAAAGTGATGGACTAAATGATTTGGCCTCCACTGCAACCTGGTTTATTTTGCATAGTTCAACTTGGCAGTTGTTGTCCAATAGAAATACCATTAGATACTTTGTGTGTAGCTAATGTTAGAGAAACTGTTAATTCATTAATAAAAATTTAAGAAGAAAAACTCCTTGAAATAGAATTGCTTCAACTTTTATATAGAAGACTTCTCAGAACTGAACCTTAACATTTTTTCTGTGAAATTCACTGCTTGTATAAAACTCTTCTACATTTAAATTCCGTGGTTGATTATGAGAAAATATATTAAACTGTTTTAAAATTTCTCATTTTAATAAATTTTTAGTCTATACAGTTACTTGTTTAGTGTATTCACTTCAAGGAATATTAAATTGTCAGTTCAATGTTTGAAATCTAATATATAATATTTTGAAAAAATGTTTTACTATTATACATTAAAAAGCAAGCCACATTATATCTCTAAGCATTTTTTAAAACATTAAACAGAAATTTCTTAATAAGAGGGATATTTCATAGTCAGGAATGCAAAAATATGTACATCACAAATTAATTGCTTAGTCCTCTGCTTTTATATAAATTATGTAGAAAACAGGTTGGAAATTATTTTTAGCAATTTTTAAATAAACAAAGTGGGAAATTGTTCCCGCAAGGCTTCATTAAAGGCTTTATAAAAGGCTTATGACAATTAGGATAGATGAAATCAATATATTTACATTGCTTCATTCAATGGTTTATCACCCTTTAACCTTTAAACAGTGAAACACAATTAATAAATTCTTGTATCATTTTTCTTGTTTTATTTTAGGAAGTTTCAGCATATTTTAACATCTCATTTTTTCAAGCAGCAAAATACTCTAATGTATAACATTAATAAGCGGTGATAGACTTTACTATAAATATTACCTCTGTTGCCAAGTAAAGTTTCATACAAAGCAGAACATTGCAAACATACATTCATTCATTCTATTAGTAATGAAAACACGGGTCTTTTGTACTTTTATTCATATATGTTTTTTTCCTGTGGCCATATTTTTTATTAAAACACTCACAAAGTACCATTAAAATTGTAATGGTTCTATTTGATTGTGTGTTTTATAATGCCAGCAGGTCAACAATGCTAGGATTTTCCCAACTCTTAGAACTGCTAAAGTACATCCCCTAATCTTCAGCATGATTTTATTCTACAGGCAGAGATTCTTCATAAATAAAAGACAAGTTAAATTGTTGACCACATTGAAATGCCATCTAAAATGGCTTTCTATCCAGTGACCACTCAGAATTTTTTGATACAAATGAAAATTCTCTCACTGATGTCAACTCTCGTTTAATTGCACTTTCTAAGATGTCAGTTTTTCAGAACAGAAGGATTGATCCGAAACTGGGGGAAACTAAGCTCAGGAGCTCCATCTCTGTAGTCAGGTCTACAACCACTTGGTTAAAGGGTAGCAGCAGTGGGATTTATATGAATCCAATCCAGTATGCCAGCATGTACCAGGTTTAAATCCCTCAAAGCAGATGCATAAGTAACAAGCTCATTGATATTAAATGTGGTGTAGGCTGCAATTTATAAAAGGGAGCTGCAGGTACAAAGGAAGTTCACAGCCGGATTTGCAGCATCTCTGAAATACAAATTCCTTTACTACATGAGATTTAAGCGGAATTTCAGGAATACAGCTATGGAATTAAATGTCTATATTCTTATATTCTTTTAATGTGCATGACTAAAGGGAATTCATCATGAAAGGGAAATGGTACATCTGTGAAAATAAAAAAAAAATTAAAAAAAGGGGTGGTGTAACAAAATGGTTAAGCATAAGACAGTAACCAAGCTTTCTTTGCTTGTTCTCACTGCATTTCATTCATAGTGACTGTTGGCAGCACTCGGTGTGTGGGGTTTATATATGTATTTATAGATATATACATATTGCTTATATAGGAAGCATAGACACTTGAAAATAATTTGGTTTTATCAAATCATTCTACAGAGGCAAACTTGTCCCCTTTAAAGCTGCAGCTCTTGAGCCGGAGACATCAGAACTGGATTTGTCTTCAGATTTGTCCAAAGATGCCTGATAAAAACAGAGAGTGTAGTTTTCTGCGACTTAATTAAATTGAAGAAAAGTATCCTTCTGTTCTAGCATTACCCAGATAATACTACAAAGCTTAGAAAGTTGGTCAAATCTGAAGCTCTAAATCTCACTAAACTCACTGTTTTAGAAGGAAACTCTTTGGTAGACATCAGTTTTGGAACTTGTGTTTTCATAATATTATAAGAAATTGTAATAAAACAAGAAAAAAATAATTGGTCTAAGCAGTTTAAGCCGTCTTAAAAACTGGATTATGAATGATTAAAATCAGAGGATTAAATTGACTATTGAACCTCTAAACTTCTCACACGTCCTCATTTTAATTATTTTTGTAACTGATGAACTAGAGTGATAACACTATGACACAAAAATCCGATTTATGTGTCCGTCAGTGCAAGGTAATTAATTTGGTGTTAGGATGGAACATTAGTATAGTTTTTAGTAGAAGTTAGAATATTTTTGTAGCATCATTAAATTTATTACATCTATCTCAATAACTACCACCTCTTTTCTAGATATAAATTTCTGTTTAAAAACAAAACTATCTGAAAACTGAAAAATGAATAAGTCTTTTTGTACTAAATTGTCACAAACCAGACTGAATATTGATGAAAGGAAAAAAACTTTCCAGCAGCTTTTGTGGACAATAAGGACGTTTATATATCTGAAACTACATGTCTGATTCTGACTACAGAAACTAAAGGCAATCAAGAACAGTTCATATAGACATAGAACCTGTGGAAATGAGATCGGAGCTGAATCATGGTGATTTCAAGGATGACATGTCATTTACAGTACCATAGCTGCATTTTAAATGAAAGAAAAAAAAAAAACCAAAATTAGCAGATACATGAAAAGGAATTACCAAGGTTGTAATGTGGATCAAATATGCTGCCTCCTGATCCTTCTTTACCACAGATTCTAACTACAAATATTAGCCCATGAGATGTAAGGCAATGCATCTGAAAAATGCTAGAGGGGTGGGCTGATGATAGCACATACTAGCATCCAGTAAATTCTATCTGGAGTACAGGTATTCATGCTCAAACTTGCCAGGTAACCAGGAAACTTGGTGAGGGGGAAAGGGGGAGGAAGGGAGCAGGGTGGGAGGTGGCACTGCTGAAGAGAAACAATAATTTTCTTCAGTCTTTCTCTCTCAGACTTCAGCCTCTGTAAATTAGCATGACAGATGTATGATCTGGGAATCTTTCCAGATTAATTTTTAAGAAATTAAAGCATTCAGCACTGGTTATGCTAGAAATATTTTGGGTTTACTTTTTTTTTGTCTATCACAATGCCCTGAATGCTTACAGATCAACTCTGAGCTTACCCTTGCTTACTTGAGAACTTTGACAATTAAACCTAGTTGCCAGGACTCAAAGCAAAACTTGCTTTCCTCATTTCCAAAAAGACCAAAATCTATTCTACAAGGAAGTTTTCTGATTGATAAGTAAAAACTAACCATGAACAGGTGCAGGTCTACCAATGAAAAATGGTGAAAGAGGAACTGGCTAATGCAACTGTTTGAGTGCAAGGCATGGCCAGAACAGAACTTCTGATTGTTGCTTTGTTCATCTACTCTAAGAAGCTGATATTAATGCATCTGAACAATTATAGTCACAGGAAGAAACACACACCCACACACTTGCATATAAAGAAGAACACCACTAAAAAATTTGGGTAAGCAGGTCGCTTGGATCAAAAAACAATCAGAGTTATTTTGCACTAGATATAAAAAAGTGAAAGTCAAAGTCAGAAAAGGCAAAGAACATAGACCGGAATTATTTGCATCATAATGTTCTCTACAGACTACAAACTTCAGGTGCCACAGAAACAGAGCAGAGACATGGCTCTAGTTCAAAGGAGATTATATAAAAGTGATAGAACATAGCTTTACAAGAAATGGAAGAAACAATAGAAATATGACTCTGTTTCCCTGCTGACAAATTAAGCTATGAAAAAAATTATTAGATAAATCTAAATTGTGAAGGCTTTGAATAATTATTTTGCATATCTCCTGGAAAAAATAGGCTCACAAAACTCTGTGTGCTCTTGAGTAAAGTGTCCCAGCTTCCTAAATAAAATTGCTTGGAGTATGCACAATTACTTAGGCCCCAAAACTGCAAAGTGGTTAAAATTGAAGTCTCAATGGCCCTTTCCCTATCTCTTATACGCATAGGATTTATTTGTCAATTGAAGTCTCATGTGAAGGAATGGAAATAACTCACCATATACTTGGGATCTTTTCACCTACTGCAGCTGCCTGAAAGGTAGAGCTCTAACCAACAGTCTGGCTTCCTCTACATTAAGAGAGATACAAATATTCCAGAGGGTGAATCATCCTTCTTAAAATAGTATGAATAACACTGTAAGATTGCTTTTCCTTCTCCTTTAACTGTCAAGGGAACTCTGACCAGCTCAGAATAGATCATACCCTTACAGTAACATCAGGTGAGATGAATACGAAGACAATTTCATTACCTGCCAATAGTTCAGGTGTGAGTAGAACATTATTTGCAGGGATTCATTTTTTATAAATTTATTGAAGGCAAAAATTCAAGCAGCAGAAACAGGTTGAGCTACAGAAGCATTCTCCATCAGGAGAGTTGCTATATCTGGTTTGTTTATTTAAAAGCAGATTAAAATGGGATTTTTTTAAGAGTGTAGAAATATGTAAAGTGAAAAAAAATAGGTGATGTTTTACTCTAACGAAACAAAATCCAATGCTACTCAGTATATGAGAAATGAAAAACTAGAAATATTCAGACAAGATATAAATTACACACTGAATGTGATGTGACTGGAACAAAGAACCTCTTTATAATTTCAAATCTTTCAAGAAAGTTGGGATAACTTTTTTAAGAGTGTGCTATAAGCTAAGTACGTTAAATGAGACAAAATTATATTTGGAGTCTAATCTAGCTTTAAAATATTTTCCATTTCAGAGGCCTGGCTACTAAAAGGTCCAGATATCTTCAGCTGACCCAAATTATAACACAATTAAGAGGGGAATGCTCTTTGTTACAAGAGCACACCTAATGTACAGTAAACTTGATTGAGCTACTGAGGTGTGTGAATTCTTCCAACTGTAGATGCTTCTCTAAGATCTGTAACCTTGCTGCTTCTGTAAAAAGCAAACAGCTCTTTTTTTGCCTGAAATTGTTTTCTGGAGTACTTTGCAAGAGAGTTTTAATGTTGAGAGAGAGTCTCTGAGCTCATTCCCCATTCAAATCCACCTATTTTGCAACTATGCCAATTTGAAAGGAACAGTGTCAAGCTCTTCTCATGGTGCTACAGGGACTCAAAGAAAAAAAAAATCGATTTAAGCATGCATTTCCATTTTAAAGGAGTGTTCAAGAAATAATCTAATTTTATCCAATCTTTGTGTTGAACCTTATCCAAATTTGTCAGTGGTTTTCAACAGAACTAGATTTTCTCTTATTTCATTCTTGTCACCTTTCAAAGATTCTGTGACTTTATTTCCCTTTGAGTTGGTTCACTCTATATGCAACTTTTTGATACCTTGTAAGTATCTATTAAACTTTTGTGTTTTATGCAAAATGATATATTTGTGATAATCATAAAGACACTGGTGTCTGGTCATCTCTCACACTGGACACCAGATTGTTAGAAGTCAGTTATGTTCTACAATCCATACAATTAAAAGTTTTATTAATAGGATTATTAAACCCCTCTACCTTCCTGTTCCCCATATTTTTATTATGTATCTACTTTTCATAATATAGGTACATTCCAAGGATTCAATGAGACAGAGCAGTTTCCAACTGTGTCATGGTTGTTGCTTTGTAAATTAAAGCATAGATTGTAATGTGTTGTGTGTTTGTTTTTTGGTGTGGTTTGTGTGTGTGTGTGTTTTTTGTTGTTTCTTTTTTCTAACACAGCTATTGCTGTATTGACACTGGGGAAATATGTCTGTTTATTGTAGACCAAATAGTTTCCTTAAAACATTCTAAACACATGCAAAAGTTCATGATGCATAATGATTTGGGTGTTTCTTTTAGGTAGGTGTTCTGTATTTCAGAGGATCCATATGTGCTACAAACAGTGAACAATCAGGAACATTCACTGATTATGATATGATTTTTTTTTGGCAGCCTCTTTCTGTTGCTCTGACAGAATTGTAGTGATGCATTAGTCATTTGCATAGAAAAGATCTTGGTCCATGACAGTCATTTATTGGTGGTGCCATCTGCACTTTTTGTGAGTTGATTCTAAGATAAAAAAGTATATTTGGTTCATTGGTAGTTTAAAAATTTGGATGCAGTCCTAGTCCTTTTCAGATAACAGTGAAAAAATAAATAAAAAGCATATCTTGATTTCTTATTATGAACTAAACCTTAAGAATTAATCAGAAGGACCGAAATAAAAATTCAGTTGAAGCATAAAATAGCTCACAAAGACCCCTGGGTTTTTCACTGTATCTCAAGGCACTTGGATTTCTGTAACACATAGTTCCACACGCATTTTCAAAGTGCCCATCATTCTTTCTGAAGCTATTTTCATAAATTGTCTTGTGCAAAATCCCAGTCATAAAAGCAGCAAAACTGCGGTTCCTCCTCCTTGAGGTCTCTTCCTATTTGTATGATCATTTTGTACATATTTCAGGACAAATTTAGAGCTCAGTAAGAAAATATTATTTTTCTGACCATGGCTGTCTGCAAACGGAAAGGAACATACTCAATTACTAGTAAAAACAAATTCCTTAACTGAGTATTCTTCTCTGTGTCTGTTCTGATCCTATTAAGTGCACTCTAGAGGATGTAAATTTAAGAAGCATCGTCTGTTGCCGTTGCCATGATAAGACTCATGGAGTTTGCAGATCGTTGAATTAATTAGGCTCAGGCTCATGCAGGGTTTTTTATATTAGTGAGCATGTACTGAATCCAGAACTAAAGACAAAAAAAATCTTACACTGACTCACAGAAATACAATCCTTCTTACTTGATGAAAAACAGGACGTTGGTTTGCCAGTCTTAACAGAACACCTTACCTGAGAATAAAGTGCACAGTGCCCATTGCCGGAGGCAAAGTTGTGAATTCCCTGATGTACACATATTTAAATAAAGAACATAAAGTGAAATTTTGACTGCTGTGACAGAACTCTCTTTGACCTAATTAGATTGGGATTTCTACCATGGATTTTAAGCAAAGCAACTTTAATGTTCTGAAAATCTGAAAAAAATTAGGCACCATTCTCTAGCCGTAACTGATGTGCAACATTAAAGCATTTAGGAATTCTTCTTCAAGGGATTGATGCTATGGTCCCAGAATGAGTTAGTAAGCAGAGATGACGAAATATTTTTTCCATCCAGATTCACCCAGACAACTTTATTTCTTCTGATTACACTAGACAGTACATAATGATTAATAAAATAATTCCTCAGCTAAGTTATGGAATTAATGACGAAACTCAGCCTAAAACTCCAAAAGATTTTACAGCCTTATCTATTCTTGCTATCTTCTAAGGAAATTCTTCTATGCTCTTGGCAATACCACCTTGAGTTCTGGGGAGTTATTGTGACTTTACTGAAAGTACATGTTTTTTGCACTTAAAATAAGGAAATTTTTGCCTGAGATATCATAGTCAAATGACAAGACATTTAAGAATTTAGATTATTGTTTCAAAATATTTCTGACAAGTACTTAGGAACTCACTGTATAATTCTTTGGAATTTAAAAAATAATAATTTTAAGCTGCATGTGCTTTTGTTTCAAACTCTAGAAAAATTAATTAATATTTAATCAATATTTTAAATTATTAAAAAAATAAAAATAAGAAAAAATCCTGAATAGTTATAAAGGTATTTTTTACCCCAGTTTAGGGATGACTTATTTTTTAATCAGTCCATTAATATGGGTGGGTGGGAAACTAAATTACTAGGTGGCTCCTTCTAGTCTCCATCCACAGAGGAAAAGAGTGATTTAATTCTGATTTTTCTTGATTTTGTGTGAATTTCACATAGAAGTTTTAAAAGGCTATATTGAACAGTAATACATTTTAAAGCAACTCTTCCCTCAACAGTGAATAAGTAAGGCAAAATATGGTTCCTTCTTCCAAATGCCTGAATTTTAAACTACAGAAAACATATCAAGAGCCATGATAACTGCTCTCCATTTCTGTCACCTACTTGTGTTTTTTGTAAAGAAAATTCACGTAACATATAACTTTGATTTCTCCTTGCAGGACTCTGTTTAATAATCCACACCATAACTATAATATACACGTGGAAAGTACATGCCTTGGTTAGGCTATAGATTTAATGAATAGTTCTAAAACATTCTGGGATCCTGAGAAGGAGGGCCTCATGTAAGTACAGAATACTATTAGATGTCTTGCTTTCTTCTGCAAGCAACAATGCCTAATTGCTCTTCCAAATATGCCTCTCCAAGGGAACACGACATGTTTGAGGAACACAAGGGGGACCTTCTATTGTGGAGTGCTCTAACAGGCTCCAAGCAAACGGGTAATAATGGCTGAATTCACTGGAGAGAGGAGGGCAAAGCAACACAGAAAAAAATGACAGAACACCATTCCGTCACATCCTTCTCTTTTGTCTGAGGCTGAACTACAGGAACTCACAGCAACAAGGGGTCTTAGATAGTGACAAGGCAGTGTCAGAATGTTTCAATTTATTAGATTACGTGTTACCCATTAGGATATCTTTAACTTCCACAAATTTTGCAACCACTTTGAAAAGGATTCAAACTTTTCAATGAAAATTATATAATGATTTTGAAATATATCTGTAATTTTTTTTTTATTTGGAGGGGAAAAGGAAGATTATAGAATAAATTATAGCCTTATAATTTATTATAACTTTCAACTTACTTATACAACAAGTTTTTCCAGTGGATATTGTAACACTAAAATTACAGCACAGAGACATTATCAATGCATACAAACATGAGTCAAAATAGAACCATATTGGGCAGTATAAAGCTTTGGAACATTCAACTAATGATAATGAAAACTGGCTTATAAAAATTCAAACAGCATTTTGTGAAACTATTATAAAGCTAGAAGCTTGGGAATTAGACAGAGTACCCACACAGCAGGAGAGTACAAATGAACACCTACGCAGATGGCTGCTATAAGAACTGAACAACCACCATTCTATATAATAGAAAGAAGCAAAATGAAGTGCCGATTGTAAGTGGTGCTTAACTTTATTAAGCTAAGAGAACACTATTACTGAAAGTCTGTATCTGACAAAAGGAAATTACTTTGTTGTAATCATGTTCATGAGCTGTCTTGTACAGTCAAAGGCCTGCCATTCATTTAAATTAAACTGTAGCCTTTAAAATGTTAATTAGATGTTAAAGCCAGATGCAATATTGAGGAACCTTTAATTTATAAGTTTCAACCATTTTTCTTGAAACATTCTCACATGTTTGTAACAGAACAACAGGCATGGATGGATTTGTGACAATATCAAAAGACTAACTTGCCATATATATTCCTTTTGTTGTCTTTGATAGGTCTTCTATATACATTAATGAGTACATACAATAAATACCTTGTTGAAAGGTATATTTCTGAAGTTAAATTAGAAGACAGAAATTGACTGTATAGTAATTTAAAAAATTATTTTTTAGACATTACTTTTCCTAACATTAGAAAAGATCTATCTACTATTGCAGCTTTCCTTTGCTTCACTGTTCAATACGCTTGAAGAATTCCCAGTATACTTGGGCAAGTTCAGCAGGACCAATTGTGGTATTATGGCACCAACTGTTTATGAAAACAAAACTATTAAACTGACAAAAGCATATTCAAACAGCAGTATTGATGCTAGTGTGAAGTACAAATTGAACCCTTCCACCCACCCAGGAACATTAATCACAATGAGATTTGTGATACAGAATGGTAAAGCTTAGGGGAAGATGAAATCACTAAAAGAGGGAAATGTTTCTTCCATGGACAAGCATCTGCATTTGCCGAGCTCAGATTTACATCATCAAAAATGTTGACTACTAATTCTATTGTCTGCCAAATTTAATTTCAATGGTTTTAAGTGTCTGCTCCTTCCACTGAATTAAACTTGGTCATGGCTGATCAGCGCTTCAAAACTGAAAATTTCCCATAGCCATGGATACATTAATTAAAAAAAAATATGCCCAAAACTAACACATGACTGGCTTTTTCACAAGACTGGCTTAGAAACCAGAGAATGTAAACTTTAAATTGTGTTGTGTTTATTTATTCTCCTCAAAATTATTTTGCATTATAACTTAGAACAAATAATTTTTGTGTAGACTTCTAATCTTCATTACAATTTACAATTTAGAAACTTTTTTTTTCCCTTTTGGTGAAAGCCCTGTTTGAATTTAATTCCTCAAAATTAGTTACTTATTAGGTTTTTACTTTCCCCAATGCCACAGCCTTCAAAACCTCAATCATTACATATGCTTACACACATATCATTGTATCTCATTTATCAGGAAAAAATTCTGATAGAGGATTTCTCATGCTGCGTATAGCATTAGACTTATTTTCTTTGTATTCCTAGCAGTTCTCAGCTGATCCAACTTTGAAGACATTGTGTTATTATTTGGATATTTTGGGTGAGGTAGCAATGCTAGAACACGTGGAACAGGAGGGATTTGGTAGGGTGATGCAGCTCTGTAGTTCCACTATCAGGTCTTATAAACCATGCATATAGTGAATGAAAAAAAAAAAAACAGTAGCAAAAGCTCATAAAAATTTTGAAGAAAACACTGGAGAATACTTTTATTTCATTGATTGTTTTTTCAGCAATAAAATTACACCTCCCAACCAGACTCCTCTTACCCAGCCTTAATTATTCTCTTTCAGACAGCTACTTCCTAGCAGTAACATAAGTAAAAATTTGTCCCCCTAGCCTTTCTGAACCACCTTAGTTTAGCAAATAATAAAATAAGTTATCTTATTTGTGTCAGGGATTTGCAGGGCATGCAGGTGTTTTGTCAGACTTCCCTGCCCATGGCAGTTGCATTAGTGTGGACCTTTTGCCTTGTCAGACCTGGTTCATGCAGTGTGCTGTGCCATTACTCAGTAGAATCAGACTACTGAACCCAGTGCAATTCACACATTATATGTATATAACTCTAGCACAAACTTTAGTTTACTGTCATTCCCTTTGTACACATCATGCTGACGTTTCCACAAAAGCAGAGCAGATTTATTATTAAAGTGCTTAGGCTGGTCTTGAGTCCATTTAGTCTTTTCATTGTAATAATTTCTAGAAGTACAAAAATCAGATAAAACAATAAAATCAGCCATTCAGAAATGTAATTTTGCTTCCCTTTTTAGTTTTTTATTTTTAAAGGTGATAAAATGTTATGTCAGCTCAAATAAAACTAATCACTTAGGTTAACTGGAAATTCTCCTCTCCTAGAACTGCTGCATATATTTTTGGCAGGAATAACACATTTTCCTCGTTTTAATTTGAATAACTCTCATTCTTTCTCGCCCCTTAAATTTTGTCTTCAGAAAAGAACTCAGGGGAACACAGAGCTCAGTAATATTTCCAGTACATGCTAGTGCTTGAATATTTTCATTTCTATTTAAAGCAAATATTAGCCTTTTAAAGGAGACACATTTCAAGAATCAGGTGGGAAGCGCAGAAGTGTTGGATGCACCTCACTGCACTGATGTTCATCCTCAACACTTTGCACAATGTGAGAATGTTTAATATTTCCAACCCAGACTATAGATAAGAATCTCTGGTGTCACCTCACAACCGACAGTGCTGGTGTGAGATTTGTAGTAAAACAATATTCCAGCTGTAGCTTTCATTTACAGAAATAAAACATCAGAATGGAAGGGAGGTGTGGGGGGTAGAAGATAAACAATTCAGTCTTTTAGCACCATTTATACAAATGACAGGGAAGCCATAAAAGGTGAATATTGAAATGTAAGGAACAAACTGAGCAATTAGAATGTAGAGCTTGCTTTTTATTTCCATAGCTTTTAGAACAAAAATATCCAGGTAATATTTATCTTCTAAAGACACACAGTGCAAGCAGATCACCAAATATGAATAATCTCTTTCCTAAATAAAGTCTCTGGTAACTATGGGCAGGCAGTTGTATTTTTTTACCATCAATCATTAGAAACTTCACATGCAGGAGAAGTCTCAGGGGATCTTTCTGGCTGGGAAAGAGATCCTCCCTCCTCAGTTCTAATCAGTCCATCCCATCTGTAATGGGTTTAGAAATTGTTAATGACATAAAGTGACAGTCGAATGGCTTTTTGGTCTGTCAGTATAGGGTTTCTGTGAGCTCTCTAACAAACTACTACATGCAGTTCTCAAAGCTTCTGGAAAATGATCTCGATTACAAGGGAATAAATTTGATATGCTTGCAATCGCAATCAGGAACTGAAAAGAAAGGCTCCCTTAATGCTATTCTTTCAAGTTTAGCATACTAAGACAAATCCGCCCATGAGACAAACCATGTAAGAGGGTTATTAACACTTAGAATGTAGGTCTGTATCAGAGAATATGTAAAATACACAAACATCTAAATAACGTTTAAATTTATTACATTCCAAATGCAGCTGTAATTATAAAACCTAGCACCTATGCATAAAGATTATGTGGAACAGTTTTATCTCAAATGCTGAAAATATTGATTGTAAGTCTGTGTCCTTGAGTATCTACCTCATTTACAATATTCAGAGATAAACGTGGATCTAGACTCTGAAGACTCGGTTAAGTTCCTTAACCAAAGCTTGTTGTTTGCTGCGAAGCAATGCCTAACTTGGTCCTTGATTGACATTCTAAACTTGCAGGATTAAGCTCCTTCAGTCTCACAATGTTGATCTGAGTTCAATTATATTGTGCATCAGACTGATGATAACAGCTAGAAAAAGTTTAAAACATTTCAATTTGAAATGTAATACGAAACTTCACTAGAAGATCAAGATACTGAATATTACTGTTAGTACTATATAAAACAAGATCAGATTCTAATCCCTCACAATCAAAAAAAAATTCCCTCTTCTTTAGCTGATTAAAAATTAATGAAATATTTGCATGAAGGAACTTAGGGTCTGGCCAACTGTGCATGCCCTAATAATGTATGCATATTTGTGAATATGAATCATGTTGGAGAAGGTTAATAATGGATATGGAAATGAAGATTTGCACAATTTTTAAAGACAAATTTTCCCCGTCTACAGCTAAGAATTCACTTTCCTATTACTTTTTTTCAGTTTTCAGAAAATTCATTTCACTAGTGTGCCAGAGAAACTGACATTTCAGAGACCGACATCCATACTAAGTTTCAGTAAAGTGCATTTCTCTGGAGAACACTTCATCCTCCTCATTTGCTGACAGCCAAAATTTCTTAAATACTATCTGTAAGTGATCTCAGAAAGTCTATATATGTCTGTATTTGCTTAGTAATTTTCTCCTTGTGGAAATATTTCATCATACTAAATGTAAAACAGGAAATATCTAGGAAATGTCTGTTCTTGAGAAATTACCTGTGGCATGAGCTGAGAGACTGTATTGTTGCTGTTTGACAGCTGAACTTCTTCTGGGCACAGAGTGCTCCTTGCCTCTTGGTTAAACATCATCATCTTCAGGCAGTGAGGGCATCCCAATAATTTAATTGTGTCAAACAGATGATCTTTTCTGTAAAAGCACAGATTTAATTATTCAGTAGATGCCAAACATCATAATTAATGGCTTGGAAGTTATCACTGTATTGCTTTTAAACTGCATATTCAGCAATAAAATTTCAAACTAATGTAAAGGATTGCCATAATAATCTGCCCATAATAATAGGGTTATCATGAAAGCTCTCTGTCTATGCCAAAAACTACTGAAACTTAGAAGATCTTCAGGCTCAAGGTGAGACTAATGTTCTTCAGCTACTTCTCAATGTCCTTCAACAGTTAATATAGATAAATGTATAGATAAACAGCAAGGAAGATTCTTAGTATTTTCTCAGCTGAAGTCACATGTCACAAGTCACCTCTTGCTTATGCTACTAAAGAACTATAGAATTATTAAAAATTAAAGAATACATAAGAACTCTTCTATGAGCAATTTTAGGGATCAGTTGCTGGGTCAACTTCCTCTTGAAAAAACTTAGTTTCACTCTATTCTCCCTTTGTTATCTCTTATCTTCATTGGTTTTGTCATAAAGTTCTCAGAGTAACTGTGATTTCCATCAAATTCTTGATACTCAAACTCTGGCTTCCACCCACAAGATTTCAGCTTTCTTGCCATGTACTTAACCCTCAGCAAGTGTCTGAAACTCCCTATACATTATGCATACCTGAATAAATCATGCTGTTCTCAGTGACACCTTTTCTCTATATTTTATTCATCCTTTATTATTAGCCATAATATTGCTGCCAAGAAAATTCTTTTGGGAAGGTAAAAACACTGTTTTCTCAGTTGCTCACTCACTTGCTCACTCAGATGACCTATGCAAACCCTTGAACCTTTACTGTAATTTCTACATATACTGGAGGTTGTGTGTGGGGTGAGGTGAGGGGGCACTTTGAATCAACCTCTGGTTCTCCTCCTTTTCTAGTTCTTTTTCTGCCTAGTTTCAAAAGGCCTTAAATAAGAGATGAAACTTTTCTATACATATGCAATACAATGTACATATCTTACAAATTTGGACACCACCATAGCTTCAGTTATTTGGTTCCATAAAAATGCATGGCTGTCCTTAGCACTGGCAGGAGAAAAAAACTTTAGAAATTATAATGGAAATATTTATCTTATTCCCCAATTAGTAAAATCAAAAAAGAATGAAGTTGAAGCAAAGAATCAAAATATGACATTTTCTACCAAATTTGAATTTTAGGCTAGAGATGATTGCTAAAAAAAATCTGCCATTTGTGTTGCATTTTCAGTTTTCCTACAATATTTATCAATAATGTAAATTAAATATAAGAAGTCATATTTGTAACTCTTTGTTTTGTTAATGACTCTAATTCTTTATAAACAGAAGGCAAAAAAATTCAAGAAAACCAAATCAAGTCAATATGACACTGAATTCAGTAACTAATATTGTTTCTTCTGGTGTTACCTAGACAAGCAAAAGACGGTAAGAACAATGCTGTCAAGAATTCCCTGGTTATTGCCATATGTACTGCTCTGTGGGGATTTTTTTCTGGATACAGCACAGAAGTTCTGTTCTATATTACAGTGCTGTGTTGTTTTAGAATATATTACAAATTTTTACTATTGCTGCTCTCCTTCACTGGCTATTGTCTTCTCATTTCTCATCATCCCTTCAGAAAAATTCTTTGATGCCTCCTCCCTTTCCAGCCTCCCTCTTTCAGTTTATTTCTCCTACTACACTGCCCTTGATCAGCAGTTTTGCACTCCCTGCACCTCGGTCCTTATGCCAGGATCTCACAATCCTGGCTGTTGACTAAACACCTACCCACACCCAGCACTGTGACCTACCTTTCCCATCTCTCACAAATATGTAGATGCCACTTTAAATTAGCATGATCAAAACGGACCTTTTGATTTCCACATTAAGCCTTCCTGCTTACTAAGTTTTCTCAACACCTAGACTACCCTTTACTTGATGTTAAACAGCCTCAAAAATTTGCATAAAAATTTGCACATCAATTTTATTCATAGGAAATTCTGTTAAAATTTGAAAGAAAAGGGGCATTGACTCTTAAGTCACAAGTCTACTGTGATATCCACAGAAACATTTCTTTTTCACACTGATTAAATACTGTGAGGTGAGACCTAAATCTTTTTTTGTTCAATTTGCTACTGTGCTCCCTCACCCGTCTGGTTGCTGTCTGACTTTCTTTACAGCTCATGATGTCCCTTTTGGATATCTGGATTTTAAGCTCTTTAAGAGAGAATGTCTTACTATTAGACCTACAGAATAGTTTACTACATCAGGAGCATAATTTTTCTATAAGATTCTGAGATAAAATTGTTCAAATAATAATGATAAGAAAGGATTGTGAGAACTAAGCTCATTATCTTGATTTAGAGTTCCACCAGTCTAAACCAGGAACAATCTACAAATTAGCAAATGTTAATACAAAGATAAATAAAAGAGTCCTTTGGAGCAACTCCTAGTGGAAGAAACAGAAATCCTACAGACAGTCTTGATTTATAGTAAGCCTCACTTGGAAAATTTTGGCAATACTTGTTATACTGACCCTCAGCAAAAGGGTCTATTTCATTCCCAAATACTTGTGACATGCTATAAGGTGACCTCCTACTCAGATCCCTGAGAGAAATACAGAAGATGTTAATATTTTTTCTTCCCCTCTGTGTGACAGTGACATTTTATGTTAATTTCATCTGCTCCTTGAGCTCTCAGAGCCAAAACATTCTGTGGGAGGCAGAATGATGTCATTTTAGTCATAGCATAATTTTTCAGCTGCTAGAACAAGACATATTGTGGCATATTCTTCAGTACTTTTAAAAAGTAGTGAAATATAAACTTAAGGTGATATATTTATGCATGAGGGGGTTACACTGCCTTTTTCAGTTTTTAGAGCTAAATAGCAGGTTTAAAGTGACATCATTCCTCCTCCACCAAATATTTTTGCTTTGAAGCCTAGGGAGACAAAATAACCTTGACCAAGTAATATGATTTCCAATCGTTGTAATTACAGGAAGGTAACTTGAAATATAAATTTTGTACTGCATTTGAGTCAGGTGTGTAACTTAAATGTCATCCAGAAGAAACTGTCTACAGGATAAATGGGTCATTTTTTTAGAAATTTGAAAATAAAATATAGGTATAATCACTAAATACTCCTAGGACTAAACAAATTAGAACCAGTAATCACCACAGAGAATACAATAAACATCGAATGCATTGTTGGCTCTGTGTTGAAACCAGGGAAAAGAACAAAATTATGGGGCCTCTCTAGTCAGATTTTCAACAGAAACACACAAAAAATGGTTTCTACTTTGGATTAATCCAGAAAATATTCTAAAAAACAATAGCGAAATTAGTGATGATTAGGAAATGCATTTTGAACATAAGTGCTTTGTGCAGCAAGGAGGGCATAATCTGTAGAATCTGTCCATTTCTCCTTCTTTCTTAGTGTCCTCACATTCCTGGAGCACAAAGAGAAAGATAAGAATAGGCAGGTAGGCAATAAAAACCAACCCCCACAAACAATCCCCTCTTTTCTAAATCCAGATATTGTTTTTCTGTTTCAGTTGCGGGAACAAACTTTCGTGTAAGCTTCCCGATGCAGCAAGATGTGTCAGTAGTGGGACAGGGGAATATTTATTGTCCTTACTATGTATCTGGAAAATTATATGCTACCTGCAGATTTACAGAACATGCTCTGAGATCCAGGAATCATCCAAACTCTTTGAAACATTGGTGTTTCTCTTTGCTCCGGGATATTAAAACAGTCTCTTCTATTGACTGTTATGAGAAAGCCACTGAGTCAAAAAGTTTTTCTTGTAAGTTCTCTCCTTTCCAGTGTACCTGCACTGCAACGTCTAAATTAAAAAGAAAAAAAAAAAACAAAAACAAAAACCAAGCGAAACCTGCCTAAAATAACCCATACAGAAAAACCCCTGAAAAACAGAAAAAAGGGTTGTAAATTTTGCACATTTAAACACAAGACTATTTCAAATAGTGTGTTTTGTATAAAAAGATAATGTTGTTTTTCTTTAAATGCCCACCAAATTTTGATTGTTTTTACTGGTAATATTATTTCAATACTAAGTATTTTCTATTAGATATTTGTATAGGGTATTTTTTCAATCAGCAACGTATCTGATGCGATAACTCAGAATTATCTCCTATTACTCTTGAGTTTAGTAAGGGATTAAAAAATTATGTGCATCCTTTTTCACAGAAGTAGATGCCACACTTTTATGTACAAGGTTGAATTATAATGCTATAGGTTTTTTCCCCACCTATTTGAACAATAGTGATGCAGAACCAAATTTTTATTTTCAACTATGGTTCATTTAAAAGTCAAAATCTGGATCCGCATAGTGCTTATGATATTTTAAATGCTCCTTAAGTCTATATCTTTCCACAAGAGAGTCCAGTGGAAAGATAATCAATATTACTAAAGTCCAGGCACCTAACTCTTTGTTATTGAAATTTCATGTCATCAACTCCTAGACAGTAATATGTTTAAAAAGGAAGGGTCATTCAAAATAACAACAAAAAAATTATATATATCCCTAGTTATTGGAAGTATGAATGTTTCATAGAATGCATCATTATTACCTGTAGCTTACATTTTTCTCTAATAAAGTATCACACAGACTATATACTAATGGGTAAACTGTACTCACTAACCTTTAAATACTTTACCCTTTTGTACAAAGACTGAGCATTATTAGGTAATGAAAGAGTGTATGAGAAAGTAGTAGATTATTTATGATAGAAACAAAATGAAACTAATGGGACAAGATTTGAAAGCTGTGATGCATGAAAGGTGCTATAGAGACAGCTTTGGCACCATGACAAATAAAGATAAAGACTCAGTGGGAAGCAACAGTGTGAACATGACTATGAAGAAGAAAGAATAGATTTACTGAATGAATCCTTACCATCTGGTGTTTATTTAATACACAATGAAGGTCAAATGGCTAGTGATCCCTTTTTCTATAGTCCAGTGACCAAAGAATGGGAAGAATCAATGAATTTATCAGTATGTCTGGAAATGTCTTAACATATGATCTGATTGAGTCAATATTATTGGAGCAACATGTTCATTACTATTTCAGATATGGTTTAGAAAAGGCTCTATGGACAAGAAGTGCATCTATTTTTTAACTCTGTCAGAAATTCTGTCAAAATGCACATCATTGTGTAAAAGCAGATGCATTTAAAGAAACAGCATTTACCTGGTAACATCCAAGAAGCTTGAATTATGACTTGCAAGTGAGAAAAGGAGTTAGATTTTGCTAATCTCAGTGAAACATTTTCCTCCTTTATGCCATCCTTTCCTTTTGTTTCTTCTAGATTGAATACACATCTGGTTTATGTAATTATACTGCAGGGACTTATTAAAGTTTAGTGAAATATTAGGCATGATATGCAAACAGTATACACTAAGAGTAAATCTTAGGTATATTTAACAGTATTATTTTACATAACATTCTGTATTGGAGTTTCTAGCTATTCTATACCTTCCTTCTCTAAGGAAAAGTATGTATTCCATAATATTTACCCATACTATAGTAAAACTACCATTTGTTGACTGGAGCTTCCTTAGCTATTTGATTAATATTGAAATAGTAAATCTGGTAAAAGACTTAATTTACAAAAGAGTTTTACAAAAATTTTTACCAAAAGGTTTACAAAAAAATGAAGAATACAAGAGATTTTTTTTAAAAAAAATAAGCTGCCAAATGGTTAAAAACATTCTTACATCAACCTCCAAAACAGTCAATGCTAAAAGATATTATTTAAGACTGTATATATTAAAAATGTCCTTTGAAAAATGCCTTCAAATTTGGAAAGGACTAATTTGGTGTTCTGAAATTTAACCACTGGAACTCCTGACTCTTGTTTTCATCTCTATCCTCCATTATTTTTTTTGCCCTCTGAGTAATTTTTTCTTTTTATTTAATTATTTTAAATGTAGGTATAATATTAAATATAACAGAAACACAATAGGTCCTCTTTTTTTATAACAAACCATCATATTTTCAATTAGAAAGAAAAAGCACATGCTCATTCAGCAGTGACCTCATTTCTGATTAACAAAATTCTCCAAGAATCTTCCTTTTAGTTAGGACTTTAATAATCTTGACTTAGAATGAAACTGTAGATTTTATTTCGACTTTTCTTTATTGTAGATAGATATTGTAGCAAATAATTCATAGTTAACTTTATACTCAACCTATTTGATGTTCTACCCTTCTATTTCACAAATTAAATTTAGTTCTGATTCGTGTCATATTTTATCACGAAAATTATAAATTCGAGATAACTGGAAATAGCAAATAGGTCCTGCCCCCTACTGGTGAAAATCTCACTCTTATAAAGTTGATTTCTCAGTATGGGCAGCTAGCACGGTAAACCCACAGGGTACCTCTATTTTAGGGTATTGACAAAGTTCTTTAATAAGCAGGGTTAATAATACAGATTCAAATATGAATTATTCATCTAATAAAATCTGAAAATTTTAGTGAAAAAAAGTCTATGAAGATCTTAGAAATTAATTTGGGAAACATGGAGAAAACTCAAGAACAAATGACACTAAATGCCTTCCTTCCTGTTAATCATTTCTTATCCATCCTCTTTCCCTCTACTCATGTTAGATCACCATGAGGGAATTAACCTATAATATCTCTTTAACCAAAGATACCACTTAACATCCATAAAATCTACCAATCTGTGCAGGGATCAGCCACAGAGATTAATGCTGCATGTTCACCTAGTTTCTCATCTTCAGATAAACACATTTTTTTACCTTAAGCCACCTCTCAATGCTTCTGATGGAAACATTCTCAACTTGACTATCGCCAGGATGCTTCTTGGACCATCAACCAAATCTCTTTTTTTTCATTCTTTTTTTCTTTTTTCCCCTTGCTCTCATTTTATCTTGATATCATATTTTTCTTAGAAACCAATTCAGGGTAAGACAACTGTGAGATATTAACATAGTTAATTCCAGGTTCTCTATAAAAGCACTATACCATGTTTGACTCAGAAAAACAGACCAAAAGCCTTTTTTTTAATCACCAAAGAAATATAAGTTCCTTTCATAAGTTTCATAAGTTCTCTTCTTTCAAGAACTGTGATATTTGCATTCAAGAAAATTCGAGTAAATTCAATGAATTCTCTGTTTCTTATCCTCCATTCACACTGTAATTTCTGAAACATTCACTGTTCATCAGCACATCTAGCAAACTCTTCTCTGTTTCTATGAAGGACACTGTTAAGGATCTGATTTTTACAATGCTCCTACCTCTTCCAGGGGCCAAGCTTATGGGATGAGGGAAGACCACAAAGCACAAGGCAAGATATATAATTTTATGTCTTTTTTCCTAGTGAGTGCTTTCAGGAGTAATGGTGAAAGGCAGTTCACAAGATGTCATCCATTCACACTTTATTGCTTCAAAGGTAAAATGTGCAAGAGCAGAGGATGTATAGGGTAAAATCAGGCC
Organism: Petroica traversi; assembly: GCA_025920805.1. Taxonomy (NCBI): domain Eukaryota; kingdom Metazoa; phylum Chordata; class Aves; order Passeriformes; family Petroicidae; genus Petroica; species Petroica traversi. The sequence continues at coordinate 24,691,489 of JAHLSL010000007.1, forward strand.
CAAATTCAGAATCCCTTTCACTGTTCCTCCTTGGAACTTCAGTGACTTATAATTTCACTTCTGCTGCAGAGAGGTAGATATCTCTGCTTGTTCCTTTGCAGTATTATATGCCAGCAACATATTTCAGCTCAATCAACAAATTTCAGTGTCAGCAGCAGGTGACAGGTTTCTTGTTCTTAAGATTGTCCTAATGACACTTTCTGTTGCTGTTGCTTAGGTTTATGTTTATGCAAGTGCTGTGAATGTGAGGTGTTAATCAGCAGCTCTAATTACTAGGGTGGAATGAACATTCTAGGATTCAGTTCATTTGGTTTTCATAAACAAGGTTTACCTGAGGCTTTGTTCACACAGAAATAAATTCAAAATGATAGAAAGCCTGCCTATAGTGCCTTGAAAACATCTTTAATCTATGTGGTCCCTTGTTGATAATTTAAGGTGAAAACTGGATTTTTTTCATCAGAAGAAAAAGGGAAAATTAGTAGTCACTGAGATAGAAAAAGCTTCTTGAAATTAATTTAATTCCTATCTCATTTGAGTAGCATCTCCTACACCAACAATTTAGGGGCCCAGGAAGATTTGGGAAGTTTGGTAAGTTAATAATCCCATGGACTTGGCCACTCTACAGTAATAAAAAGGGGAAAATGGTCTTGGGAAAAACTCCCATGGATATGGACATTGGCTAGGTATGACGAATTGCTGAAGATTTGAAATCTGGCACCGCTTTTATAGTCTATGGTGGAGAAATGAAAAAAAAACCAACTAATCTGGAATGTACGATGTGCCTTTCTAAAACAAAATTCAGCTTATTATGAATGTGGTGCTTTAATGATTATGTAGGCATTCACAAATACTTCTATTGCAAATGTTGCACATTAAATATAACTTAGATAAGGTTTTATTAAATATTTCCACAAGGTCCATATATTTTAAAACATATGTCCAGATACGGTGTTTAGTTTCAGGATTATTTCAATAACTTAGTAAATGAGAAGAAATAAGTGTATACTGAGTTGGGTGAAAGAGTAAATCCCAAAGATTATAAATATATTAGTACATATTTGGGTGTGGGAGATTATTATCACCTCTAATGCAATAGCTAAACACTGCAAACATGTAAGAATCTCTACATTTCCAGATTATTGAAAAATAAAAGTACAGGTTTGTGGTTTTTTTCTTTTTTTTCTTCAAAAATGTAAAAAAGGATGTAAATAAAGAGGCTTCTAGGAACTAGGAAAACCAACCAAATTGTCTACATGCATCCCAGCAATACTTTACAAACAAGTGCTGTAAATTACTATATTTACAATGTATTGGATTCTCCTCACTATCCCATTTTCTATGACTTTAAATCTGAAGTATGGGCTGACTGGGATATGCTAGGAGACTGCAGGAAAATGATACTCTCCTTTTGTTACCAGAAGGAAGATTTGTCACTGGTCTCTTCCTTACTTCCCATTGTTATTTTTCAAATATACCCTCAGTATCTGATTATGCAGGACCCTAAACCTCTTCAAATAATTACCACCAGTTACATATCTGCTTATCCTACCAATCAGCACTATACAAAAAGTGTGTACCATACCCGTGTAAAAATGAGTATGAATAATATTTTGAACTATCATATCCAAGCTGTTTATTACTATTTTTACTTAGGGCTGAAGGTGATAAAGAATACCTTCCTCTTACTGTGGGGGTCTATATGCTTCTCCTACTTTGGCTCATGTGTTAAAAGGGTTGTTTTTATCAGCCAAATCATTAATCTGATTTCTTCTTTATACAAATTATGCAGATGATGTAGCATTTTGTTTGCAGAGTGACCAGGGCACTTGTATTTTAGTGAGCGAATTCCAGGACAAAACCCCATTCTCTTGATCCCCTATCTGATCATCCCACAGGGTTTTTAAACCACTATCCTGCAGTTTCAGTTTAGCACCACTGGCATCCATTCTTTGACTATTGTCTTCAGATACATGTCACACTTAGGCTCACCAAGAATACTTGGAAAGGATTCTTTCCTGTAATAGGAGTTCAAGGTCTCTTTCCAAACCTTCACAGAGCAGTAACTACGAATCTTCCCAAAAGCCAGAACAAACAGGTGTGTTTCACTCCCTTTCCTACTCTAGCTTTCCAGTATCCAAAAACATTGGTAAGATTTTTTTTTACCTGTTAAAATTAGCATGACCTTCACTTCAGTTCAGAGTAGAAGAATTCTTATAATTATGGACCTGTTTAAACAATCCACTTGCTCACCTGCTGATGGTATTGAATGAGCTTATAAATATTATCAGGATAAAGATAAATGAGAATAGGCCATGGATCACAAGTCCCCATTAGCACTGCACCATGAAAATGTCTTCCTTCACTTCCCTTTCCACTGTTACAACTCCAAATGCCACTAATTATTCTCTATTTTGCACTTTCCACTTGAGGATTCTACGCATTCTGTACTTAGCGCATTAATCTAATGAAATTTCAATGAATATTCATTATTGTTGACCTTATTTTAGTTCTTTTCCTATTAGACAGCAGCAATAAAGGAACAAGGAGAAAATTATTTGTCGTAATTTTGAAAGAAGACAAATTCAGCTATCTTCTCAGAGAAGCAACCACTCTTTTGCTAGGAATTACCTTTCTCAAGAGACTTATCCTCTAAATGACATCCTGCAAAGATTGCTCCCTTTCTCTGTGGCTGAAATTGATTCTTCTTACACATAATGTAATAAGACTTAATGTCCAGGGAAGTTCTTTTCTATTTATGATTCCATACTATAATATTCTACAATATATAAGTGCCTTTATATTAATTCAAAGTCAAATTACATTAGACCTGCCAAAAGGGACAAACTGGTCTTCACCTCTGCATCATTCTTCTCCATTTTGCTGGACCTTGTGTTTTACAAGCTCTGCTTTGAACTGATTGGACTGATCAACCTGGCAGAAAACTAACCCAACAACTGTAAGAGTTTTCTGCCAGACTGGCGAGTAGATTTGGTTCTGTGCAAGATTCTTAAGTGTCAGTGCTGATGAAAAAGGGATATTGAATGGTACTGGTGGGAAGTTTTTTGCATGTGTGCATATCTTACAACAGCACAGTTTTAATGTAGTAATTTACTCTCACCTCTTGTCTCTCTTTAAACTGTGGCAAACAGTAGTAGTTTCCAGCAGAACAAATAACTAGAAAATTTGTTTTTATGCAGCCTAAATAAAATAAATTGCAGTTGTTAAGAGACCATAAATCACCATTTATTCTCAGTCAAAAGGCAGAAGAAATTATTTTAATACTAATTTTAGGATTTTACAATGAAGGTGTAGAAGATTCAGTAGGTCAAGCAGTTTCATTAAGAACATGTCCTGCACCTGAGATAATTTATTTTGAAGAGGTCTGAAGCTGAAAATTAAAAGCTATATCTCAGTTCAAAACAAACCAAAATTGCATTTAAGAACTTGCTTCCAAGACTGTAAGGTGTCTAACTACATAGCTGGATGACCCCTCAGCTGTTCTAAAGAGCAAGGTCGATGGTATTCTGTTATCAAGTCAAATACCAAGCAGGCAAACATAATACCTAACATTAAAATTCCTTCATCAGTATTAGTCAAGGATTAAAAAAGGATTAAAAAATATATAAGTCTGAAATGTCTCTATAGGCATCTCAAAAGTATTTCCAAATATTTCCCTTTCCCAGAGTTTTGGGTCTCAGTCTTGTCAGAAACTAAGTTTCTGTAGCTTAACCTGTTAATGCACATCAATTGATACATGTAAGAAAACACCATCTGTGCAATCTTATTCATGTCAGTTGAGAGGTAATTCAACTTAAAATTCTTTCACTGAATAGGCACATCAACAGGCACTATAACCATAGCTGGAATGCAAATAGTCACTTACCAAACAGAAGAAAATTCACTGTGACTGAGCCCTTAAAGATTTCCAGACTTTCATTAAATATCAGATACTGCATTGTGATGTAAATATTTAGTACTTAGTTTTTTTACAGCATTATATGTAGATAAATTCCAGGCTAAATACCCAGCTAACCAGTTAGACAAATATGACCTTAGAGACTGCGACTCCCACAATCACCAGACCAACCTCTATTAATGTAATTCTCAATTCTGACACGATTTCTTTTCTTTTTCTCTGAGTTGAGTACAGTATTAGTGACAACAGCTAACAGGAAAATGAACATAACTATATTAATAGAACAGTATGTCTGGTTTCTGGTTGTAAGAGATCTTCAAGTTACACTAGCAGCTCCAGGGAGTAATGTGATAATTGATGAAGGACAAGACATTGGGGGAGATGTCTGACTTTTCCTTAAATGACAAAGCTATCTTTATTTGATATTTATTAAAAGCAATTCAGGAGTTCCTAGGTGATTTTAGACATATATATATATATATATATATATATATATATATACATACACACACACATGACATCTAAAAAGTCTCTACAAAATGTAGTTCTGCATTCTCATGGATAAGCAGCTTTGTTAATATAAGGACTGTTCTATGAAAATGCATCATTCAATTTAATTAAATTGCATTTCGACAGACCAAACAACCAGTCTAAAGTCATTGACATATACAGACAAAGAAGATAGAGAAAACATTTTCATATTTTGGATTAGATCTTTTGCCCTATGAATACAGAGCAATAAACTTTGCTGAAAAAGTTCAGAAGAATTATTCAAACCTAAGCTGCAAGACACAGATCCAATATACTGTGAAAACAGAGCTAAGGAGAGCTATCTCTAGAGCTGATAGAACAGCAAAGTGCTCAGGAGAGCTCCTAAAAAATCCCTTTTTCTGTTTCCCTGGAAAGTATTAAAAAATTTTAAAGAACATACAGTCTATATTTCCTCTTTGCACTCTCTTTTTTCTTTTCCTACTTACACATAGTCTGCTTTATCTGCAGGATTTTGATGACTTGTCAGAGACACTCAGATGTATTTGGAGAAACATTGCCCCAGCAAAAACCCTCATCAAATAGAGATAACAGATGGAAATGAGACAAACAATTTCCTGATCTAAGCAGGCAAATTCGGCATTTGTTTTACAGTAGAGGGAGATGGGACTTTTGATGAATTCACCCACTGCATTCTTCTGTGAAAGCTTGACATGGGCGCTCCCGAAGTGATTTAATTTTCATTAGCACAGTATTGTTAAATGAAACACGCAGAATGTGCTGGCCTCCAAATCGTTTATGTATGAAAACAGCAAGAAACAAGAAATTTCCTAGGAATTAAACTTCCCCTTTATTATAGCAATCCTCCTCACAGACAAAATTGTGTATCTAATATTTTATGCTATGTTAGAATTTTTTTCTCCATCTAATGAAAAAAATATTGGCCGCAGTGTATACTTCACCTGACATTTTTTTAAAGCTCTTAACTTTTTAAAGGAGAAAATAGGAGCTCTTTGTTTTCTGAAAGGTTTGGTATCCCTGGCATCCTGCACTTTAACTTTTTCCTTCAATTGTATCAGAAGAGCCTGAGGAGGAAATTATCAAATTGCTTTTTTATTTTGTGTTTAACATGATGCTTACCGGGATCTAAGGTTCTGAATTATCACAGCAATGTCCTACTGAAATTTCTTAATCTTACTGTTTCTGAATTGGTCCTTATATCTGTATACTAAAACACTTCATCTTATTTTGAGATAACTGAGCTTGCTGATGGAGAATGATTCTTGGGAGGAACAGTGAAAGGCCACCAGAGAACTGAACATGCTTGGCTCATTCCATCTGAATTTTTAGGCAAAGCTAAATCAAAACCCAGGTCTCTGAGCCTGGTTTTGAGAGGCAAGCAAGCACAAAAGATATTGCAAATTAAATTCACACTTCTGAAAATACAGTGGGTTTATGTAAAAGAGTTAAACCAGAACATATCTTCTTTTCCTGTTCACTTTTCAAGTCAAAATGAAGTACCTGAAGGATTTCTTCAATACCTGTATTTACCTAAAATATATCAATGAAAAATAAGAGTAGTTTTATAGTTGTTAAAAAATTATAAAATAACATAAATTATTGAATTGGGAAACCAGTGTTCTGAACAGTGAAATTAATGTGTACAGGATAAAAAATATTGGTATTTTTCATTATCTGTCTTAAAGCCAGCAAACCTTTTCTTTTTGAAATTTCTGAACTGACACAAATGTCTTTAAAAAGGGCAATTAGTGACAAGTGACTATGAAGAACCCTGTGTTGAGAAGCTGAGCCTAAGCCTCTTGAAGATTCTCCATGTAAACAAGTCAGACCACATCACTCATTATCCCTCTTTTGTTTACTGGGAGAAAAGTTCAAACTATTTAATGAGAGGATTACCCATACTTCAACTCCATTGAAAAAGATTAATTGATATTTTCCTGTTAGGGGTTTAACCACTTGGATTTGGCCTCATATCCCCCATTGTTACTGATGCTGTGATCAGCAGAGCAAAGTTGCTTAAAGGTTAGACAAACTTTGCAGCATAAATTACACAAACTAATTTACGTTAAAGTTTGGTGAGCCTCTAAGCCTGAAGAGCTTCTATTAACTCCTCAGGTGTTTAGAAAAAAATAGCTGCTAGAAAATAAGAACATTTATGGAGTAGTATCTAATCTTTATACAGAATTTTATAGCATGTTGAAGCATTTGGATTCAGTATAGCAATTGTGCTACTACAAGAAAAATGTAACATTCAGTAAAGTCAGTAGTACTAGTATTATTGACATTTCATTTTAATGTGCTTGTTTTCTAATTACATTTAGGATGTGGGGGGAGCAGGGCCATGAATCTTGAAATATATTTTTTCTTCAAAGCTTTAAAATTTTCCAAAAAATGAGTGTCTTGTGGACATATGGCTGCATATTTGGATAACACCATTTGCATTTTCAAACTTGCAATATTTTTAACCACTCATTTGGCTTTTGCTTTCAGAAAAGCAGACAGTTAGTGCATTCATTTGAAATGATTTAGTCTCTTTAACTCTTTAAAAAGACAAGAAAGGAAAGTATATTCATGAATCATTTAACATATATGTTTGTATTTATGCATGAAAATGTAAACTGATAATCTGATATAGATTTATTGGGTAAAAAAACCAAAGATCTCATAAATATTAGATAGTCAGAGATATGAAGAGGAAAGTAACATCATAAAACACATATGACTTAAAGAGAAAATGTTAGCATTAGGAAAAAATTGAAGCAGTTAACCTAAATGGAAGCAGTTAGGACACAATTACATAGGTTTTGATCCTACAAAGAAAGTATGCTCCAAATAAAACTGCTGGAGATATCATTCCTCAAATAAAAAAAACTCAAACATTCCCCATTCTTCTAGTGCCTAATGAATATGCAGTATTTACAATTATTTATTCTGCTGTAAAAAAGACTTTGACTGTATTCTGTTCAGTAGTGGAAAAAATATGATATCTACTAATAAGAAATCCAAGATGGTTGACAAAAAAATGCTTCTCCAAAATACAAAATAGAAGTATTTTCAAAAGCAACAGATAAAGGAAATGAGAAAATGTCAAAGGTCCTTACAAGTAAGATAGAAGAATATATTTTAAAACATGCTGCAAGTGAAACGGTAAGGGGAAAATAATAATTTTGAGACACTTTTAAGGTACATAAAAATATACATTAAACATTTGGGTAATTTTAGTTTCTCCTGTTATAAATTACAGTTTTGTAAGTCTTGTGTCCAGATATTTGATGAATAAATTAAAAAATCAACTTCTTTTCTAAAGCTGGTGTAAACAATTCCAGCTATTTCAGAATATTTATCTTTAATGTACAGCTTCTAAACTCTATATATGCTAAAATATGCAATAGTCTGAAATTTGTAATATTGTGCATACATTTGGACATATTGCAGACATATTTGGACATATTGTGGACATATTTGGAATATTTCAGTTTTTTTCTTAATTGACATACTATAAGATACTTATATTTTCAAGAAACAGCAATCTGCTTCATTTTGAATTATTTTTTTAATGTGTATATCTAATTATTACTTATTTATTAATTTCAGCAGAAGTTTAATTAATTAGCAGCTGATGCAAAGTATGACAAAAGTAAATACAAGCACTTACATTACTTCTGATATTGAATGAGTACAAATTTTATTGACCCTAATCCTGACAAATGTAGTTAACCTTATTGATTAACTCAAGCACTGAAATAGAGTGAAAAATGTTTTACCACAAGACACTATAGTATGACCACTATGTCAGCTATTTCAGCCTTCAGGACTTAAATGCACAGCCTACATTGAACATATTGATTTTCCTAAATAGTCCTCCTATAATAAATACTAGATTATCACTGCAAGTCTCTGCAGACATGTTAGGTGATCACAGAATGGAGCTGCAATTAGAGGAAGTTCTGTGAAAGAGAATCTTTCTTTATTCTCCTCTTCTGAGAAATTAGGTACAGAGGAAACAAGGGACAGCAGAATTCACTGTAGTTGCTCTTGTAAAATTTGCTCTTAGGTTATGGAATATGTCAACACTTAAGCTTTCACCCTTTCAGAGGCAAAAGTTTTCAGAAACATGTATAAATGTACTTAACATTATTCCTATGTTTTTAAAACTACTCTTATACCAGGTTAATATTTAAATTATTTAAGATGTAGCTGAAAAACACTTATAAAGACAAAACAGCTTGTTTAAACTGACTCTAATAAATCTTCCTTTCATTTAAAAGAAATAGAATCAGTGCATGTAATTTTTTAAAAAATTTGGTTGTTTGTTGGTGATGTTAGAGCTAATATTCTTGTTATCTTGAAACAGGATTATTTTAGAATATAATTTGCTTTTTTTTAATGCTACAATTAATAATTAGGTCTGCAAAAAAAAAAAAAAGAAGAAGAAGACAAAGGATTATAGACCATAACATTTTCTAGCCTGAATTGCAAGCCCTTTTTCTTTTTTTTTTTAAATTTCAAATGTACCTTTATTTGCTATGAAAGACAAGACAAAACCAGAAGGAACACAAGACTTTAACAAAACAGAAGACAGATGTCCAGAAATTATCAATTGCTAAAGCACACAGATTGTGATTAAATTTTAATGTGGCTTTTAACTTAAGTAAAGATTTTGCTTATCGAAGAGAAAGAATCCCATAGAAAATATTGTTATTGATTTCATCATTTTAGATGTAACTGATCCCTTAAGTAATTTTTCTTGGTTTCAGTGTCACTTTTTAAGTGTCTTCTTAGACTTAGGAAATCATTAGAGGGCATGTTCATTTAAAATTCTAAGTCTAATGCATAAATTGTTCTCCAGTGGACTCAAAGCCACATCTGTTGAAAACAAAACAAAGCATTCAATGTGCTGAGTAAAATCAAAACATAACAGCAGAATGGTAAGAGAGACTTAAATTAAGCAAATTAAATGGCATGAAAAAGTTTTCGATTGATTTAGAAAATGATTGTATGCTTTTAAAAAATATATTGATTATCTTTAATGCTTTGAGAAAGAAAGCATAATGTGTACTACGGCAACAAGACAGTCTCACATATGGTGAAATACATGAATTGTGCACATAACTTTTTAGTATCAGGACAGAGGTTGCCCATTACATATAAACAAGATGCAGTGGCTTGGTTTGTTGATTTTTTTAAAACAAATAGAAAGTGAATTATGATGTTGCCACACTGACAAAGAAGCAGTCCTTATTGTTCTGTCAATAAAATTAATTGCTAAAATTGAGGAGCCATAATAGCCACTATCATGTTCTGATGTTTCATAAATATTTAACTGTGTAAGACTCCTGAGGTCAAAAGGGCTAATTCTGTTTAGTTTCCTGAATAGTCATGCAAATTTGACTACTTAAAAAGTGAAGTGAATAATAATGACAGATCTTTATATATATTGCTCTTTGATACAGACATGCTATCTCTCTTAACCCCATAGATTGAAAGTAGCCTTTTTGAAAATTACTCTTGGTGAGTTTTCATAGAGTGTCCTGCTAGAGTCCAATATCTGCTCCTTTAAGCTTAACTTAATGTCTTGCAAAAGAGAAGTGTAGCCATGAAGCTAAAATGTTTTTAACATCTAAAAAAATCCTCAATAAATTTCTAGGAAAGTTCTACATGCAAAGCCCGTATGAAGAGAAATTACCTGAGTCCTCTTTTCACAGTAATTAATTAATCCATACTTCATAAAAATTTCTAGACTTTGAGATAAATATTGGTCCAATTAGAACATTATTCATGCTTAACTATTAATACCAGCCTTTTCTGATCCTGCAGCTCACTTGTCCTCCTGTCCTCTCTCCACTGATTATTTTTTGCTTAAAATCTACTTTGTCACACGTTTCCCTCTACTCTTGATTAGATCTGCGAAAATAGAATTGCGCACAAAACAAGTGTTGACTGGTAGGGGTTTCACTGAAAAGTCAAATATATCAAAAGCATACCATTGACAAAAGTCACAGAACATTTTTTAAAATCATTTTTGCTTGCCCATGTTCTTTGTTATTGTTTGCATTATGCAAAGTGTCCTTGAATGTAAGTTGTTCCTACTTACTTCTTCAAAACTCATGACAAATCAAAATTATAATTTGTAAAATATAGTATAACCAAGAAATAAAATCAAGAAAACAAAAAAATAATCATGTTAGCATAGATTGAGAAATTTCATCATATAAAGGGGAAAGCAGTTGCCTTAATTGGTCAAATGAGAGATTAAGAGGAGTTCAGTCTTTTCCACTACACACCATCTCTAGATCTACTCCTGTACAAAGGCATAGAAACCCATCCAATCTGCTTCCAGTTCTTCACCTGGAAGAGACATTAATCAGCTTCATGAACTAGTAAATACATTTCAGCTCTGAATATGACATGAGAAAAATAGGAACCAAAAACCCAAAGAGGAGTAATCATGATTAACACAAAAGCCATTTAGGTTCAAGGATCTGCAAGAAACACTGAACACAAAAGACAGTATTAAGCCATTTATCATATGCAGTATTCAGAACATGTAGCTGGTTTATTTTTCCATTACAGAAAAACATCATGGACTTTGGTGTGGTACATGTTGATTAATACTATGCCTCTAATGACAACTGTAGTCATTTAATATGTGCAGCAACTCTGCAGCAACGCAATGAGGAGCATTTTAGACTCTGGTAATGCTCAAGCTCTGAATGGCAAGAGTGGTTTGGTTTACGGGAAGAGTTCAAAAAGCCCATGAAAGCAAAACAAAATCAGCTTACTCTCCAAGGCAAGACGTCTGTTATGTGTCTGATAGTTAACTCAAAGCCTCTAGTGGCATTTTCTTTGTGTAAATTAAACATCTCTGATGTGACTATATTACAAAATAAAACATCATGAGTAGCTCTTGCATCTCTGGAGCTCCCTCTCCTGTTTACGGTCAGCACCCAGCCTTCTTTGGTTCCTACTCAGGTAACCTAGACACTTAGGGGTCTAAATCAGGTTTGTCTGTGTGATGTAGCTTTCACAGATTATAGAAATTTTTCCCAACAATGTCTCTACTGTAATTTAATAACAAAAGTTTGCATGCCAATATCTACTATTTGTATCTATTTTATTTGTATAGAAAACAATGAATAAGACTTATTGCATCATTGAACCACCTTGAAAAATTATTGAAGACACTTCCAAAAAGACATTAAGTGCATGCAAATGCCTGTAACAGGAGGACACAGTAGTTCAGGTTTTAAAAATTTTAATGTTTTCTTCAGAAAATTTTACTAGAAGTTGTTTACTACTAAAGAGTTGGCCTAAATGTCTCTGTTGCTACATTATTGATGAGGAATATGAGACCTATTTTCAGAGCTGCTCAACATTTTTCTTTATGTGGTTACTTTCAGTTAATTGTAAGTTTGCCAAACTAACTGTTTCAGGCTTTCATTTTTTAAGTTGAATGTCTGATTTAGGCTGAGAATTCTGAAAAAAAAATTAAACTTGAACCATTTAAGCCGTTTCCAAGAGCAAGGATACTGAAAATACATCAATTTTTTGTAATTTCAATTAATTTCTTACATGCTGTTCTAAATGTCACATACTAGATTTGCACTACACTTCTGCACTAACAAAGAAAAATAATTGTTGTTCCCACCCCAAGAAGCTTATATTCTAACAGTCAAGTGAGCAACAACCCAGGTCTAAAAGCCAATGAAGAGATACATGGAAACAAGGAAACACTAATGAACATTGTGATAGGTAGTGTCAGCAGAACACCAGGAATCTAAATTCTGTTGGTCTCATTTCAATTTTCAAAAATGTGTGATGACGCTCGTACCTCTGCTAAAAACCAAACAAAAATAATTAACTGACTAACTAACTCAATAAAAATCCTAGTAGAAGAATGTGGAGAAAACAGGTTGTTTTGGTTTTTTTCCTTAAAACAAATATGGAATAATTCTCTGTAAGGGAAACATGATACCAAATCACATCGCCATTGTCTACGCAATTGCACCATTTGAAGGATAAAAGGAAGACAGCACACACTTACCTGCAATGAAGCAAGCTACAGATATTGACCTGTCCACAGAATTGTCAATGGTTTGCTGGCTGCAAGAGTTTCTGGTTTGAGATTATTTAAGTGAATCACCTTGCTTTGGGCAGGCAGACATTTAGTAAAATTCTTAAAATCTACAAGAGCACCATAGACCTTCCAAACAAATTTAGTTTTTTGTTCAGAAAAACTATCCAGCACATGTTCAGCATTTTGAATTTCTGTCTTCTCTTTTCATGAAGTGAAAGTTGCTCCATAAAATCTACTCTCTCATCTTTCAGTTAAACTACTGTCTGATGCAACTGTGCTTCACACATAGCTAAATTTCAACTCCAAATTCAGTTGTTTTGAGCTGTGTCAGACATAGTTGTGCTATATCCTGATAGAATATCTATTTCGTTTACAATGATAACAAAGTCTTCCTTGCTTTTCAAACATATATTTAAGGAGGAAAAATATTTTGTTGCCTACTCAGATTGTTTCTGGAGCATCAATTGGAATTGGAGCCCCATTGGGTTGAGTGCTATAAAAGTGCACAGTAAAAAAAAAAATCTTTGAGTCAAAGCACTTACATGCTAGTTTGTATGAATAACAAAACAGTGAGAGAAAAGAGGAAGAAAAACCTAATTTTTTCAGTAAAGACAAATGTTTGGACTTCCTAAATATTAGATCACTCTACCTACTGCTTTCAGCTATGTAAATTGTGGGGATTTGCCCTCTACCACTGCTGCTGCAGGAAAACATTACTTTATAAAAGAAAATAATACCTTGTTTTCAAAGTTATTTTACATTTTAAAAAATTACATTCTTAGCATTAATCCTAGGGTGTGATTCTAGAAATTCCCGAATTCCCACTTTCAGAATTTTCTAAGAACAATTCTGATGATATTTTCAAAGATAATTTCCTTTAATCCAATGCTTATTTAGTAGAGCCCAAATAAAAATTCTAAGTTTTTGAAAGAACTGAATTAAACTAGTTATTTGAGTAAGGAAATAATTCCTGAGCAAAGAGAATATTATTTTGCTTTGTACTGGAACTTCCAGTCCTTACCAGGTTTGAGCAGATAATGTAGGAATCTATAAGTTCCTTTAAGATTACTTCTCTTGGCCCCAAGGTATCACATTTCCATTTCTTTAGAAGGCCTATTTACAAATTCTAATATTCCCTTCACCTCCTATGCTCTTTCTAATACACAACTATGTATTTCAAGTGCATAGAGTGACTCTCATGCAACATTATGAAGAATGGATGTACAAAAAAGGATGGAGCATCTCAGGCATCGTAAAAATAGCAATAAGATAATATCTTTGTTTTCAGAACAACTTGCCTGTAATATTCTACCAGTAATATTTTAGTAGGGCAATAGATGCCTGTAATAGATGAATAGATATCAGTTTAGATTAATTTGTATAATGGCACATTTAAGAGACTGACTTTTTGAAGTTTGTTCCATCTCCACGTGTAATTTTTGGCTCCAGCATAATCACTGCCGTACTGTCTTCTTGCACATGGTAAACTAGCCATCTGGATAGTGTGTCAGCATTAATGTTTTCACACCCTCAGCTTCCTGTGCTAAATGAAGTCAAATTCTTGAATTATGGCAGCCCACCTGCACATAATTTTTTCCATAGTATGTGACTACAGCTTTTCTTCCAGAAGCATACAACTAAATATTAGTATTCTGATAACTGTGAGGTAAGTTTCAAAGGTCTAGGAATTACTTGTACTTTGAATAGCCCATGGAGAGAGGACTGACAAGACTGTAACCTAAAGTCAAGAAGGATTCAAAATGTCTTGTGAGTCCTTCAAGGTCCACTGTCCCCATTGATTTTTCAAGCATTCATAGGGCAATTTCAACTGATTTTCACACCTGTGAGACCATAGTTGGAAATTAAGACAGAATGCCGTCTTAGTTTTTAATTAAACCCTGGACTTGGGCTTCATTTGTGTGTGCTTGTGTTATGTTAAGAAACAGATTGCCAGAGAGAAAAGTACTCAAAGCATGATGTGAAATTTATTTCATATCTTCAGGAATTTCTCTGTGGTGGATACATAGAAAATGTAATAGAAGCTATGAAAGAGAGAATTCAATAGAAGGCACGTCCCTGGTTCTAAACCAAAAAATTTGAACTAAGATGTAAATTGAAAAGTTTTTATAATATGGTTACAGTCCCACAGAAAACAAATGCTTTGGTCAGCTATCATTGCAGATTCTAACAGTGGCATAGACTGTCCATTCAGAGTTCACCACCTCTTTTTACTTTTTCTTTAACCTTTCTGAAAGAACTTATCCCAATTGTCAGTGTTTGGAGAAATAATAAGACTAATTACAAAAACTAACATTCTTTGGAGTTGTATTTCTGTAGGTTCTTCAACAAGTGAGTCAGAACAAAGCTGAAGTTGAGATGTCAAACTGTCCTTGTCTTCTACTAAAAAAAGTTTAGAAAACTCCAACTTTGTGAATTTTTGTCCTAATTCTCGGCTGAACCATAATCTCAATGGAACATTACTAAGGAAGCTGACAGTAATGACAGGAGAGAGTTTTGTGATTTCATAGTAATATCTTGCCTTGGAGGTAGAGAAAGGTCCCAAACCTCCTGTTTACTCCCATTTTCAGATCCAATTAAATGCCTGGAATGAAGAGAGATGATAGACATTTCCCTATAAAATTTTGACTCAACCATAGTATTTAGAGTAAGGAAGGAACACCAGAAAAGAAGATTTCAACCAGAAAGGAAAAACTGTGTGCTTTCTTGCAGATGATAGATCTAACTCCAAGCAAAGTAATCATGTACAAAGTTAAGCTTGAGTTTGACTGACATGTATGGCTCAGACAAGCAACAGGAAATGCAACTGTCATCTGCAGCATATATATTTCTTTCCCCTTGACTAGAAGTCTTAATCATAATACATTCCCTCAAAGAGACTTTACTGACAATGACTTCCTAATAGTAGGAACTATTTAAATTTTAAGATTAAAAGTTAACCTTAAGAAATTAATGCTGTTAGCTCTTATTTACTTCTAGCATATTATATTCCCATTTACCTGTTATTCCAAACTTGTTCTCTATCCTTATTTTACTGTTATTGATTGCTGCCAGCAAAAAAAATACAGGGATGTAGAAGAATTAGAGAGTGAAAACACAATGTAAGGATGAAATAATACACACAAGAATCAGTCAGCCCTTTCATTGATTCCAATGGGCATGAAATCAGTCCTATTCTAATTATTTCTTAGTGTCAAGACATTTCAGCACAGACCCACAAGAGAATTCTGCTTCTCGCTAAAATCTAAGCTAGGATGATAATATAAGGCTTGGGGAATTTCAAAAACTAAAAATTTCCCCTTAAATAAGGCAAAGAACCTCATGGAGTTTTTGTTAGTCCCAATTCAAGTTTTTAGTTCCTCTGCCTCTGCAGGCATATGTGTATATATGTATGCATATTTTCTAAAATAGTGCAGCACCTCAACATCTTTCAGGCTCTTTTTGTTGGAGGGCATCACATTAAGCTGTCTTCACCAAAGAACTCCCACAGAGCTAAAAGACAGAGGTTGCTAGGTACCCTGAGCTGCTTTCTGACGCTTTGTTGACTGTATGGGGAGGTAGCAACCGAAATCTGCCACCAAATCTGAATAACCTAAACTTACATAGCAGTGCATCAGGCTTTTCCTTCCCTTTCCACACTACAGCGAGTCACTCATTCCTGCCTCTGACTTCTGTGAATAATGTTTTCTATCTTATTACTACTAAAAGTCACTCACATACTGGGATTTGCACCATGTTTTAGCTGTGTAATGAGTCAGAAGGCATGAATATTCACTAGGAAGATGAACAAGAATACCATTACCAGGATAAGACCTATATATCAGCAAGTATATAGGGTTAATATTGGAAATCATTACCTATCAGTCTATGTAAAAGATCTGCAAACTCTTTTCACCTTTACCTTTTTCTTGAATTGTGCTGAATATAGCATGCTATATTGACTGCTATTAACAGAAACAGGCCAACAGCTGTTTTTATGGACATTTACAATTACTCCAAAGTATTTAGAAATTATATAAATTATATATTTGTGTGTTTGAATGTATGTATGGACACAGGAATGCACATAAAACTAATACATTCAACCCTCCCTGCCACATCATGAATCTGTAACCCTTTTCATTGACAGAGGATGAACTCCTGTCAGGGGAAAACATAATTTTAATATGTGATAGAACCCAAGATAAAACTTGAATAACATGAGCTATGCTACTCTTTTCATGGTTTTAATTCTAACAGTTATCGTTTACAACTCTTAATCCAACAGCTCTTCAAATTCTTATCAAATTTTATGACTAAATTAGATCACAAACACAACGGTTTTGCAAAAACAAGCTCATATTAGTCCTAATATTGAGAAGTAGTACTTCTGACATTCAAAGAAGCCAATCCTTCCTATAAATGGCAGTCTTAACATGTTTTGGAGGTTATATATTCATCTCTAGAACCTAAACTTTGTGGCATTGTGTGAATTTTTTTTTCACTTATGGTGTTTTTCAGCAATATAGAGATTATCTCAGGACAGTCCTGCATAAAGGAAGTAACAGGTTACTTCCCATAAAATACAATAAAGTAACAGTGGACAAAGGGTCCTCCTCTCAAAACTGGCAGAAGCATCTTTGCATAAAACATGGTTCTGAAGTTTCCAGGAAAATGTTTCAAGTTTCAGGAAGGTGGAACTATGGAGCTGTTAAATCAACCAACACTAAGAGGAAATAATTATTTTTTTATTTTCCGTCTGGAACTACCTGCACTGAATTTTCCACAGGTAGCTGACCAGGCTCAATACAACTTCTGTGTCACATCAGAGAATGAATCTGACACTCACAGAGATGTTGGTCTCGAAACTGGCAAAGTAACCTATGACTCTTTGAATAAGAGATGCAAAGGCCACACCTCTTTCATTTCCTTTGATTAACCAAACCTTTAGCCTCCTAGAAATCACAAGGTTTAATATTTTATATAATGTGTCATGTGTAATTTTAAAGAGATTTTCTCTTGCACCGTTTATTTTTTCTGGCATGGTTCAGATTTTCTATTTTCCTGTATTAACAGATAACATTAAAGATACATTTTGAAAAAGGACTCCGGTGGAATAAGCACAAATTCATTCTTTGTACATTAATGGGATGCTTGATAGTATTTCCATTCTCTCTTGATTATTGGAAAAACAGCAGTCTGAATATAAATAGGATTTAAATCCTGTCAAAAGCTAATGTTTTACATACTGCTAACTGGTAGCTCTGCTCACAATTAGATGTTTTCTGCTGTAAACAAGGTTAAACTGAGAGGGAAGTGGGATCTTGTTAGAATCTTAGGGTCTTGTTACATGCATTTTAGGTCAGATACTGTTTGCTATGAGAGAACAGTGGTTTATTGTAGAGTTGTCAATTTAAATTAAATTACGACTTTTGAGAAACTAACTTGAAAACTTAAAGCAGTCATATGATATTAAGCATTACATCTTCAGCCCATTAAGGAATCCTAAAGTAAGGTAACCAAAGACAGAAAATACTGGTTCAAATTTCAAGCCACAATAAGTGTGAATATACCCTCAATTTAATAAAATATATAATGCAACTTCCTGAGGCTTAAATTTCTTACAATTGCACTTGGAATGGGCACTTGTTTTCCCATTATTGGCCACTTTAATCTACTTATACCCTAGTTGTCTCATTTAAAGATGACTTTGTAGTACTGGGTGATGTGCATCTGAGGTCTGTGTTCCACTATTGCCTGACGCAACACAACAGTTTACAAATTTCTGAACTTGATCTGAAAGTTGATTTAAAAATCTATACAGACAATCAGATTTCCTTGAAAATATATACACACAAGTCTGCTGTGAGGTGGCTAAAATGAAGTAAATTTAGTTTCAGGAGACAGGAAGAAAGCCAAGACTGAAAAGTAAAGATCTAGAAGCAAATGGGCACTAGCACTGACCAAGTTTGAAACCCATCCCTCCCCAGAGAAAATTAGAAGAGGGCAAGGAAGACAGGCTTTGGAAAAGTAGAATGTTTGTGCTTTTCTTTCCAGCAGACTGCATTAAATATTCAGCAAAAGGCGGGGATCAGTTTACATTACTCTTCTTGTTTCTCGTGTATCGGCTGACAGGTGCTGTAAACATACATAGACAAACATGGTCCTATTCTTGCAATGCTCCAATAACTGAGGGCAGAAATACTTTTTTTTCCTATTGCAGTAACATTTTGATACTTTCATCCATAATACATTAAGATCAGGTTTGCATTCACTGCTAAAATTACAACTTTTATTTGTCCTATTGTATAATACAATATTTGATTCTTAGACTCCCAGAGCAGGGAGATGTTTCATAGTTGATTTGAAAGCATATTTTTGGGGGTTTATTGAGAACATAATAAATAATCATTTCAGTTAAACTCCTCCCTGGTATTTAATGACAATTAAAAATAATATAAACATCTCAGCTCAACCTCTAGGTTTTTCAGCTTAGGGAAAAGCAGAGACCAGTGTGAAACACTGACCTTGGATAAAAGATGGAAACTAGTATTTAAAACATTCACTCATTCATGTTTAAGAGATGTCATGGTAAATAAATAATGACTGTTTACACTGAGTCCTAAATGTCTTCTTTTTCCACACTGTAGGCAGCTATTTGGCTGAGATGGTATCATTCACTGATCTAATCACACTGTACCTTTTTTCTCACTTGAATTGTACTTTTGGCTGTCACTTGCTCTTTTGAACAAAGGTTTACACTATTAAAGGATATCATAATAGCATATCCTTTTTTACTAAATTGATATTCAAATCAATAACGATAAGGGCAGTCTTCTTTTTGTACCTAGAAAAATGTACCATCTGCATTTGGCTTCTGATATTCTGCTGTGAACAAAATTTAAGCATAAGGAAGTGTTTAAGACTCCCCTTAAGTTAAACTGCAATTCTAAGTATTTTACAATCTTCACAACAGTCAGAGCCAGTAAAATCGACCCTGTATATTTTTATTTCATCTCTGCTGGATCATATGATATTTAATAATTGGTTCTGGCACCTCATTGCAAATTATTATAACTTTGAGATTCAACAGTTTTATTGAACATATGGGCAGCACAGTCTCAGAACATATATATGATACAGACTATCAAGAGGACCTTCTGTCATGTTTTGGTGAGCTTTAAAGGGTCAGGTAAATTTTGTTGGGTAGATTTGTGCTGTGTTTCCACATTCTTTGTTTTGTGTTTATTTAGTGGGCTACTTTTTTTTCCCCTTGTGTTAAAAATCTTTCCTGCAAAGACTGACTGCATCCACAACTGCATTTGTTGGTATTGATGTGTGTGCTGTTCTGTCAGGTTTCTAGGCAGTATTGAAAAGCAGCGGCTGGGATGGCCAGGGAAGACAATCACTGGACCTTAGTGAATGACTCTCCTGCCACATGGTACCATATTGTACCAGTGTTTCTTTCAGTTAACACTACATAAAGTTGCAGGTAGCAGAAGAGCTCATCATATCAATAAAAATAAAAATGAACATACTTAAGAAGCCTCATTATTGATATGGATGGAAATTTGATAACAAAATTCAAATTATTATATAAGAAACCTATAAACTGCAGTATATTTATGCCTGGAAAAATAATACCTTCTTGCAACATAATTTCTTAAAGCAAAGCTATTTTGGTGCAGCTCTGGCTTCTGCATCCATACCTAATCTGATTTTCATCTATGAGCCTGTATCTTTTGCTGTATTAAACTATACATGAATAGAAGCAATTGTGCGTTCCCTGAATACGTAAATGTCCCATAGGTTTCAGTGGGAAATGTGTGTGTGAAAGTAATAATATCCAGCCATTATGTAGATTATACGCAAATAATTGCATAACAAGTTGTACTGAAAAATAAATAGAGATGGCTTGCTGACACATGTATGTGCGTGTGTGTGTATATCTTAAAAAAGAAGCCTAATTTACAAAAACTGCTTAAAACTGCTTTATTTCATCTTAATTCTGCTAAAAAGCTAACCACTCTGTCACAGTATTTGCTCCTCTACTGCCTTTTCAAGGTTGTAAAGGTGAAGAATTAGGAGTTTAATCAGCATTTTACAGGCTTTTCAGTGCTTACTTTTTCTATGCCAGGCTGCAGTTTTATTAAAGGGGTTTTTTAATCTTTCTCTCTAAATTCATTTATAGATATCATATATGTAGGGAATATCAAAAGAAAAACATCCCATGGTTTTTGGACCTTTTTGGTTTTACTGGCACACATTCAATTGATTTTCTCAGCTAAGGCTGGGAAATATTAGGGTTATCATCTGTGAAAGTAAATTGTGTGAATTCTGCTAATGAATTTGAAGAGCAGCATAAAGGTTTAGGTACACCTGATTGCTTCCACAGAAGACGTATAAATACTAAAAGTAGCAAGGCCCAGAATGATTGTACCTTCAGGCAGCAAAGCTCTTATTAAAACATGAACTACTTTTGTGATTACTTGCCTGGCATAATTTGAACCAGTAGGTGGAGTCCTTGCTAATAATAATTGCATGAACAAATCTTGTTAGTATACACTAAGGGCAGGATATTTTTCATATAATAAACTGCTAAAATCATATTTGCTTTAGGCTTCTTATATTGGTATAATTAGCTAGAAATAGCAGTAAAAGGGCAGAGATAAAATATGCATAGACCTATAGCTATCTTTCAGAAAACAGAAGAAAACACAGTTTGAAAGAGCCAAACATTCTTCAGAAGAGGTCTTTTGGAAAAAATACCAAGCATAACTTGATAACTAGAAAGCTGGTTGTGTTGTTGATTTGGCTTATTGTTGTTTTTTTGCTGTTGTTTTTTTTTTTTTTTTTTAATCAACACACTTTTTCAAGCACATCTTAATTTCCAAAGATTGAAAATCTTCCATGGTATAGTTTCATTGAAATCCAAGGTTTTACATACCAATTTACACATAGGACCGTCATTATAGTCTAGAAGTGTTTGTATAACAGAATGTAAGTTCAGATAAGAGGAGTATGACTAATAGTTTACAAGTTTGAGTTTTTCAAAAATTCCCAATTTAGAGGAGTCTATGGGCACCTGAAATGTTTAAAAAATTTCAGTAGCAAAGCTTTCTAAAAGTTTGTACTTTTGAGTACATGCCAAAATACATAAAAAAAATAAAAAAAGCTTTGAAAGCGCCTAATGACAAAGGCAATCGAAATTTATTTATGATAGGAAAGTGGCCTACTCTTTAGTTAACTGATGTCTATGTTTATTCACATTTTTGTTTTGCTTTCCAATTCAGGAACTATTATAACTTTAATGGAAAAGTTTTACAGAAAATGAAAATGTACCCCAAAAAACATGTGTGGTGATGCAAAGTGCCTACAACCTCCAACAAGAAAAGATATATATATATATTCTGCTGGTTTATTTCAGACAAAAACTGAAACAAACAAACAAAACTGAACATATATATCCTGAATGAGTGAGTGGTCGAAATTATAAAATACTACACATATGGATAGCCCCTTGATCCTTTTTGAAAAAAAAATCTGCCCACTTTCCTCTTTAGCTAAATGCAGGACTTCATGATATAACTCTGGGAAATGGTTTAGCTCTGAGGAGTCAAGGGGAGGATGTTGTCTGAAGGCCATCACAGCCTAAGATTTGTGGTCCCAGGGAACGGCAACATTTGAAGACCACCTTCACTTTTTCAGCTTTCCAATGACTACTTTAAGGGCCTTTCTTATCTCATGAGCCATTGTTAGGTATAGAAATCTAGTATTGTGTAGAGAGCATCTCCTGTAGAGATAGTAGGGCCAGATACAAAATTAGTAAGTTCTTATGTGAAGGAGGGATCTTTGCTTGTAACTGTCTAGAACTAAAGTTGGTTATTTGTTCTGACCTCTGGAGGATTCTTCATATTTTAACTTCAAATATCTAGAAGTACTTATTTATACCTGTACAGATTCATATTTTTGTGAGGATAGCGACTTCCACCAAAATGAAAGTGGACGCTATAAATCAAGCTTTCCTTCACCCAAGAGCCTGAAAGTTATTCAACAGCTAATCCTCCAAGTCTTACTATATGCACCAGAAACTGCAATCCTCACAAAGTGCAATGCATCTGTTACAGCCTTCTAAAAGACAAAATTATGTCCCTCTTTTATAAAATTGCCTTTCCTGTGAATTATAGGCAAGAGATTCCTTTTCCTCCATTGCCTATGGCTGACTAATCCTACATTTCCTTTTTTTTCAAGGAGATGGCCCACAGAATGGCTTAAGTGTAGGAGTGTCACTTTCCATCCTTTCCACCAAAGCTTTGAGAAGAGAAAACCATAAGAAAACAGAACTAAGCAAGCTGTTGGACTGCTAACTTGTGAGTTCTAATTCCTTGATTCAAGTCTTCCCTAAGTATTTCAAGTCAAATCTAAACCATCATAGAAAAACTTTAGCTTAGGTGTACTTACATTAACTCTGGGAATTGTTACAATTGCAAGGGAAATCATAAGCAGAAAAAACCCCATAAAATAGTCACAATACAAAAAAAAAATTATTTCTAGTTTACATAGATGATGCATATCCTGGTGTGCACAAAGAAAAAGCTTGACTTATTCTGCAAACATTTTAAGTGAAGAAGAAGACTGACGCTTTCAATCTGCTTAGCCAATTTTCCCTCAGTTGATATATGGGGGCCCTACAGTAGCGAAATGTGCTGGTTCAAAATTCATTCTTAGCTTTGCATTGTCAACTCTGATGTACCTTTCAGACAGCTTATGGCATCTGCCCTAAAAGAACATAGAAACAATGTTATTGGTTATGCTAGATTAAGACAGAAGACTAAATCATGGTGCTGAAGAATGTTTGTACCAAAAGCAGATTTATCAAGAGTTGACCAAGGAAATCTTGAGATTTTCTTCCACAAATCATATCTTTATTTCTATTATCTAAATGGATGTACTTCCACTCGCTTATTATTCAAGCCCACTCTACTGCTTTTTCCAGGCCTATTGTCTTGTGGTTTATCAAAAGCAGAACAGCATTTCTAGGGACATATTTTTACTGTTAAAATCCTGAAAGACGGTTCTGTGAGTCTGCACCTCACTGGACCAAATGGATGAACTAGATCATTCATTTGGAAAACTGGCACCTAGCAGTGAAAGATACACTGGGACAGATACTTACTCTAGTAAGGTAAAGTAGACTTAAGTACAGTTCATTATAATTTGATTAGATTTTGTGACCATGAAATGTTTTTCATGATTTAATATTTTTAAACAGTCATATTATTATTATTATGGGATATCTTACCTGCGTGAGTATCTCATTAATTTCTCAGGACTGTACAAAAACTACATACCAACATATATTTTTCATTGTATATGCATATTTTAACATGTTTACTGTTAAGTTAGGAGGGCATCATAAAAAGTCAAATTCTGAACTTTCTGAGCCAATATCTGGTTATAAAAGCATTTTATTTGGATGTGACTTTTAGCCTACTATTTCAAGAATGCTGATTGCCATGAGGTCCCAAAATTAGGTCTCCAGATAACTTTCTCGCCAGCTGAGAAAAAAAAGTCATTCAGAAAAATGTACATTTCACTTCATATGTCAACAAATACAGGTAGGTTTACTTTTTAGAATTTCCATGCCTGTTATTTAAAGATAATTGCACAAAGAACCCATTTAATCACTTACCTAAAATCTACATAAAGTATTATTCAAGAGTGACATAGAAGATGCCTGTAACATATCAATGCAGTATCAATACTACTCACCCAGAAATTCTTAAGATGCACGTTAAATAAAGCAGCAGCTTTCTTGGAAGAAGCCTACCTTGGCTTGCAACCATACAGAGACATGGCCAGGCAACTCTGTCACAAAGCATCCACAGCAATTTTCTCTACTCAAAATTCATTTCTTCAAATCTTCACCTGATCTCCAGCCTGAAAACCCAAGAACTGAGGTTGGCATTTTCGTTTCCCACACTACAGTCACAATTCCATTTAGAACAGGTTGTGCCATTCTTGCACAGGTGTGTGTTTGAAAAAAAGAAAAGTGGTTAATCCACAGAGTAATCTCCTGTGAGTCCTTTACACCTTTCCCTTGCCTGTGCCAATGCTCAGCTGTCTGTATTCAGCTGTGTGTTGGATTGCTCCAGTGCTCTGTTCCATGAATCATGACAAGGTGATGACTGTCATGCTACCTGCTTTGCTGGCTTTGGAACAAAGGACTGTATACCAGAAACCCTCCACACATATCATGTAACATAGTAAAAGTGAGTATTTTACTGATTTTTTCTCCATTCCAAATATCAAAACAATTAGATCATAATTATAGATTCCTTCATTAAAAACCTACTGGTCTCATTTAGTCATTGAAATTTATTAATGAAATGATAAGCACAGGCTGAGCGGCCTAGATCTTGTTAAAGTCATAGGTCTGGGTTGCTAAGCATAATTTTCAGAAAGGAATGAAGCTTTAATTTTGCTCCCAACATCACCTCAGTTCCTAGTATGCACCAATAACTTTGCCAATATGCACCTGAGAGGCCTTTTCTGGTTTAACATATTCCTTAGTCCTCTACCCCTCCCCCCACTATTTATCTCTTTTTATTCTGCATGTGTCATTGCTTATGTACACACTTAACATATTTTTATTCCTCTCATTTGAAAAAAAATATTTTGAGTTCACTTGCTTTTTTGTCAGTTGTCATTCATTTTACCTTGTTTTGCTTGCTTCAGTATGTTACTTCCCCTTATATTGTGAACTATGTCATCTGTGCCAATGTACATCCCTTGATAGTGAGTATGCAGTAGACTTTACTGAGAAATAGAAAAGAGAAGTGTTAGCCACTGCTCTCACCAAGATTATATTCTCTCTTAATAGAAGCTGTTGATAGATCCTGTGAGGCTACAACACTTAGGGTGTTGACTTGTGGAATGAAATCCTCTACATACAAGCACAGCAAAATATTTTGGTGAAAAGTAATTATCAGAAATAGTGACACGAGTAAATTAGTTAACTACATTTCAGCAGGAAGCTTGAGTTACCCCTGCCCGTTCTTGTTCCAGACCCATCTAAAATCAGCAGTTCAGCTTAATGATGTCACAACATTTGCCAGGCTGTGGGCACTGAAGAGAAGACGTGAAAATACTCCCACTGAATCAGATCCTCTCCTCTCACTAAGCGCAGTTAAACAGCCCATCTGTCTCACATTGGAACTGATATCTTTGAAACATCATTCTATTATTACCACTGTGGTTCTAAAAAACTATCCTTAATTTTAGACATCATATAAGCAAGTTTTTGAATTCTCTGGATATTGTTAACCCAGATCTGAAACACTGACACTGAACAATGCTAGCAAGCTCCTCTTAGCAGGATGAGGCTCAAGTACTGTACATCGCCATTCATTTACCGAGGGTAACCTTTTGTGAAATACAGATATCCTACATTAAAAAAAAAAAAATCACAACAAAGAATCCGACCCCTCCCTAATCTCTAATAATTTTGAAAGTGTGAATTGAAGAGGACTGAGAGACAGATGGGTCTGGATGATCAAGTTACCTGTTATAGCGGCACATCTGCCAGGGCAGTCAATCACTGTGATGTCTCTGACAGGTCGATGGAGACTGAGTACGAAAGGCTAAAGCTGCACTTGAATTTGCTCTGGTAAAAAAAAAGTCTCTCTGTAGCACACAGATCCTTAGAAAAAGACTTCAGTCACAATAAAAAAAATCATAGAGCATTGGGCAAGCATAATTGTGAAATAGATCCATTCTTGATTTTGTTTGGGGCTGTTTTTTTGCTTCAGGAATCAATCAAAAATGGAAAAAAGATGGAATAATATAAATATATTTTGGTAAAATCATTTCACAACAAAGGAGATGATAAATATGAATCACCAGAATAGAAAGAAAGGTTAAGACTGTCAAGTAACAAAACTAAATAAACTGTGGCACTGGAGTAGTTTATTTTTTCTGAATCTATGATTACATTAATTTGCATTAACCATGATGTCTTTCTTCTGTGTTTTTCAGTGTATTTATTTTCAGAGCTGCTGCTCTATATGCTAAGGTTAATTGTCCTGAAAAAAGCTTACACTAGGAAGTACTGAGCACCAAGAAGGTTTTTCACAGTTACAAACAACTTTTAGATTTTTGTTACATATTGCATATGTGTTAAAATAAGTATAGTGCTAATTGGATTGCTATTTTACCACATTTGCACCAATATAATTTCTACTTCTTGGACAACAGAGCTCAGAATAGTGTAAATAGAAGGCCAGAGAAAGTGCTCCAGGATACAGTAAAATCCCTTACAAACTCCAAAGGTTTTGACTCTTAAAGAGAAATTATTTGATTTTATTCAATGAAGGTCACACAAACTCCTATAATAGGAAGAAAACAGCAAAAGATATAATTCAAATATACCTTTTACAAATAAAGGACTCATTTAGTTTTCAAACATTTTCATGATTGTCCATGAACAAGCTATTAGCTGGAAGACGGCAAGTGAATGTCAAAAAAGCCTTCCATAGTTCTAAATTGTAAAGCCGATAAATACCTATGGAATACTGATTTAATATGGTTTGACTTATTATTTGTCTGGCACCCATTTTTTAGTAATCTTCATCAGACTATTGCTATGATAAGTGCTTTCTCTAGAAATGTAGTTTCCTGGCACAAGCACAATTCTATTTTAGAATGTTTAGTTCAAGATGTCTGAAAATAAAATTAGTATTATTTGTGGGCTTCTAATACTTTCATCAAATATATTTGACATTTTCTGGCATGGTAGAGGCCAGAACCATCACTGTTTCTGAAAGAAATATACTTGTTGATTATCAACATTGTGTAAACTGAAAAATGCTATATTTATATATATATATCGTAAAAACTTAACAGGCTGAACTAGAATAAATGTAATTTAGACTGGCTTTAGGTTTTTAATTTGGGCAAGGTATTAAAGAAATCAAACTGGAGAAAACAGCATCCACAGTGGGATTTAATGGGTTTTTAACTAAACTAACAATATGTTAGTGTTTTATACATGCTTCCTCCACAAGAGCATACCTAACAAATTAAATATGCTCAATGGAACTACCACTCTCAGTAGAGAGACTCCCAAAGCTGCTTGCAGGTCTATGCCTTTAGTTTTATTTCTGTTAAAAGAGATCATAATATCTCAAAAAACCCATGAGAAGAGTAGATTCAGTTGTGGCCATGTAATACTAAGGTGATGATGAGTATCATAGGAAAACCTGTAAGACAAATAAATGCTTGTTTTTCCAAACATAGCAGAAATCCACGTCTTGCTAGAAAATTACTAATAACAACTATAAGCATGTTAGCTTGAAAGTGGACTGCATAAGATGAATCAGAAGGTGTTTTGTGGTGGAATGCCTGTGATGGAGCAGTAAATTATTTCTCTTATTGAAATGTTTTGGTTTGTTTGATACTTCTTAAATAGCAAAAATCAATTTTTTTAATGCCTTAATTTTTGCAGCTGGGGTGTCATAAGAATGACTGCCATAGATGGATTCCATTCCTTATGTTGCCAGTTTGAGATATCTCAAACCAAAACTATATTATTTGCATGGTTTTATATATTTGATAGTCTCAGGAAAGGCAAAGATCAAACCTACCAATGTGCTTCTGTAGGAACTGTATTTTGTAATTATCGAACCAACTAAGCTGCATAAGCCAAGAAAAATATTTTTGTATGAAAAAGCCTCCATAAAAAGGTGGATTTCATAATAGGTTAGCTGTATCAAATAAAATGCATTGTAAAATAGTTCCTGATATAGGTCTAGGCCTAATCTTCTCCCCTTCTTAACCAAAAAACATTTGCTGAGATCATTGGACCAAGTGACTTCATATGCTTAATGTATATGTAAAATAGTAACATAAATAATTATACCTATGCATATTGCACTCAGCCGTTGTGAAAACCACACAGAAAAATCTGCTGCAGAAACAGCAACACTGAATAAACTGCTATATAATAGAAGGAATTAGTCTATTTGTTTTATAATATTTACAAACAGTACAACTTCCATCGACCTATGACTTCTAGCCAAGCATACCAGAATATTTTGCCAGCAGTCATAAGCTAAACAGAAATATTGAAGTGCATACTAAAATTAGACCTTGTCCTTTTTGATACCGCATATTTCTGGAAATTGATTATAGCAAAAAGTAAATAATTCCCTGTAACAAAGAAAATTGCTTACTTTCAGAGATACTAAGCAAAGCGCTAATATTGTTCCATTTCTGTACTAAGTCTTTTGAACTAAAACATTTTTAAACCATTGTGGAGCTTCTCAAATAACATTTTCCAGAAAGTATCATTAGAGAGGAAAAAGAATTAATTCTAGATATGACTAGCAATCCATTCCCTTCATTACTCATGGCTTCTTGTGTAATAATGCAAGAGTTCTAAACAAATAATTAGCATTTGTTTACATTAATAAGAAAATGATTAAATATTTCTGCACGTCTAATTTGCTGTCTACCTTAAATTTAGTGATCTGACTCACTAAACACAGTGCATTGTTTCATAGCCAACACAAATGGCATTGCTTTCAATTTAATCACTGCTTTTTTTGCCATTAGTACAATAGTTATATGGGAAGAAGTGATCATGTTCGCTGTGATGTTAAATGTAGACAGCAAAAAGCCCCCACTTGATACTGTGCTGGTATGCTGTAACTGAGCTATTTTTAATATTTCCTTGTAACTGATTTGTAAGTGAATTGTGCTTAGGCAGTGTCAGAACTTTCCTGTCAGCTACTTTAGCAGCAAAGAGATAGCTCGATGAATAATTCATTGAAGGCAATTTTCTCCTAGTCACTGAGTCATCAATCATAGTTGCCTAAAGAGCCTTGAATTGGCCAGCAGAGCGCTATTCACAGGTAGTGTGATTTAGGGAATAGGAGCCACATTCATCCTGACAGGTCAGGTAGCAATAAGTAAGGGAAGGTGCCTGCTTTACAGACTGCTAATGAGTCACCAAACCTGTATACTATTTCCAATTCTCCCTTTTTTTTTTTCTTCTTCCTTTTTCAAAATATCACTCAGAATTGTAGCCATAGGGTGGTTTTGCCAAACAAAGGTGCAGTTGGATGAAAAACCAGTGTAAATATTTGCACATTTTTTCTGGCAGAAATCCTACCCTGAAAAGAAGCTCTTCAAAAGGGAAAAGTGATTTGATACATGATTGCATGCATTTACCCATGTAATTGAAATAATGAGAGATGATTGCTTTGAGCTAATAGTCATAAGTTACTGGTCTTTTTGTTTAATCCAACCATCAGCTGTCAAGAGCCTCACAGGAGCATGGGGAAGATGCACCAAGGATATCATTTGCATCACCTCAGACTGTAATTTTGTTGTTTTTTTCAGAGCTGATACAAGCGTCAGATTCTATACAAATCTCCCTGGAGCATAAGCGTTCTAGTGTTGTTTTGATAGGAGCAAAGAGAAAAGGAGCACGTATATGCTGCTTCTAGTAGCTTAAATGCTCTCAGGATCACAAATAAAATAAAAGCAGTTTTTGGCAGGCTTCTTGCAATTGTTAAAAACTAATTTTGCATCGCAGTCAAGGTATGTCTTTGTGCTTGAGAAAATTTCATCTGAGCACAATTTTCAAATATATACATCTTACATCATTGTGCTTATTGTTTCAGATGACAGATACCTTTGTGGTGTATTATACATCACCCATTAATTCCCTAAGCACTACCTATTGTATTAATACCAGCTGTCTATGACTATTCAACCAGCACAAGAAAACAGGCAAAAACAATGGTGCAGTGATGAGTCATAATTTTCATAGTCTTGCTTAATAAGGAGGTGTGAAAAATGTTTTCTAAATATTGTAGCTCTGCTGTTGTCTATATGTGATTATAATGTTTATGCAAGCAACACAAAACAATGTGTACACAATCAACATCTGGCTACTGAGATGGCTGTATAGAAAGATTTGGAGATTTATCAAACATTACTTACAATGGGCCAGATTCTGATACTCTTACTTAGGTTCTGCAGCTCTCTCTTTTTCAAGATGGTTTTACACAACCTTTTGCATCTGGTCTCAAAAATTAGCCTTAGAGTATATTTTGCAGGTCCAAAGAAAAATAAGTAAGGACAAATATAAACCTGATATTCCTCAACTATTTCTGCTGTCTTTTACAAGTGTTACTTGCATGTATAGGGTTGAAATATGTGGCAAAACCAACAATACAGTCTACTGATTAAAGCCCTAGCCTGGTGATGAATACATATTTTCTGCCTCTCCCCGTCTGCATCATACCCACTGAAGAGGCTAATTTTAATCTCAAACTGTGTCCATCCATCATAAATGTCCTGTGCAGACTTCTTCTTATTGAAAATAATAAATTTGCATTCAAATAAATGCTCAAGAACCAATTCTGGAAACAGCTGTGGCTACGGGCAGTGTAAATAGGGTGATAAGGACTCTAGGAGACACTTAACTAAAATGCATACAAATGTTTTCAGAACAGCCATTTCACTGCAGTGTTTTGGAGGTTTCTGTTAAAGTGCTCATAACACAGAGCTCCATATATTTTTTTGAGTTATTTTAGATGAATAGGGTGAAATCCTAGCTTCCTTGAAGTCAAGAAAATTCCCCTCGATTTCTGAATAAGTATAATTTCAGCCCTGGTCTCTAAATCAGTTTATTTCAGAACAAAAAGATAGTAAAAAGCCTGGTGAAACTGCAACAACTTTTTAGTCATAATTTTGGGGCAGAGGAGAATTGTTTGTTGTTTTGGTTTCATTGAGTTTTGGTTGTTTGTTTCCTTTTTGGTTTGTTTTTTGTTTTTTTTAAATATAGCTGGTTAGGGTAAATGAATAGCCTTTCTTTTTTTCCTAAATATGAAACTCAACTTAGTTTTTCTTCAGTACAGAGTACAGTAACAGAATAAGAGAAACACAAACATAATTTTTAAAAATTTCTATATATTTTTTCTCCCATCTTTCATCCTGAAAACCCATCCAAAGGCTGACTTCTGTTTATTATCACTGAAAGGACTGAAGGGAAAAGGGTGAACAGAGAATAGATCACAATTTTGTGCTTCTCTTTATAATCTACAGGCAGAATTTTTTACATTAAGCATGAAAACTCAAAGAGTTTAATACAATTCTAGTTTTAAAGTTTTAAAATTCTTGATGTAACTTAAGAATATAAGAGAATTATGGTTTTAAGTCCTATTTACCTTGACGCAAGGAATGGAACCCTATTTTTAGCTTTCAGCTATTGAAATTGTAAATGTCAATCCTTAGTAGTGTCTATGTTTTGAAGTATTCCTCTGAGGCTAACAAGTTAGAAGTCAATGCTAATACTTTACAGCCATTCTTTGGCTGAAAGATGGAATCAGAATGCAATGTTGAAACTGTCAGTAAGCAGAGCTGCAGAATTTACATTGCATGATAATGGGTTACTGAAAGTGGAGAATCTTATTTTGGTGCCAGTGTCTTGGAATGTACTGCACAACAGAACAACAATCATAAATATAGGAATCAGGTATAGTTAGTCTCAATGCCTACTCAATCCAAAACAAAAAAAGGCCAACTACCCATCCACAGAATCACAAAATTTTTAGAGCTGAAAAGGAATTTTGGAGTTCACTTGGTCCAACCCCTCTCCCAAGGCAGGTTACACAGAAACATGTCCAGGTGGGTTTTGAATGTCTCCATCACCTCCCTGGGCAGCCTCTTCCAGTGCTCTGCCACCCACACTGCAAAATTCTCACTCATGTTGAGGACGAACTTCTTGTATTTTAGCTCATGACAATTGCTCCTCATCCTCTTGCTGGGCACCACTGAAGAGTCTGGCACCACTGTCTTGGCACCTCACTCTGTGATATTTATATGCATTAATGACATTCCCTCTCAGCTTCTCCAGACTAACCAGGTACAGCTCCCACAGTATCTCCTCAACAGAGAGATGCTCCAGACCCCAAATAATCCTTGTAGCCACCACTGGATGCTCTCCAGAAGCTCCTTGTCTTTCTTGTACTGAGGAGCCCAGAAGAACTGTGCACACCACTCCAGATGTGGCCTCTCTGGGGTTGAGTAGAGGGGCACGATCCCCAACCTGCTGGCCACCCTGGCCCTGATGCACCCAGGATATCATTGGCTCTCCTGGCAGCAAGGGCACACTGCTGCCTCATGGTCAACTTGTCATCCACCAAGACTCCCAGTCCCTTCTCCACAGAACTGCTCTCCAGCAAGTCAGCCCTAACCTGTGCTGGTACTTGGGGTTATTCCTCCTCAGGTGCAGGACCCTCCACTTGACCTTGTTGACCCTCAGGTTTCTCTTTGCCCAACTCTCCAGCACTTGAAGAATTTTAAACTCATCCTAGTATTTAATACAGCTATTACTTGTCAAACTCATTGCAATTTTCTCCAATTAAGTGGCACCATGCACACCATGAGACAGCAGAACAGTGATTTTTTTGCAATTTAACGTGCACATCCTTGTAGTAAATACTGAAGCACTGCCCATTGGGCAAATGAGAAAGCAAACAGCTTTGGTAGTAAAATGCCTTAATGACACCTCATTATAAAAAATATGGGTTTGAAATTTAAGGCAAAAAGCATTTTTTTGAATTCAGGTTATTTTTAATGAAACTTCTGTTTATCCATTTGTTGGTCTAGAGTCACCAGTGTTTTCACAACGAAACATTCCCTAGGATCTAAAATACTGCTGTAGCATATAATATCATCCACTTCTATGAGGATCTTTCACTTCAAATGCACTGAATTTTACAAAGGCTAGCAAGAATAAGAATAAACAATCATCTGAGGGTAAACTTCCATTGTATTGGACTGTAATGATGAGGCTAAGCTTACAGTTCACCGTTAAATTTGTGCTGAAGAGTTAAAACACGCCCTATCTTGCCACTTTTTCATTCTTTTTTCTCTTTCTTCAGCACTTATGTTTTTCCCATTGTCTGCTCTTCTGCCAGTTCAGTTTCTCATTCCAGATAACTGTACATCTGCACAAACACTTTTCCTGACATGACTGAAACAGTGGCATGAGGATTAGAGCACAGTGAGAACAGTAACATTGCCATATATCTATAGGAACCTATAAAATGATACTTGAATGTATACAGAAAAGAATATCAAGGAGAAATAAGTAGACTATGTTACCTCTATGTGCAAAACAATTGTAACTGAAAAAGTAGCAGTAAAGATAGCCAGCCTTTAGAACAGCTAATTTTCATGCACAGGGACAGGGAGGAAGCTTCTTTCTTGAAACTCATGAGTCTAACCACAATTATTGCACTTGCAAAAAGAATTCATCCAGAATAATGTTGTGTCTTATTTTGAGTAGAATGTCATATTAGTTTACGAAGAACGTTCTTCATGACCTTAGTTTATACTCCTCTCAATCTGTTCTAAGAGATACGTTGATTCTTTTGCAAACATAATACAATACTTTTAATTTAATAATTTTCTGAGTAAGAGCTTTTAATGGAACATGATACAAAGATCAAATAGAGTATTTTTTCAATTATAAAATTCCATAGGTGAAGTAAGTCTCTGAATTAATTATTGGTTTTAAGCATTAAAAGTGAAAAAAATTATGCAGGCAAATTTAGCTACATGATCTAACCTCACTAAAGAGAAGATAGCTGGGCAATTGATATAATAAATCACAAAACAATATCTCTGATCTTTAACTTACAATAACAAGAACACTAAGTTTGTTGACTCCAATATCTCAAATCTCAAGGGAACAACAACTTTTTGCAGTACTGAAATTCAGATTACATTTATCTCACATATTCAGATTATGTTCATATCAGATATTTTTAGAAGGACTATTTTTATACTAAGTAACTCTAAAACCACAAACAAGCAAAAAATGGTTTACCATTTAAAAAATATTTTTTGTTTTAGTGAGTGGCTGCAAATCATAGAATTCATTGATAGTACCAAAACAATTTGGAAAACCAGGGTTAATAGTCTTGAAACCCTGGACTCTTAGTGGGGCTGAGATGATATTGGTATCTTACTGCAATTTGTTCGAGCTAGTACCTCACTCTTGGTCAAATCAATTTCCATTAAAAAATGTTTTCCTACATTACCAAATATGTTGATAACAAGACAATGAAATGCATGCAGCTTGACTGGACACCTATTCAGCCCTGCATCATCCTGCTTTTAGAAATATCTGAAATATCTTCTTTCACTTGAATAGCTAATGAATAGATAACATAATATTGTCAGACAGAATCAGCCTCAGCAGAGCAACTGGGAGGGGTGTGGGCAGCAGGGAATCAGAATACTATACCACTGTGAATCACCAATGATGTAGAAGCATAATATCTACTTCCTTTTAAACACTTTCCAAACACACATTTTCCAAAATGTTCAATCATTTTGAAAAAAATTAACTGCAGTTACAAATCTATCATCGGGTGAAAAAGTCACAGTAAGTTGACAAGCATAATTTATTTATGTGTTCTAGAATTAAACTAACAGATGTTATTAGAACTCTTGGCTGGGATGATGCAGAGTGCAGGCGTTTCTGTATCTATGTCAATGCCTAGTGATACTGCAAGGATTAAAATAAATAGCAACCTTTGAAATATAAAAGTGTATTTTTATTAAAAATGTGAGATGATAATAGAAGCAGACTCTAACCAGCAGTTGAAGAAGCAGTTAGTAAAACAAGTAGAGGGAGTTGTAGCTGCAGCTTGCAAAGGATCTGGACTCTGCAGAAGCCCTTCAAATCAAGGCGAGATGACAGGGCAAGGGTGCCACTAATACAGATAACAGAGATAAATTCTACTGTTTACAATTTTAGTCAATAATAGCTTTTTCAGTTCATTGGTAAGAAACAGATCCATACACTGGTATAACTACACTACCTTTATCTAGAATATTACAGAATCATAGAATATGCTGAATTGGAAGGGACCCATCAGGATCATCAGGTCCAGCTCCTGGCCATGAAAAGGGCCACCCTGAAGAGTCATACCATGTGCCTGAGAGAGTTGTCCAAATGCTTCTTGAACTCTGTCAGGCTTGGTAACCACATCCTTGGTGAGCCTGTTCCAGTGCCCAAACACCCCTTTAGAGCAAAATTTTTTCTGATATCCAACTTAAACCTCCCCTGACTCAGCTTCATATCATTTCCTCAGCCCCTGCCACTGGCCATGAGAGCAAAGAGATTGGTGTCTGCTGCTCCTGTTCCACTAGGCTGTAAGGGGGTCTTCCCTCATTCTCTTCCAGGCTGAAGAGACCAAGTGACCTCAGCCACTCCTCCTACGGTTCCCTCTCCAGACCCTTCACCACCTCATGGCCCTGCTTTGAATGCTCTCCAATATCTAATAGATAATAGATATAGATAATAGCTAATAGGTGTATTTCAGCATAATCAATCTTATCTCTTTATGGCACTATTTAAACATACTAGGTGTACACTTATGGTTTTTTCGCCCATGGGGTCTAATACATCAAACAACAACTTGAGCAAAGAGACAACTTGAATTTCATTATGCTATTCCCTGCTATTGAAGCTGGTTTGAGTCATTACACAAAAACATAGAGCATAAATTAAATTCTTAATTCATATTAGTCTCAAGTGAGACTAATGAGCTCAAGTTCCTCCTCTCAAAGCAGTTTTTCTTTTGACTCTAAGTAGCCATTGCATAAAATTACTATCTAATCTATTACTAATTATATGAAATCATGTGAGTGCAAAAATTCATTAAATCTTTTGATACAAAAAGAAGAAAACAGAAAAACTTTTGCATTTGATTATATTATGTCCTAATCTAGTATTGCATCATCCATTCAACTTATTAATGTAAACTTTCTGTCCAGCTATATTAGTAATAGTTTGGTTTCTTTGAGGTTTAATAATTTTAAAGAATACAAGAGTCAAGATTCATCAAAAGTGAAGCAATAGCTTCTATGAAGAGTGTTTGGTTCAAAAGAAAATATTTTTAAAGAGGAACAGGATCACTGTTTTATTATTCTTTTTGCACTGCTTTAGGTTTTACAGTGTTTCAATAGACATAACTTTCCTCCTTAATGATTAATATTTTTCAATTTGAATTGAAAAGCCACTACAAGTAACAAAAAATATTTTTTCATTAATCAGGAACAATCATAATTTCCTCTCTCTCAACTTTCATTTCTATCATGACTTTGAATGTTTTCTGGTAAAGCACATTGTAAATAGAGAAAATGTGTTGGGTTTTTTTTCTCAAGGGAAAAGATTTGTTATTTTGAAATTACAGCTCAGAAGATCAAAATAAAGTGACTGTTCACTGCACTATCCAAATAGGCTATCTTTGTACAAAAAAACCCTTTCATTTTCACAACCAAATTGACTAAAAGGCACTGTTACCTAGCAACATTCATTGTGTTTATGACCTTTCATCCAATCTGAGCTCACAGATGTGCTTCTGAAGCTAATATACATCATACATTCCCCGCCTTCTTTGATGCAATATATGAGCCCTTAGAGCAGGCTGCGAAATGTCCTTAGTAGAAATCAAGAGAAATATAAAAATTAAGAAAAAGGGGATACATTTGAAAATAGTTTTAAAAGTCCAAACTATGAATTTAAAATCTCTCTGCAATCAGTGTGGTGTAATTTGTAGTAGACTGAAAATTTGCCTAGGAAGCTGTGGTCCTGCACACAAACATATTGGATAAATAATTGATAGGTAATGAATGGACCGATCCTGACCCTTCTGAAACCAAGATGTCAAAAATAAACTTAAAAGATAAAAGGTTTGGTCTTTAAAAGTTACTGACTGCCTGAATTTCAGACAGTAGTGAAGTTTTTGCTCTAAAAAATGTGACATATATGGATATTTCCATGTTTTGTTTACAAGACTGAGGGCTGCTCTTATCACACTCTACACCTTCGTTAAGGGGCAGGTGATGATCTCCCGGTGACAGGTGGCAGAACATGAGGAAATGAAATGGAGCAGTATAAGGGGAAGTTCAGACTGGACATGGAAATGGTCTTGCAAAGAACATGGAGTTGGGCTCAATGATCCTTATGGGTCCCTTCCAATTTAAGATATTTATGATGACTAAATTTAGTCAATAAAAGTTACGCTCCTAGATTAGTCACATACAGTAAGTACCCTGAAATAAAAGCATGAATATCATTGTATAACATTCAAAGCTAAGCTTATGAGGAAAAATTATCTCCTTTGTTTATAGGTCAATTTGAAATTAAGAAACACTGTAAAAGTGCTTCTTAAAAAAAAGTACTATAATCCTTGCATTTTTCAGGTTTCGACAGTGTGCATAAACTCTTATGCTTTTGCAGCTAAAATTTTAAATGACAGTATCAAGTGATGTTAGTTGGGTTTGATCTTTCCTTCCTCCTTGAATCAGTTCACAGTTTTCTCTATTTGTGATTGGAAAAAGTATGCTTTCTAACATTTTGGACTTCATATGAAAATTGAAAATTCTATTTTCCATCTCTTTACACCATCATCAATTATAAAGATGTTGTGACCACAATTTTACAAGACTTGTAAAGAAGCAATTGAACCACAACATAAAATTTGGGTTGTTGGTTTATAAGCAACAGCTGGAGTAACTTTCTATTGCCAAGAAATGAAAAGTTAGAAATAATTTGTTATGTATGGCAAACACTATACACTACTTTTTCCAGGTACTTTTTTTGGATATAGCCCCTACAGAATTTGGAGGGTCAAATTTAGTTCTCAGTGCATATGCAGGTTGTGCAGCTGTCTTACCTTACTACAGATGTAAACGGAATTTTAATATATACTGTTCAATCAGCCAAAGTCCAAGCACAGGATAGTGTACAACATCATGACATGTATTTTTTAAAAAGAAAAATGCCAGTCTTGTGGATTTTTTCCATTAGCATAAAAATCTGCCTTAATAAACTCAATTCTACACACCGTTTGATGTAACTCTAGTCAATTTTCTGTAACAGCAAAATGTTAATATAATCTCCCAGATGCCCATCCCAGATTTGAGATCTATTACATGGGAAGAAAAGCTCAGTGGCATGTACCTATACCTTGGGCAGACCTAGAATTACAGAACATGAAATATGTTAGAGGTGAGCATTCTACAAGTTTTTAATTGTATGTTATTTTGATAATTAAGCCATTTTATTCAGCACATTTGAAAATCTGCTATTTTAGAATCTTAATGCAAATTTCAGTGCGTAATGACTGCTCCCTCATTCCCTGACTTTCTGAACACGAGCCAACATGTGCCCAGGTGACCAAGAAGGCCAATGGCATCCTGATCTGGATCAGCAATAGTGGGGCCAGCAGGACCAGGGCATTGACTGTCCCCCTGTACTCAGCATTGTTGAGGCCACCCCTTAAAGTGCTGTGTTTGGTTCTGGCATTGCGAACCAGACATTGAGACATGGTCATGTCCAGGGGACAATGGAGCTGGGGATTGGTCTGGAGAGTAAGTCATATGGGAACTGGCTGAGGGACCCTGAAGAAAAGGAGGCTTGGGAGGAAACCTTTGCTCTCTAGATCTGTCTGAAATGAGATTGTAACAGCGTGGATGTGGCCTCTTGTCCTAAGCAACTGGTGACAGGACAGGACATGAGGAAACAGCCTCAAGCTGCACCTGGGGAGGTTTCAGTTGGACATCCCATTGGAACTGACTGCCCAGGAAGTTGATGGAAATACCTTCCCTGCAAGTGTTCAAGGAATGGCTCAACATGGCAGTTAGTGCTATGGTTTATCTGGCAAGGTGGCAATCAGTCAAAGGTTGGACTTGATGATCTTGGAAGTCTTTTGCAACCTAAATCATTCTGTGTTTCTGTGATTGTGTGACTCCCACTTATACTGAAAAACTAAGTGTTCAGTAATCAGTTTCAAGCCATATGGATAATCTTCTGAACAATTACAGTTTAGAAAATGTAACTATTAATCCTCTTTCATCACATTTTGCTTCATGGTGAACAAAAGTAGCATTCCTGTGGATGGCTTTCCTTCCAAAAGGTTTCTGATCTGATTTATATCTCTCAACACTGAAGTAAAATTTAAAAATATATATTGTCAATATTAAAGATTTGCATATGACAGATATTATCTTGGTTTAGGAAGATTGCAACATATGTTCAGTCTCAACAGAAAAAATATTTTTCCATTTATGGTGCCTATTCAGCCTCCAAAGTGATCCTGGAGATCATACACACACACACATAGGTACACTATATATGCATAATATTTTAATATACTTAAAAGTAATAAATACACACACACACACAAATGCACACAAGCCCAGTTCTTGATATTTAAAGAGAATGAGTGAATACTATGCAACAGTAAAGAAAATATACATTATGCTAATATGCTGATAGCATTAGAAGACATTTCAATGCAACATCCAGAGCACAGAATTCTAGGAACTAAAGTTAATACCAGCTATAATTTCAGGGTGCTGTACGTGTGAAATAGTTGCAAACATATTTTAGAAAAGAAGAAAAACCAAATATTAACAAGATGACCATTCTCCATCAGATTTACTGCAGTTCTTGCAATTTGAGTTCTGAATTCTTTTCAGCATTCTGGCTTAATGACTTGAGAACACTGACTCAGTACAGATGCAGAACCCACAATATAGCTTCAGAACTTTCAGAGTATGGAGAAACACTCAGGTATTTCTTCACCTGGATCACTACAGTAAAGACCATTTGTCAGCAGAGACCTTCAAAATTAGTATTCACTAAGTAGAAGACAATAGGCATGCAACAGCTTCAGAAATTTGTTCATATTTTTCCATTAATTTTTGAAGTTGTCTTTTCACCATGTTATTTATTTATGCAGCATGAAATACCTGCATATCCCACTTGGCTTACTCACTTTAGAATTGTATATGGGGTATGAGTAGTTGAGGTGATTTACATTATAAGCCTGATCTTGGCTCCTGTTTCAATTAAAATTATAAAATCTAAAAAGAGGTAAAATGGACAATAATATAGAATCTTTCAAAGATCAAGTTCTATGTCCTATGTTTTTCAAAGCCAAAAAATTAAAGTAATTTTTATGGTTCTATTTTTATTACTTGAACTTATGAGCTTTCCATGTGAATAGAAATTCTGAGAATTGTACAGAGAAGAAAGTACCCTGAAGAGATTATCTTGCCCGCAGCAATATGACTTCAATCATTCTTCACATTTTGTATGTGTTTGTGCTGCCTGAAAATGTCCAACAAGTATTTCACAATTTCTCTAAATAATCTCATTGAATGCATTTTTTCCAAAAGTTATTTTCTTAATATGTGACTTTCTAAGTTTAGGCTATTTAAGCCCAAGTGCTTCTCATCCTATCCCAAATAAACATAAAGAACTGTTCTTACTCCTCACGAGTTTCAAGAACTTTGAACATTTAAATGGCCTGGTATTTCTGTGTGATTTTGTCTCTAGATTGAGCATACCCATGTTCTCCAAAAATTACTACGTAAGTAGCATGTTTTCCAGCACTCAAATTATTATTTTGTCTTTTTCCTTTTCAGCTCAAGATATCATTTGAACTGAAGAAAGAAAATATTTTCAAAATTTAACAGTGTTTAAATAAAATATTTTTATTTGTATAACCCATTATGAAATTAATTTTCCATAACAGCATGATGTTGTAGTCAGCATCCCTAGATCCTCCTCCACAAAAATACCAGTACACCAGTAATCTTAACTTTGCACTTAGGGAATTCATTTTTCCCAAATAAAAACCTCACACTTCTCTTAATATAATTGCAATCCTTTATTTTAAATTACATATCACTATTTTAGGTTCATTTCAAATTTGAGTCTTGAATTTGGACAGGTTTGCACACCCTCTTAGCTTTGTGTAATTTGAAAATTTGCACCCTTCCCATCCCATCATCCAAACCCATGAAAGTACAAAGTTGGACGGGACTATGGAATTATTTGAAATGGAAACTTCATGAAGTGTCTTATGAGTTTGACTGCTTAACCTTTAACAAATACTGTTTACATATGTTTTAATGTTTAATTAAACTGCCTGTTTAATTGTCTTTTCAGGATTTCACTTAGACCACTATACTCTAATGGTTTTTTATTAAGATAAAGTCTTCAGTTTGTCAAGATTCATCATATCTATCACTGCCTTTATACTCTCTGTTTTAATAAATAAAATTATACGTAGTTTTGAAAACAGTTATTCAACAAGAAATGCAACTACAAATTTTTTTTTCCCAACAAAAAATTTTATTGAGTTTACAATTGCTTCTGTGAATCTTTAATTATTATTCACAATTAGATTTAAAGGGAAAAGAATTTCACGGACTTGGGACTATTATGTTTTACCCTTTGATCATTCAATTAGAATAAGGATTGACTCAGTCATTGCAGAAAGTTCTGTTTCAAAGAAAAAAAATATTATTTAAATTGTTTAAATCATGAATGGAGCTTTTATTAATTATAAGCAATATAATAATATTAAAAATGGTGTTGTTTTCTGTGCTGTTAAAATCTGATCTAGTTTTTTATTAAGACATCATACCTGTGCAAAGCAGCACCTATGTTAAGAATGCAGAAAACACTGAACTCAAATGTTCCTTTATGTCTAGATAATAACAGCGAGGACAGTAAATAATTTCGTGAGAATGTGGTGAGTTGCACAGTAGAATCATACTTTAGTTAGTTTAGTACAACTATTTTTGGCAAAACAGAAGGGCAAAATTGTTTTAAAGAAGAAAGCAAATAGAGGAGAACAGATGGAAAGACTTTTTTTCATTTTTGAATTAAAATAAATTAAATGAGTAAAAAGTAGTTTTAATGAAAACGTGAGTTAAATGTCATTCTACAAAATTATTGTAATCTAATGAGGATAAGCTGGATTTGTGCCTGTTTCTAAAAACGCTGATTTACTGCAGTAATCTGAAATCAGCAAATAGGACATGCATAATATGAGGCCAAAATGATATATTACATATAGAAACATTTATTCAGGCAATTTCATTCAGAAGATGGCTTAATCAAAAATATTTACTCAAAAAAAAAGCAACTTGCTACAAAGTCCAGCTTCTAATTCTCCTAGAAAGCTAGTTAAGAGTTAACCTTCCATCAATAAGTCAATATCACTGAGCAAATGCAGAATAATAGAATCATTGAATGGTCAAGGTTGGAAAGGGCCTTAAATGTCATTTTGTTCCAGTCTCTCTGGCATGGGCAAGGATGCCACTCACTGATCAGATTGCTCAAAGCCCCATCCAACACAGCTTTGAATATCTCCAGGTATGGGGCATCTATAACTTCTCTGGGCAATCTGTGCCAGTGCTTCAACACCCACAAAATAAAGAATTTCTTACTAACATCTAACTCTAGTTGCCTTTTTTCAGGTTAAAACCGTTGTCCCTTGTCCTGTCACTATTTGCCTGTACAAAAAGCCTCTCTCTCATTTCCATAAGCCCCCTTATGGTAAATGGAAAGCTTTAATGAAATCTCCCTGAAGCTTTCTCTTTCTCAGTCTCAACAATGACTGTTGTCTAAACTTGTCTAATCTGTAGGAGAGGTACTCCAGCCCTGACTGGTCTTCATGGCCCTCTGGACTTGCTCCTATCTTTCTTGTGCTGACGATCCCAGATGTGAATGCAGCACTCCAGGTGAGGTCTCATAAGGAGAGAGGGAAAATCCCCTCCCTCCACCTGCTGGCTACACCTTTTTTGTATGGTCAACTGCACTTCTCAGCTTCGTGACATCTGCAAACTTGCTGAATGTGCACTCAATCTCACTGTCTATATTGATGAAAATATTGAAAAACACCATTCCCAACACAGAGCCCAGAGGGACACCACTCATCACCAGCCTCCACTTGGACAGAGTCATTGTACACAACTCTCTGGCTGTGTCCACCCAGCCCACTCCTTAACCACTAAGTAGTCCATCCATCAAATCCAGTCTCTGTAATTTGGAGAAAAGGGCATGAAGGCTTTACGGAAGTCTAGATAAATGACATCTGTCAGTCTTCCCCTGATGACTGTTTTAGTCACTCCACTACAGAAGGTCACCAGATTGGTCAGGTACAATTTGCCCTCAGTAAAACAGTGCTACCTGCCTCAGATCACCCCCTTGTCTTTTATGTTCCTTAGCATATCTGTTAGGAAGATCTGCTCCATGACCTTCTCAGGCACATGTAGGGCTCACCAGTGAGTCTGAAGTTTCTC
Organism: Petroica traversi; assembly: GCA_025920805.1. Lineage (NCBI taxonomy): Eukaryota > Metazoa > Chordata > Aves > Passeriformes > Petroicidae > Petroica > Petroica traversi. The sequence goes on from JAHLSL010000007.1 coordinate 24,735,186, forward strand.
AGAACTTCCTTTCTCTCCTTTTTAAAAATGTGAGTGATGTTTCCCTTTTTCCAATCATCAGGGACTTCACTTGCCTGTCTTGACATTTCAAATATGATGGAGTCTTGGCAAACACCTCACCTAGTTCCTTCAGGATCCTGACATGCTTGTCATCAAGTAGCATAGACTTATGGCTACTTAGCTTCATTATGTGGTTCAGAACCTGCTCAATGCTTAGAGTGGCAAAGCTTCCACCCCCCATGCACCCACCCAGAAAATCAAGGACTTGACACAAGTGGGAAGCCTGACTGCCAGTGAAGACTTGAGGCAAAGAACTTAGAGTATCTCAGCCCTCTCCATGGCCATCAATTCACCATTCTTCTGAGGGGAGTATATTCTACTTGTCCTTTTTTATCTGACCTATGTACTTATAGAATCCCTTCCTATTATTCTTTACATCCCTTGCCAAGTCCTGTTCTAGCTTTACCTTGGTTTTCCTGATCCCATCCTTACATATTTGAACAGTATCCATGTCTGCTCCCCTGGTCACCTGTCCCTGCTCCCACTGCCTGTGCACTTCCTTATTCCTCAGTTTAAGGAGCAGATTCTTGCTCAGCTGTGCTATATTCCAGCCTACCTTGCTTGATTTCCTGCACACCAGGATGAAGAGCTCTTATGCTCTAAGAAAAGAGGCCTTAAATGAGCTGCCAGCCCTGGTCAGCCCCTCTGCTCATAAGGACAGTTACCCAGGGGATCTCATACACCAACTTCTTAAACAGCTGGAATTCTGGTCTCACAAATTTAAGAGTCCTGACTTTGCTCCTTGCAAGGCCAAACTTCTTCAGATCACGAACTCATCCAGGGAATGGTCACATCATCCTAGTCCACCACAATCTTAACTCCTTTCTTAAGCTCATCTGCACTGGTGAGCACCAGGTACAGTAAAAATGTCCCAACCTGAAATCTTTATCAGGACTCTAATGACTTTTCAAAAAAAATAAGTAGAGTGGAAGGTGCGCTTACCTCTTCATAAAGTCAAAAGGGTAGTTCATATTTATCCACTGCTCTGACCAAATGTCCCCATTTATTTCAGGGAAAGGAGACAGCCTCCACACTAGCAATGCAATAAACATTCAACAGAATTTCAGAGGTGCACAAGGTAACATGATCAAAAGCATGGACGATATACCTCAATCCCATGAATTGTTTAGCCCAAACTTTTTTACATGAGCACAGTATGTATTTTGTTGATGGTTCAGATGTAGGTACTTGTGCAACCTAGAGGTCAACAATGCAAACCAGCCCTTTTTCAAGCATTTCTCATTTTTTTCTTATGTCTTGCAACTACATCCCCTTTAACAAGGAGCTGCACAGCCCTCTTATCTATAGTAAGAGCTCACTTAGGCTATATTTAAATTCTGGGACAAGAGTCAACATGTAACTGCTCATTCACCTGGAGTCTATGAAAGGGAAAGAAGGGATGAAACATATGAACATCCTGTCCAAACCTGAGTTAAGATGCATCCTGATATTTACACCCAGATTTGGGATCCTGAATTTCCCCGTTGAGATCTGAGGACCATCCAGACATATTTAGCTTTTGAATATCACATCTATGGTTCAAATGTTTAGAGGAGGTGTCAGCTGCCTGTCAAAAATGCCTACAAACTGGGATCATCTAGCTGACTTGAAACAAAAATAACATGCCCATAATAGAGGATGATTTTAAAAACCATTTTGTTTTTTGTGACACCTACCCCAATGTATGCACACACTGTGAGGTTTAAGACATCCATATACAAAAAAAAATTACAGAAAACATATGTATATTTACAGACCTACTAAACTTCCTTGAATTTGAATGAAAGACTTTGCTGTAATTGGCTAACAAATATTTTAAATATATTCTAGAATATAATAGTTACACAGATTTTTTAACTTGCAGAATAACAACAGGCAGATTTAAAGATATTTATGTAAACCTCACCATCTAAAGGAGAGAATACACAGAAGGATGTCATAAAAATTTGAATACATGTTTTTGCCCAAATTTGTTGTAGTATTGTTACCATTACAATTCACACAAAAGTTTCACACACTTTTTCTGATATCATAATGAAGCAGTTGAGTGAGGGAAAATGTCATTTTTTTTTCCTGCAAGAGATCTAGTAAAGGATGAACTCCTCCAACTACATATCCCAAAAATAACTTTTTGGGATTTGCTTGGGGGATGGAGATATATAAACATATAATAGCAAGTATTGAAGCAGTATGCATAATACATTTTCAGCCACAACATTGTTCAATGTTTTACCCATTGTTTAATCAGCCTTCTCTTCTGGTCATGTTCTTCTGCATTTCCATGTGCTTCTATATTATCCATCAGACAAAGCCGAATAGAAAATAAGAGCTTAAGAAGCAAAGATAGTGCATAAGCGCACTACAAGTATGGCATAATAAACTCCAAAAAGAGGAGGGGAGGAATATTTGCCTCACTGTAGTTTAAGAAAAAAAGGTGGCAAAGGTAACAACAATGGGCGTTCTTCCTGTGTGTCCCTGCTGCAAGAATAAAACCACTTCAAGCATGAAGCTGTGTAGAAACAGCTGGGAATCATAGAAATATAAAATACTTTGAGTTGGAAGGGACTCATCAGGATCACTGAGTCCAACTCAGTAAAAGTTATAGACACACACACCAGAGGAATAATATCAGTGATACTTATCTACAAAACTTTTGTTGAGGAAATTTGTTCCATAAGAGATGGTTTTCAAACAAATCAGCAAGGTTATGAAAACTAAAACAGAGACACACCCTCTCAGGAGAAAAAGAAAACTTCTGCATATCAACAAAACCTGAGTCTTTTGATTTGCAACCTGAGTCTCAGTCCCAACCTTTTTCACCTAATGAATCCCATTGTTCATCTTTGGATATAGTTTGTTCTTGTCATTCTTCACTGAGTAGATGAAATACGTTAAGGGGCCCATTTCATTCACTGGAATTGTCCTAAAATGGCAGCCAATTATTTCAACAAGCTGTGCTTTGTTAATGACTAGCATTATTCCAACTACTTAATGATATTATTTTCAGGAATGGTCAGAGAAAGATGACTGGCCATGACAGTAGAAAAAAATACTGACCTGGCAAAACGAGTGACAGCTGGCAGTTAAGACTAGGCTCAGACACAAAATCTGAAACCATTTAAAAATAGTTACAATTCTAATCAGACTGTACATCTTCAGTCAGGTTTCCTTATTACCCCTGAGCAATTTTGGCTTTATCATTTAGGCAGTACTGCTTCTTTTGGATCAGACTCCCAGTTTCTGAAGAATACTACTTTGGCCTTAAGAAAATTTCAAGCTTCTCTACATATCATAAACTTTTAAAAGTTTCACTTCTTGCTTCTTAATTTTAGTATTAGCTCTTTAACAATTCAATTCATTATAGATCTCTTGCACTCAGAAAAATATTATTTTACTAAATTTGTTTCCCAGCTTATTTTTTTAGATTTTTTATTATACCACTCTAGTAGTGTGCTTATGCACTTTGCTTCTTAAGCTCTTATTTTCTATTCAGCTTTGTCTGATGGATAATATAGAAGCACATGGAAATGCAGAAGAACATGACCAGAAGAGAAGGCTGATTAAACAGTGGGTAAAACATTGAACAATGTTGTGGCTGAAAATGTATTATGCATACTGCTTCAATACTTGCTATTATATGTTTATATATCTCCATCCCCCAAGCAAATCCCAAAAAGTTATTTTTGGGATATGTAGTTGGAGGAGTTCATCCTTTACTAGATCTCTTGCAGGAAAAAAAATGACATTTTCCCTCACTCAATTTCTACATTATGATATCAAAAAAAGTTTGAGATCATAAAGCTATCAGAACACATTAGGAACAGAAGAGCAGCTATACTTTTCTTCAGTATTGAAATACAGCTTGGGCCCTAGAGTATAATCAAATAGAAAACAGCGTTTCTAAATGGAAACAAACTAAGAGGTATAGAGAACGATATTTGATAGCTCCCCACCTTAAAAAATACTTTGCCATTATTTCCTTCAATTAAACAATGTCCTTTACTTAAAATCCATGGTAATTTGTTGTTGACATTCTGGTGTTAAAGATATAAACTCCACAATTCCAATGACATATTGGTTTGTATCTCTGTTAAGAAAGACTATCTCTTCCACTCAGCATGTAAATCATGTGATTTAGTAGTTTCTATAGTAACAATTTCTTTTTTCTTGAACAGTAAATAGCTGTACTATTTACAATATTGAAAAGTTATTAGCTGCACTAAAATTGTAGTAACTTCCAAACAAATTTCCTTTTTAATTAAAAAGGACAGTTTTATTTCTGAAATAAATGTCTGATTTTTGGTGTGGTCAACACTTCCAGTTTTGTAACGACAAGAAAACCCAAGCTACAAATGTGGAAATACAAATTACTTCACTTTCAGATTGTAAAGAAGTGAATTTTACAAAAGAGTTTATTGCTATCATTTGTTACAGAAGTAAAAGAAGCAAACAGATTCTTAAACTGAAAACCCTGAGTGTTCAAAGGAGAAATCCACACTAGATACTTTCAAGAAGAGAAATTCACACAGAAGTTTACTGGCAAAAATATAGAAAATTAAGGAACTTTGGTAAAGGACAAAATGCAACAACAAATTCAATACAAAACACTTACAATAGCATTACTCAGTATTTACTGAATATTAACTTAGCCAATTCAACTTAGAAGTCTTCAAAACATTAAGATGTTATGTTACCCAAAAAGTCCCATGAGAAGAGGACTAAGACAAGAAGAGAGAAAGGCAGAAGACGCACAGAAAACCACACAAATGGCTGAGCGCCCAGCAGACCCAGAGAAGGCAGGGCCCAAGGGGAGGTCACCTTGCTGTCACCGCTTTTAAGCCCTTAGGTCCACCCCCTGGGTGGAGCTTCTGGCCACATGGCCAATCAGGAGCTGTGTTACCCACCCCTGTGCCATGATTGACAGCTCACAAAGATGGCCTGCGCTCCCACCTGATGCCGCACCACCATTCCAAGGACTTTTGAGGCATGGAACAGCCAGTGTCTTACAGTGTCTTTGACAAATGCTGCCAAATCAGTCCCACCACTGAAATCTTTGTCATACTGTCTACTGCAGTAGGACATTTATCCCATTTATTTTTTTGTTATAAAATACCTTTATTTTACCCTTAATTATGTGTGCTAAATAGGAAATCTTAACATGGGAATTGTTATTTGTACACAAACAGCAGCAATTTTTTTAGGAGCTTCATCATGACCTTTTGTCAAACACTATTGTCAGCCTCTGATCTCTTCACTCTCATTTTTACTGTAGCAAGACATGCTGTTTTTGGCTATGAGTCCGCTTTGTTTCCTAAAGACAGAGAAAACTCGAAAATAAGCTATTCATTGGTGAGTGTTATACAAAAAAATGCAGCGACACATACTCTTGTATTTAGAATAGAGTCATTGCTGAATCCTACAACATATATATATATATGTATATATATAGGAATCTGCTGTTAAAAACTGCTATTAAAATTTATAGGTACCCAGCATCTTCAAGTTGAAATGTTTACACAGAACCTTTAGAGCAAGACTTTTTGATCTCAGACTGAAACGTAAGCTTTGATTCTAAACAGCCCTTTTTGCTGTTTAGGCCATGTTTCAGGGCCTAAAAATGTGCACATGTCCTTTTGTAAACTTAGTCCTTCACTTTCAAAAGCTACAGGCCCACAAATAGCAGCTGTATGTGCTAATTTTGTCTTCTGAAAATAAAGCTGACTAAATACCTCCAAAGTATTACTGAGATTTAGTGATCTTAAAAAGTTTTTTCCCCTGTATCTTTAATTCAGACACATACACATCAATGTAAATTTGTGGTTTAATTCCATCGTGAATTTGGCCTGAAATATAGATTAGCAAAATTGGAAACAGCTGTGCACGAAACTACTTTCCTCTTCCATTTATAGTATTGTATCCCAATATAAACTCCATCATTTTAATATAAAGTGATACCCCCCACTCTTCTCATCCAGATGTTTATGGATTTTTCACATAATCTTCAGTGAAATTGCCAAAATCAACAAAAAGTCTTAACATGTAAATTCAACATATTGTTTCATGTTCATTATGGCCTTTTCTGCCACAGTGCCAATCCTCATTAAATTTCAGATTTACTTTGGTTGACACTGATAAAGAAAAGAACTCTGACTCATCATCCCATTGTGGGCTGGGTTCTTATTTAATTCATTTTTGTCTGATTCATGAACTGCTGAAATTCTAAAAATGGTTCATGAATTGCTAGGGAGATGAGAAAATTAATAATAATGATCCAATTTACTGTACATTGAACTGAACTGATTAGCATGCAACATACCGACAGACTTTTTCATGGCAAATGAGTCCTATAGACAGAGGTTTTGTTTCCCTTCATACTGGACATGTCATTATACTGTAAAATAATCATTAAGCTCTTAGGCCAAGATCCAGCAAAGTGCTTAAGCACTTGCTTAATTATAAGTTTATGCAAACTCCGAAGTGAAACTACAGAAGAGTTAAATTCTTTGTTATTGTTGTGACAAATTTAAAAGATACATATAGGCTTAGGCATTTTGGTCATCTTTTCTATATCTAAAGATGAGTGGTACTATATAAGTTCATAACGTGATGACTTTTAGTAGTCTATCTTCATACTTTTGTATATGGAAATATATTTAAAAGTGTCTGTAGGATACCCTCTGGCAGGTCATGGGGATACATTGACCTCCAGCTAATCACAACAAAATAATTACTAATTATCATATTGGAAATTGTTGCAGAATGCTTGAGTTATGTGAAATCCTGAATGAAATGCTGAGGGTCACTGAAGGTTTTATGGCACTAAACCAAAGTTCAAATGAATCAACTAAGCTGCCTACAAGAAATGAATATGGAATTTCTGAGAAGAATATGTCATGAACACTGTTCCTTTCCATCACTTAGTCACTTTATAAGTCAGGTTTCTGCCTGAATATTTTCCTAAGAGGTCATTATGCAAAGACTAGATAAATATTATCAGGGCTCCCAGAACTGTAACATAAGAAAACCCCCAAGAGAAGTGATGAAACTTTTCACTGTAACTCCAACTTCGTTAAGTATATGTCCTTACCACTGCATTTTAGCTATTTTTGCATCAGTTAGTACATCTGATATGGAACCTGCTCCTAACACAGTAAATTGAATATTGTTGAGGTACCTTACTAAATGGGACCCTCAGTGGGATCACTGGTATTTGTCTTGGGCATGAGGGTTTATCAAGCATTTAGGAAGCCCAGGACAGAGATTTCCTTCATTCTGCAGCCAGAAACGTGGGGGGGTGTTACTCCCATAATACTAAAGAATTTAAGCATGTGTTATTCATAAAATTAGTTTCCTCAAAGGCAGTATGTTGTTTATCACACTAGAATGCAGCAGGCTCTACCTGACAGAGACTCTCAGGGAGGCAGCTTGGCTTATCCTATGGCACAGTGCACACCTTACGGGTCTGACTTGCCTTTACAGTGAAAGCTGGGTTGCGCCACATGATCCAGAATCCTACCTTTTTCTTTTTCGTCAGAACTGCATTGCTAAGGATAAATGTCCAACTTGAAGACTTGAATCTCACTTCAAATTTGAGAGAAGTGAGATAAAAGTTGTCAGAGATTAGCATAAAAATTTCAGAAAACAATAATTGAAACCAGAATTCCTACGCTGCTTCTGAAGATTGATATCCCATGACAATGAGCTTTGATAAATCACTCTAGCTGAGGATCTATTCTTATGCTCTTTACAGAGTGTGTGTAATAAATCAATATACTGACAGATTTAAGAAAACCTCTCATTCTGCCTTCATTGCATGAAATATCTTTGCAATGCAGTTAAATCTTTTTTCTGTACTGGAAGTCTTCCACTGAGTGATGTGTACGGAACATTGCTTTCTTCCTCAGTAACACAAATATTCAGAGAAAATGTATTGTTCTCTGTTCAGTTGTATTTAATTTTTTTCTTTCCACAGCAGCCAAACCAATCATTTCAAGTGCTTTCAGAGTTGCACCTCATCTAATATATAAAATCCATTATTTGACACTTAATTATTTTTAATAAATATAATATCGCATCTAAAACCTCAGGTCTGTGAAACAGAAATGCAAAACCAGGAAAATATAAACAATAAAAATGAACATGAAAAGATACAATAATAAAAGAGAAAAAATTTACTTGGGAATGATCCATCAGGACTGTTCCATGTAGAACTCAAAACGTTACTGTACATTGCATAAAATGGTATCACTTAAACTCAATATCTAATTTCTATTCTCAACACTAATTCTAGGTTTACTATTTCACTTTAACTTAGGTTTAGTTACATTTCAGTGAAACAGGCCCATACACTGTCTTTAACTGTCCTGTCATTCTTCCACATGAAAGCCCTACCTTAAAGCAAAATTAAAACTTTTGAGTTGAAGCAGGGAAGATTAGGAACTGTTCCTCTTAAATGTAATTATAAACTCTTCTTAACAACCAACATGTACAAAATTCTTCTCAGTGTTAAATAATTCAATCTGCAATAACATCTTGAAGGGTTGGACATCCATGAGGAGCCCTACTCACCATGGACTTTGCAAACCACATGTTGAAAACATGGTCTCTTCCACCAAAGAATTTACAAGAATTGCAGGAACTAAGTTGCTGAAGTATTTTTCCACAGATACATGTAAAATAAGGAAACTTTTTTATTTCATGTATAGGACTACTCACACTGAGAATAAAAACCTATATACTCCAGGTATATATATATATTTTATTTTTTTTTTTGCATGTTTTTGCATCACAACTGCTTGGGTGTGGTACCATTGGAGAGAATCCGAAAACAGCTCAAAAAACCCTCATGGACTTCCCTTTCTCCCCAACTTTAAGGTAGGCATTAGTAAATTTAAACTGCATTCCTTCAGCGTTCCTCGATACACACTCATTTAAAAAATAAAACAAAGCACATGAAAAGATATGGCTATGCTAGAATTAAACTCTATCTATTTTTTCATAGTCTCTTTCAAAAAGAGTCAGAAGTTTGGTTTTCTGAATTAAAGTATTTTGAATTAAAGTATTTTGAAAGCAGACTGACTCATAGAACCACTACTCAGTTGTGCATATTTCTTAATACAAACAGGCCATTCTCTGAGGGTACAAAAAACTTCATGCAAAAGAAAGAGGGAAAAAAGCATTCTTTGCAATACTTTAATAGAGAGAAAAACAGGTAATTTAAAATGACAAAATGTACATGATAAACAAAATGCTCTTCTGCTGGACAAATGATTAAATTGCTTATCTGCTTCTTTGTAAGCATAGTTGTGATACAAAAACAGTCTCACCAAATTAATCCAATATCTTGACAACAGAAAGTATTCAATATTTTGCTTATATAACAGCAGAATTGAAACTTATCTGCTTAGGAAGTGGAGAGAGATCTGTGAGTGTTTGAGGTACATGAACATCCAACTATCTATTTCCAAAGCCTTTGTGCTTACAAGTCAAGCCAGCTCTGTGTACATGCACAATTACCCTTGATATCCGTTATATTGCACGAGGAAGTATATTTTCACATATTTGGGGTCTTTTTCAAACCTAAATGTTCTCCATCAAGTATTACCAGCCTTTCTCAACAATGGAAGGCAAAGAAAAAATTTAAATAAAATTCTTTAGGTAATCATTTAAAGAAAGTTCAGCTAAGAAAGCTGATAGATCATTTTTTTCAACAAAAATAGCTCTATTCTATAGAAAAATAGCTAGAATTTTCTGCTACTAAAACATATTTCCATTAAGAATTCTTCCACAGCGACTCGATTTCACAGGGGAATTTTTGCAAATTCTTTTTAGAATGTTTTAATGATATCATTTGAATAGTTTCATACTTAATTCCAACCATCAGATCAGATTGGATCTGCAAATTTTCGGGCCAGAGTTCACTATAATGTTACATCACCAATTATTTTTTTCATAGTGATAGCAACTATACTGATCTATACTGGAGGCAGTGACCAGCAGTTATTGTAGTTCCATCTGACATTATCTTCCCTCTGTAAATCTGAGCAGGTTTGGAATAGATCAGCAGAGCAAGACTCTAACAAATGCCTTCTGCTAACTTACCCATACTAGTTCAAAGAGTGGTATCAGTGTTTCCTTTTGGCACTTTATTCTCCACACCTAGAACCACATCTATAAAAAAATTATTCAGAACCACACAAAAAATGCAAACCTTGAAATTGTCACTATAATTGCTTGACTTTATCAATTCTTTGTTCACCACAAAATTTCCAGTTCCCATTATGTCTTCAAAAACCAGAGTTGCTCTTTGTCAATGAAAGCTTAACAATGTGAAATACAGGAAGTATAAAACAAAAACAAGCGTATGGGCTTTTGTAACTTGTGTTATTTTAATTTAAACCTCTTGATTTTTTTAAATCCAGTAAAGAAGGCTTCTGTTATCAGAGAAATGCTCTGTTATCCTTTCCCACCAGATCAAGAATTTAGGAAAATGCTACACAAAGTCTTCAGAGGAGTATTTATAAACAGAGGGAGAACAAATGAAGTTAAAATAAATCAATTTAATTAAGACACAAGTCAGGCACTCTCTAAAGAAGACTCAGAATCCCACCTTTGGACCTAGGTGCATTTGTTCTCCTTTTTTTCCTTTTATTTTTTCCTTCTAATGTGTTGAACAGTTTCTACAGTTTAAAAAATATTTTTTATGTGATAAATCTTAATGATTCCAGTGTCCTTAGACAATATTACATTGGGAATTTTTTCTCCTTTATAGAAATGTAATATTTCTAGAGCAAGCATGAATGATAGGTTAGAATTTTCTGGGATGCACGCATAAGAATACAGTACGCAGAAGGATATATGCTATAGATTTCCACAATAGTATCTAATATTCCATGAAATAAAATGATTGAGCTGAGTTTCCAAAGCTTAAACATGTTGAAGAGAAAAGGGTTTTAAATAATGTTATAAAATTGCAGATATGCTACACTTATTTACCAGGTTTTGACTGTGATAACTAGCACAAGCAATGGAACAGAATAATCCTGTTTTTATAGGAGTCTCATTCTATTGTTCCATGCAGTATGTCAGTACAACATAAAAAGCTGTTTGAATAACCAAATGCAGGCCTACAACTTGCATTAAATCCATCTTAGATGACACTCTGAAAGACTAGAGTATTCATTAAATGCAATGTGCTTCTACCGCATTATAGGAAAACCCTTGGAGGACCAGAGATCCATGCACAATGATAATTATAGTGGGTTTTTTGTAGCTGGAAACTAAGGTTTAATGAGTGTTCTGACTCTAGTCTTAGCAACAAAACATAAACTCTAATGACAAAAATGAACATAAATCTGGGATTTTTTAGAAGTGGGACAACTGAAAGGGAAAAAATGGAGTTTTTTTAATGGTAGAAGATACAAAATAGACACCAGCAGAATAATGCTGCAATTAGGGCTTTCTTTTCACTGTTTATAGGTATTCAGAAATGCCATAAATTTTTTAAAACTTTTGCAAGGAGAAAAGGAGAATAACTTATCAGTACATACAAATAACTGAAGTGTAGGTGTCAAGAAGACCAGACCAGACTCTTTTCAGCGGTGCCCAATGATGGGCAAAAGGCAACGGGCACAAACTGAAACATGGAAACCTGAATATGAGGAAAATTTCTTTACTTTGCAACTGACAGAACACTGGAACAGACTGTCCAGTGAGGCTATGTAATCTCTTCTGGAGATATTCAAAACCCACCGAGACATGGTCCTGTGCAAACTGCTGCAGCTGAACCTGGCTTTTTCACACTAGATTATCTTAAGAGGTCCCTCCCAGTGCCAATCAGTTTCTGATTATGTTTTTCCTTGAAAGAGTTCCTTTTGAATTGAAAAGATTACTCTGGTACATGGCAGCAAACTTATGATGGCAAAGGGAAGCTCCACAGTTTTTTTAAGCTTTCATACTTGTACCTCATATGAAACATTTAAAATACAATACTGCATAAAAAATATCATATCTTCTAAGAATATATCCTCAGTTAATCACTCCAAAAATATATATACTGAAACAAGAGATAGACACAGTGCTGTGCCTTGGGTTTTTTCCCTTGAAACGCAGATTATTAATCAAAGCTTTACTTTAAAATGGACCTAAAGTAGTTCTATTTTAAGGATTTTAGATTAACTTCAAAAGATTATAGATAATTACAATTTTATCCAGTGCAAGGATAATTTATTCTTGAAATGAAATACTGATATATGCATAAACCTGAAAAATTTCAGCTGAAATCTCAGGTCAAATTTGCAGAGGCTTATGGCCACACAAGAATCATTACTGAATATAATGAAGGCTAGAATCATAACTAGAATATAACTTGGTTAGTGATGATTTGCCTACTTATTTTTTAAATGTTACCAGGTTGAAATTATTAATTAGAATCTAACTAGTAATTATATTACTACAAATCTTTGCTTTATAACTTGAAATCAATAATGAATACTAACTGTTGAACATTCATTATTGAATTAATTATCCCTCTATAATATTTACAATTTCCTTTTGACAAGACACACTAAGTATTTATTTTGGACACACTACAGTGTCACCAGTCAAAAGATTCTTGAGGGATGTTTTGCTTGTTTTGTTTAGATTTTTAAACAATGGATCTGTGATTATGACAATCTGACAACTTTGAGAATAAAACTATCCTTCAGCTCAAGTTCTCACAAACTATCTCTAGCCAAAGAACTTTTTTTTTTTTAATTCTTCTAAAATATTTCTGAACCTGTATTTCTACCATCTTAAACTACTGAACTAACATACAGGTTAAATTTATTTTAAGTGAACCTTCTTACACCGCACCTTAACTTTTTAATCTTGCCTAAGCATGGGTTTATGTAGGATTCATTAAATATTGCTGTAGTCTGACTAAAACAATGGGCCTTTCAGCAATTCAGAGGGCACATCCTTTTATCTCTTTATCAATATAATCTACTGTCCTCTGACCTTAAAAGAAGAAAGCATAGAAGTTTCTCTAAGAAAAAACAAGTTTCAAGTAGTAACTGGTTGAACTGTATTATAAATCAGGAAAAAGTTCCTATTTACTGAGCCTGCCCATGTAATTCAAGGGACAAAAAATGACAGGTAAATGCCTGCCATGATCTATATCTCAAGTCAGTCTTTTCCTACCAGTTAATTTTAAGACTGAAACAGTCTATTTTCACAGGTAGTATGACCTTTTAAAATTGCTTGTTTTCCTTTTAAAAATACTTGTTTTCTGATCACTGTTTATGATATTAAGAAATTATGATAACCCTTAATAAATCCTCTTTTTTTTTGTTTTTTTAGATAGAGATGTTCTTTTTAAGTTTTTCTTCAAAGCACATCTTCTTGGGGAAAGTTTAGACCCAAACTCTTAAACTCAGCAGCAGATACATTCTAATACATTCTACAGAATTTTTTGTGTAGATCTTACTTTATTTTATATGCTCATGATCCTAGTTGCTACTGAACATGAATATCCTGACAAGAAAATTATGTACAAAAATTCCCTAAACTACAATGTCAATTCCATAAAAATAATTTTAAATCTAAATCTGCAGTTCTAGAGGTAAAGTTGTTTGAAACACAGAGAGAATAAAAGCATTCTTAATCCTCAAAATGACAATTTTTACCTAAACCATATCAAATTTATGACAAGACACAAACTACTGTGCTTTTGACAGCTCACTACTTAAAGAAGCATATAAGTATCAATAAAAAGGCTTTTTAAAATAATTTAAGGCTAAATGTAGCATTATTTTATTATTCAAACATTTAAAAACCCACATAAATCAAAGACATAATGCCTAGTTAATTTATAAGTTCCCACTGAACTTCTGAAAATATTTTAATATTGTTTCACTGCTGCAGAGTTTGCAGTCATAAACACATCTTGATATTGACATAATAGCACATCTTGGATGTTTGCTCAGAGTTCTTTGGCCCCCAGCATAAGGAGGACATGGACCTGATGGAGAAGGTCAAGAGGAAGGGCCCAAAATGACCACAAGGAAGAGACAAGAGAAGGGACTGAATAGACCTTATAGCAGCTGGAGAGGGACTTTTTACAAGGTCTTGTCGTGATAGGACAAGGAGGGATGGCCTTAAACTGAAAAAGGTAGGTTTCCCTAAAAAGTTGTGGATGCCTCATCCCTGGCAGTGCTCAGGGTCAGGTTGGATGGGGCTCAGAACAAGCTGGTCTAGTGGATGATGTCCCTGCCCATGGCAGGCATTTGGAACTAGAAGATCTTAAAGTTCCATCCCAAGCCGGTCTATGATTCTATCACATAAAGCAATGTGAAATCAGAAACATCCTTGATATACAATACCAGACGCATGCCAAATAACCTGTTTATGTAGTTAATGAACAACCCCATATTCCTACTGATTGTCAAGCTGTTTTTATTGAGTGGTTATTTACCAAACTTGACAAAGAAAGAGAACACAATGTTCATTTCTAATAGCAAGCTGGGGAGAGTCGGAACAATCTGCAGGTCTAATTTAGAATGCAAAGGAATCATAATAAACTGGAAGAGTAGTCAAAATTCAAAGAAATGTAACAATTTGTATATCTTCATTGTCCCTATTTGAGAAAGAAAAACAACTAACACAAAAATGAAAAAAATACAAGAATGGAAAACTATTGACTAATATTGCAACAAAGTACCTTGAAAATAGCAGAAAGTATTTCTCACTGAAAATAAAAGTGCAAGATAAAATGCAACAGTATTATAAAGGTATCTAAACAAATCTGTCATGTCAGCTTGTTTTTTCTCCAAGGAACATTCACAGCATGATGTCACAGGAAACCAGTGTCACTGATCACATTGATAAATGTCCCTTTAGGTAAGTTTTACTTTCATGTCAATAATCAGGACACAAAAAATGGCGTAATTTATGCGTAATTTTTAAGACCTTGTAGGTAAAGTGATGCAGTCTGAATATTTCCAACATTGCTGGAATTTTAATGCAATACCAGCAAAACTTGTTAACATGTAGATGTGAATGGAATAAATTTAGTTCAGTTTTGAACAAAACTTTTAAATACAGAAAATGAAAAACTACATTCAGTATCCACTGAGGTTCTTGGTACCAACTACTGCACTCTTTATGATTTTATCATATTTTCCCATCCAGTCTGCCTAATTAAGTTTGTATAATTAGGCACTAAAGGTGGAAAATAATAAAACTAAATTACTCATACAAGCTTTGCTTTATGTATGTGAAAGTCTTTTAATGACAAAACAGGAAGGTAAAGTAATATTCTAAATTTTTTGTCACCTGAAGCACATCTGTGATATTTATTTATCTCCATGAATCTTGCACTCGGCTCTATCCTTTTTCTTCTGCTCTGTTTGCAGACAGTGACAAGAAACTGGTGGGACCATAGAGCTTTATAAAGTGGAGGGACAAGATGCTGTGACACAAGACCAGCGAGTAACATTGGTGAGAATGTCTTCAGTGCTAAGGCACCTCAGAAAGACCAGGCTTAACCATCAGACTTAATCTAAATGAACAGTATATCCTGATTCCATATGTTTGGAAAATACTGCTCCTTACACTTTACTGTGTTTTGAATAATGAAGATTTAAAAATGATGTGTTATATTGGATACAGAGGGGGAAGTACAGTACAGTTAATGAGCTGATTTGAAGAAGAGATTGAGGAGAAGTTGGAGCAATCATCATCTGAAACCATCTATATGAAGTAGATGGGCTTGATTTTGGTCCATTTACTTGAAAAACCTCAAAGAGCTAAAATAAGGTTATCTGTGATCGTATTTTTAAAAATCCTCATGGTGAGTGCTATCTCACGAGGTAAATTTTAGTGTCATGTACAATTCAGCCACAAAATTGGAAGGGGCAGGAAGATGAATGCCTACAAAAGCTCAAATTATCATTGCCTAATATAAAGCTTAGGAACTCAGACTATCTATCCCTGCTTGTTAAATGCTCTAATTGTTGTTTACTCATTTTATTGCTTAGCTTGTTCGCTTTTATTGATTTTGTTGTTGAGTATTTTGTTGCATTTTACGCCTATTGTGGTTTGAGTTTATTGTGCATTTTGATGCAAATGTGTTTATAAGGAGTGAATTTGTATCACCATGAGGGTTCTTCTATTTTGCTTTATTTTTTTTTTTAACAACTTTACGTCTGAAATCTACTGTGCTGCCCGAAGGACCTCTGTAGCACGCTTGGCTAAGTGACAACGCTTTACTTGTTGATGAGCATATTTCACTGCATCTAAATAATCTACCATTAATAAAGATTATGAAAACATAAATCAAAACAGGTTCTAGGAACATTAGCATTAATGTACATGGATAGTAAGCATTTCAAACAGACTCAGGAAAGCACAGAGAATAATTCAGATAGAATCAATAGAATCTGACCCTCTGTAATCTTAAATTCTGTTCCTGAAAAGTTCTCAGTGATGACAAATCTCTGCATTCATGCTGATTCTGGCAGACTTTACGTATTTGAAAGACGAAGAATCTGGCAATTTAGCCTAAGCTATTTTTTGTCTATCTTGTAAAACTATACCAAACTTTTCTTTGCTGGTTTACTTCAAGCAGAAACTCTCTTCTCAGTAGGAGTCCTATATAGATTTTTAAAAGAATCCAAAGGGTTAATTTCTTTTTTCTCTGTTAAAATACTAACTTGAACATGTCTGTGAAGACACTGCTTTGAAGATAGATAACATATTTCAAAGTCCTTTGGAAACATGCTGTAATGGACATTTTAAAAATAATTGGGAATCATATTGCCAACATAAACCAAGACAAATATAGATTCTTTGGCAGATCTACATGCATATATCTGCTGAGAGCTATTTGAAAAGTGAAAGTATTATCCTAAAGTCAATTGTCAATTTAAACACAGCCAATAAGCCTGTATCTATAGAGAATTAAGCATTAACCAGGACTTCATTTTTTCACAAAAAAACTCAGTGTTTGTCTTGTCTCAAGGTATTGCAGTAGAAATATTAATAAAATTAGAACACTAATGAATTCTATATTGATCTTGGATAGGGAGAAAGTGGAATAACAGAATTAGCTTTCAAAAATCTAACATCACTAAATTAGAAAAAATCTCAGTATTTCCCACATTCTCACAGAAAAATAAATTATTTTTAACTCTTGATCTCTCTCAATGCCTTCCTTGATGCTAAAAGCCATGGAAAGGTTTGTCAATGACTGTAAAAGTGTTACCCACTGTTCTTACATGTAAGAAAATATTCTGGCCTGAGAAATCAGAATGCTATACAATTTGATAGTACACATTAGAAAGGACTGAGAAATTTCCTTTTCCAAACATTTGTTTGAGAAAAGTATACTTCTTTTTTTTTACCAATATTTTGGATATGCAATTTTAAAAAAGTTTTAGAACGTAATTTAATTTAGGATTCCCTTAGGAAAACCATTTTCCAATGACCTGTTAAACGGTGGTGTTTTCAGAACCATAGTACCTTGGCACTGTAATTTAGCTGCAGTCATCACTGGCTCTTTTCTTTCCCTCTCTCTATCCCCAGGGGTTTAGGTGCAAACCATGGACTCACCTTCTCAATGAAATGAATCTTTTACATTGAGAAGGGAGTTCTATCACAGGTTCTTACCTACATTTTTGTGTTGTACCACTGGGTTAATGAAAGGTGCTTCTGCTAAAACCTGGATGAAGTTCATTAACTCATTTATTAAAAGCCACGCACAAAGAGAAGAATGTGCACTGTGCAGTAAATTCACTGTTGGCATCCTTAGTTACAATACGGAAAAACCAAAGGTACTTTTTAATAAAATGGCAAAAAATCTAGACCCTGTGATTTATTGTTTTGTTTTGTAGGCTATGTGTTCATTCTTAAAAAGGTGTACTCTCATTTAAATTTATGTACTAAATACCTGCTATTAACTATGCAGTGCTTTAAAGTTTTATGTTCTTTGTAAGCAGATTTCAAGACTAAAATCTGTTACAAATTACTTCTAGTTGATTAAATTTTCTTCTGCAGCCTGTCTGTCTCTCCCTGATGTGTCTGACTCAGTAACTGGGGAAGAAGTGTCTTCTATCAATCAATGACAGAAAGTGCTGAATCTGAAAATGCTGACTGAGCACCATGGAGGGCAGTCAGGTTTCTGATAGCAGTCAAAGGAAGTTTAAAAATTTCAGTATGAGTGTTAAACGCCTTTTCAAAAGATGTTTAAAGATTAACCAGGAAAAAAACAAATCATGTTCAAACAAAGTTGCTCATTGGTCTGAGACTGGCATTTACAGAACAAAGTAAAAGAATTCTATTTCCCCAGCTAAACTTACTCCAATGAAAATGACTAAAATAACAAGGATATGTTTCACGATTGCCTTCTCAACATTGTACATTAAATAGGATTTTAAACAAACAAGAGAGTGTGTAAGTAAATATATTAGGACCGTTTAAGGGTTCATTCATGGATGAATGCTTACAGCAGCATGTAACTTCAGTAATGACTATCTGATATTATATCTAATTTCCATGAATAACAGCAAGGCTATCCATTTCTATGAGACAATGAATAGTATTCCCTTTCATTGTCTATTGATCAATTCGTTTATATGTAAAATACATGCAGAATTTAATTTCAATAAATATATGCATATGTACAGCAACAGGTTTAATTAGCTGTGGACCTGTACATCCTGTCATGAAAGAATAAAATTATCATTCTAAGAAAAAACTGGCCTGTTTAGGAGGGGTAAATCCTTTCTGTTCCACCTCATTATTTTCCAGGTCTTTAATGAAGTTTTCATTCTTCATACACAGAAATTAAATATGTAAAATAGCTACTGATGCTAGCAATTGTGCATCTTAATATTGAACTAAGTTTCTGTTTTGTAATAATATTTTCTTTATTTTGAGATCTTTGTTTTCAAGATATTTCTGAAAATACTGGCTTTATACAATGTCGGGAGCTCCCCTGTAGAAGAAGGATTTGGCAAGACCAAAATTACACAGGTAGTGCCAACAGAAAAGAGCCATGTAGAAGAATAGGAACTGATTTTCTGTAAAGCCAATTGATTTGATAATTGTAGACCATATTGGCAGACAAATTCAAGATGTCATTTAGCAGTGCTTTTTCAAGGTTAATGAATATGCTTGTCTCTGGCTAGTAAGAACAGCATCACTATGGATCACAATTATCTTCTTACAATCATCTGTTGTTTACATTGCAGAGAGCAATGTGCCATTTCATAGATACTAAACTACCTATTTTATGTTCTGCCCAGTACAAGGGAACTTTTGCATGCATGTGGCATATGGGCTTCACTGAGTTCCTAACATGAAAATTCAAAGTTTTTAAACAAAAATTCTGTTTAGGAAGAGAAAGGACCATGGGCCAAAAGCTGGTTAAGAGCTCTGAAGCTGAACTTCCAGACAAGGCATTATTTTCCTTTGGTTAGTGTCCCATTCAGGATACTTCCAGTCTTTTATACCAGGGCTGTGTAGTTCCAACTAAATCAATTTGCATGGGTGATAGTTTAATTCTATGAATTTCAATCACTATCTTTCATTTTCAATGTTAGTTTTTAATGAATTAGTTATATTCCATCTACACACTGTTCTGATGGAGTAGTCACTATTAAGACAAATCTGCCAAACGTTCTGTAATCATACCTCTACAAGTGACCAGTCATCTCCTTTCCAATAAAAGGAAAACAAAACCAACATATTCCTGGAACAAGAATATTAATCAGCCTGTTACATTGTTTTAGCATATTTGCTCCCAGTTTTCTAAGAAATTCATCCATGCTCATAGAAATAATACTCAAAATCAGAAAAAAAGCTTGTTGGAATTAGAGACAATTTCACTCAGACTTTCGGCTGAATAGTTTCTAGCATTTTATTTTATAATAACTGATATTCATAACAATAAAATTAAGATCATAAAAGAATGGTCTTGCAGACTTGATCTTACCTTCGAACACTGTATCTTTCAAACTCTTCTTTCATTACTTCTGATAACTTACATTCATTATTGCACTGAGACACTAGATATCCATAGCATTAAATTGATCAAGACCATGATTAAACTCTCAAATTTATAAGAGTTATAAGATATGACAAAATAAGGAACATGATTCTCTGTCCATGACCAGAAAATAAGCTAAATTGCATTCTAAAGGAAATTTCGACTTTAATGTATTTTCCTGTTATTACCAAAGCCTTTAATGGCTAAGTTTCAGAAAACAAAAATAATAGCAAAATCTCATAAAATGTGTACAGTAAAAATGTAGTAATTCACACTGGCTGGATGTTCCATCACATATTCCAGTGGGTTATGATTTTATGCAGTGTAGTAGTGAGCAAATACAATAAAAAACAAAGTAATGTATCTTAAAATGTACTTTATTAGTTTCTTTGAGAAGTATAATTTTGTTATGATACTACTTCATAGTATGCTTGTAAGTGTTCAACAGTGCATTTGGCAAAAGCACTATAGCCTAAGTAATGCAAAATTTCATTAAAATACTGTTAAAATATCTACAGCTAAAATGTAAAAGTATTTATAAATGCACAGCAGTATACAGATTAGTAAGTAATATATTACTAAAAATTTACTTCAGAAAAATAGTAAGATATATGTATTCACTGAAAATAAGATCAAAACTCACTTATTTTTCACCCTCCAGTGGGGACGATTTGTTCATTCTTGTTTAAGAGTGGAGTTTAACCTGTGTGTTCTCTAAATTAGTCTCAATCTTCCCAACAGAAATGATATTAATGTAACTCCTCTTTGCCACTGTGAAATACTTCTTAAAATGAGCACAAATACCTGAGCATACCTGCACCTGTCAGCATCAAAACCAGAAGAGTTGTTAAAAAGTACCAATAAATACATGTTGGACAGCAAAAACTAAATATATTTTTCATATAAAAGCTTTTCTGATACTTGAAGAAGAACAGTGGCTTACTAAAGTTTTCTCAGGTAAGTACTAAAATGTGATGCTTCCCCCTCTCTCAAAATTTATTATTTTCAAGTGGACAATGATAGAAAACAGAATGATAATAAGCAAATAAAATTTTTGAAAGTCTAAATGTTTTCAACTTCCCCCATCAAATAATGCATTGTGACTGTTATCCAAAGTACAGAACCTTCCTAGTGCAGTGATAAGAGATTTTAAGATGAAAGGAGAAATTAGCCTTTTTTGTTTGTGAAGTGATAGAAACTATTTCTTTAAAAAGTTAGGTCAGTATAATTTAGTGATTTTTTTTTTTTTATTTCCCCATCTTTCCTGGGAAGGAACAGACTATATTTGAACCCACCTGAAAACATTTCATTGTAGAATTTTCTAGTGTACAACTCAAGTAGCATGGGCAATTGGATCACTCATTCAGTAAGTCTCATCAATGAAATGTAGAAAGGCAAAAAATAGGACAGAAAACAATTTGAATTTGAATACATTTATTTGATAGCAACACAGAATATTTCACATTTACAAGTATAGTCTTGTGGAAAAGAGGGGATTGCAATGTAATGATCCAGAGGCAAAAGGGGGCATGTGCATATGGTGATGTGAAAGGGAAAGAATTTAGTACCTAGGTATTGGCAATAAAAGTGCTTGGCTGAAAAAACAGCCAAGATCCTTAATGAAGCATAAATTCATAATATCACTACACCTGGCTGAAATATTCTTCAAATTTAGGTGAGAGCACTAAAGTCTGGCATAACTTTTTTCTCAGTACCTACAGACATTAGGTAGTTCATGTTGAACTCGATTCCAGATGTTGTTCTGAAACTTGATGCCAGAAATAGGTTTTGCTTTAGTTCAGAAATCATTTCAATGATTTGTTCAAAGCTCAAATATCAAAAAAGGCACTTCTTGGTTTGCTGCTTGAACTGCTTTGTCAAAGTGCGTAGCTATTAAGTCTAGCATCGTGCCATTTGAAGATTGTGACTGTGAAAAAACAGCTATTTACATAAATATATTCAGCCATTTTTATGCAGTTTCATTTTTAACTGCATTGATTGCTATCAGCTCTGCTAGATTGCTTTCTTCTAGTCCAATTAAGTTCAGAAAAAATCACTGACTAGACTTTCTCAAAGGAACAAAATTATTGATCATCATATTTCAATACTGTCTCACCACATCCATTGTAAGAAGCAATTGAAATCTTAACATGTACTCTACTCATGAAAGTACTAAATGTGATAAGAAAAATATCATTACCTACAGCTATCACATGACTGCTGCACACTGTGCATCTGATCCTATTCCCAATAATGTCAATGGCAATGTTTCCATTGATGTGACTGGCGCAAGGTCAGTTCCTGCAGGGGAAAGCTGTGTCCTTCTGTAATGAGTTGAAAACAAAAATAAGTCAGAATATTACACCCTCCTCTCAGGTACCAGTGACTAAAGGAATTTTCTTAAAATATTTCACAATAGGTTCATGGTTTGTTTTGGTTTTTTTTGCAGTATAAACATCATCCTTCTGTCAGTGCCAATATTCTTGAGAAGAGGCAAACTGTGAAAGTGAAGGACTGCAATAAATTGTCATTATGGCAACCAGGCAAGACTTACAGCAGCACAGTTCTGTGCCTAAATGCTTAATGTGTGTTTTAGGCCAGAAAGAAATGGGGGAGAGAATACTGATACTGGAAAGCGTGAGAAAACTTAAGTCAGTGCACAGACCTTACTTAATGAGGAGTTAGGATGGAACACAAACATTTACATTTTTAAATTATCAAAGTTCTGAGCACTTGCTTTCAAGGAGGAATGTGCTGACTTAAGGAATATATTCCAGTCTTTAGCATTTAGCCCTTGCAACAAATCCATAGTTTATCTAGACAGCCTGGTCATTTCTAGTCAAAGCAAAAGGGCTTCCTAAGGAGCTTATGAGAAGTTTCATATCTCAAAATGAAAATATGAATATTTTTTCTAATATAATGATGAAAAAAATTCAAATTTCCTATTTTGAGAATTAAAAATTCTTTTGCAGTTGCAAAGAATCACTGCAGGCCCTTATTCCTGTTTCCTTCTTTTTAAAATTAAGTTCAGAAGAGGAGTCAGACAACTAAAACACTAGATTATTTTCAAATATTTGTTCCCACGGGCATTTTTTATTTTTTGTCTAAAAAATAAAAACAATATGCCATTTATTTTAAAAAGATATATGTATTCAAGGACTGAGGGAAATCCTTTTTTTTAAATCATGTGGGTTTTTTTAATTTTGGTTTGTATGAGTGGGAAAGCAGTCAAAATGGGAAGAAAGAGCAAAAAAGGCAAAATAAGAAAATGCAAAGATGCAGTTCTATGGATCTCAGTTGCCTCTCAGTTTTGCCTTCTGGCAATCTGGTTCGTGGAGTCATACTATTCTTGATCACAGCTTATTTAAGCCCACATTTCCATAAACTGCCTAAGTATTGCTTTCACTGAGAATCATTACATCCCATGCAGACCTTCACTTCTCTTTGGGTTACTGTTTTTTAGAGATTGCAGCAAGGTCTCTGTCTCTCACAAAAACTCCAGACGTGAATTAATTCCCACAAACATTCGTTCAGGAAAAAGTCTGTTCTATTGAAACTGAAAAGCATAGTGCATTTTAGTTGCTCTTATTGTGCAGGTCTGATTAATAAAGCCATTTTGCCAGCACCTGTCATTCTTGCAAAATCTCAGACTCACTTGTAAGAATGATGATATATTATATGCTCTTCTATCAAACAGTTGTCCAGCAAGTCAATCAAATATGCAGCAAGTCAATGAGAAGAGCTTAATTTTCAATCATCTACTGCATTTTCGCTGTTTGGACAAACAGTAAGACATTTCTAGTCATTCAATATGCAGACACATTATCAAATCCGTTAATTTTTCCAACAGTGAAGAAAATATCCTTAAAGGTGAAATCCACAGCAGCGGCAAATTTGACACCATTTTAATGTAATGTGCTAAACAGTACACTGATCAAAGGTGACAGGGAAACCATTTTATTATTTTATTTTGCAAACCCTCTTCTCCCCACTCCCAAGAGTTTGTAACAATATTCTCAATTTTTCAGGTAGACCTTCAATAACCTTTCACAGTTATTTCACTTACACAAAGTGCATGTGAAAATGACATTAAAGGTGTACCAGCTGTCTTCCTAAGCTTAGACTAAACCGGGGAACAGAAGAACAGAGAAAGAAATAGGTTCATACTTGGCAACCTCTTACTTGTTGGTGCATGGCTTCACTAGAGGGGACAGGTACTATGCTGCTTGTTTATAAGTGAAATGTGCAGGTGGACCTTTCTGTTCAGGAGGAACAATCAGAAGACCAATGATAACTTACAAGAAGTTATTCTACTGGGAGGGTGTTAAAATAAATTATATACATCACAGTAGCTTATAGGAGTCATGTCCTTGTTGAACACCCTCCTCTAGTAGGAAAAACACTATCCCCAAATTCCTTGATAAGATGATGCATGTTTGTTAGGTGATCCTGAGCCCCAAGGTATAAAACCAAATGCCAGTCCAAACAATTGCAACACTCCAGTCAGAAAAATGCATCAATTGGACATAACTGAAAGAAGGAAAACAAGCTGAGAAAAGATTCAGGAACTAAGGCAGGAGGCATGAATGCAAATTCCAAGGCAACAGCATTAAGCTGCAGGAGATCTCCTGAGCAGCAGTCAATCGTTGCATCCGAACTCTTGGCTGCTCTGCTATCATGTGGATCTGAAAATATCCAAAGATTTCACTCAAATGAAAAATAAAGTGGCTGTAGGTAGATAAATGGCTTAACAGAGTAGTAACTGTACAGTGCTGTTCATCAGGAGTATTTTTAATACTTTTGCTATGCAGTATAACAAATAAATGGGGCATGGGCAATGAAACTTCAAAGGAGGAAAGAGGGTTTTGCAAATGTAGTGAAAAAAACAGGAGAGAAAACATGCATGTTCAAAAAGTTAGGTTAACAAAAGAGATTAGAATCAAGGGCTGCATCAACTGATATTGTCACATAAAATATTAATGTTGTTTAAGAGAGAATCAAATTGAATGTGGTTACAGGCTTCAGTGACAGGCAGGACAGCAAATGTTTCCCAGTTATCAAAAAGAAGTGTGAGACAGGAGTAATTAAGGGCTCTGTGCTAGTTTCTCTAGGCTTGCAGCATTGTTAGAGGAATTGTGAAAGTGACAGGAGAATTTTAATTTTGGATATAGAGCCACATCTGTAAAACAAAGACAGTTTTTCAGTGTCAATACATAAAGGGAAGTTAAATGGTATCTTAGAGGAAAAAAATGTAAACTTAGAAGTGTCATGACCCAGTCCAGACCTTTCCAAATCAATGCAAATCTAGCAAGAAGCTGATTTCTGCCATCTTTGGTGTCACTGGCATCACCAGCAATAACAAATGCCAAATAAATGACAGTCAGATATCATAAACATTTATGGAAACAATGGCTACCTTGCTGGTCAACTTTAGAAACCCAAGACTTCTGAAATAACTCATACATACCTCTGTAGTTTGCAGTGAAAGCCAGGCCATTTCTTCAAACTCAATCATTTAAACACTTAGGTTTTCTCTGAGCTGACCAAAGGACTACACTGACCTGAGAAATAAGCATTTCTCAGTTTGAAGAAGTGTTGAAGTTTCACTGGTTTTGTGGTATGTTCCCTTCCTGGAAGAGAGAAAGTGTGGCTGATAGAAATGTTGTAAGCAATAACAGAATTTGATGAAAGCTTGTATTTCTAACTCAAAGCCATTCTCTTTTGTAAATTGTCTCCAGTTGATGTATTAGCTGTTGTTTGTGTGCTATTATTTTACTCACTGTCAAAAATAAAAGTATCTATAACTGGTTTTTCTCAGACTAAAACATTGAAATATACCTTAAGAATGATAGAGCTCTTATTGCCACAAACGAAAGTTTAAACACTTCACATTGTAGTCTGCAAACTTGGCTTACCTGAGGAATATCTTGTCATCTGTAGAATGCGTACAGAAAGCTGAAGGGTAAAATATTTTTAGTGGGAATATTCACACCAGAAACTCACCATTATTACAAGTTATGTTCTGATTAAGTCGTTGGTCTCCATACAGATCTAAGAGCCATTCACTTGAAAACACAACTCTCAAAAAACTCTTCTGCTATTTTCAGTATATACTGAAGAAATATATAGTATTACTGTCCCCTATTCTTTTTCATAAGCTGCTATGATATCTGAGGATTAGCTGACACGAATACACTGTAATTTCTCTTTGTAAAATGAACAGAAGTGAGCAAGGCCTTTAATGAGATTTATACTTTTAACATTTTTAATTTCACTCTAAATTTTATAGATTAACTTTGCATCCTGAGATTATTTTTTAGAGTTTCATAGACGTAGAAATATTTATATATATAATCTTTAAAACAAAACTAATAATAATACTAATATTACTAAATACTAAAGCATATACTAACATAATACTACACAGAGAAAGTAAGGTCATGCCACAATTCTGAAACAGCTCTCAAAGGGCCATGTGAGTCTTATTCTATAGTGATTGAGTATCACTGGTTATGTTTCCCAATATCTGATCATTAGTTTCACTGCACATAATAAACACAGTCATCCATTGCTTTGCTTTAGATATTAAGGACAAGAGGGGGAAATGTTTAAGAGAAGAGGAGAACTTCCCTCTGTTCCACAAGCAAAAGCCATTGGAGATTATATAACTGTTTCAGCAGTGCACATTGCAAAATGAAAACAAGGTTTTGTCCCTCTCTTCATTCTTTGACACACTGCAGTGAATGATGTTCTGCTGTAACAAGGAAAAAGGTGTGATGAGGAAAAAACCAGTTTGCTTACTTTGGAGAAGTTAAAGAGCACCACAAAGACCAGAAGTCACTAATTAAACCCTAGCAAAGCACAAGGCAGTCAAATCCTCGCTGTATATGGCCTGAACAAGCGCTTGGTGCTAGCTATGGATCTCTACAGGAATGGCAGCAAAATGCAGGCTTTTGTGAAAAGAAATACTTGTGTCAGTCCCACATTCACCAGAGAAGCAAATGGAAATAACAAAACTAAGAATCTGAACAACTCAGCTGCTCTGTGGCACATGAACTGCCCTCCCTTGCCTCAAATCTTAGGAGAAGGGATCCTTGCTACCAGTAGCTTGGCAGAGGAGTGCATGAAAAGTCCTGCATAATAAAAAGCTGTCTCCCCATAGAGTATTTTTGGAAGCAGGGGAAATTATAATTTATAGGAGACATAGTCTGCTTTCTAGAATAGTAAATCCAAGTACCTAACTGAGGTCTTTCATGGCACTCTGCTTTTGGACAGTCTGCGAGGCAGCTGAGAGATGGATCCAAAAGAAAAAAAATTAAATTTGACTTCACATATTCTACATGCACATTACTGCAAACACATTCAGACTAAAAAATTATTAAAAGTCGATGCACATCAATATTACAGTTATAAATTTTGTATTGCAATTGCATTTACAGTTCTAAATAGAATATTTAGTAAGTAGAACTATTCAGTGATGCATCGAAGAGAGAAAGAAAAAAATCAGCATTAGTGTTTTGGAAAACAGTGGCTGTAAATCTGCAGTAAGTCAGAGAGAGATTTTTAAAAGGGTTATTCCTTCTTGGCTAAACTTTCTCTCCAATAAGTAATATTTTGCCTTTCTCACTGAATGTGTATCTTTACCTTCCAAAAGAGAATCTGAAAAATGGTGCCTTTCTGACTTCTAACTAATAGTGCATATACACAGCAGAATGTATGGTGCTTAATTTTGTAGTTGAAAATAAACTTACCTGCTTCTGCCAAAGTAATTCCATTTTTAATAGATTAAGCAATAGATTAAGGTCATGCATTAGTTAAACCGAAGACAAAATTTATACACACTTCAAAATTTAAAGTAATTTTCTTCAAACTCATATTTTCAAGGAAGTTAGTGATGAATATCTCCATACGCTTTTTTTTTCCCCACTTCCTCAGACTCATTATTGGTAGGCAAATTCACAACTTGTGTTATTGTTATTGTTGTAATGTTTTTTAGTATTTTATTGAGAGTCCAAAAGTGAGGTACCAAACTCCCACTGAGAGAGCATCCACTCCGTTTAACCAATACAAACCTCCACATGCAGAAATTTATGTGTATATGATGCTACAAATGTCATGATCATATATTATGAATATATATACTGGTATATTAATTTTTTAGACATTTAATTCTCTTTTTTTTCTGGCTAAGACACAACTAAAACAATAGAGATATGAGACTGATTTTTTATTCAGTTTTTTTTTTTTTTTCTTTTCAGAAGTATGCATTAGGCACTTAATTTAGTGTTTGTAATTACAAGGATGGAAGAGGAGGAGTAGCCTCAGGAATAGGTTCCCAGTCATTGTAGATATCACTGGAGTAGACAAAGTACACATCCCATCACAAATATTAAAGTTCTCTCTGCCAGATGGAGTATGTAAACTAAGCTGAAAAGCAAAGCCCCAGCCAGACAAAGACTCAGCCTTTGAGACAAAGAACATAACATCGACATTTTCTTAAATACTCTCAGTTATAAAAGTTATTGATAGTTTCATTTTGCAAGCACCTTGCTTGCAATTTCAGGTATAAAACAGAAGAAAGGTCTTGGTAGACAGAAGAATTCAATGTGTAAAAGCAACCTCTGCTTAACTTTAACTTTCAGAATTTGTAAATAAATTTAGCTATTTAAACTATGTCTCATGTTATGTTGACTCTCCTCTTTCATAATAAATCCTGCCCCTCAAGGATATCTGTATCCAAAGTACCTGTGCAGTAATGTAGACTATAATAGCCCTCTGTGTTAGGAGGAACAGGGACAGAAATAGATACTGTATGACTAAATGCTGATTGACAGTTCCTTCTCATGCTCAACTCTTCTCAAACAAAACTGCAATAAAAAGACTTTATATCATACTACTCAAGAGATAGTAAAATGTGTAAACAACTGTAACCCTGTGGAAGAAAAAAATATACTTTATTATTATCATGACACACTGAAACATTATTTTTCAAATACATTAGCCAGAGATCAAATTATTCAGTGTCTAATGAGAAAGGAAGTGTTCCTTCTCAATTACCCATTAAAATGCTGTTTCTAACAAAAAAAAAAAAATCACATGGAAGACTGTTACTATGTAAATACTTAAAGGAAAATATTTTCATGGCATGTGAGAAAGAAACAAGAGGAAAACAGTAGAGAGACAATGACTGAAACGTCTGCCAGGTACATATCCAAGACAGCTTAAAAGCCCCTATGAAATGCAACCCAGCTTTTGAAGCTGTCAGAGTTTACCACCTTAATACATTATTGTACAAGTCTGAAGAATTCCTTGACAGAAGAACTTTTATAAAGAGCAGCTGAGACACTAGGAAAAGCATAGGGCCTCTCTCACAAAATAATGGTTTATAATCACACACACGATAAAGAAATGTATCATCTCAGTGAATGACAGACTCTCATAAGTGCACAGGCAAGACAACTGGAGCCACCACAACAACTGGCTCTCAAGGCTGGCAAAAGACCTATCAACATTTCTGTCAGAAATAAGACCATTTACAAATTGGTGCCCCAGTTCTCTCTCACCCCTGCCCTATTTGCTTCCTGTATTTTGCTGTCTTGTGTTAAAGCCTAAGAAGTAAGTACTAGACTGGAAACTTCCAGTCTATTAGAAAGCTTTAAATGAAAAGATCTTAAAACATAAAATAATTTAAATAATTAAAAAGAAAAAAAACCTGCCTATTTTTCCATGCACAAGTGACAACATGCTTTCCTTGAGGAATAAAAGGCCCAAGAACAAATAGAAAAAAAACCCCAAATAGGTTATGCAGCTGGGAATATTATATGGATGCTTTTTAAAAGCTCAGAAGGATCTTTATCAACATCACTGCAAGGCAATCTTTGAGGGACATATAAATAGAAAGGGATACTTTTAACCTGCAAAAATGTTCTTAAAAGAAGGTAAAGAAAATAATTACATTTCCTATAAATGTGCATGCAGGTAGATAATAACTGAACAAATGGGTGAAACAAAACCTTAATAAGGACTGTAAAAATTTAAAATCAGCATGATCCTTTAACAAACTGAGGACAGTTCCTTGGTACAGAAAACTTTTGGTCTGACCAGATGCAACCACTTATGAACAGCAGCAGGACCAGGTAAATAAATCTGAAGATGCTACCAAAGATCCTAAAGAAGGATTAAGCCTGCCATATACTCCCAATTATAGTTACAACAGAAAAAAAAAAAAAAGGCAATTTCTGCAGAATTTCTACTTCATTTCACCAAAAGTGTGATTGTTTCTGTATTTGTGATTAGACCCAAAATGTCAGTGTTTAACTCATGCTTGTCTTGAGAAATCAATATTAATGTTACTCCAGTAGAAATTATGTTGCCCTCTAGGAACATGAGAATTGGTAGATAAAGGCTCGGGTCTCTTCTCACTTAGGTGTTTAAGCCATGTTTAATAACTAAATTTTTGTTAATTAGAAATAAATTACTAAATTCAGTAGCACATCCTCTAACACTAACTACTTTTGAAGCTGAGACTAGTGGAACACAATCTCACCTTTCCCTAGTCCACCAAATTCAGTGGAATTTGAGTTTATGGAAGATTTTTGGGCCAGGAAGTACTCTACAGTCATAAGGGTGAAAATGTAGACAAATATGGAGCAGAGAGAGTCTAATGATCAACTACTGTCCATTATCCTTCGCTATTTTCTTCTATTCTTTGTTGTGTAATATTCCAAATGGTGTTCTCTTTATCAAAGTAGACACCTTTCAACCATGTAAGGACATGCACTCAAACCCTAGAGCAGCAGATAAAGCATAAAAATCTAAAAATTAACTGAAAAATCAGACAAAATTCATACTAAAACAACCTGTACTTTCACCTACGACATTATTCAAGTTTTACCTAGGTGTACTTGAAAACAAAGTTCCTTTGTTTAATGACCTGACAATATAATCTCACCTAGCCAATCTTGGAGCACATCATTTGCTGCTTCTAAAACAATCATGTAATAGAGCTATCATGTATGCAGCTTTTATGAATTCACAATTCAAACCCTCTAGGATTTATGCTCAGCATTATTTTTCAGAATTACAGTTCACCAAACAAGTCCAAACATGAGCTGCCGACCCTTAGGCTTCCAAAAGGCATGAATCATGTTGTAGAAGAGTTCTTAACTTTACAGGAAAATTATTCAGTTTGGCAAGTACATTACCTAGTGCATGCACAGTTGGTATAGTGCATCTGGGACATATATAATCCTCCCTGGATTTGCATACACCTCTTTTGGAGTAGACAAATTAATACCGCAGATATTCTTGAGTAATTAGGGCTTCAGAAACATTTTTACAGCTTACTCTGCAACAGTCCCAGGACTGTCCAAAATGCATAGGTAAATAGGAATCTAATCCTGAAATCCTCAACATCTAGCATTTTTTCAGCAAATAATACTCACAAGGAAATTAAACTGTTTTCTTTAAAATAAGCTAACAAAGTTGGCTATACACTTGTAATACCATCCAGTTTCACTTCTTACCTGAACCCCACATCCAACTAGGAAGAAATTGCTAATTTTGAGCAACCAAATATACCATCACTTAACAGAACTTGGCATTGAAGGAAACATGAGAATTTATTCCACATGGAATGGGACTAAATATGCAGTGCATAGGTGATAAGGCACTGCTGCCAAGTACCAAAAGTAGCCTAGGGATTAAACTTGAGGTGGAAAATATGCAAAAATCAACACAAGGAGGCCAATTTTAAATGCAAGAAATGTTCTTTAATTCCAGTTTAATTGATAATCAATGTGGAAGTCACCACATGTTCTCTCCAGAGAGGAAAGAATCTGACCAAAGTGAACATAAACATTATTCTCAAGCAATAAGGTAGCAAGTGAGTAAGTAATCCTGAAACTGATATTTCAAATTAGTTTCTGGGGAAATTGCATAAATAAGGGTATTAACTCAAATACTTGTTGCATGTTTGCCGAATATCAATGCATCAAGAAGAACTTCCAGTGAAGATCTAAATCCTAAAATTTCTCTATTAGTTGAATTTGGTTATGTTGGTCAAGTGCTTTTCAGGTATGCAGATTTTCCTCTCTTGAAGAGGCTGACCAGCTCCCAACACCCTGTACAATAGTGCTGATGCAAAGTATACCTAGCAGATCATAACAATGAGGAAAATCATCCAGTGGCCCAGAACCAATTAAGCACTTTTCTTTCCAAAGCATTTTCAGCTATGAGCATGGGGTTGTAGCTTGTACTAGGTGACTCCTTTGGCAGATGTCTGGTCTAAGGTCAGCACAAAACCTCCTTCTTCAGTTTCATTTTTCACTCGCTGTGTGTAACAAAAGAAGAGCTAGAGTTAGCATTTTAAGGCACTTTTGAAAACATGGTATTGGAAAGCTGAAAGAAATCATTAGCACTGATTCAGTCCCTCTTAAAACTAATCTTATATAAATATATATATACACACATTTGTTTTCACAATGAGTGCTTTAATCCTCCGTCTTAAAACTAAACAAAACCCCAAAACAAAAAAAAAGCCCAGCTCTGATGAGCAATCTTGCAATAACGAATCAGTGTGCACACATGAGGGAAAAACAAATGCAGTTGGGAAACAGATTTCAGTGTCAAGTTTCCCCAAGTGTTGTTATAAATATCAGGAAATTAAAAAATGCTCTTAAAATGCATGAACATTATTTAGGTCTTTAATCTGGAAGGGGCATGATTGATTTTGCAGGGTAGAAACTGCCAACTGTACCAGTGCCTGCAGATGGAAGGGGCCGGCACATAGCTGCCAATTTCAGGAAATATATTTCAACTACTCTCTAAAATGGATTGCAAAAGCTTGTTGTCTTCTGCTTGCTCCTCCAGGCTCATGCTGCACTAAACAGCTTAAGGGGAGAACAGCATCAGTCTTTTCCTGAAACAAGAACAAGTCACAGAACAGGACTATTTTAGAAATGCCAAAAAATTAAAAACCTAAACCTCTGAGAGCAATGGTGCCACAAGCTGAACAGGAAATAATAACAAACTCAAATTTAAGTCTTGTTATTTACACAATGACCATTTTGAACCACGGTGAGAGGAAAACTGACCTTTAAATTTAAAGTTCACTTTTACATCCTTATAAGTTATCATACAAGGAAGAACATTTTTTGGAAACACAACTGTACTGTGTGAAACACATTCTCGAAGTTCCCCTTGCACTGTTAGAAAACAGTAAAATATGAGAAAGAAGAAGTAGACTAATTTTTCAAATAAGACCATCTTTAAATACAAGTGCTCTTGAATCTCAGCTTCCTCACTTTCCTAAATGTCTCAGATTTGAAAATCTGGTTGCTGAGAAAACATTTTGGATGGTACAGCTTTAGACTATTAGAGCTGATAGCTGATAGTCTCCAAAGCTTCTCATACAGCCATTATGTCAGTGTAAAGAGAATCACTTTTTTATTCTTTTTTTCCCAAGTTTCAAACTTGGCTTCTTTTGTCCTTTCAGTTGGCTAGAAATACACATCTCTTCCAAATTTTTGTCTTAGCTCTTCTCCCATACTGAAAAAATACTTTCCAGTGGCAGAAGGAAATTAAGTAGTGCAAAGCCATCTCTCTAAGCCATTTTCCACAGATTATTCTTTCAAAGATTATCTGTTCTCTTTCCTTCTACTTTGCACTGGAAACTGTGCTTATGCCAGCACGTTGTTAAACTGATTGCTGAGTCTTTTCCTCTGGAATTTAGCACCACTAGAGCAGGTTAGCAACAGAGGCTGTCTCAAATATCTTGTGTTAAGGACAGATCTGAAAAGTTATCTGCACTGTGGAGTAAAGCTGTTTTGCTGGCAGCAAGAATACTAGAATGGATATAAAGTGTCTTGAGGAAAATTGTCCTTAGGACTGCATCCCATTAAAGACATTTGAGTGGTATTTTGTCCCACTGGTTCCAGCAGGGGCAGAACATCATCCCTGCTTTAGTTCTATGAGTATAATACACATTTACATATGTGACGTGAAAATAACTCATTCTCCTCCTTTTAAGGATTCTTCCTCTACAATCTCTTTTATTCATTTGCAGATCTCATTTGCAGGCACTTGTGCCACTACAGAAACAAAATTGCTTATTCACATTCCTCCCCAGCTAATAAGACAAAGCAAGGTGCAAGATAAGCCCTTTGCTGTCTTTCTGAAACACTCCTTTCATGCTCACTGCAGGTTTGTGAGATATACTCTAACATCATTTGTTACATATTTCATACTGCAATGCCATGCTTGATTACATCAATCTATACAAAACAGAAACTGGCAGCCAGTCTCCCAATTTCTGCCAACTGTAAAGGTTAACATGTACGTTGGCATAATGTGGGTGTGTAAATAAGGGAATTTGTGTAGTCCTTTATTTAGCAATGTAAGAAAACATATTTCAGGTCGGAGATGAATAGTTTTCCTTCCCTCCAGGTGTCTATTTTCTATTTTGGAAATTTCAGGGAAGGGATTAAACATGCACAAGCACTACTTAGCAACAAAACACTAAGGAACCATACTGTGTGTACTATAACTTCATTTCATAAGACTATCATCACAAACTGCCAGTATTTCATCACTGCCAAGATGTCTTTGGAGAGAGACAGGAAAAGTCAAGGAAGTGGCTCTCAAGACACCCCCAATAAGCTCTCTGCCATCACTCAAGCCTCCCATAAGGCAAGTTCACCATTCCCAAGGATAATTTTAAAAATTACTTCTAGACCAACAACCTTTTAGAAAAAAAATATTTTCCCAATCAAGCAGGTTTATGGTTTCAATTTTGCACCTTTAGAAGTTCTTATTATTGGACAAATAAAGGCATAAGTCAGCAACTGTTTTATACAAAAAACTGCCAGTATAAAACAAAGTTCTATGTGTTTTTATATTTGTAAACTAAATATATTCTAATCTGATGTAGAAACCCAGAGTAAATTAATCTAAGGTAACTGATATGAATTTTCTCTTGATATTTTTTTCTGGAATTGCACAAAATACCCATGAATAAGCAGTCATTTAACAGTAAGGATAAAAATGAATTGATATACCTGTGCCCGTTACTTCAGATGCTTGGGTCAGTGTAGCAATTTGTGGTGATGACCAATAAACAAAACAATCAAATAAAGATCTACAAATTTTAAGCAACAACAATATCATATTTGCCATCCTTCTATATGTACTTTACTGTCTTCTATGAATTGTAAACTATAGCAATGCATTCCACTGCTAAAGTGTTAGGAAACAAAAAAATTAGAAGTCATACGAAATGCAGACAGTAGTCAGAAGGTAAGAGCTTTCAAAGGTCTGGTCTCCTGAGGCTCCAGGATAAGATGTAAGAACAGAAGGGAAAATTTTAAAGTGTGCAGCACTCATTAGAGGTGGCATGAAGGTGATCACACCTTTAAATCTGACTGTGTAATGGCTTAAAAATTGAAGGAGCACTAGTCCAAAAGAAAGGCAGTCTCTGTAAACTCAGAAAAGTATTTGCAACAAATGACAGTTCTTATGCATGATCACTTCTGCTCAAGTACAGAACATTAGTTCAAGACTCTCCCTATCAAGAATCAAAAGCCTGGAGAAACAGAAAATACTAAACTGAAGCTGCATGGAAAAGTCCTACCTTCATCTACAGCTCTACCTTTAACAAACATGACTAAGCAAAAATAAATTTTCTGTTTAATAAGCTATGAATCCATTGACAGTGGTATTGGGCTGGTTTGCAGTTGTGATTGTAACATAAGGGTCAAACACTGAAAGGTATATATTTGTAAAGAAAATGTGATGAGCACAAAAGAAACCTGTATCACTTTAAAAATGGACAACCTGTGGCTGCATATCTCTAATAGAACTGATAAAAGCTGCACAGATATCCCTACAAAGTGAAATGTATTTGGGTTTGGTGTACTTGCAACTGTCTTTAGAAAAAAGGGCAAAATTTGTAGAACACAATTATAGAATCAAGGAAGAAGAGCAATAGTAAATGTGAATTTCTTTTGAAAATGTTGGATGATTGTTATGAAGTATTCTTCAAACAAAATGGCCAGTTGGAGATTTTGAAAGGAATGTATAAATTATGTGGTTTAGGTGTGTTTCTTCAAGAGCATAGATCATTTTTCTTATATTCTGAAGTGCAATGCCAAAGTAAAAAGACTTTCTGATGTGACTAATAAAAGCAAAGGCTGAAGTGCAACAGGAAGAATTGTGATTAGAAAAAAAAGAAATATTTACGATGGGATTCTAGAGTCACTTATTGAAGAACTACTTAAGAACTATTTATTGAAGATACTTGTAAGTCCAAACAACAATATTCCAGTATGCTTACATTAGGCCAGAGCAAAAAAACATTGAGATTGAAGGTTGTAGTGATAAGAAAACATGAGAGAATGCCACCATCTGATCAACACTTAATTAATTTCGGTAAATATGAAGCTATTTTAGTATGTCAGAATATGAATATATTGCAATTATTTTTCTTCTTCAGGGTAAGACTAATTTCTTGAGGAGAAATTATGCTCATCTTTACATATATTAGTGTAAAATTAATAATGAAAACCTGCATCAGAGATTAAGCTAGCATGTGTTAAACAGATTCTTTAAAATGTTTAAGAATTATTACCTTTTCTGTTGTGAATATAAGCAGATAGATAGACTAAACCATTTTATGCTAGGAAAGTCAGTTAACTAAATGGCATTTGTAAAGATCAGCTCAGAAACTCCAAGTACTGCAACTGCATATTTGCACAGTGCATACCAGAGTGGACCCTAATATCACCTGCAGCCTCTAAACACTACTGTGCTATTGCTCTTAATAGTAATAACAACAACATTCATCTTATTGGATATAGCAGTTCCTATTTTTGTATTCACAGTAAAGCTTTAAAAATTTTCAAGGCACTTTCAGAGGTACTTTTTCTTAAAGATAAAAAAAAAATCCCAAGTGTTTAACTATAATCACTATTGGGAAAATACATTAGTAATGTACACTTTAAAGCACTTCTGAAAAGCTACACTCCTAATACCAGGTAAATGATATATGTTTTAGAAACACTTATGAATGCCTATTCACTTATTAGTCTGGCATGGCCTCAAAACAGTATTGGCTAAACAATAGTGCTTCCATCATGGTTTTGTGTATGGTCAATGAAGTAAACAATATGCATTTTTTTAAAACGCTTGAATGCGTGCTTACACAGCAGTTTATTCAGATCCATTATGGACATCCAAGTAAATAAATGTTCCAAAGTCCATAACTATATATTTTGTAAATACAGTGCTGCTAGTTTCTACAGAATAAATAATAGGCACTGTAACAATACCACATGCACAGGGGTTTATCCAACAATGTACTTCACCGCAAAACTGATTTCTCCACTTCTCCCTGGCATTTTCCCCTGCCCCCCATCATTTCTTTGTTTTGTTTTTAAAAAAAGGTGCTAAAGGGGAGAACATTACCTTTCAAAAAGCTGCTACTTTTTGAGAATACACAACCACTATGAGAAATAATAACACGAAAGGGAATTTTTTTCTTGAGAATCCCTGTAAAACTGTAGGTCCTTTTTGGATCTCACCACCTTACTTTGACCACCCGCTGATTTAGAGGAGTTCTGCAGTTTAGAGCCACAGTTTTACATTAACGGCATTTCCTGCTCTGAGTAATTGCTCGGTAAACATTCAGGAAGGGTTTTGTATCTGAGTACAGGAGAGCAAGTTCTTTAATAATCTGATGCATTGCTGTATGTGGGAGAGAGCTTACCTTTTGCACCCATCCTGAAAGCTCTTTAACCTTTATTCTTCTTTCATTCATGTTTTAGGAGGGCTAACAGAACGAATTATACCCTAGGAATGAAACAAATAACTACTGATCAGAATTGCAAATAGATAAAGCGATAAGATTAGGATCTCATATCTGTTTTGTAAGAAGCCATTAAAGGAGGATGAAAAACTGATTTGGGCTACAATCTGTGCCACAGTGACAAAAAAAGGAGTCCAAATTAATTCTTCACAGGCCTTGAAGTGAATAAAAGATATGGATAGAGAGGAACAAAAAAGAGAGAGAGACCCTAATCATGAATAGTTCTTCAGCAAATGCCCAAGACTATAAGTAAGATTTTTTGAGTGTATTAGGATATCCCATACATATTTAAGGTAGGCTTTAAACTGTCAAAGTAGGCAAAGGAAGGCTTTTGATTTTTAGATAAGCTTTCCTTCCACATGGACCCCTAAAATGATGATTTTCCTGTGCCCAAGGCAGACGAGTTTAAAAGAAAAAAAAAGTCTTAATCTCTCAGAGATGGCAGAGGATTCTATGTTCCAAGCAGCCTGTAAATTTGCAGCAGTCTGATGATATATGTACATGACACCCTTGCAAGTATTGAAATTAAATTAAAAATAATGAACTACTTAAAGTCTATTCATGGATATTCCTGACAGAATCTACGTGGGCTTTGGAGAAAGGAAAATTTGCTAAATTCATAATTCACTTAGGAACAGTTTGCTCAGTGTATGACCCATTTAAATGTTTTAAAATGTACATTTTTTACCAGTTTTACTCTTTTTTAATCTTCAAAGAACCATTAAAATCACTTTTTAAAGGTCCAACAAAAGAGCTATATGAATACAGAAGTGACACCCTTGATTTCAGAAAGGCTGTTTACTCACCAGTGCACAAAAGCCTCAGTACAATGACTTCAGTCTTGTTCCAGGGGTGCCAAGGTAGGAAGGATTACAGATGAGCTGGTTTTATGATACTTGAACATTCTACTTCATCAATTGCATAGTGACTTTTCTTGATGCTCTCTTGGGAAATATAGCACAAAAGCTGCTTTGTTGACACTAGATTTGTTACTAAAATCCCCATTTTATAAGTATGGGAGAAGGATGTTTAAGAGTGTTAGAAGCAATACAATATTCTAGGAAGCTTTCAGAATAAATTTAAAACATTAAAATAGTCCGTAAATGTATCTACAATGCAGCACAAAATTGGTATGTGTTTATCTTTTTAATTATTGTGTTATTTTTTCCCCATTTAATTTATCTAATTTCTTTTGGGATCTTTTCAGTGTCTATAAATACCTGGCTGAAAAGTGCAAAGCAGACAGAGCCAGGCTCTTTTCAGTGCTACCGATGACAGAACAAGAGGCAATGAGCACAAACTGAGAGAGAAGCCTTCTGATCAGGGAACACTTTTTAACTCTGAGGATGACTGAGGTTGCTCAAGGAAGCTGTGGACTCTTCCTGCTTAGAGATATTCAAAGGACATGGTGATGTGGTTCTGGGCTGAACTGTGCTGTCATCCAGTGGTCCTCCCAACCTACACCATTCTGAGATTCTGTAAAAGTTATTTATTCCAACTGATTTGTTTTAAATTGTTCATTCCTGTCTCAAAGACGCCTAATTTTCATACAAACTGTGTGTCTCGTAAATTTTTATGAATATTTTTTTAATCCACAAGGAAATCAAATTCTTTCTCAGTTATTTTATTTTTTTTGTATGATCTAAAGAGATAAGTTTAATGGCTATGAATTCTTCATCCCTGAAAAAATCTATTAATGCTATTTTTCTATTGTTTTTTCAAATTCTCAAAACTTACCTTGAATTTTGGTAATTGTATCAGACAATGAATGACTGAGACCTACCATAAAATTCCACATGAGAGATTTTTCATCCTAGATTTTATTAAATAGGAACATTAGTAGTATTTAATTCAGATGAGTGTAAAATTTTTATAATAAATTAATTAATCAGCAATAGTTAATATTTAATATACTCATTCCTATACCAATAAAATCAAATTGTGATCCAATCGGTGCTTAATTTTAAACAAGTACTCATATGTTTTGTCTTACTGGTATTTTCACAAGTCTTTTGGTTCCATGAAACCCTACGGTATTTTTTAAAGTGGTTGTGTTATCTAATATCATGTGAGAAACAGCTTTACAGAGGTGCTTTGATGGATTGTAAAACTGGAAGTGTAATCACTGCATCCTGCACTGTGGGCTGTATAAGAGGAGATACTTTCTATTATTTTAGTCTATGGTTTGATGAGAAGTATGTCCTGAGTTGGAAGGGACCCATAAGGATCATCAAAGTCCAGCTCCTGGCCCTACAGAGAAGAGTCCCAAGAATCAAACCCTGTGTCTCAGAGAGTTGTCCAAACACTTCTTGAACTCTGGCAGGCTTGTTTAACCTAGGCCAATGAGCTGGCAGCCATACGTTTGTTCTGCTGTGCTTTACGAATTAGAAAGTCAGTTAAAGAAGAAAAATGAGCATGCAAATTTTTTGCAACTTCAACCTAATACACGTTACCCACACCACGACAAAAATTGTTTACAATATTCTAATTTCACTGTGCAGAGAAAGAGATGAGATGAGATGAGATGAGATGAGATGAGATGAGATGAGATGAGATGAGATGAGATGAGATGA